>JARUPZ010000033.1:267109-866919 GCA_031213475.1 Nereocystis luetkeana
GGTCCAATGATTTTGCCTCTTGTCCCGCGGGATCGGGCTGAATTTTTCATGTTTTTTTTCTTCTTGTTTTTTGTGTAATTGTAATTGTGATCAGGTGATGACGTTCGAAGACTTGAAGGAATTGGGAGACGAGGAGGCGGTGAAGAAGGCGGGGAAGCTGAGGCAACAGGGCAAGAAAGTACGTCGTGCAAGACGCCGACGTGATCTTCTTCAAGGTGGGTGGCGGAGTGCGCTGGTTCGGTGGGGGGGGGGGGGGGTTGGACGTGAGCTGGGTGTGGGGTGGGGTGGGTGGGAGGTGGGTTGGGCATATACCTCTGGACGCAAATATAAGGAACATTCAGGCACTAATACGAGGGCTATCAATAGATGGTTTCTTACATTTCCGACCCAAGTGGTAGTGTCTTGGTTGATTGGGTAAGGTGAGTGGGAGGGGGGGGGGGGGGGGGGGGGGAGGATCATAAATATGGCTGGCTCGTTTCCTTCCCGGCGGCTTTTTTTTTGTCAGGGGTCACTGTGCAACGTGGTTGGTTGAGCGCTCGCGCTATTTTTCGAGTTTTCAACCCGACTGGACCCTTGGGTCCCGGTGGTGCTGGTGCTGGTGCAAGCGTGCAAAAGCGCAAGCGTCGACTCTTTCCGTCCCGGATAACTCAAAACGTTCGATTGGCAAGATTCAGTGCTGCTATAGACTAGTTATGTATACCACTCTTGTCCCGAGATATGAGAGATTTTTGGCTTCAATCTTGTAATTTAAAAACGGTCGGTATAAATCGGGGCAGAGTAGGATAAAAAGCCTCTTCAGCAGCGGTCTCAAGCCTATTCTTGCGATCCGCGCGATCGCTTCCAACGCTATATATATACCAGCATGCAATATTTTCATCACGTTCCCGTCTCGACACCATTGCTGCCTGGCATCCATCCCACCCACCATTTTGGCCGTCTTCCCCCCCCCCCCCGCCCCCCGCCCCCGTCCCCGTCCCCCCTCCCATTCCCGCCTCTTCCGTGCCGTCGGTGCTTCTTTATACTACGCCCGGACCTCCGCTGCAACAACAGTTCAACAACTAAGGGTGTAGACAGATGTTCTCTCGGGTGGGTGGTTGGATGGATGGATGGTGGGGGCACAAGCGCGTCGCTCATATTTTTTTTTGGCTGGCTTTTCCCTGGCCTTCCGGTCGAGGCTGGCGATTTTCGTATAGTGTGATATTCGGATATTGCGGATGGTTCATCATACGGGCGGCCGTTTTTTTTTCTTCTTCTTTTGGTTTTTCCGGGTTTCGGTCTTTTATGTTGTTTGCCTCTTTTTTTTTCTTGGAGGGGGGGGGGGGGGCGGGGGGGGGCAGAGAGAGTGGTTGCCTGTTTGTTCGTTCGTTTCTTTCTTGTTTCTGTCCGTTCGCTGGCTCTTGTACGCCGCTTATAGCATATATACCAGGTACAAATATAGCGAATAGGCGAAACATCTCACCGCACACCGCGTATGTCTTTGGGTTTCTCGGGGCATTTTTTTGTCTTCGCTAGCGGGCGGGGCGGGGGCTGGGCCTGTCGTTTTTTATTTTTTTTCTTTGTTGCTTGTTTTTTTCCCTTTTGTTTTTCACGTTCGTGCCAGTAAACAAAAGGGAGGAGGGAATAACATAAGTGCGGGGCGCGGTGTCTGCTGATGATGCATGCCACAGGTACAACCGGCGGGGACTATATAACCGGTCGGCAAATATGCTAAACTAGAAGACCAGGCTTTTTGGTCGCGTCAAGAAGGTCTGTTTTGGTCTTACTGTACTATTTTTAGTGTGGGGGCGGTCAGTCAAGGGGTCAAACCACGATCTCCTAAACATATTTGCCTCGTCGGGGCCTATACATATATGTTGGAGGCTACAGCAGTATCTAGCACGACCACCTTGACCGCCGTCGCCGTCGCTGCTGCCACCGGCCTGGAGATTGGGACAAGATGTTGTTGCCATGTACTTGATACCATGCACGAACCGGAATGTTGCACTGGCGCGATCATGGATAACACGGTGTCACCGTCGCCGCCGCCGCTGCTTGACCCTTTAATTGTCCCTCTCTCTGCGAAAACTATTATCTCAATAAATTCTAGTATTTTTTTTTTGTCCCCGACACGAGGGTTGCAGCCCCCCAAAACAGCTACATAGTCTCTAAGTAATGCACGCACGTGTTTTCGGCACAAAAAAAACGTCTTGATTTTTTTTGTGCAGGATAATTTTTGCAGCAGTACACGTAAAAGGGTAAAAAAGGTAAAAGGCGGAATTTGCTCGGCTCGTTAGGTGAACGTTGGTTGCTGTTATATGTAGGAAGAAGGGACAGCTCCACGTTTTCGCTGACCCGACCCACCCACAGGGTTTTGGTGTAAACGGGCAGGCTTTCGGGAGGGGGGAGGGGGGGGGGGCAATCTGGCCGCGAGGGGGGGGGAGGGGGTAGTCGGCGGTCTCTGCCCTGCGGCTTGATGGGTTGGATGGCAATGATGAGTGCGAGCTCGTAGCGCGGTGTTTTTTCCCTCCTCTGTCGGCGGAAAGTGACATCGATGCGGCGTGCCGCGGCATAATATTGTTGGGGTCATCGCACCCACGGTGTTTTTTCGGTATTCGTCATCTCTCCGTAGTGCTCTGCGCGGTGCTCTTGTTTTCCTTTTTTGCTGTACGCCCTGTTTGCTGCGCTGCTGCTGCGCTGTTGCCGTTATCGTGCGAAGAATGGGAGGCCAATCGCGCTCGCCCTGCTCTGTGACATGTACCATGTACATGCATGCGCTGCGCTAACATGATAGGTGCCGACGCTGAAGGAAGTCCCCACGCGCGCCCTCCCACGTTTTTTTCGCAAACACACACGGACGGGCACACCACCACCTACTGTAAAAAAACGAGACACATTTACTTTTTTCTTTAGCTCTGTTGTAGTACGTACGTACGTACGTACGGAAAAACACAGTATATGTGGTATGGTATGTTGGCGGTATGGTACGATGGTACGGGTGTCGTGGATAAATTATATGGCTAAATTTTGTGGCAAAATTCGCCTGGTATGGTATGTTTCAGTGTTCGAGGTCCGTAAGGGTCGAATACGTCGTACGAATATATAGCATCTGTAAGGACCTTATACATCCACCATAGGAAAGTGTTCGAAAAAATAAGCCATGCGGACAGGCAGACTGACAGACCGACAGACAGATTTGTAATTACCGCAGCAGATACTCAGTTTTACAAACTGAGAATTACTAGTTGTAGACCTAGTAACTGTGTATTAGTAGTAGCTTTTATAGACGGTGCCGTCAGCCCTTCGATCGATTAACACCCCCCCCCCCCCCCCTCCCTATGGTCATACGACTACGGCCATGCATGAGATCGAGTACATCTCTCCTATCGAGTACACCCCCCGCCCATCGTCGCCCGAAAAAATACTCCAAAGAACGACCGTAAGCACGTAAAAAACAACAAACACAACAAAAAGGCAGGGGATGGAGCGCGCGCTTCCTCTGTTGTGCAAGAAAATGAACGAATGTCCACAGCAATAATAATAGGAGTGGTAGTAATAGTAGCAGTACTAGTAGTGCCGCGCCACGCAGGCAGCCGTTCCGCACCGAGACAAGAGACGGCCTGCGCTATCGATGCTACCACCACCGCTACCGCCGCCGTGCAACAACGCCATGGCGTCGCTCTACTGCTACTACTAAATGGAGCGCAGCAACGAAAAAAAGGAAAGGATCTAGAAAGGAAAACAGAGCAAAGCAACCCCCAAAGCAAAGCAAAGGAAAACGCAAAGCAGCGCAAGGAAATGCGAAGCAAAACTAAGGGCAGGAAAGAAAACAAAGCAAAATAAACAAAACAGCAGCGGATTAACGATCATGACGGGACGTTACCTATGTAGCAACACTGCTGTTGCGCTACATAATATATAGCTGTGGCGTTCCTTCCTTCCTTCCATGAAGTACATACTGAGTCACCCGTCATACTGCCACTACATACTCCGTAATATATAAATGAGTACACGAGACACAAATCCAATGCATGCAGTACATACATACACGCCTGCAGTCTTGCTTGCTCTTGGAAAACGCGCAAGCACTACGCACGCATACGTATCATACGCACCCGGTACTTACTGGAGTTAAGGTACGTAGTCTTCGCTACTATACTAGTATGAACACTACAGCAGTATCTTGATACTGTAGAAATACATCAGACAGAGCTGCTGCTGCTGCTGCTGTCTGCTTCTTGCCTGTCTCGACCTTTATAATTATTGCGTTGTAGAGTGTTCTTGCGCTGTTCTTTCTCGGCGCTACGCTATGCACGGCGGAGACCCCGCTCGATGCGGGACACGGCATACGCTCGCCGCACCTCGCTCTACTCAGTATACCACTACTGCAGTAGCTTCGTTCTCGCTGCCGCTGCCGCTGCTGCTGCTGCTGCTGCTGCTAGTAGCTGCGGCGGCTCGTCTTCTCGAGCCAGAGACCCCTCAACAGCCGTAGGAGCACCGGCAAACAACAGCAGCAGCTACTAGTAGCTGCAGCCGACAGGATGGGTGTACGTCGACAAATAGCCTGAAAAATGCGTGCGACTCTCTGCTCGCTGCAACGTCAGGAGAAACGTGACTCTGATGCAACACTTCCCCCTCTCACCCCCGAGTAGGGCCATGCATGATAACGAGTACACCCCCCCCCCCCCCTTCCTCTCGCGCCTCTTCGCATGGAACTAGATACAATCTCGCTTCGAGAACAGAGAGAGGACGGCGCGCCCCATACATAAATATATGTACACGTTCATACTATACGAAAACACACGAAAACCCACATACCTGGTACAAGTATATATACACATGCATGATGCGCGGTCTCTTGACAGGGAGAAAAAAAAAAACAGAAGGGAACATCTATAACAAGCCCACCCACCCACCCACGCGCCCATCCACCAACCTCAGCAAATAAACAGAGCACCGACTCAAAGAAAAAAGAGGTGCCACAGACGCTGTGGTCGGCGAGCGCAACACGCACCACGCAACTTTTCACCCCCAGGCACTGAACGATTTTATCGCAAATACTACCCCCGCCCCCCCCCCCCCTTCCCCCCCCCTCCGCTCCTTCACCAAGTGTACTTACAAGGATGAAAAACACACCACATTCACCGAGCCCACCCACGCTCCCAACAGAACCCCACCCCAAAAACACGTCCCGAAAAAAACGCCTAAATAAACCACGGACACATGGCCAGAGAGAGTGGGAAGGGTGTGTGTATGGGTAGCGCCTCCAGCATTAGTGGAGAACCCTGCGGGCCTATGCGATAATGCAACTTCGCTTCCTTTCGCGATGGCTGCTTCTTCTTTTTTCGTCCTTTCCGGTCTCCACCTATATGCCTCAGGCTACGTAATGTTGCGGTGTTAAGGTTTGACGTGCTGAGGGAAAGGGAGGCCGCGCGCTCGGCGATGGCGTTGGACACAACCGGTTTCATAAATATGTAGTATTCCTGCTTACTTCTGCTGCTTTGCTTCCGCTGCTGGTGGTGCTGCTGCTTCTGTTATCATCGCTGCTGTTGATGTTGCTGGTGCTGGTGCTGCTGCCACCGTTGGTATTGCCACTGCCGCTGCCAGCGTTGCCGCTACTGCTGCTGGTGTTGCTACTGCTGCTGCTGCCGCCGCCGCCCCTGCTACAGTTTCTGTTTCTGTTTCGCGGTCCGTGCTCGAAAGGAGTCCGCGGTCCATCGAAGAGGGAACAGAAGAGCGGAGGGGAGGAGAGCGGGGGGCGGGGAGAGAGGACCCGCGGTGGCATCGTCGCAGCATGAGGGAGTAGTGCCCGTAAAAACCCTTCAACGGCGGCGCAGGCGCGGAAAAATAGGCCACCCCCACCCCCTCCTCCCCTCTGTCCCAGCGGCGCTTCAGCTGACACGGCACCCGATCTGCGGAACCGAACCAAACAACACAAGAGGAAAAATTGCGCGCGTTATGCAAGACGTTTTCCCTCTCGCCGATTATTTCCGCCCCCCCCGCTGCGCACAAAAAAAACAAGCAATCACAGAGCGACAATCGTATACAAGGGATAACCGTTATCCGCCGGGGAGGGGGCGGGTCCCCCTTGCCACCCCTACCTCCCTACCCCCCCCGCCTCTGACACACATTCAACGTCGTCGATATCCGGCCGGCCGGGCACGTCGCGATGGAAATCTGTCAATAAAGCGTCCAACACTTAAATGCACATGATGAATGCAACCGAACCGCGCAACATAGAAACACAAACGCGGGGGGGGGGGGGGGGGGGGGGGGGGGGGGGGCACGTAAAGGGAACAATCACGCAAAGCCCAAGCAGTGGAAGCAGAGCCGAGAACGGTCGCATGCAGGCACACGCAGAAAACGTGATCGAGTGTGCATAACTCATGCAAAGGGCAGCAGCAGCTACCATCGTCTCGCTCAACCAAATGCACCACCGCCACCACCACCGCTACCGCTACCGCTACCGCCACCGCTACCGCTACCGCCACCGCTACCGCTACCGCCGCCGCTACCACTGCTACCACAACCACCACCACCACTATCGCAGCAGCAAGGGCAAGGGTAGTAAGCGCCGCCGCCGCCCCCCACCCTCCCCGCCGACAAACGCGGGAGAAGCACCAGCAGCAGCGGTGGCCGCGGCGGCGGCGCGGGGCGCAATCACCCCCTGCCTCTTCGGGGTACCTGATTCGCGGCGACGCTGCCGGTCTTGACTGGCATCAATGCCACCGCCTTCGCCGCCGCGCCCAGGCACCCCGGGGAAATCATTGAAGAAGCCCCACCCCCCGCGCCGCCATTGACGCCACCGCCCGTCCTGGAAGAAGCCTCCACGGCGGCCCTGGCCTTCCTCTCCAGGAGTATGGCTGACTCGGAGAACCAGTCCCTGCGGGCAAAGCTCATTATCTGTATCGCGTTGGTTGAAGGGAAAGGGAAGGGAAAGGGGGAGGGGAGAGGGGGCGGGAAAGGGGGAAAGGGGGGGGGAGAGGGCGGGTGGGGGGAGGGGGGGGGTGGGGTAGAGTGGGGGATAGAGGAGGATAGGGGGGGGGGTTGTGAGGAAGATAGGGAGGAGTAGGGTGGGGTGGGGTGGGGGGGGCGGAGGGGCGGACTTCCAAGCCGTACTGTACCGCAACGAGGGTGTTCGCAAGAGCGGGGGGGTAACAACTCGGGGTTGGAAAAATCGTGCGGCGAGGAAAGACGGTAGCGGGGGGCGAGGGAGAGGCGCTGGGGGCGATTGCGATTCTTAAGGGACGGAAACGAGCGAGCTACACCACCCCCTTAGCGTCATAGTGTGCTGGTCCGCGGTTAGACGATGGACGGTGGTGGCGGCGGGTCAACCTCAGGCGGAGACCACCATTGACAATCGGGGGGCACAAGAAGCGCCAAGCCGACTACGCGATTTGCCGGGGGGAAAACACGGGACTCGCTGGACTGACCTCATCGTACCTTTTATTTTCCAACGAAGGCGGCAACGGAGAGGCGAAGCAGAAGCAGCATCGCGCTTCAGGCTACGCCATTACATCTTCTAACGTAGGTGTGCCATCCAACTAAGCACACACACAAAAAATCGGTTAGCTCAAGAAACATCGCTAAAGCGACGGGCGAGTGTCATGACGGGGAATCGGTGCAGGAACCCAAGAAAAGGTCGAACGAACGCGTTCGCCCGCAGCATGATTTTCCTCGTGATTCCACGAGGGCTGTGATAGGTACCCAACACAAACACCACCAGCATCACCACCAACATCATCATCCACAACAACAACAACAACAACAACGAGAGTCGCGCGCACCTCCATCCATAGCGCCGGAGGCACGGCGCTTGGCACCGTGTCTTCTCTGGCGTTGGCCAAGAGGACGGTCACAACCGCGTTGCGGAAGGACTGAGGGTAGACGGAGTGGCAGACTGGGGACCAGGGTCGCACGACAAACCTGTAGTCGACGCCGCCGCCGGTTGGCCGATCGATTGACGTACCGACGGACGGGCGGAGGGGCGGGCGGACGTATCGAGTAGCAGAGCCAACAGAAAGCAACAACGCGAACAAGCGACAAAAGCAAGAAATAGAAAATCAGCAAGAAAGCGAAAAGGTACAAAGTCAAGAACGTCCGGACGCAAGAAAGCAAGAAAGCAAGAAAGCAAGGTGAGAAATCAGCAAAAAAGCAAGAAAGTGAAAAGGCAAGAACGCGTGAAAGCAAGAAAGAGAGCATGCAAGAAATAAATAAAACAAGAAATGACCAAATAAAGAGCACGCAAGGAAAAAAGAAAGCAAGACAGAACGGAAGAAAGAAAGAAAGAAAGCCAGACAGCAAGCAGGCTGGAAAGTAAGGAAGCAAGAGCGTAGCAATCAAGAAAGTGAGAAAGTAAAAAAAGTAAGCACGCAAGCAGGCAAGCACGAGGGCAAACAACAAAGCAACAAAGCAAGCCAGAAAGCAACGAAGTGCGAAAACAAGCAAGCAAGATATATAGCACGCGAGCAAGAAATAAAGGAAGCAAGAGAGCAAACAAGCGAAGAAAGAAGAAAGAGAGAAAGCTAAAGTAGGCAAGCAAGACCATGCGATCGGTCTAGCAAGAAAGCAAGCGAGTACTCAAGCAAGAAATCTAGCAAGAAAGCAAGTAGAAAGCAAAAGGCAAGAAATAAAACAAAGTGATGAAAGAAAGATTGGTCACTGCGCACACAAAACAGTAGGAACGCGTGCTTGCTGCGGACTGTCGGACTGTTAGGAGTACGTGTGCTCACGAAAGCCAGCTGTTCCTACGAGAAAGGACAGGGCCAAAAAGAGGTAGGGGGGGGAGGGGCAGGGCGCCACACTGGAAAAACAACTCCCCTCCCCCCCAAAAAAAAGCCTTTTCACCGCCACCGCTGATGTTCCTCCCCCCTGCAACAAGCGTATGCACTCCGCCTCCCCCCGGGGAGGGTTTATCTTGCATCCGTGTTTTCTCGCCAAGAAAAACGCCTAGCAGGCTCTACCAAAACTAAAAAACACGTGTGCCTCACACGAGTGGAATCAAGTCGTTCCTCGCCGTCCGCATGTTGACAAATTTTCTCGAAAAACAGAAAACAAAAAAAAACAGGCAGACAGCTTCCCATTTCCCGATGTAACACGAAAATCACCCCCCCTGGTTTTCAGAAAACGCCTGCCAGGTTTGTACGTATGTAGAGATGAAAAGCAATGCGATCACCGCCAAAACCGACCGAAATACAGAAAAAAAAACCGGCGCGATGATTCGGATACGCGAACTATCATCCGAGTTCCAGGCATATACATGCAAAACAGATGTCAGGCTTAGTGTGCGAGAGAACGTGGCGGAATCGGGGCTGGAAGACTATAGTTTCGAGTGAAGCATGCGTGCGTGCACCAATGTTAATGTTAAGCGTTCGTTTCTATTACGTACCTCACGGCAGGAGGCTCCGGTGCCCCGACAAGTCTGGCGCGGGGCATGACGATCGGCGAAAAGCAGACATCGCACAGGGTGCGGCTGGTGAAGGAGCCGTCCGCCATGCGCTGAACGTACCGGGCGAGCGAAAAGGCGGGGGTAACACGATCGTCGTCGTTGGTGGTGGTGTTGTTTGTTGTGATCGTCGTTGCAGCGGATGTTGTCTTCACGGTTATCATAGTAGTGGTTTGTTTGTGATTGTTGTTGTGACTCTGGTTGTTGGTGTGGTCGTCGCTTGTCACCATAATTTGTGGTAGTTGCTGCTGTTGTTACTGAAATAGTTATCGCGGTCGTTGTTAGTACCGCTTGTTGTCGTTGGCTACTGATGCTGCTGCTGACGATGGTTGCCTCACATGGACTCATCGCCAACGCAACCTCCCTCATCCGCGGTCACCCCAAGCACACGTCCACAACTTCTGATGTAGATATTCAAAAAGCGAAAAACGATACAACAAGAATGTGGGCAAATGTAGCAGCAAAGGCTTGCCTCCACGCGAACGAGCTCGTCCCCGAACGGCGCCACCATAACGCCTCCCACGTTCAGCAGACCCTCAAGGTAGGGCCTCGTCTTCTCCGTGTTGCACCCAGCGCCCACGTACACGCAGTCGTACCTTCCACGTGTTGTTATTTAGTTTTTGGTTTGGGTGGGAGGAGGTTTGATTTTTATTTTAGTTTGGTGTTGGCTCGGCATGGTTTTGGTTCGGTTTGGTTTGATTGGGCTCGGTTTGGCTTGGCTTGATTTGATCTGGTTTTGTTCGGTTTTGTTTGGTCTCTTGTCGTTTTGTTTTGCTGTTCCGTTTCGTCGGTGCAGCATTAGGTTTCGATTCGAGCGGCATGGCGACGGAGAAGAAGGGATCGTGGATGGCTGGGGGGGGGGGGGTAAGAGAGGGAGAGGGGAGGGGAGCAAAAAGGAGGAGGGTGGGGGGGGGAGAGAAGGAGGAGGGGGGGGGAGCGGGGGACAGGGCCAAGGGGGGGGGCTGTCCTGCGTCTAGATATTTTGTGTGCACGTACCTGCACAACTAATATATACGGTATCAGTCGCATCGAAGAAGACCAAGAAAAAACTCAATAACAAACAAACAAACAACGAACGAACATGCAAAACGCACCCCGAATCCGCCGACACGTTCAAGCCGTTCCCCTGCAGGATCTGAATGTCCGTCTTGCGGCCGAGCTTAGCGTCGGTAACGGCGATGCATCGGGACGAGTGCTCGAGGAGGCTCGTCGTTAGCTCGACGCCGTGGTTGACGCCCAGCTCGCCGACGAGCATCGACACTAGGTAGGACAGGTATCCCGTGCCGCTCCCCTGTGTACGCACGCCGATGAGATCAAGAGACGCGGGGATAACGACAGAAGACACCGAAAAAGAAAGCGACAAATGATACGATACATCCAACGACTCAAAGTTAACGGTGAAGGCGACGGCACATTTAACGGTAAATCTAACGGTGTACCTAAGTGGCAAAAATTTGACGGTAAATCTAACTATAACCTAGCGATAACTTTAACGATAAATCTGAAGATGAACGAACGTAGCGACGAAAAAAAAATCAACAGCAAGCTATTACGACAAAAAATACAACGACATCGGCATCGTCAACGATGAACGGTAAAAGATAACCTTCCGTCGGCGGCGGATGATGAAATTCCTCTGTTGTAATAACGAGATGGGGAAAAAACCCCGAACAATCGTATACCAGGCATCTACAACGGTGGGAGGTTGAAAAATGACGAGGCTTCTCTGCAGCAAATGTCAGCACAAAGGCATAACATTGTAACCACTACTCCGAGAGAAGAAGGTTTCGGTTTTTTGCTGGATCGACCACGTTTTGGCGACAAAGACAGAAGTGAAAGTATGGGCGGGATGGAGGAGGGAAAAGGTGCTACCTTGATGGCAGCACGCAACAAGACAATCACTACGGCAGAGACGAAAGGGCACGACATATCGTGGGACGGGCCGGGAATCACGCGTTTGCAGTCCGCGCACGCACGCCGGGGCGGGGGAATTCACACAAACAAGTCGCATCTTCACATGCTTCGGACTGTGTTCGGGTACGGTACCCGGGGGGGGGGGGAGGGCGAAGGAGATGAAGGATTCCAATGTTTCACATGCTTCGAAAACATATTCAAGGGACAGCGGCGTTGGATCGCTGGGGTACAGACGGCGCGCCAACGGACAGTTGTCGCCACCGCGCAAGCGAGGAGAAACAGAGTGAGCGAGAGCGTGAACTAGTACTGCGCTGCACGAAGGACAAAACACCGCCGCTTATACATCTTGCTGCAACACCGCCTGCGCAGCAGTAGCAGCAGCAGCAACAAGGTTCTCCGTATTTCCGATACAAAGGCCGAGAGGGGGAGAGCGGAAGAGGAAGAAAGAAAGAGAAAGAGAGAAAAGGGGAAGAAAGAGATGGGGGGGGGGGGGGCAGGGAGAAAGAGAAAGAGAGAGTGGTAGGGAGGGAGGGAGGAAGGGAGGGAGGGAGATATATAGGAAAGTGGAGAGAGGAAGGAGGTGGAGAGAGAGAACGGGAGAGAGGGGGGAAGAGAAAAAAGGAGGGAAGGAGGTAAAGAGGCGAATACCGGTAGGCGGTTACTCACAATGTTCAAGAACGACATGCCGGGTTTCGGCCGGAGTTCCTCGAGGGCGTCCGCGTAGATGAAGGGGGCCGAAAGGTGGACATCCCCGTCCTGCACCGGTCGATTTAGGTAGACCACCTGCGGCGCGACCGTTCGTTCCAAGACGCCGTTCGATCCGTGGGTCGTTCGTCATACACGGAACCGAGCGTCGTGGGCAGCGAGAACGAACGGATGGACCGACGGGCGGACGAAAAGAGAGACGAAACAATCCACGGACGGGCGAGAGGGCCAGCGGGCGCGCGGAAGAGCAGACGGTTCGGAACGTGCAACAAGCAGAGGCAGGGTCAACCAAGGGTAGATTATGAAACCGAAACTCTAACAGCAACCATCGACCGTCACCGTGGTGGTAGTTGTGGTGGGGGTCGGGGGGTGGAGGGGGAGGGGGGGCGGGGGGGGTTGCAGTCGTGATGTCGGGGGCCGCACTCGTAAAAAACAACTCGCATGATAAGTGGGTTTCGTGTACATAGTGGCTATCGTGACGTATCCAGTCGGGGGCCGAGTGATTTGTCTTGGGGCTGACCGATTTGCTGTAGACGAATAAATCCATCGACCCCCCCCCCCCCCCGCCCCCCTTTGATGACCCCGCCCACTGCCACCGAGCACGAACCGCGAACCTTTTCTGGGGGGGGGGTACAGCAAAATAAACTCTCGTGTTGACCCCAATGTCGCAACACATCAACAGCAACGAGAACAACAACAACAACAACAACAACAGCAAAGGAGCACTTATTGCGGGCGAGCGACGGAAAACCCTTGAATCGTCAACCCTTAGCCCTTCTAGGACTGCAGTCCCGCTATATAAGGGGACAAACTTCGCCGGGAGGGAGTCCTAAGAGGAGCTAACAAACACTAACTCTTGCGTTGGGGAATTGTATAACTTACAAGTACAGGCGTCTTTGTTTCGTTTATGGCTAGTATTTGCAGCGGCGGCGAACCTGGCGGAGAAGGGCGGTCGCAAAGTCTCCCCTGTCCACGGCTCGGAACGCCTCCATTATCGCAGGCGTTTTCACCATCTCATGTTTTTTCATGTGCTCCACCAGGTCGTTGTTGGTGATCGGTAGCTTCATCGCAGATCAAAGGCCGGCTCTTCTTCTTCTTCTTCCTCTTCTGCTCTTCAAATGTTCGTGGTGGTTGTTGATGTCTCTTCTTCTTCCTCTTCTCTTTCAAATGTTCGTGGTGGTGGTTGCCGTTGTTGAAATCCGGCGACCTTCTGTATGTTGTGCCCTTCTTTCTCGTATGTCCCTCTCTTTTCAGGGTTCGGTTCGGGCTTGTCCGTGAAACCGCTTGCCGTTCTGTCTGCTTCTTTATCTGGTGTTGTGGAGTGGATATGTTGCTGCAGTTGTAGGCGTGGTGTTGATTCCTGTTCTGCTACTGCTGTCGTCGCTGTTGTTGGTGGTGGTGGTCACAATGTTGATGTTGGTTATGATAAGCGTCGATGTTGGAGTCGAATATTGATGTTGGCGTACGTGTTGGGGTTGGTTTGGTGTAGTTGTCGGTGGTGGCGTTTCCCGCTGGCGGTGATCTTGTTGCTGACAAGCTGTGTTGCCGCTCGCGTTGACGTCGGCGTATGTGTTGGTGTTGCCGTAGCTATCGTTATTACTGCTGTGGTTCGGTTGCTATTGTTATTCTCGTTGGCGGTGATACAGGTACTGTTGTCGATGCTGTTGATGATGTTCTCGCCGATGTTGCCACACAGCAAGCAGTGGTTGCGGCCAACGTCTCTATCGCTACGCCGCCCCTTCTACTGCTTGCAGCCGCTTGAGGCGCGCCAAGCTCCGAGCGTCGAATTACACAAGTAAGGTCCCGCCGGGCCGCCCACAAGGCCTGAAGGCTAGCGCTGACCTTTCACTCTCGTGCGCCCTCCACACGTCGCACTTATGTGTGCCTTCTTCGTTCCTCGCACTTCTGTGCGTCTTTCTTCGCCCCGCTCCGGGTGGATCAGATTTCGGAAACTATCACAGCTATGCCGGGCAGCAAGGGTCCATCCTATGCTGGTCTTCTCTGCGGTGCCAGGTAAGAAATAAGTAAACTAAACGGTCTGCACCGCTCTTTTATACGGTAGCGTGTACGCGCGTGTTGCAGCCACCTATCGTTCTCTTATCCTTCTCTTGTCCTTCCCCTCTTCCTCTCTCGTGTTCCTCTTGTCGTCTGGTACGGTAGGTCGAGATGCAGGGGCAGAGGCGACGGCCGTTTCGCCCACCGGTCGTTTGATGGAGGAGTCCGGGTGGAGGCGGAGTGGAGGCGGCGAAGACGGGGCAGGGGAGTAAGGGGGGGGGGAGGGGGGCGATTAGCCAAAAGCAGCATTCCAAGTTCGCGTCAACAGCTACAAGGGGTCAGACAGACAGACATGAACATGTTGCGACAGAGTTTCCCCTAAAGTTTACAAACTTTGAACGAAACAAGGTAGTGAAATAGAATAACCATCAAGTACGGGGGAAACGGATCGCGTCGGTTCGGCGACGTTTGGGTAAAAATGGTTCGAACTGTTCAGCGACTACGTGGGAAAACCCGCATCTGCCAAGCTGCTGAGGCATTCATTCATGTGAGAGTAACCCCGCATTCTTGTCTTTTTATCACGAGATCAGCAGAAGACGCCCACCCACCAGCGCTTGGGGTCCGTCCCCCCACCCTAGGGCAGGACGATCACGTTTTCTAGGCGACGCCCACCCAGGCCTAGCGACGCTAGCAAGAAGCAGCAGCTTCCTTTGTGGGGCCGGCCGGCCTCAAAGTGAAAACCGGTGCTGCTGTGCTCTCGTGGATATTATTTTAGTACCAGGAGATAGAGACATACCACGTATTTGGTAAAAACAAATTACCTTGTATCCTCCGGCGGATTGGCCCTTGGTTTGAGCACGTAATCTGCGTCTGCAACCACATTAGCGCTATACGGGGGGGCATAGTAAATAGGACCAACGGTAGACACAAAAACCAGTATAGAACTACATACTTAGATCACAACCCCTGAGCGTGCTCGGTTGGTGCATCCCTGGCCTCTCAGAGCTCCCACTTCCAAACCGCCTCCTTTCATTTACTTGCCGGACCTTTCCAGCAGTTCTTTGTTTTCTCGGTCCTTTCTTCCTTTTTTCTTCTTTCGTTTCGTGTGCGTGCGTGTTCTCCGAGCACGGCATCGCGGGAGGACCCGGCACCGTCGCGGGTGTCAGCGGGTCGCGGGTGTCAGCGGGTGCTGGCGGGTAGAGGGGGGGTTGCAAGGAGCGCGGTCGCTGCTTTCGTGCCTAGGCGTCGCGAGTGCCTCGAGACACGAGGGATGCATGAACGGGCTTTGTCTGGCTTCGATTGATGATTGTTGACAGAGTATGTACGAGTTATGAAGGTCGTTCGGGAGGGCAAGATAATATTCAAGCGGTGCTTATTTTTGCGACCACGCTAAAGTTGAAAGAGGGACGTGTGAAGTTTGAACACCAATGTTATCGAGCTGGCGAACGACGGCCACGGTGAGCACCGGGCTTCACGCGAGGTGGGCGACGGGGCTGATTGTGGTAGAGAGGGATAAAAGCTTTACCCGGACCGAATCGGTAGCGAGGTGGTCGCGAGAGGGGCGGCGGCGTACGAGGCTGAAGCTAATGTGCGATTTTTTTCTTTTCTTCTTTTCGACCGGGGGTCAGGAGTTCCACTCAGGCAGAAAAATGTTACACGAGAGGGGACGGGGATTTTTTTTCCTTTCCGAGTTTTCGGTTTCATTTTCATTGTTTTCGCTGGTGTGCCGTGCTGTGCTTTCGCTTTCTTCGTACATACCGTAGTACAGACATAGAGCATATCGAAAGAAGAAAATAAGTACAGACAGTAGTACCCTACCTGGGGAATGTACGTACGTACGACATCCCCGACGCGAAGCGTATATGTGCCATCCAAGCTGACTTCGGAGCTCTTTTTTCATGAAGCATGGCGACGGGACTCTTGGCATTATCAAGTCGCCGGTTTGCAATTACGATCCTTGCGAAAACTAAACTCAATCGTGGACCTCTGTTCGCTTCGCATAATTTGATGTACTTTTTTCCTTCCTGAGCGAGCGTAGCGGGCGGCGTAGGCCGCCCGCGGAGCGAAGCGCCTTGTATTACCCTATTTTTACTAACAATATCAGGTATTCACTATGGTCCCCCGTAATAGGGGTCGGCTCCACCACCCGACGGCAAGGCCACCCTGTGTCCCAAGCGACGCACCACCCAGACCTGGGAACGCAAACAAGAAGCAGCAGCTTCCGTCGTGAGGCCGGTCTCCTGGTGAAAGCCAAACTGCTCTAGTGACGCTCAAGTACCAGGGCCTCGAGCAGCGAGTTACCTTCTCTGCTCGTATGATACGAGCCGACTTGAAACACAGCAAGCGAGCACAACGCAGACCCGACCACGTGGGCGGCACGCCGACATCACTCGTCGAAGGGCACAGGGCAATGCGACGATGTAGCGATACTCATGAGCGATAACTACTCGTGGTACACCGCCTGTGGATAGCTTCGAACTTGCCAGACGATTCTGTGACGGCACAGGCGTAAGTGGAAACCAGGTGGCTCTTTGCCCGAAAACAATCAGAGTAAAAGCATCACCAATTCCGCAAGAGAGCATGGGCGCGACAAAACTGCTAGGACCAAAACGCGAGTTGAAAGGCTAAAAAAACGCGGTGAATTGTCGGCACGCCCAAATTTCTGCGACTCGCCCTATTAATAGTTTGGGTGAAAGTATGCTCACGTGGAACCACTTTAGTGTTACATTTTTTTTTGAGACGCCAGTTGACACCGTGGAAAGTCAGCAAACACTCAGAAAATCAGATGCAAAATGAACAAGAAGAATAAAGAGAAGGGGATGCCGCCCACGGTTATAAGGCCTCTTCTTGCCAACGAGTCCTGCTCCCGACCATTCGAGGGCGCCTACATCAGTAATAGTAAATAGTAGTAGTAGTGATGTAAATGCTTCAACATTGAGCGGTAGCAGTAGCGGTAGCAGTATTCGTAGTATAGGAGTACTAACAGTAGTAGTATTAGCAGCAGTAGTAGTAGTCGTAATATGATCGGGTGTACTCAACGTTCGACTCGGGGACTGCAACAGTTTTTCTTTTGTATGCGTAACGTGGATACACGCCAGGTGTTGGGATGCAGACTCGACGACAAGGCGAATCTGGTGAAGCAGCTCCCCGTTGCTCCCGACGGTGTGTAAAGCAGTGTTCGATGGTGTGGTTTTGCTTCGATTGGCACGAGGGGTGGGGCATACAAACGTACAGGGCGGTTCCCAGCCGTCCCGTCCCGAACGTGTACGAACCCATTCCCGAAAGGAGAACCACACCATCGAACACTGCTTTCCGTGCCGTCGGAAGCAACGGGAAGTTGTTTCACAAGGTTCTCTTTCTACCCAGAAGGCCAAGCTTAAGAAGGGGTATAGGAGAACGCAAAAAGCAAGACAAAACTGCCACAGGCTTCAAGCCTATTAATAGTCGTCAACGTCAGTATGAGTGGGTGTACTCGAGGTTCGACTCGAGGACTGCAACACTTCCTTTCTTGTATGCGTAGCGTGGATAGGTGTTGGGACGCAGACTCGACCACGAGTCCGGAACGAGATAAGATATGACAGCTGCGCGTGACGCATCCTTTCGTGTATTAGATGGTCTTGCGGCAAAAACACCAATCTCGAGGACTGCAACAGCTTCTTCCTTGTATGCGTAGCGTGGATATGTATTGGGACGCAGACTCGACGACAAGTCTGGAACGAGATAAGATGTGACAGCTGCGCGTGACGCATCTTTCATGCATCAGATGGTCTCGGGGCAAAAATACCAATCGTAGTTCGTCCGTGGACGAAGGGTTGTGCCGAGATCCTCCTGAAGATATGATTGAGATCTGACGTCACAGTTGTACGATAAGAGACGAAGACCTTGTGACCAGATTAAACCTGCATGAGAGATCCTTACGATGATCTCCGGATACGTGCAGGTTGGACGAGACATAGCTCCTAAGCAGTAATGTAGTATTAATATTAATAGCAGGGCTGGGCACTGGCATAGTATGTACTGGCAGCAGTAATCTGCTAGCACTACCCGTAATCTGCTGATTGACCTGGCCAGTATATTCGCAAGCACTTTTTATGGTGCGTACGCCCAAGAAACACGCCATACTATAGCACGGAAAACCACTAAACGCGTTTCGGGAGGGGAGAGGAGAGAGGAGAGACGGCGTACTGCCTCAATCCAGTACACTGATTCTGCCGACAGTAAGATCGCTACTGACTGAGTCAGCCAGTGCCCAGCTCTAATTAGTACCTTGGTAGTAGCAGCAACAGTATTAGTTTGAGAGTGTGTGGCAGGCCTCGTCCAACCTTCATGCTTAACAGAGATTCGTAAAGATTTCACACAGAGGTTTAGGATTGTATACTACAAACATTAATAGCACTTCACCGTAAATCTAGGTATTAGTAGCAACATATTCCTCTCTTCTAAGTGTCCGATTGTGGCATCGGATCTTTTAAGACCTGGCCGGGACGATCTCGGTACAACCCTTCGCTGACGAACGAATCATAATTGACGACGTCCGGAGATCACCCATATGCGGTGACAAGGCGAGTCCCCCGTCATGTCACTTCATACCGTTCGCCAGCTCTGCAGGCTTACTTGTCGTACTGTGCCAAGTTCTGCGCCCCTGGAACCTGGCGTGTCGTCCACACTATTCAATAGTCATACAGACTCAAGCTAAGCCGACTCATACGAGCTGGTACGAGCTGGTTCCAGCAATTATGGGTAACCTTTTTTCACCTTCGGGCGCTCAAACAACGAACACGTTGATCACTCGACGCTAAAAATACCCACACGACCGCAGCAACAAGGGGAACGCATCGGTGAACGATATTTGTGAATCAGAGTTGTACTTCGTGACATACCTGGTATCGGCAATTGGTTGAACGCTAGCATTACTTGAACAGGCGGGGAAACAAAAACGAAGAAAAAAAAAAAACGGGAGTCCAGACGTCAAAGCAGGATATGTTTTGCCTTTCTGGTGACCATGCGACGACATGCATGTGTTGCTTGACTTCTGATAGTATGATAGTACGGAACCAGCACCCTTTGTAATAATTTTGATTGCCAATTGATGTGGTTCAGAGAAAAAAAAAGTTTAGACCTTGTTACGGTTCATTGTGAGCCTAGGCTTGGCCAAAATTGCCCGTTTCCCTACACATTGTTATAAGGATTACCCTGGGCTGGGTATTTGATCGATCTTTTACCCCTATTGCTCAGTAGGTAACACCTTCACCTTCGACGTCGTCGAGGACACGGGTTCGAATCTCACTTCGAACGTTTCTTTCATAGAAACGCTTGCGCGTGCGTCCCTAAATACACATCTCCCTGTTTCCCTAGGTATTGAAACGAAGTGGGTGGGCAAGCGTACGGCCTTACACGGTACCGACGCCCCAAATATCCCGCCGATCAGAGGGGGGGATTACCCTGGGCTCGGAAATCGATAGATATTTTACCCCTACAGCTCGGTAGGCAACACCTTCACAACACCGTATGCTTTAGGCCTGTTCTCGATTCACTTTGAGCCTAATTTGGGGAAAAATGCTCGTTATACTACCTATCGTACGATATCTTATTTTCGAGACCCCACTATCGTTGTTGGGCCATAGTTTTCGAGAGTTTGGGACCAAAATTTGGCACGGTTGTTCTTAATGGCTATGTATATGAAAAAAAGTGAGGGCATCATTTTTCGTTCGTGCGTCAGTCAAGATCAAAGTTGCCAAAAAAATCAAATTGGAAAAAATCCCAAAATGTCGAAACAATTGCGCCTGAAGAGCAAAACATAATAAGATATACTGCTCAGAATTTTCATGTATGCAAGGAAGATCAACCATGCCAAACTTTGTGACTCTCAAAAAACCATGGCGCAAAGGATTGGAGCCGAAAACGCTTCGCCTGTCGCTGGAACCAGCTCGTAGTCGGTGTTCAGCAGGTGGGGCGGCCTGTCTGTGCACGCTCGGGTCGTCCGGACTTTACGTATGTTCTGGTACCAACATGTCGTACTATTACTGTAGTACTTGATCCGCCGTGTGTATGCTGCGCACAGCAGTATTGCATGGCGGATGAACCCGCCGATAGCTTAGTCATACAGCAGTATCGTTATAGTATACTCTGTACCCTGCAATATATCAGCATGCAAGTCGTCGGTATAAGCTGTACTCACTGGGGAAAATATGTGCCACTCTGATCGAAAATAGAGTGTGCGTTTCGATGGCCGCACTATGAACAAAAGTACCTTACGTTTCCGATCAGGCTGATACTCTGCACGCACGGGTGACAAGACGATTGGCATACCGTATATCATTCAATCGCTCCATTCTACAAGCAAGGGCGCACGTTTCGGCAAAGACAGAAGCGCGAACTTCGGGCTGACGTTAGCCTCACGGAGGCGTTCCGCCTTACATTGGTAAGATGTGCGAAGTCACTTCGCGAACCGCAACCGAAAAAAAAAAGAAGGAAAGACTGACGGAGTAGGGGATGGATCACTACCTAGCATGGGCGCGTTATACTACCTGGTATGTATTTACAACGTACGGTTGATGAATGTCATCTGCCACCCAAACAACCACCCCCAAACGATAATATCGGTGAACATGTGCCGACTTGACCCAACCCAACCCAACCCAACCCCATAATCCTAGCCTTGACGCTGACCTTATACCCGACCCACAAGGGCCGTCCGCTCGCCGCGCGGGGCTGCGTTCGGACTGCTGTGTCCGAAAAAAACTTGGAGGTGGTTGGGGCAAACAGGGCCAAAAAAGCTACCAGTCAGACACATGGGTGATGGTTCAGATTAACTACCCAGGGGTTGTAAATAGGTGCTGGCCACTAGCATCCTCCTTCTTGGGCTGTCCAGTATAGATGGAGGCGTATCCCACCGGGGGGCACTCTAAAATTACGCGAACGGACACGTCGCGCGGATTTCACGAGCGCCAACGAGCGTTGTAGACGTAAGATGCATCGCTGGTTACAAAAGGCTCACCCTTGGCTGTTACCGTTACGTAATCGGTTGATATTTTACCCTGTGGTATCACATAATCATAGTACACCTGGTACATAGCTCACCGGGTGACACCTTCACATTTGGCGTCGTCGGCAGGACACGGATTCGATTCTCTACAAGTCGAGCGTTTCGTTTGCACGGCAACGCTTGGGTGCGTGCTTCCAAACTCAATAAAATGTCTTGCGTGGATCCCCAAGAATTGGGAGCGAAGTTTCAAGTCTGGGTAGAGGAGCGGGCGTACACCGACACCCGTCAAACGATGCAGCAGCAGTACGTATACCGTAAAGAGCGATGACTTCGCACAGGAGTGGCGATCGTTTTCGAGCGCTCTTTTTTTTCGGCAACGGTAAGGGTGCTCAAAACGTCCATTAATATCGGAGAGTTTTTTTCCCCCCAGAAATTCAAAAGTTTGGAAAAAAATGTAAATATGTATGAAGATACGGGGGCGTTCTGTCGCAATTTGTGAGATTCTTCAGAAGCAAAAAAAATAGGAAAGTTGAAGATTTTTCACATATTTAGGGGGGGGAAAAGATCAGCAAAATTTGGAAGATTGTAAAATCGCGCGAAAAAAAATGGAAATTATTGAAGGAAAAATACTCTCCGATAAGAATGACCCTGAAATAATTTCAAACATTATTTCGGAAGGCTCTCGATCAAATATTTCTTTTGAACACACCTTTAGTTCGGTATTCTTGGCAACCTTAACCTTCCCGTTCTGAAAATGATCGCACCTACAGAACTCAACGCTCTTGATGGTATGTCCCAAAAACCCTGCCGTTTTGAGGGGAATGCTACAAGTTACCTGGTACGATCTGTCCTGCTTGAATACGACGTACATACCTGCGGGTAGTTTTTTTTCTACGTAGCAGCCTTTCTGATCTCCTTGCACCCCACCGGTATATGATACACTGTTGGCATTTCAAGAACTTTTTTGTTTTATTGTCTTTTTCCTTACTTTCTGATCTTGCTTTTGGTGTTGTTGTGATCTCGTACCCGGTACGCTGGATTTTATTTCACTTGCAATTACCCATGAACTTGCGACTACGTTTGTTTTGTGTTTACTCTGTCTCACAGTCTGCGACCAGTGAGCACAAAATTAGTACCTGATATATCTCCACAGTAGTGATACAAAGGATTACTTACCCTGGCCTGCGTAATCGATCGATCATTTGCCCCTAAAGCTCAGTAGGTAACACCTTCACATTTGGCGTCGTTGGCAGGACGGGGACCTTCACACGGGGGATAAAGTACCAGGACGGACACCGGGTGTACTGATGACACTGAGTAGAAATGACGATTTAATGTGAAGACGACACACACGAGGCTCACCTGTTGGACTGGGTAATCGAGTGTGAGTATTTACCGCCCGGATAGGTAATCGATCGATCTTTTACCGGCCGGGGTAGCTCAGATATTGTAGTTTATACTGTAGATACATATTGAATAGTACTACGAGTAAAACTGTAGATATAGAACTACTTACAGATATCTCACTCTCTGAGCGTGCTCGGTTGGTACATCCTTGGCCTCTCAGAGCTCCCACTTGGAAATCGCCTTCCTTTATTACTTGCCGGACCTTTCCAGCGGTTTTTTGTTTTTTCCATTTTTCTCTCGGCACTCTCGGTTCGTTTTCTTTTTTCCCTATTTCGTTTCGAGTGCACGCGTGTACTCGGGAGCACGGCACCACGGGCGAGCCCGGGGCCGTCGCGGGTGTCAGCGGGTGCTGGCGGGTAGAAGGGGGGTTGCAAGGAGCGCGGTCGCCGCTTTCGTGGCTAGGCGTTGCGTGTGCCTCGAGACACGAGGGATGCATGAATGGGCTCTGTCTAGCCTCCATTTGTGATTTTGGATCGAGGATGTACGAGATATAAGGGTCGTTCGAGATTGCAAGATAGGATTCAAGCGGTACTTGTTTTTGCGACCAGGCAGAAATTCAAAGAGAGAGCTACTCAGTCTGAGCACCAACATAGTCGAACTGGCGAACGACGGCCACGAGGAGCACCGCGCTTAAAGCGGGGCGGACGACGAGCTCACTGTGGCAGAGAGTGAGGAAAGCTTTACCCGGACCGAATCGGTGGCGAGGTGGTCGCGAGAGGGGCGGGCGGCGTACGAGGCTGAGAGAGAAGCTCTGCTGTACGATTTTTTTCTTTTTTGACCGGTGCAAGGTGTTCCAATCAGGCAGAAAATTATTACATGTGGGGACGGGTTTTTTTTTTTCTTCCCCAAATCTGCGGTTTCATCTTCATTCTTTGTGCGGTACTGCTGTGCCGTGCTGTGCTTTCTCTTTCGTACATACAGCAAGCATATAAAAAGAAGAAAATGATTGCCCTACGAGTATCTGGGGTATCTACGTACGTACGGCATGTGAGCGAGCGTAGGTGGCGGAACCGCCCGGGGCGCGAAGCATATGTGGCGTCCAAGCTTTTGTTTCCTTAAGCATGGCGGCGGGACTCTTGGCAATATCAAGTCGCCAGTTTGCAACTACAATACTAAAAAAACACATCCAATCATGGACCTCTGTCCGCTCCGCATAATTCCATGTATTTTTTCTTCCTGAGCGAAGTGCCTTGTACGTGCAGAATCAAGCTGTCTGTACTTATAGGTAACATCTTCACATCAATCAATTCATCACTGAACAATTACTCAATCACTCAAACATCAATCCATCAACCAACTCAACATCACGTCACTTTTCGCCCATAGCATAGGTCAGGACACGCGTCACTTTTCGTCCATAGTCCACAGGCTGCAGGCTGCAAGCGAGCGTGGCAAATTATGAACCTCGTCTGACCCTTTCGGGCCGTCTTCAATCATATCGTACACTATTACAGAGTAATATGAATATTATTTAATGCCGGTACGTAGCTGTATCAATAGTGAACACGAGAAAAAAGTGCAGCGTGCAGAGCAACTCTGACTCTGCTACAACTTACTCCGTAGAACATACCTGGTACGAAGTACCAGTTCTGTCATGTAATACTGCTGGCACGTACATCACTACTGCTATTTACCACTACTATTAATACCACTATTCATACTGCTGTACTGAGTACAATACTATTAATATTAATATTAATACTGCTTCTATTAATACCACTACTACTACTACTACTACTACTACTACTATTAATTTCGATTATTTCGGGAAAGTTATGAGTGATCCATGTTGAAGATCATGCTGCACATTGTCGGATGGCAAGAGAAATAATAATAATAATTAATACTACTACTACTGCTGCTGCTGCTATTAATAATAATATTACTAAATACTCATACTACCAGGTACCAGGTATGAATACTACCTACTGCGACTACTACTATTAATAGTACTCTGTCAATACTACTACATACAGCAGCAGTCACACGACTTCTGACTGAACAGGACTACTTATATATATTGTCACCAATACACTGCTTCTTCTGCTGCTGAACAGCACAGAGTAGTACCAGATAACGTATACCAGGAGGTACCCGTGGTACCGACACCTGCTATCACATCATATCATATCACATCATATCATACCATATCATACGAATGCTCGGCACAGCATTACGTATGACTATTAATAGTACTACCGTACTCAACGTCGTGCGAGTACCCTGAACCGAGTGTCATATCCTATGCCCACGTGTCAACAGCAGCACTGGTACGGGTGCTTGGGATAGCAGTTTGTATTGTACCAGTGCCAGGACTCCTTATAATACCAAAAGTACCAGCCATTCCATTTGTTCTCTTTTCGGACTTGAACAGAAAGCACATGCCCCACAACGGTTCGCAGAAAGACCCCACGAAGAGCGCATTCTCGGAGGAGCTCGGCTAGAGGTCCGAACTACATAACAGAGGCACCGGCTCGATAACGAGTCGCCAGTGGTCCCCTGGCTCACTGCACCACACCGCACCGCAACGCAACGCACCCTAGTAAACAAACAGACTTGCAGAGCAGTCTGACAGTCCTGTGGGCGGATAGTGGGCAGTTGAAGTTGGGTGGAATGCTGGAAATGAAAAGTGCTTTTTGCAAAGTTGAAAGCCGAAATTCCATTCACCAGGTCTATGACGCCCCGAGAGAGAGAAAGAGAGAGAGGGCACGGAAGAGGCTCGCGGCACAAGGAAGGATGAGATAAGCAGGCCAGTCAGCGAAACCATTACTTTCTCAGGCTCGGCGCAGCTTACAAGGAGCATTCCTCCTCGCGAGGGCATGGCAGTCAGTGCAAGTAGCAGCAGCAGCAGCGATACCTATTTCGTTGCGAGAATCCAGCAGCGAAAAAATGGCTCTCATCTTCATCTAGAATCTGCATGTTGTATCGGACAAGATTTCAAGGCTCGTTCCTCAAGCCTAGGACAACCCAACGCACCTCCGCAAGCAGGCGGCTCCGACGATCGATCAGGGCACCCTATTTTCAGAGATCCCGGCAGCGCAACAGTGGTGGGAACGGCAGAATGCTGTGCAGAAGTAGACGGAAGGCGAGTAGATCAGGATGGATGCAACAAGCGACGACAACAAACCAAGCGGAAGCACGCACTTCATCATTTCCCCTGACCCCTGACGTTTCTTCCAACAATACCTATGAAACCCCTGATGGGATCTTAGATCTTTAGGTCTGAAAACCGTTGGAGATTATGTTACGCGGGTACGTGCATGCGTAGACATTTATTTGCAGTTTTGTAGTTGTGTGTACCAGGTATGGTGTATGGTATGGGGGCGACGTGGTGAGTACCAGGTAGGTGCAGTGTTGGGCGGGGGGTTGGAGCAACAATAACATTTTCAGGTACTGTACAAACAGTAGATACTACTACTGCTGTTGTAGAGGAGGCTATGCAGCAGTACGAGGTTGTTGTTGTTGTTCTCACATTAACTCTCTGACGAAGGAGTCCGTGGCCACACAAAGGTGCTGGAGCCCTAGGAAGATCCGAAAAACAAAAAAAAATCGAAAATTCGGCTGCCTCAAAATACACGAGACGGAAAAAGCGCACACAAGATAAAACCAATGTGCAAAACTGAACTAACATGGCCGCGGGTATATCCTCTCAACTATAATATAGAAGAGTACCCCCGTTCCCACCACTAACCAACTCGTGGCTGCTGACTACAGCGGATGCTGTCTGAAGTGCTGCCTGCACCGTACGAAACGCACGGTAGTCGTGAAAACGAAAGAGGAACACACCTGCCTGCTATCTGGAGTGCTGTCAGAGTGAAGACTCGCGGATATATATGCAGTGAAAAAAGGAGCAATCGAACCTTACTGCCACACGAATATCAACGATCGCCATCTCTTCCTGGACTGTCTGACACAAAAAGGTGCAGCACAGTTATGATACCACGTCCCTGATAATTGCGTAGGTTATTCCCCATGAAGGGTATACAACTCGTTAAACTACAAAAACCAGTGACGAGTACCGGTAGATACTATTCTGCCTCGTGAAAAACAAAACCAGGAAAAAACAAACTATGACTGCTTCTCTCGTGATGATAGTGTGCGCGCAGATCATGGGTCTCCATGCACCGTCTTCCTGCCGCTCTTCATGGCCGCATCATCGCCTTGGCCCAATCCACCCGCTCCTTTGCGCGTGCACTCGTTGCCATTCCCTTCCAGTCGTTTCCCTTTCTCCGTCATCCTGAAAAACAAAATGCTCCTCGCACTTGCGGTTCTGATCTGGGAAATAAAAATTCTCGCGCAGGGGGAGGTCAATCCGTCTCTTCTCCGCACGTCGACGCTCAGTCTCCCTCCTCCCTCGTCGTCGAATCCAGCCTCCTACCGGCGCAATAGACTGTGCCGTAGTGTGGCCTGTGGTGGCGCCTGCCTCCGCGCATGGACACCCCGAGGTACGAAGTCCTGATGAAACATGTTAACAGATGATGATCCAAAGTAGTCTTGTTTCGTAACCTTGGAGGTCTTATTATTAATTAAAACACTGCAGGGGCGGGAGGAGGAGCTACAAAATTGGCCGGAGAGTCTGTTTCGGGCGCCTCGCACCTCTGCACCCCAACGCAAAACACTATACTCTGCCGTCTATCGCATGGCATGTGGCTCAAAGAAAACCACGAGAAGCCAAACTGCAATGATCTACTGCTGTTGTACATATTTTGTACAGCACACAGCAACCTTGCTCTGATGTGCACCAACGATACGCAAGAGATTCCGAGGAAAAATGTGAGGTTTCGTCGTTGCTCGATGATGGGCATGGAGTATAACGAGGACAAATAAAAAAACACACAGAGTGAGCTCTCACACGAAATGCCTGGCCGAGTAACTAACTGTTGTTCAGCATCTTGAACACTATCCCGAACACGGCATGCAACAGCAGCACCAACCAGCAGCACCAGCAACTCCAAGAAAAAAAGTTGACAGTCCTGTGGGGCTGTACAGCAGCCTTCGAATGAGCTGTCGCTCAGGCTGGAAGTCCTCGGCATCGCCGCGGTAGCCAGCATCTAGAGAAATCACAATAGAGCCAGCGTATATCGCTTTTTGCGCCCACCCGAAGGCACGAGATGGAGCATGACCGTTCTGACGAGCTCCTCTCACAGGGCTGGCCAAGGGGTTTGGCAGGATCATTTTGGTTCTCTGATACACCACAAGGTTCTGGAGATATGACTTGGTTCTCATTTTAGGCTTCGTTCCCATTTTTCCGATTTGTCTGTTAGCACCAGCACCAGCACCAGCAGCGGAAGAAGAGGGCATGGCTTCCGCTATATGTACAGGACCGGTCGTCGGCACAAAACTTTGTGCAGGGTGTGTGTCGTTTCACCTTGCACGTCGTCCTAAACCAACCCGACCCCAGAGGCCTAACCCGAACCCGAACCTGAACCCGAAACCTAACCCTTTGGGGGGGCTCGAGATCGATATATATATATAGGGGCAGTCACGCGGCTCCGCTACACGTTTATCGGTGGCGTTTTCCCAAAAAAACGTCCGGGCGGCTGGGCGGTCGAAAGGCCAACCTTGACTATATTAATATTACGGGGGACCATAGTTAATAGGACCAAATATTGTTAGTAAAAACGGTTCACTATATAGGTTTTGACGTATACCATAGATACTACCAGGTATTAACTATGGACCCCCGTAATAGTAAGACCCGCATCCTGCACGAAGTTTAGTGTCGACCGGTTCGCCCGGCACATACATACATAAATCGTGGGGCGAGTCCAGCAGCACTACTGTCAGCTCGCGGGCACCAAACGTCTGTCTGCCAGCACCGTTCGTCTCATCCATGCTGTACCCGCCACTGATGTTGCCACTCTCACATCGCGATATATAAACCCAAAACAATGTCACGTTGCTTCTGCCATCAAGGTCAATTCTTCAATCAAACCCAAACTATCAACCAAAAAAACGCTCGTATTATCGTTATCGTTATTATTTTAATATTAATAATAGTCTTATCTCACAACCAACCACGGATTGTTCTTGGTTCGGTTTTGATCCCCTACCATCCTCTCCTTTTTGTTCCTCAATGGACACTGATATACTCATTATGTACTCCGAGTATATCGTACAGCAGTAGTAGTAGTAGTATAGTAGTAGCAGGTATTGTTAACGAGAAAACGGTTTCGTGCTTGTATCTCTCTTCGTAGTATGTAATAGTCTCTGTAGGAGGTTGAAGAATCAGGACGGACGCCACTGACTGATTGGGTGTTCTGATGATTTATGTGGTTGGGTGGAAAATGTAACCGTTAACGGTGTTGTACGCCCTTTTTGAAGCGGGTACCCCGAGTTAATACTTATTAACAGTAGCACCCAACCAAGATAACACCATTCGCGATCTAAGAGCGGTCAAACTGGCATGTATGTGTGTCCCGCCTACGAGTGAGTATACAAGCGGGAGTACACGCTGTAATATATTACCCACCACTGCAGGAGCGATGAATGGTGCCTGTTTCGCCTTGCCACGGTGTTTCAGCTTGAAACATTACCGCCACTGCTGCAAAAATATAAAATTCCTACCTACTGTACGCTACTTTCAAGTATTAGAGCAGCAGCAGTATTATAATACTAATATATATAGGTGTGCCCCCAAAAAACGTGGGCGGGTGTAGTTATACACACTACATATTACCTGGTACCTGGTGGGCAACAACGCCCACTTCACACCCACAATGAGGAGACAGTCCCACACTTCTCTCTGCTGAGAGAGAGCGAGAAGAATCGCTGGAGGAGCAACCGTGTACTATTCTCATGTTTGTGTCTTGACCCCGCCCGTCTCCTCTCGGGCTTTATTTTATGTTCACGTTCACGCGGAAAAAAAAAAACTTCACGGGCTCGATCGACATGAAGACCACATCATCAGGCTCACGTGCTGCATCACAACACCGCGAGAACCAGTTACGAGCTGGTGGTTCAAGTATGTATGTATATCGCCCCAAATCTCCCGCATTCAGTGTTCATTTTTCGATGCGTCCGGTGTACTACGGCCACAGCCTCCCCGGCTTTTTGTTTGTGTGCTGGTGCCCCCCTCACCCTGGTTTTTGTCTGCTATTAATAGTCTCCTTTTTGCTTCCCTGGTGTCCGCAGTGAGTGGTGGAGTGCGTATGCTTGTTTTTTGTTTTTGCCTCTGTTTTACTTGAGGTATTTCTTCCTCTCCAGCGTTATTGGAGCCTGCCCTGCGACCACGGACTGCATTGTATTGTGGCGATGAGTTTATGTGAGAACAACAACAACAAAACAACAATACAACACCACACCCCCCCGGATAGCTAAAACTAGGGACGAGCGTAGTAAGCCGATACTCTGTGTAAGTCAGGAAAATATGGAGTCGGGTGCGGTTCTGATCTTATTGGCCTGTCAGGGTTTTTTTTTTTGTTGCTTTTATTATTGTTTCTCTTGCCATATCCGACAATGTGCAGCATGATCTTCAACATTGATCACTCATAACTTTCCCGAAAAGAAGAAAACCTCGGAAACAAAAGGAAACCCATGCACCAAGTCTATCTCCCTTCTGTGCCAACTTTCGGCTTGTCTACTCCATTTTTATTGTAATACACGCTACGAGTACAATATTTTCGTGTGCGTGGTGGAACCTTGATCGCGAGTTGAACATTGATTGCTGTCGTGTTTGAGGTTTCATCGAGATTGCAAAAGTTTCTCAACTTCACCAACATAATAATATATCTCATAACTTTGATTTTTTTTTATTTATTTTTTAAGATGTCCATAAAACGACCTGCTGCATCGTTTTGTTTCGGTGTTATCCTCCACCGTTTCCATTTTAATCGCATTTTTCTCCTACTCTTTTTGTGCCCAACTCGTGCTTGTCCTGACTATTTTTCTCCTAACTGCACCATCTTCTTCGTGATCTATTACGGGGGGCCATAGTTGATAGGACCTATGGTATACATAAAAACCTATATATTTAACCATTTTTACTAATAATATTTGGTCCTATTAACTATGGCCCCCCGTAATACATGCTTCGATCTGGGCCCACCGCCGTGGGGACGGGAGGGCCTCTCTTATTCCCTATTATTGCGGGGGACCATAGTAGAGAGGGCCAAAAATACTTTTGGTAAAAATAGCGAAATATATAGCTTTTTGGGTGTACCGTAGGTCCTACTTAATATGGCCCCCCGTAATAATAGTAGAACATGTGCGCCAAATTTCAGGGCTCATCTAGATTCTCCCAAAAACGGTGTGTGACACTGGACTCTTCCGGAACTTCGGGCGGTATATGCTTGAACCACAGGCTGTACTACATTTTTTTTTTTTTTTTTTTCTCATCCCATTTATTATCTTCGAACATCTTCTTCTCTCTCTCCTTCCAACTCGTAACTCAGATCCGGGGTCACATAGCAGGCTCTTCTCCCCCCTTCCCGCTACGGTACGTGCCTTCATTTTTATCTACATAGCAGGTGGCCGAGACACGCCCCCCCCCCCCCTGCGCAATATGGGCGTAGGGAGTTCATGGTGGGATACATTGAGCAATGTTGTAGCAAACCCCACAAGGTGTCGACAACCTCTCAATTCGGTACGCGTAGTGGTGGTGTGCTGCATTGTTCAATGTCTCCACAGTGATTTTTCGCACTCCCATTGTGCAAGGGGGGGGGGGGGTCCCGGCCAACTGTGATACAGCCAGAGGTCACAGCACTTGTTCTGCTGCTGGTTCCTACGAGATGCCTCGGACAGTGGTATGAGTATAGCCGCCGCCAGCTTTCTTTTCCCTGGCTACTGCACGCATGTGCCAGTATACTGTAGTGTAAACTCAGCTGTGTACCCAGAATGATGTACTTCATATGTACATATGTATGCTTCCCGTCAGGAATTGAGGAGTTTTTTTTTATTGAGATAATGCTATTTTCTCGCGGTGTACGCGCACGTTGCAGACGCCCGCGCGGGGGGTGGGAGGGGTCATGAGCAGGGCTGCTGTTGCTCCTGCTGTTGTATATGCTGCTTATATGCCAGATATATAGTAGTACTGTAAGTTTTGGCTGCAGTAGTAGTAGTAGTAGTAGTAGTAGTGGTGGTGCCGTATGTATACTGCATATATATTATGGTATAGGCGGGGGGGGGTAGTACTATGCCGCCCCCCTTCCTCCCTTCGATCGCGACCGAGAGAGATAAAAACGACAGAACAGAAGACAAACCGTCGCGACTATTTGCACTACTTGGTTGGTTGACAGGTAGTTACTGACCTGTGTCTATGCGGATACGAGAGAGAGCCACATCCGCGACCGCCTCGCGAGAGTTTAGCCCAAAAAAAGAGCCGGTGATATATTACGAAGACATCTATTATTAATAATGATGTATCACATATATTGTGTGTGTTCTTACTGATTGATGTAGTCCGCCCATCCATAGACTTCTTACCCTTGCACAGAAATTACTGTATTACGGAGGACCATAGTAAATAGGACTTACGGTACACACAAAAACCTACATATTTCACTATCTTTACGAACAATATTTGGTCCTAATTACTATGGCCCCCCGCAATAGGGCCTCTTTCCTAAATACCCCACACAATTCCAAGAGCGTACCCAGATATAGTTTTTGACGCCAAAGTATAAAACATCGGCGCAGTCCTAAAATAGCCACATCCCCGCTGCAACAATATATCGTTGTAGCGGGATGACAATGCTTTTTTTTATAGAACGCCGCGTGTCCGGCAACTTGCCTGCCGTCTTTGGCCTCCTGTAGGTACCAGATGATCGCTGACACCATTGTTTCACTATTACGGGGGACCATAGTTAACAGGACCAAATATTGTTAGTAAAAATGGTTAAATATATACTGGTAGGTTTTTATGTGTACCACAGGTCCTATTAACTATGGTCCCCCGCAATATTAGTAATTGCCCTTTTTTCCGCACAGAGTGTGTGACGAAAAACCAATCTGTGTACTCACAGCAGCGCACTACGAGTGAGTACACAACGCGCTCCCCGTTGGGCACACGGTATGATACGCGAGAGAATAATCATGGCAGCACAACACTCTATGTGGCAGAAAAACTCACGGTACTACGGTGGTATATATAGGCGGCCTACACGGAAGGTCTCACACGACATGTATGTATGTGCAAACTATTACATACAGATGATGCACGTTCGAGACCCGGCTTCTCGCCGAGTTGGGAGGGGGGGGAAGTTGATAGACGGAGAATGGCATCAAGGCGTCCAGCGTTTTGTTTTTTGCTCCTCTGCCCCGGCGTAACAACAGCAATCAACGAACCAACGAACCAACGAAATAACGAACCAACGAACAAACCAACCAACATAACCTATTCACGGGGGACCATACTAAATAGGACCAAACACTGTTCGTAAAAAATGCTTAATATGTAGGTGTTTGTGTGTACCGTAGGTCCTACTTACTATAAGTCTCCCGTAAAGAGTCTACTGCCATGTTACTGCCATCACGATGACGATCGATACATCGCAAGCCAGCCCTCCAAAAAAAAAAAAAAACAACAACAAAATATCATGGGCGTATATCACAACATATCATGGGGCGCGTATAGCACAACATTTTCTCCGATCTGTGGCAAAACTAGGGCAACGACTGTCCCCAAAAGTTGGAACCGCGTGTGTTGGTGGCACGTCGACCCGTATACCCCGGTTCGTTCCACGGGGGGAAAGTGTTTCGTATAAGGTTTGTTTGTAGATTGGATGGGCGATCGGTTATCGTTTTACCAGTAGCCCGACGGACTTTCGAGACCCTCGTCCTATTTTGGGGACAAACTACTACCTATATTCATTTGAGCGCTTTGTCCCCACGTTTAGGAGTGCGGTGCTAAAAGAGTCAACACGACGACAACGGCGAAAAAATAAGAAACACCACCAAGCTTCCAGTTTTCAATCCGGGCCCAGCACTGTTATCCTACTTTAAAGGTATAGGGTAGTAGTACGCTTGAGCAGCTAATAGGGACTCGTGTTGGTTGGTGGACTATTTTTTAGACCGTCGTCAACTACTTTGTGTAAGCTGCTGGTGTGTGTGTTCTTCACATTAAACCGTTCTTTCTACGAGTGAGTGTGTACCCGTCGACATCCAGCGCAACCAGTGTCCGCACCGATTCTTCAATACTAGGCAGAGATACAAGCTCTGTGGTCACAACACTACGACACAGAGATGCTATATTGTTATGCAGTAATAAGCAGAGCAGAAAAATGCAGTTCCATGTCATCGTACTGGATACGACAGACACGACATATATATTCTATGAAATATACACTACCAGGTACCAGGTACCTGGTACTGTAAAGGAAATAAGCAAAAAACAGTATTTTTTTCGGATTAACGTTTTTTCGGATTAACGTGTTTTAGTTTTTTTTTTGGTCGGACGGACGGACGGCGCGCTTAACCCTTTTAGGACCCCAGTCCCGTTTTGGGGACAAACTACTATAATACCTCGTATTAATTCGAGTGTTTCGTCCCCACATACATACGGGACTGCAGTCCTGAGCGTTTTGGGAACGAACTGTTAATACTTAGAATTTCAGTGGTCTGTCCCCCAAGCGAGGCTGCCGTCCTCAAAGTGTTTTTTTCATCTCCGGCTCCACACTTTCTCTCCACGATTTCCCGCTTCACTCAGCCAAGAATGGCCCCCCAAACAACAGGCATGCCCTACATTTCAGACGGCCGTGTAAGTTAACCCCCCCGCCCCGCTTCGCTCGCAGAGGTATTGCTGCAACATCACCGCTGCTGTGACCGGGAATGAATGCATGTAACCCACGTTTGATCTCTTCGATACGAATATTTATCACAAACACGGATGATATTCCCGTTGTATATATATATATGTAGCTCCCATTTTGTTGTTGTGGGGGTGGTGTTGATCGTAGTTAGTTGCCGCTGCAAGTGTCTTTCTCGTTGTCGGGAGACGTTAAAAAAAAAACGCACGTGGTGTTTTAAAAAGTCAGTCCCAACTGTAGATCTCCTCCTCCTCCTCCTCCTAGCCTCGGTCTTCCCCGCCCCGCTCCTCCTGCTAGCCCCGCTCTTCCCCACCCCGCTCCTTCTTCTTTTCCGAGCACCTCCCACCAAACACACACAATGTTTTCTCCCTCTCCAGTCCATCGATCGATCTCATCTCGCATCGCCGCTCACGCAGCAAATGACAAAACAGACGCGCACAACGCCAGCGGAAGCAAAATTGTCACGACGCTCTCCCCTCCCCTACATTGCCTAGTGCTCCTGCCCACGCCTTTCTCCTTCCCCCTCTCCCCTTCCCCCTTTTTCCGATGCCGGTCCCTGTCCTTTTAATGTTATTACCATGATATGATGGACAAAAAACGAAAAAATCGGTGCCCTTTTTTGCACTTCAGAGGGGAAGAAGAGGGGAACACATTAATTAAAAAAAAACGAACGATAAAAAAGAAAGTGCGAAAAATATCACGTACGTACGGCGGTCGAGCGTCGGTCCCACCCGTACGAAGAAGCAGCAGCAGCAGCCCCGGGGCTGCAGGATATATGTGGGAACGGCATATGCATGCGATGTATGTCCTTACCGGGCTAGACCGCACGCGGGAGAGGGGGGCGCACGACACTTATTCTCTGCACCTCGGATATACTATCGATCCCCACTCCACTGATCTAGATCCTTCCGAGGGCTGATACGTATACTTATATGTATTGCCCTTGATGATCTGTACGGTCTACAGCTCATGTTGCCGGGTTGGGAGGCGTGTAGCCTGCATGATCTATACGTGTTTCCTGGGTTGGATCTGTACCGTTTATTACAGATGCTGCGCAACCCATAGTAACGGCAGGTTATGATCTAGATGATATATCTGTAGACGGTCTACATACATGTAGACGATCTAGATATATCTGTAGATGATCTGGATTATATATCTGTAGATGATCTCGATGGCGTATATCTATGGATGATCTAGATGATCTAGCTGTAGATGCTCTTATCTGTAGATGGTCTGTCTGTAGATGCTCTATCCGTAGATGATCTGTCTATAGATGATCTATATGTAGATGCTCTATCTGTCTGACGTGTGCGTACTACTCGAACCGCTCGCACGCTAACACTAGGCGGTTGGCAAAAACCATCAGATACGTGTCATGTTCTTATCCTGCACATCTGAGCTCCAAAATATATACCATACCAGGTACGTACGTATCGCATGTATTTTCGTGTAACGTTATAACGCGTTTGGAACTGCATCCACGTTTAGGGCACAAAACACTTGGAATTAGTGCGGAATCATGTTTGCAGCTGCCGAAAGGGTCATATAACTATTTTTCATTTCTCACGGCTCTTCTGGGCCCCTCTCTCTGTCTGCTCAAAACCAAAAACCACAGTTAAATCCCGAAATCAGAAACAAAAAACAGACAGAAAAAAAAACGAAAAAAAAAAGCCAAAGAAGCGAAAACAAAACGGAAACAAAAGCAAGACGTAAAAAGAAAAACCGGCTGGAGCTTGGAAACCTGTGGTGCAGCAAAAGCTCCACCGCTCTCCCATTGTTGTCCCCCTTTCAACACGCTCCCAGGTCCAAGCCCGAAAAACAACACTGGGCGTTCAAAATTTCGCGGCGTTTTGAGAGGAGGCCAACCGCTCGCAAAAAAACCGTTGCCGCTGCCGACGCACCCGAGGGGGGGGTGGATGCGGCGGTTCCATTCTATCGCTCGCACTGCTGTCAATACTACTGTAGACTGGTACAACGCACCTGCTTGCGGGCATTGCAGTCCTCGTCGTACTATTGCTGTATGCGCGCTTGTGATATTTGTGACTTATTTTTTACGTCGCCCTCTGTCTCCCTTCCTCCCTCATTGACCCCTTGGCGTCAAATTCACACCCGCGACGCGAAAGCGCAACGTTGCAGCTCGTCTCATTGGTATCGCAAGCACCGGACTGTGCCCTCCCCTCCCCCCGCCCCCCCCCCCCCCCCCCCCCCTCCCTCCCCACGGTCAAACTCAAAGCCCCCAAAAGGCCCAACTCAACTCAACCCCAACCCAACCGTACGACAGGCCTACCCAGCATCACGGGACACCAAGCCCCAAGATAAACAACTAGACGCAGCACTCTCCCTCCCCCTCACTTCCCCGATACGTACGCAGTCTCTCTCCTTCGTTCGCCTGCCTGCTCGGCCGTTTCCGCCGTCCTCCCAACTAAAAGAAGAAAACATAACGCTCGTCGTGCATATCCCAGCGCCTACTGCCCGGCACATTCGGAGGACACCGCGATTCCGCCCCCTTCCCGCTCCCCCCCACCGCTTTCCTTCCCTTCGTTGTCAGCTCCCCTACGCTCCCTCTCCCCCGCGTGTATACGATCGATAAGGGAAGCGCTTGCTACAAAATAAACAAGGGGACATTTTTTCTCTTTGGGGGGGCAAATGTGTGATAAACAACGCCTCCCCCCGCCCCCCTCCCCCTACGTTCTGGTTCAGTGCCGCAAGTTACGTTACGTTACGGTACGGTACGTTTTGTTACGTTACGATACCTTTCGTTGCGGTACGTTCCGGTTCGGTTCATCACGGTACGTATGGTACGGCATCCCCCCTCCGTCCATCCTTCCTCTTTTTCCCGCATTTCACAGGCCTTAGGCCTCAGCAGCGAAGAGGGTCCAAGATAAAATGATACAGGGTCAGCCTCTAGAAGGTTAGTATACGCGCTTGAATGGGGGCACCATCTTGACTTCTTCCTCGTCCAGCGTGTAGCTGTGCACAGGCCGGTACTCGACCTGAGGGAGTGGGCGGCGCGCAACAGCGACAGCAAATAGCGATAGCGGCAGCAGCAGAAGTGGTAGCAGTAACGGTGTCAGGAAGAACGGCAACGGTATCATAGCAGCAGAAGCGGTGGCAACGGTATCATAGCAGCAGAAGCGGCGGCAACAGCATCATCAACAGCAGCGGCAGCAGCAACAACAGATAGCAGTATTGGCAGTAACAAGCGGCAACAAAAGCGGCGGCAGCAGCAGCAGCAGCAGCAGCAGCAGCAGCAGCAGCAGTAGCAGCAACAGCAGCAGTAGCAGCAACAGCGTCGGTAATAACGACAACGGCAGCAGCAGAAGCGGCAGCAACAGCACCAACAACGGCAGCGGCAGCAGGCAGTAATAGTGGCAGTAGCCAGCAGCAGCAATAGCGACAGCAGCAGCAGCAGCAATAACGACAGCAGCAGCAGTGCCAGTAATGACGACAACGGCAGCAGCAGAAGCGGACCCGCACCAGCAGCGGCAGCAGACAGCAATAGTGGCAGCAGCCAGCAGCACCAATAGCGACAGCACCAGCAGCGTCAGTTATAACGACATCGGCAGCAGCAGAAGCGGCAGCAACAGCAACAGCACACAGCAGTAGTGGCAGTGAACAGGAGCAGCAACAACAGAAGCACCAATAGCATCAGCAACACCAACAGCATCAGTAACAGCAGCGGCGGCAGCGGCAACAGCGACAACAACAACAGCAGCTTTAGTTAGGACCGGAAATATCAACAGCGTCGGCGGAAGCAATCCCCACAATAACAGCAACACCGGCAGCAAATAGCAACAGCAGCACCAGCAACAACAGCAGTGATACCAAAACGGAACACCGAAACAGCAACAGAAACAACAACAGCGGACCGCGAGACGGCGACATGGCGGGGCGTCTGCGTGTCCGCACGCACATGCATGCGCGTGCACTGTACATGTGCATGCATGTCACCTGTATCGCCATAAAATTCAATATCGCCGGAACAGTGAGAAACCTTATCGATGAAATTGCTTTTAAAAACCCTTTTGAAACTCAATGAGACAGCAACAAACACAAAACGAAAAGTTTTGTCTTCAATCGAATGCCCCCAACACCGTTTTTTTCCCCAAGCCTTCAACAAACGCTCACAGTTAGACAACGACAGCCACCCCTGCACCTTAACCCCTTTAGAACCGCAGTCCCGTTTTGGCGACAAACTACTTGCAGTTTGAGTGGTTTGTCCCCAAAACGGGACTGCGGTTCTAAAAGGGTTAACGCCTTTTTATCATTGCACTCTCGCTTGGGGGACAAAACAAATGGAACTGGACCAATGGATCCGGTGGATTGGAGTAGTTTTAGGTATTACCGGAAAGAGCGTTGACTTCGTACTGAGTACGATCGTTTCGATTTTCTTCCAGAGCGGAAAGGTTACCAATACCGAATAGCAAGGTGATTTCGGAAAGGTCTACGCATCTGGTCGGGAGCCCTCCGGAAATATAACGTACCCGGTACGACTTTAGCACCCTTACCGTTGTGAAGAGAAAAACGAGCGCTCTGAAACGATGCCCCCCCCTGCGCGACCTCAACGCTCTTTTTACGGTAGAGTGGGAGGGAGTTTGTTCCAGATGTTCAGGCGTTTACGTGTTGGGAAAAGATGGGAACGGGCTATAATCCTACGTACCTTTCTTTGGTCGTTCCCACAGTGAACGAACGAACACACACGGGGAAAAGGTTGCTATTAAGAACGTTGCGTACCTTCGTCTTTCCCGTCTCGTAATCGAAGTACGTCATGCTGTGCTTCATCCATTCCTTGTCGAGGCGGTCGGGGAAGTCTTCCCTCGCGTGGGCCCCTCTTGACTCTTTCCTCGCTTCTGCGGCGTGCATGGTGCACGCGGCGTTGGAGAGGAGATTCTGCAGCTCCATCGCCTCGATCAGGTCAGTGTTCCAGATCAACGACCTTCCGAAAAACAAATCGAACGACAAGGACATGATTAATTTGGACGACTACAGCAGTAGTACGAGAAAAACATCGTGTAACGTCTTTTAAAAATAACAATTAATTAATTCAACGCCTGGGTTTTACTTTTTCTTTTCTCTGTCTCACAGTCTGTGATCACATAATTAGCATCTCTCTTAAGATAAGGAATCAAGACGGACACTGGGTGCTGATGTAGGTGGGTGGAAAAAACGTTTTAATGTGAAGATAATGCGCACACCTGTAGCTCAGAAATTATTTGATTTACTAAATTCACTCTGTTGAACGACAATGGTCATGAAGAAAGAGAGTATAAGCAAGTAAACGGCAAGAAAGGCCTTTAACGGGCTGGTGTATATATAGACTCGTAATGTCTATGCGTAGAAGTTCAAGCCATTCGAGTACTTTTACTTCTCAACTGTGAAGAAAACGCAAAACTGCTGTGATCACATCAGATATATCTCCCGCTGCTTCGAGACAAGCAAGCGCCCCCTGCTCGCACAAAAATTGACAATCCCCCACCCTCACCCCCACCCAACACCAACAGCAAGAAACACAAAATTCGCGACGACTACTGTACAACACACGCGACCGACCTACTGTATTATCATACCTGGTATATCATATTTCACTAGGTTTCTAAATATAAGGACTTTCTGCAATGAATATTAGTATATATATGGTCCCTATATTTCGGCATGGAGAATCAACTCTGTCCCGAAATAGAAAGACTCTTGGGTGTATTCATAACATATCCAAACGGTCCTTATATTTTGGGTCATAGTGGATTCATAACATATCCAAACATTACCTTAGATTTCGGGACAGAATGGTATGTTCCGAAAGTATATGGACCTTTGGTATATTCAGAGTATATCCAAACGGTCCTTATATGTTGGGACATAGTGAATTCAGAGTATATCCAAACGATGTTTCGGGACAAAATGGTATGCCCCGAAAATATATGGACCGTTGGTTCATGCTGCTATATCCAAACGGTCCTTATATTTCGGGGCATAGTGGATTCATAGTATATCCAAACGGTCCTTACGTTCCGAAAATAGAAGGACCGTTGGTTTGTTCGTACTATATCCAAACGATGCTTATATTTTGGGGCATGGTGGATTCATAGTATATCCAAACGATGCATACATCTCGAGACAGAGTGGTATGTTCCCCAAGGTATACGGGCCGTTGGTTTATGCTACGGAGTATATCCAAACGGTCCTTTTTTTTCGATTTCGGGACATAGTGGATTCATAGTATATCCAAACGGTCTTTATATTTCGGGACAGAGTGATATGTTCCGAAAATAGAAGGACCGTTGGTGTATTCATACTATATCCGAGCGATCCTTGTATTTCGGGACAGAGTGATTCATAGTACATCCAAACCTTCCTTAGATTTCGGGACAGAATGGTATGTTCCAAAAGTGTTCGGACCGTTCGTTCATGCTACTATATCCAAACGGTCCTTATATTTCGGGGCATAGTGGATTAAGAGTATATCCGAACGGTCCTTACAATTCGGGACAGAGTGGTATGTTCCGAAAATAGAAGGACCGTTGGTTTATGCTGCTATATCCAAACGATCATTATATTTTGGGACATAGTGGATTCATAGTATATCCAAACGATGCTTTCGGGACAGAGCGGCATGTGCCGAAATACAAGATATAAGGACCGTTTTTATACTCCTACCCTACTCAAGCAATCCTTGTAAGTCGGACTGAAAGGATACAACAAAATATTCAAACGTTTCTTATATTTCGGGACCGACCGAAATATAAGAACCGTTTGTGTACACATACTACATCCAAACAGTGTTTATATATCGGGACGGAGTTGATTATTTTTATATCGTATCCAAACGTTCCTTATATTTCAGGACAAAGCGGTACGTCCCGAAATGTAAGGAGCGTTTTTACATTCATATCATATTCAAACAATCCTTATATTTCGGGGACAGAGTGGATTCGTAGGTATACCCGAACGTTCACTACATTATGGGGCAATAGTGATGAAAGATGCGGGGCGTTTAGATATTCATTGTAGGGCAGGGCAAGCGTTGCCCTGCTGTTCCCTACTACGGGGGATCACAGTAAATAGTACTGGTACCAAATATTGTTAGTAAAAATAGGGAAAAATACAGGTTTTTGTGTGTACCGTAGGTCCTGCTTACTATGCCCCCCCCGTAACAAGGCTGGACGGAGGTAGGTATGGAAACTTCAGGGATCGGTCGGGCTTAGAAAGCGGCCAAAAAATAGGAACGATACGTTCGCGACACGTCGGCCAGGAACAAAAACAACATACGGAGCGAAAAATAGCAGCAGCGATACCACAAACACTAATAATGCAGAGGTCAGGTGCATTTTGGGTAGGAGTGAACCATAAGGGACGTTTGTTTATTAATATTACCAACGATATATCCCAGCGTTCCTTATATAACCGGCCGCCCCGGCAGTGTAGTGGTTATTACGGGGGACTATGGTTAATAGGACCAAATTTTGTTAGTAGAAATGTTTAAATATATACCTGGTAGGTTTTTATGTATACCACAGGTCCTATTAACTATGGTCCCCCCTAATAGCTGCAAATGCTACTTTTTAATATTCATACTGCTGTAGGATTGGTACCCCGAGTCCGAAGCCCACCGCGGTGAGCGATTTCGACTGAACTTGCAAAGCTAAAATGGAACCAGCTGCTGAGAGAGGTCGCGGACAGGCACAAAGGGCTGCAAGTCTTCTCGCGCTGCCAAAAAGGCAAGGTCTACACGAAGCGTAGTGAGGAGAGGGGGGGGGGGGGGATAAGCGTCTACCTACCATGTGACCCCAGATCTGAGTTACTACAAGGATGGAGAGAGATAAGGAGGGCCGAGAAAACAAGAATGGGATGAGAAACAACAAAATTAAAAAGTGGTTGGTCCCGAAATTTATCGAACGTTTACATTTTGTGTGTATATATATATATCAGGGCACAGTGAGAGGTACATACGATTTAGCTCGCGAAGCTGAGCCTCGAGCCTCACTTTGGTTCAACTCACTCACACCTTGCGTACATACTTGGTACGTGTTTGAAATATTCAAGGATATCAAAACCGCCATGACAACAACTACACACACCTTCGGCAATATAACCCGACCGAGAGCTCTTTTTCAACACTACAAAAACAAAAACCGAAAAAAAACGAAACAATGAAAACGAGCTTTCCGCGTCTACGTACGAGAAGGGTCGCCGGAGGTGGTACACAACCAAGCCGCGGTACATGGACTACCCGCGCAGGCTCCACAATCCCTGACGTGGACTCGCAATAAACTGATGCTCTTTAAACGAGGTACCTGGTACGGTTTTTTCACGAGACTGCATACATTGGATTGTTTTTCCCGACGGTGGAAAGCATTTTCGGCTTCGGTTACGGGAAACGTCGGCCACCACCCCGGCCCGGAACTCTTAAGCCTAACCAGAGGCCTGCTTGAGTTGGTGTACTCGCTGTGGTTGGTCGCTGTGCTTGGGTCGTACTCTCATGATGCCTGGTAGGTCGTGGTTGATGGCACAACGCAAGGATCGCGCCTGCGCGGGCGAGACAAAGACCCACGCGAGCGCTGTTTGATTGGAGGGTGGGCTAGCGCTCACCTGTCAGTAACCTTGACATCTTTGAAGCTGTCCACCACACCGTCTACTCGCTCCTAATCGGCACGCCAACATCGGGCACAGAACGAGGAAATAAGAGGGGGGGAGGGGGAGAGAAAGGGCAGGAGGGAGGGAGGGAGGGAGGGAGGGAGGGAGGGAGGGGGGGAAGGAAACACAAACAGCTCCGAGTGAGCGAAGGACGACGTGGAATATTTCAGGGACGCCAGGCCCGGCACAAAAATAAATACACGACACACGCATACAGGAAGGACAGTCTGCAATAAAAGCGGAACAAGAATATGCGAGTGGGAGGAGGGTGACGTGAACATTCAAGAGGCACCAGGGGGAAAGGAAAAGGCCCGCCGGCGAAAATGAACAACACACACAGGAGAAAGGGCAATCAGCAACAAAACACGAAACAAGCGCAACCTTCCCCAACGATCTCTTGCCCCCACTCACCCCCAACACACCCACCACTAAACAACAACCACTGACACGCCTCTCCCCTCCCCCCCCCCCCCCCTTCTCTCTCTCACCATGTCCTTCCGCAAGCTATTCCTGGCAGTCCGTCAAACGCCAAAGCATCCGATTTAAACGGCACAAAATATTTTTATCTCACTCGCCCAAAAACGTCAACTTACATTGACAAGCCCCCCTTCCCCCCTCCCCCCCCCTCCCCTCCCCTCCCCCCCCCCCCACCTCCCCTCTTCCCCTCCCTTTCTTTCCCTCCCATCAACGCCCCCACCGAGTAGAAACAGTACTCCATTTGGAAAGGGATGCGTGATCAATGGTCGAATGACTAATGCAAGCAATAAATGAGTACCCCCCTACCCCCCCCCCGATCCCCCCCTACCCCCCATTCTCACCACTCCCTCAGCAAGCGTCTCCTGCGTCCGGTACACCGCGGCGTGGTCCTGCATCTCCTGCTGCAGCTTCAGCCTCAGCTCGGCCACGGGCATAGCGCCGTCCGCAAACCGCGTCTTGTCCAGCGCCGCGACGCTCTTCTCCGTCTCCGACTTGGGAGCCTCGGCCACCTTCAGTTTCGGTTTGGAATTCGGTTGTACGGTTCTTCGTGTCAAGTCTTTTCGGATTCATTTTTTCGGACTCGTCTTCATTTTTTCCGGTGTCGCTTTTTGGGATTTTCGGATTCGGTCTTCAGATCTTCGGATTCGGCTTTGGTCAATACCATAATTATACTCGGCTTCGGCTTTGGTTTGGGTTCTGGATTCGGCCTCGATTTTTGTCCTCGATATCATACTCCAGCACTCGATAACACCACCTTTGGTCTCGAAAATGATTATTTTTGTTAATACGTACCGTACGAAGTATACATGCCCTGGCAGGTCAAGTAGTCAAGCATCGTATCGAACGAACTCGATTATCGTTCGACATGATATAATCAATTCACCAAAAAATATCACCTTGTCTCCCGGCTTGGAGATCTCGGCGATGCGGAGGGCGCACGCCCTGCCGAAGACGACGATGTCGAGGAGCGAGTTGGCGCCGAGGCGGTTGGCCCCGTGCACCGAGGCGCATGCCGCTTCCCCGGCCGCGAACAAACCCGGGACTGTGGCGTCGTGGTCGATCGATCCGTCCGCGTTCTTCTTGGGCTTGATAACCTTTTGTTGTTGTTATCGTTGATGTTGTCGTTGATGTTGTCGTCATTGTTGTTCGTTTGTTTCGTAGAAAACGTTGTTAGGCGGGAGAGAGGGGGGAGGGGGGGGGGAGGGGAGGGGGGGGAGGGGGTAAGGCAAGAGGGTCAAGAGAGGGGGAGGGGGGAAGTGGGGAAGGGGGGTGTACTCGATCTCATGTATGGTCGTAGTCGTATGACCGAAGTGGGGGAGGGGGGGGGGGGAGAACAAAAAAAAAAGACCAGGGGGTTACCAAGTATAGACACAAGTACACGTCATAAAACAAACAGAGGGGGTGTCAAACACGAGAGGAGGGAGAGGAGGGGCCGATCAAACGTCAGTCAAACACGGCGGCCGCAGTTCCTGTCTCGTCCGCCGGGATTGATATCTACTGCTGTGTATTGATTGATACCGCACCACACGCACATCCTCCTGGAGTAAGGCTCCACTCCAGAGTTATTGGAGCTACTGTCTTGTCAACGTGAGAACAGCACCAAGACTGGCCGCACGAAAAGCAAGGGGGGGCGTACTCCACTGCCAGAGCACCCCACACGTCACCTCAAATAACTTTCTTCAAGGCCGCAACGAAAATCGGAGCCATACCATAAAAACCACACCATCTGGCCCGGTTTCGACAACGAAACAAAAATCGCTAGAAAAAATACACTTTCACTCGACTCTAAAAAAAAGCCCTCAGCCCGACTGCCCGGGAACAAGTTCTCGGAATTTTCCAGGGAATATTCTTGGAACGAAGCCGCAATGAGGATTGTTTATAAGAAAAAACTGTTCACACGTCGGACAGGTCACGATCTATCTGTAGATCGCCTTGCTCCTCGCCTGCCGCTGTGAATGCTATGCCACGCTGAGGGGGCATAGAAGGGCCGCCGAGACATTAAGATGAAGACCAAGCGGTCCTTCCAGTTACGCCCAGAATGGTACTACTCGTACTGTACTGTACTGTAGTATATAGAAGTTTGGGCAGGTTTTGAAAAAGAAGACACTCGGGGTGGTGTGCGGCGCGACGACTGCTGCGTGCGTGCTGTGTAGATAATTTTAAGGTTGCGGTTATTTGTTTTGGGTAGCGGATCCAGTACGTACGTAAGGTATGCCAGAGATGGTTGTTGCATTTTGGGACGGGGTAGTTATCCGCAACAGAGAGTCAGTAGAGGCGTACGGGTAGTCTAGACGTATCAATCGGCAGCGGGCAGTGTCGTGCCGTCTGCTCGTGCGCCTCTCTGCTCTGCACGCGCAGCTATGCATGCAACATCAGCCACGAGGAACTCGAGAGTGGCCACCCCTCTTTCCTTTCTCCTCGCCTCGTACCAGGATAAAGTCCCTCAAGGCGGTAGGGAGCCCAAACGTCGGTACAGCAGTCCAGAACTATCAAACAGTGGATTGAACTCTCGAATGGTTGGTAACAAAAACCCACACGTGTTTTTCTGTATGGTTGGCCTTAGACATAGTTACGCATAATTGCCGAAAATTCGGGTATTCACCCGCACGCAAACTATGCAACAGAAAATGCCGCACTAGCCACCCCTGGTCATCGTACGACTCGGGGCAATTCGAATGGTTGGCAACAGATACTCACATTTCTTTCTGTATTATATGGCTTGACGTTAGAAACGTTACGCATAATTGCCGAAATTACCGGTAGCTACCCGTGTACGTAAGAGTGCCACCATATAACAAAATATGCCGTACAAAATCACCGCTGGTCTGTACGACTTGGGGCGGCAGCTCCGACCAAAATGGTGTGCATACAGTGCGCACAAACACAAGTATCAACCACTCAATCGGTGGAACTCACAGCTGACGTATTTGTAACGGTTTTACACCTCGGCCACACATAATCGATTCCCAAACACGGTATAATCTACATATTTCAAGGCAGACAGGATCATCTGTTTCCCGGTCTTGTACATATGATCTAGCTCATGCTGCCGTGTGAGCCCTGTTATAATGTGCATGATCTACCTGTACCATACAGATCCTGCACATCATCTCAGAACGGAAGTATTATTGAAGGACCGCTCGGGTATCAACTCGAAGACGACTCCAAAAAACCGAACCGCTACTGGGATAGGTGCCATTCTGGGGCGAAATATTAAAGGACCGTTCATGTACGCATCAACATGTCAGACCTGATATTTCCAACGGTCCTCACGCTTTCAGGACGGCGCACACACAAACTACGCAACCCAACCGTACTATTAGTACTACTATTAATACACAGCAGCAGCAGTAGCAGTGGTCCCTCAATAGTGCCGATATGCACCAGCCCAGCCCAACCGTACTATTATCACGGAGGACCACAGTAAATAGGAGCTATGGTACGCACAAAATCCTACATATTTGGCTATTTTTACCGACACTATTTGGTCCTACCTTGTTCACTGCTATGGTCCCCCGTAAAAATAGACAGCAGCAGCAGCAGCAGCAGCAGCAGCAGCAGCAGCAGCAGAGAGCAGCAGCACGTAGCAGTGGCCCCTCCATAGTGCCGGTATGCATGCACCAGCCCAGCAAACACCGGCACTTACTCTCGCAGCGGCAGCCGGCACCACCACCTCGCACACCGCAACTCCTGGTCACACCCTTTTAGAACCGCGGCCCCGTCTTGGGGGGACAAACTACTCACATTTTGAGTGGATTGTCCTCCAAAACGGGACTGCGGTTCTAAAAAGGGTTAAAAAAGCGATTTCGCAGGCACTACGTGCTTGCTGTATGTAGCGGGCGGGCGGCACTATAGAGGGCAAACGGCACCACAGAGGGGCCACCGCTGCTACCACAACACGGACGCACCTCGCCGAGGTGGTTGGTGGGGATCCCTCCCATGTTGTAGTGCACCGTGGGGAGCACAGGGATGGGGTCCTTCGTCACGTCCACGCCGGAGAAAATCTGCGCCGTCTCGCTGATGCCCGGAAGCCGCTCCGCCAGCAGGTCGGGCGGAAGGTGGTCCAGATGCTGCGAGGGCGTTCGTAATGCGGGGTGGCGGGAGGGAGGAGGGAGGTGGAAGCGGGGGGGGGGGGAAGGGGGAGGGGGAGGGGGAAGGGGGAGGGGGCGGGAAGAAGGGGGGGGTGAAGGTGGAGTGATTGGGCGAGGGGGCGGACGGACGAGAGGAGATGGGGTGGTTGGGGGGTGGTGGGAGGGGGGGAGGGGAGGCGAGAGGGGTGGGAGGGGGCGGGCGGGGGGGGGGGGGGGGGGGGGGGGGGGGGGGGAGGGGGGTTGGACGGCACTCGAAGAAACACGCACATTCACACTCACGTCCGAAACCCACCAAGCGGACACTTCGCACGACGGCCGGCCTCGAACAGAGGAGTTCACTTTTGGATGGATGGGGGAAAGGGGACGGGGGGAGGGGAACGCGGGGGTTTCGGAAGAAGGGCACCGCGCAGAGAGCTCCTTGCCCCCTTTCCCTTCGGCTACATTGCGGCAAGGCTGTGCGTGCCAGTCAGTCAGCCAGTCGTGTCTCAACAACATCGATTGTGTGCGGGCCTCCCCTCCCCGCCACCCCCCCTTCCCAACTCCCTTCTTCCTGTGCGCGGCTTACCAAGTGGATGTGGTCCTTCTTGGGGCCGACCCCTCTGCCCTCCTTGATCTCGATGGTCATCGATCGGGAAACCACGTCGCGGGATGCGAGGTCCTTTGCCGAGGGGGCGTACCTGACGGGAAGGAAGGCGGTTGTTAGCTCGAAGTCTGTTTCGTTGGTTTCTTTGTTTTCTTTTTGTGTGTGTTTGTTCGTCTGTTGGTTTGTTTTTTTGTGTGTGCGCATGTGCGTGCGTGCGTGTGTATGTTTGTTTGTTTGTTTGTTTGTTTGTTTGTTTGTTTGTTTGTTTGTTTGTCAGTCTGTTGGTTGTTTTTTATTTCTGTTTGTACGTATGTCTGTTTGTTTTTGTTGTCCCGCTTAACAACCGCTACCCCCACCAAACGGAGCTAAACGACAGCGTCGCCCCCGACTACCTCCCTTTCGTCTAACCTCTACGGGTACCCAACCCGTAGCTCAATGCAAGAGTACTCGGCCCACCGCATCATCTGAGAGCGCTCGAACCACCGCTCCATCTATAAGAGTTGCTCGATACTCGACCTATCGCTCGATTTAAGAGCGCTCAACCCTCCACCGACCGCTTTATCCTAGAATACTCCATGATCGACCTACCGCTCGCTCCATCCAAAGCACTAACACCCCATATTCAAACTACCTCTCCATCCAAGAAAACTCGATAGTCAACTCACCGCTCCAACCAACGGTACTCGGTAAATCGACCTGCCGTTCTACCCAAGAGTCACTCGATATTCGACCCACCACTCCCATCTGCAGCAAAAGACTACGTACACCATAGCCAACCTACCGCTCCATGAAGCGCTCTCCTTCGCCGTTCCTCAGGATGCCTCCCTCCCCTCGGCAGCCCTCGGTGATCAGGCACCCGGCGCCGTAGATACCCGTGGGGTGGAACTGGATGAACTCGGGGTCTTCCGAGCGCGTGTATGGTATCGTTGTCGTTGTTGTTGTTGTTGTGTGTTGTTGTTGTTGTTGTTGTTGTTGTTGTTGTTGTTGTTGTTGTTGTTGTTGTTGTTGTTGTTGTTGTTGTTGTGTTTGTTGTTGTTGTACCGATGAAGCAAGCACGGCGCGGGAGATGGAACAAGAGGTGGTACCGGGGGGTGGGGGTGGGGGGGGGGGCGGGGCGGCGACTGGGTTTAGGATATAGTAGTGGTCCATCATATATAGTGCCGGTATGTATGTGCCAGCCAACACTACCGGCCCTCTAGCGGCAACCGGCACGACTACTCCGCACGCTGCAACCCTGGTCAATCCCATCCGTGCCAAGCGGTTTCACAGACACTATGTAATAGCGGGTATGTAGACGGAACTACTCAGCCAGCACTCTACAGAGACCAGACCACTACTACTGCTGTAATAGTAATAGCATTTTGCCAATACGGGGGGACCATAAAAAACAGGACCTACGGTGGGGTACACACAAAAAACTATATATTTACCTATTTTTACTATCACGGCGGGCCATAGTAAATAGGACCTAAGGTACGAACAAAAACATACCTGGTGTATATTTACCTATTTTTACTAACAATATTTGGTCCTACTTACTATGGTCCCCCGTAATAGACGGATAGTAATCAAAACCGAATATGGTGTTTGAGCATACAGAGGGATACGTGGTTTTTGAGCCCATCTCGGGGTTCTGAGCGATAGGGATCGATCGCGGCGCATTCGTGGGGTGCGAGCGCTTCCGGCGAGATCGCTCATCGAAAATCGCTCATCAGGATTAGCCACATGCGAAGCAATAACCCACAGACAAAGCTACTCAATATCGCTTTTCAGCCCTAGATATCACCCATCGATATCGCTCATGAAACAAAATAAAAGAGCAAAGCAACCTAAAAGCAAGCAAAACAAGCAAAGCGAGCGAGCAAAACGAGCAAAGCGAGAGAAGCGAGCAAAGCAAGCGAGCAAAGCAAGCGAGCAAAGGCAAGCAAAAACAAGCCAAGCACGCCAAGCACGCCAAGAAAGCGATGCAAGTAGGCACGCAGGCAGGCACGCGGCCAGGCAGGCGGCGAGACAGGCAGGCAGATAGGCAAGCAGATAGGCAAGCAGATAGGCAAGCAGGCAGGCAGGTAGACAAGCAGGCAGGCAGGCAGGCAGGCAGGCAGATAGACAAGCAGGCAGACAGGCAGGCAGGCAGGCAAGCCGGGCGCCCTCGTCACCTTCGAGGGGGATGCCGGCTCGGATAGCCATGGCCCCACCGTCCCCGGTGCACGTGTGCGCCGACGTGCACGAGAAAAAAGCGCGTCCGTACCCGCCCGTGGCTAGCACGGTGTTTTTCGCGCGGAACCGGTGGATGCTGCCGTCCTGCAAACACCGCGGCGCGAGGGGGGGCGGAGAGGGGGGGAGGGAGGGGCACACGGCCGGAGAAAGGTGAAACGAGCAGATGAATAGAGAGAAAGAGCGTTGGAGAGCGTGAGGAAGAGAGCGTGAGGGAGAGCGCCGGAGAGACAAGGGGCCGAGCGTAACGGAAGAGAGGGGTAAGGCGTATCTAGGGAGCAAAAAGAGGCGGGAGAAAGCATGTTCCTCGCACAAAAACGAACTACCAGGTAAGCCTTTCTCGTGTCAACGGTGTGGTGCTGCATTAGCATAGCTTTTCATGCTGCCACGAGGCACTCACACACACAAAAGACGCGACCTCACCTCCATGCACACGGCGATCACCCCGACGCATTCACCGTCAGGCGTCATGAGTAAGTCCGTCGCGAAGTACTCGATGAAGTACCTGCACGAGAGACGTCCCACGGCGCCAACACAACAAGAGAAACATATAGCGCGGACAAACGGAAAACAATTTAATTGGACAGCAAGGGGGGGTGAGCGGGGGGATGGACAGAGGGTGGAGGGGAAGAGGAGGGGGGGTGGTAAGGAGGGGGGGGGGGGGGGCACGTTTTTCCGCCACAAACAGCAGAGAGCGCGTACAAATGTTGACCTTTGTCCAGAAACCTTCCACCTACAAGAGAGCGTAGGCACGAGCGCGTGTACGAACAAAAAAAAATAGTTCCTCCCCCACTTCCACAACGTAAAAAAATCTCGTGTCGTCTACGTGGCGCATGCCTGAGCGGATGGGAATGGAACACCCTACACCCTCCCCCCCCCCCTCCTCCTCCCGTCTCCCCCACCCCCTCTCCCCCCCCCCCCCCCCCCTTCTTCGTTCCTTCTTCTTCCCCCCCCTCCTCCAGCCACCCCCCCCCCCCCCTTCCTCCCCTCTCCTCCTCCAGCCCCTGCCCCCCCCCCCCCCCTCTTTCCCTCCTCTCCCCCCCCCCCTCTTACCCTCCCCTCCCTCCCTCCTTCCCTCCTTCCCTCCTTCCCTCCCGCCTCACGTTGTGTCGAAAGCGAGCGAGCGGCCGTAAAGGGTGTGGAGCATGGCGTGCCCCGTCCGGTCCGCCGCGCAGGCGCAGCGGTACGCCTGCCCCCCCTTTCCGTAGTCCAGGGACTGCCCCCCGAACGCCCTCTGGTAAATCTTGCCCTCCTCGGTACGGGAGAACGGCAGCCCGTACGACTCCAGCTCAAGCACCTGCGTTTTTGGTGCAATAGTAACGAAACATGAAGGCGTGAATTTTTCCTTAATAGTTTTCGTTATAGTGTGGGAGGGGGGCGTGGGGGGGGGGGGTGGGGGGGAGTGGGGGGGCAGGTCTTCGTCTGCTCGGTTGGTCGATAATCGCGTCGAGAGAAAAAAAAAGAGGCTCGAAAGAGATTTAGCCACGGCTTGAAACAGGGTGGGCGCCAGTTCGAAAACGAGGGAAGAAGAATGTCCGCGGGCGGGTGCTCTTCGGCGGAGAGCGATGCCCTGAAACCTTCCAGGACCTCATCTGCCTCCTCCTCATTATATGACATCGAGACACGTAAACACACATCGCTACATATAATAACACATAAAAACAACCGTGGAAGGAGCTCACAACATCTGGGTGCTTCAATACCCCCCCCCCCCCCCCGCCCCCCCCCCCCTCCCAAAACGCCTCCCCCTTCCCTCACCGCTCGCGGCGCCTCTCTGCACATGTAGTGGATGGCGTCCTGGTCTCCCAGCCAATCAGATCCCTTCACGGTGTCGTACATGTGCCACCTATTATATCATGCCCATACAAATAGGCCACGCCAGATGCGCGCGGGGGGGGGGGAGGGCGGGCGAGTAGGGGGAAGCGAATCAGAGGGTGGGGAGGGGACTCATTTGTTACTTGCCTTAGTCGTGCGACCATTGACCGCGCATCCCTTTCGAGACGGAGCACCGTTCCTACTCCTAATAGAGATAACTCCAACATTGGGACGCTCAATACGTCTTTTCCATATATGGGGGTGGCGGAGGGGGAGGGGGGGGGGGGTCGGATCAACTACAGAGCAAGCACCGGGCAGGGGGTGGGGCGGCGGCAGGGGGTCGACAGGCTACTGCTGTTTCGTGGCAAAAGTCAGAGAGGAGCATGCGGGCAGAGGAGGATGCGAACTGCGCTCTAGCTTCGCCGACCCTGTATTTTTCCTTGTCCGGCCTTGTCCGGTCCCGCCCTAATGATGAGTCGCGTTTCTCGAAGGAGAACCGAAAAGGAAACACCTAATATACCCAGATATACCTCTAGTTGTGAGCAGCACAACAAAAAAGTGATCGAACACACAAACAAGCGCTCATACACTCGAATCACAAAAATTAAAAAAAAAAAAGACACCCGAGACCCTCCGACCCACCGCCAGTCGTCCTCGGTCATGTTCCCCAGGGCCGCGTTGATCCCCCCCTGGGCCGCCACGGTGTGGGAGCGCGTCGGGAAGAGCTTGGTGATGCACGCCGTCTTAAGACCCGCCTCGGCGCAGCCCATTGCGGCGCGGAGCCCTGCCCCCCCTGCTCCCACCACCACGGCGTCATATTCGTGGTCGACTATGTGTAACACACGGTGGTGGTGTTGATGGAGGGAATGGTTGGGGTTAGGGGGGTGGTGGTGGTGTTGTTGTTGGTGGTGGTGGTGGTGTTGATGGTTGCGGTTTTTGGGGATAGGGTGGTGGTGGTGATGGCGGTGGCGGTGGCAACGGCGGTGGTGGTGGTGGCGGCGGCGGCGGCGGTTGCGGTTGCGGTTGCGGTGGTGATGATGGTGGAGGTGGCGGTGGTGGTGGGAGGGTGAGCGTACGCGCGCGTGGGCGTGGGTGTGAGCGGATGGACGCGTTTTCAGTGTATCGGGCAATTGGGTGACAGGGGGGTGGGAAGTGGATACGTAGGGCGAGCGGTGTTGCCAGCGGTTTCAAACACCTGCACGCCGCGTAGTCAATCTCTCTCGAGTGCTGACTACAGCAATACCCGGTACTATACTTGGCAGGCAGTGCTTCCAAGTACCTCTTGTGCTGCTTCACTCGCCGTGAAAAATATTATATGTCGTACCGGCAACATGTACGACGCTATTGCTGTACCGGCAAAGTCTTTTAGACCAGGTAGGCGACTCCTATATAGCGCGGCCGGTTTTTCACTCCCAAACCTGCGCAAGGATGAGACACTTATGAAGCCCAAAAAATACATACCACTCTGTCCATAAATATAAGGACCCTTTGTATTGAATTTTAGTACAAAAATGGTCCCTATTTTTTGGGGCAGAGTGGTATGATACGTAGACGTGCAGACTGCAGGCCAACAGCAGAAGATGCATAGGGTGTGAATGTGAATGTACGATACATACGGGCAAAAAGAAGCAGCAGCATAGAAAGCGGCGGAAAAAGAAGCAACACCGATCTCTCGGCCCGCTATCGCTTCGTATAGTACTGCTGTCTGTCACCGATTGAGCCTGCCACATTATATGCTCCCAGCAAATTCTATACCAGGTACTACAGTGGGTACGTCCAAGAAACAAGCTACGTCATCCTCTGCGGGAACCCATCAAAACGCGTTTCGGGGGGGGGGGGGGGAGAGAAGAGAGAGAGAGAGATAGAAGACGGGATTTTTGTGCCGTCTTGTGCTACATTTGGTGGTAAGAGCTTACTACCCTGTGTGTGCAATGGTAGGAGCGACAAGGTAACAATAAAATTGATACTCTACGTATATACAAGGCGGTGTTTAAATGGTGCGACTGCGCGACGACCAGTATACTGACGCAATCCAGTATGCTAAATAGTGGCGTGGGCAGTATATCTATCTACCGATCGAAGCTGCCAGTGCCCAGCCCCACAAAAAAGTGACGAATACAGCATCGGCCATGTAGCGAAGCATCCACGTCTACTGCTGAGGTGGGAAAAGGGTCCGTGTATCCGAATTACTGTACATACAACGCGAGGGATCTCCGGCTAGCACGTAGCACGAAACAATTACGGGAGGGGGCATAGCAATACATAATCCTTAGTAGTACATAGTGATACATATTACATCGTAATAGTAATCAGAACCCACGATGGACCCAAAAAACATGTATCCGGGATAGAGCTGGGCACTGGCACAATATGTACGGGCAGTACTAATCTACTGGCCGTAGTAGTCTACTGGCAATAGTAATCTACTGATTGACCTGACCAGTATCTTCGCCATTACTTTTTATCGTAAGTGCGTCCAAGTAACACGCCATATTATAGTATGGGAACCCACCAAGTGGGTTTCCGGAGTAAGGTTGCACCCCGTCTGACTGAGAACCGGGTACCCGGCGGCGAGCACCCGGAACCGTCGGAACCGGAAATGTCCCGGTCCAACTCACGGAATCGCGGGTATTTGTGCCCCAGGTACCCGGGTACCCGTCATTCGTTCTATACGGAGCCCCCAAGACTGGGGTATACGTTGATTTCTACCTGTAACATACACTGCTGTGCCCCTAGACCCTCGCCTGTCGTCCCTGCAGGCTACATACCGAGGATGGGAGAATACCCCTACCTGCCTTCGTACAACACGCGACACACACACGATACCCTTACCAGCGTAAGCGGCCCTACTTCGCCACGAGCCAGGGGATAGACCAATCACAAGGAGGCCCAACATTTCGATGTTGCTGTTCGCAGAGAGACCGATGTGATTGTGGAAATGAGATCGAACACCAACCACGGTTTCCCCCGCGGGGTTGATATTGGATGTTCAATGAGATGATTAGACGGGTATCGGTCAGGATTGCTATATTATGGATGTTACAGCGAGGTCTGTTTTGATATTTATGTGCTTTTTTCGTTGCAGCAGTGCGGGCGAAGGCTTCCCCAGCACTGGTTACTTCCTCCGCTCACGTACTGTTTTGCTGTGTCTGGGTGTTTGGGTTTTCGTGGCATATTTTTTTTGTTTTATGCAAGCAATTATATTCGACGGACCTTCCTGATGGCTTGACGAGCGAAGGGTAGAAGGAAAATGATATCCTACGAATGATTGCTTTTGTTTCAACTCCCCACTCCCCACCTCTCTACTCGATCCCACAGAGAACACCCCTACCTACTTGCCTTGCCTTCATTCTTTCGTATGATTCATCGAGAGAGACGAAAATATGGCATACTCTCCCACCTTCGCCTTACCACGCCGCCACTCAAACGCTGAAACGGGAGCAAATAGTGCATGGTAACCCGAGTACCCGGGTGCCCGGCTACCCGGGTCCGCCGGGGTCTGGGTACTCGGTTCCGGTTCCGGCTCAACCCCCCCCCCCCCGGTCGGGTACCCGGTTCCAAATTTGGAGCCCGCGGTGCTACCCTACTCCGGAGGAGAGAGGAAACAAGGGAGACATTATACTGCTGCAATCCAGTACACGGATTGATTTTGACGGTTGTCATCGCTACCGACTGAGTCAGCCAGTGCCCAGCCCTCTGTATACCCCCCATGCCTACACACACTGATGACTACTGCTGTAAGTTCCCCTCGTAAATAGTCGTGTGCCGCTGCGTGCTCCCACTTTTAATGGAGCGTTGACAAGACCGAAATTGGCTTCGACTTGGATGCCCATCATAGCCTACATCTAGGCTCCGTAAGGGATCAACACCAGGTGCGAAGGAAGGCACGCGGGATGAGCGGCGTGTCCCTCCGACAAGGAGTCAGGACAGATGTACTACAACCATAGATGTTACCGATATATTTTTATGCTTCAAGGCCACGGGCCAGATTTCAGGGAAATGAGCTAAATGTGAGGACATCATCATCATCATTATCATCATCACCACTTCCTTCAGCCAGCAGCTATATAGCTACAGCTAGGGCTGGACACTGACACAGATTGTACTGACAGTAGAAATCTACTGATTGCCCTCGGGCCAGTATATTCGCCAGTAGATTTTATCCCATGTACGCCCAACAAACACGCCATATTATAGAACGGAAACCCACTACAAATATACTTCGTATGCGTTTTGGGGGAGGAGAGAGGAGAGAGGAGAGAAAGTATACTGCTACTGCTGCAATCCAGTTTACTGATTGATTTTGACGACGGCATAATCGCTACCTGGTACTGACTACTGGCTGAGTCAGCCAGTGCCCAGCCCTAGCTGCAGCTTACTGTGTGTGGATATCATTTGTCGATCGAGGTTGCTGAAGGGATTGGTTACTCACTTATTTGGTATTTGGAGGTGACGTCGCCAGCGCTGTTGGCGGCGCTCTGCGCTCCTCCCACGATCATCCTCGCCGCAGGGGTGGCATGGTAATGGCGCAGCTGCAGCAGTGGCGTGGTCGGATGAAAGACGTGGGTAAAGAGAGAGGCCAGGGGGTAGCCGAACAGGCAGGTCAGCTTCCAAAGGTATCGCGCACGAAACTCGTGGTCGTGGATGTAGGTATCCCGCCTGCTGTATTTGTACTCCGAACTCGCTGGATTCAGAGTACTTGCTCAGCAGCAGCAGCTTGCTTCGTTTATTATGAACGTTCTCATCATACCAGTACATACCTCGTGGAACCACTGCTGCTGCGGGCAGCGCGCAGCAGGGAATACACAAAGAAGCAGAACTACCGGTATGAGTGACATAGCGCAGGACGTACTATTACGGGGGACCGTAGTAAATAGGACCAAATATTTTTAGTGAAAGTAGGTAAATATAAAGTTTTTTGTGTGTACCGTAGGTCTTATTAACTATGGTCCCCCGTAATATTAATACTCTTCGTTGCTACCAGCACCAGGTACGAGTATACGTACCGAGTAGAATTTTGGCTGGTTTGATGAACGCGCAAAACTCACGTACGTACGACAGGAGTCAATCTCGAGTACCACGGTTTGAGGTGGGATGGAAGGCAGGCCGAACTGCAAGCACCAAAACACTCAACAGAGCAGCAGCAGCAACAGCAGCAGCAACAGCAGCGACAGGGACAGCTGTAGTAGTACCATCACCAACAACATAGCAGCAGCAACTTCAATAGCAGCACTAGTCAGTTTAGGAGCAACTGCAGCAGCAGCAGCAGCAGCAGCAACAGCAGCAACAACAACAACGCAGCAACGACCGAGCACCTCCATGACACTCGCATTTTCCTGCTGCGCTGACAGACCTCTATCAATAGCATCAAAATAAACGCTGGGTCTTAGTCGGCCTGGGAGGACGCGGGCGGGCAGTAGTAATCCTACGTTTGCGGCAGGGAACTCAGCACACCACCACCACAAGCACCAACACCAGTACACAGCAATACGTCTAGCAATAACGGAGGCAACACGCTCAAGTGACAAAAGTATGTCACCTTGGAGACAACGCGAGCCGTCTGCCCGAAGACCCGCGTTGACGCGGACCGAATCATCAGCGAAGTTCAGAGGGAAGACCTTATATCTCCCGCTGATCCAAAGCTTTCTCCCGCTGACCAGGCGTTCGTTCGCACGATCAAAGGCACGAGGCAAACTACGTTTCGATTTGACGTGGGATCCTTCCCTCTTCTCTCTCCTGCTCACCTCTCCTTGTGAAGTGCGGTGTTCCGGCGGTTTTTTCGATGGTTGCGGGGGGAACATTATCTGTGGCGAGACATTCTCGCGTCAAAAGTGGAACTCCCTTTGCGTGAAATCTACCAAAAACGTGCCACACATTTTGCGGCAGCACCTCCGCTTGCAGTGAGATCTGAGCACGATGCAAGCAGGCATGTCAATGAGGATTGCCGGGAGGATGGTCGATCATATTCGGGTTAGGTGAGCCGGAGATGAGATTCCCAGGTACAGTACGCCGTATGTGTGTGTATGTATGTATGTACACCGACTCTATACGAAGACCATAATCATACCGTCTCCTACCTCCTGTTTATTGCTGCTTGTTGGTGATGTTGTCGTCTACTGCCCACGAAGCTTGGCCTTCGAGCAAAATACTGGAAGAGGATGTTCGTCACGCTCGCCCTCCCTCTTCGTCCCTAACAGCGCACATCGATGGGCCACGGACGACATGCTTGTCTTCGTATGCATATCGCTCACATGTTGCAGTACGTACTCATATACTGGTACTTGGTACGTGACAGCACTTCCTTCCGTTATTTGCTACCAGGTACCAGGTAGTATGAAAAACGCTGCGTGCAGGAGCTGTCACACGAGAAACCTTTGGCAGAAAACAGAAAGCAGCAGTGCACCGCAGGTTTGCGCTTGTGGTTTCCGGATTCCCGAACGAACCCCAGCAGACAACGTGCAGCAGCGGCAGCAGCAGCAACAGGAGCATGGCGGAAGCTATCTCTCTACGCATACGTACTCATGAATCTCTTACGAGTATGATACAGAACAGCCGTACTACAGCAGTATGAATAGAGCAATGCGTCAAGAGAGACGGTTGTTGGCGCACGCCTTTTCCCCCCGCCTATCTGCGTACCCGTACACAGCAGCAGCAGTACCTGGTAGTTCTTGAAGATTTCATCTTTACTCGCAGGCAACGAGGCACAGGTGGTTTCCGTCGGTTGCCGGCATATGCTGGTGCTGCTTAAATACCTACGGGCCTTGCTGGTGCTGGCGGTGCTAATGTTGCTGTTGTTGTGTACCACACCAGGTTTTGCCCACGAGAGAGGAAGAACGGCAGGCGGGGTAAATAAAGCCATGGGAAAACACGACGGCAATAGTACGAGACTACAGCAGTTCAGAGTAGTACCGTCATTTGCCGCTCCCCTCTGTCTCGTCGTTTCGCACCCACGGACCTGTTTATTCCGTGCTGTATTCTGTGCGCCGCCGACGCAATCGATGCCTCGTGCATACCTCCTCGTGTATGACATCACACGTGGCCGGGACCCCCCCCCCGCCCCCGACCCCGCCATACACTTGCCCAATAACGTGGGGGGGGGAAATTAAACCTTTTTGGCGGAGTTATGAACAATGCACTTACTTGCGAAGCACACGCATATATAGCACACCGCGGTCACACGTGCGAAGGCGTAACTAATTGAGAAGTTGTCGACACGTACTGCTGTAGTGGGGTTCGCTACATTGTTCGATGCCTCCACAATGGTTTATGTTTGCCCACATTGTGCAACGCGGGAGGGGGGTGGGGGGGGGGGGGGATCCCGGCCACCTGTGATGTCTCGCTCACCCCGTCTATGTATGGGGTTTCCTCGTACGGCATTTTTTTTTTTGTTGTGCTTGCGGAAGAAAACCCTCGTACCCATGATACGTATTGGAGGGTCACTACTGCTTGTTCGAGTTGTTATTTTGTCAAGCTTTTTAAGTTTTATTGTTTTTGGTTGGTGCGTAGTGGTGGGACGGGGGCACGCTGCCTATGCGGCTGACACTGTTGCTGCTGCTCTGCTGCTGCTGCTGCTGCCGGTAGCGTCATTTTCAGGTGCATGTTTCATTATTGGGAACCCCGTGACCACCCCCCCCGCGCGCCCGCTTCCCAAAACACCGCCGGCAACAACAGCAACAGCGTTAGTCGTACGTCGAGTGCACGTATATTTTTCTCGTTATTTCCGTGCACGTTTCTCCTGCCTTAAAGGTACCAGATCTATTAATAGTACTACGGTATTACCTGCTGCCCTGGGGTGCTTTTTTTGGGGGATCATAGTTTGTTGCTCTGCGTGATCTGTAAAAACCCGACGTGCTCTGTCCTGGCTTTTTATTGTAGAAATGCGGGGGTCTGTGGACATATGACTACGACCATTTATGATATGAGTACGCCCCCTCCCCCAATCCCGAATCGCCGCTTCCGTGTTTTTGTTACTATCTACACTGCAAAGCAAGTTCCGACCCAACTCTTTAACGCCTCCCCAATTATATAACCCCCCCTCCCCCTATTTGGTTGCGTAGTAGTTTATAGTTTGTTCCTGAACGGTTTTCTTATTCGATCCAGGCATTACTTCACGGTAGTTCGTACCAGCACAACAGCAGCAGTCAACACATAATATCCTAGCAAGCGGGCGCTTCCTCCTCCCTCCCCCAGATGCCACGACCCGAAGGATTTGTTTTTCGTCTTGCCTAAAACAAATGTGCGTTTTTGTCTTTTTTCATCGTTCTTCTTGTTTTAATATTCCTAATAGTAGTAGTTCTTGCTCTTGTTCTCATCTTGTTCTTGTTCTTGTTCTCATTATTTCCCAAATCGGACAGATCATCTACAGATCATGATCCATCTGTAGATGATCTGTAGATTATCTGTATAGTTCCTCACCTGCCGTTGTGAGAGGTAGTGCAGGACCTGCGTAGCGCAGATCCAACCCAGGAAACATGCGCTATTGATAGATAGATCATGCGAATTCTACGGGCTCCACTCGGCAAACACGAGCGAATGAAGAATACAAGATTTTTGGCAGTAGATCTGCCTTCAGAAATATCTACTCGTAGCATCACCATCAAAAAGGGAATCGATAATCTGGTCTGAGGTGTGTGATATTTTTCCTGCCGTTGATTCTTGTTCTTTTTGTTCTTGTTCTTGTTCTCGTTTTTGTTCTCCTTCTTATTCTCGTTTTCGTTCTCGTTCTTGTTCTTATTATTTTTCTTGCTCTTTTTGTTCTTGTTCTCGTTTTTGTTCTCGTTTTTGTTCTCGTTCTTGTTCTCGTTCTTGTTCTTTTTCTTTTTCTTTTTCTTGTTCTTGTTCTTGTTCTTCAGGCCGATACTGCTGGCCCGCGGCCTCCACGGCAAAGGCGAAGGGCCCAGCAGAGGCGGCGGAAAAGACGCCGCTTCGGGGTCGGACGGCGGCGGCGGCGGGGGGTCGCTCGGTGGGGCCAAGGCCGGTGGCGGCAACCCGGACGGCAGCCGCACGTCGCCCGAGTGGAAAGCCGAGGTGATCGGAGGATATTTCGCACACTTCACATATTTTTTTTTCTATCAATCGTCGTTTGTGTTCTCATAGCTGACGTGTTTGTAGCTATTTACCACTCAATCGATCGTGCGCACAGCTGACGTATTTTGTAACTATTTAATCGAATCGTTGCGTTCTATTTAATTCTGCGTGCGGAGATGCGGGGTGTACCAATATACTTCGTATGCGGAAGAGGGGAAGACACCTGTGACCACGGCTTGCAGATGGTGTTGTGGTGGTGGTGGTGGTGGTGGTGTTGTTGTGGTGGTGATGGTGTCGGTGTCGGTGTGAGTGTTGGTGTTGGTCGTGATAGTTGTGGTGTTGGTGTTTCGGCACTGGTGCCGGCGGTGTTAGATATTCGTTGCTGCTGTTGCTGTGCTGTGGTCGTTGTCGTTGTTGTTGCTGTTACTCTTCTGCTGGCAGGAGAGAGGTTGGGGGTGCTTCGATCGATACGCACCCTCGCCGTTTCTATACCTATACCTAGCATACATATGCGGCGTGGTGCTGCGGGAGGGGCGGGAACGAAACGTCGAGAGACAAGGAAGGACCGCCGGACCTTTTCCTGAGCGCTTTTCCGTACTTACGAGGTACCGGCTATCATACCGGTAAATTCGTTTTTTGCGGAAAAATCTAACTATCCCCCTCCCCCGCCCCTCCCTCCCCCTCCTTCTTTCCTCCTTCCCCGATCAGATCAACTGGCGATCCCCCACCCCCCTCTTCGGGGGGCCAGGGTTACTCGGGGTACCAGCAGGAGGAGGCGGGGCAACGTCGAGCGGAGTAATCCGGGGCTACAACAGCTTCGTGGGGAAGGATGGGGCGGGCGGCGGAGGGGATGGTTCCAAGGTATGCAAGACGCACTCCGCTCCCCTCTCCATCACTCTGTATCCGTCCGTGTGTCTCTTTTTTTCACTCTTGTCACAGCGTACCTCTCCATTAAACACCCGCATATAAGCTCTTTTTTTTTTTCGTTTTGCTTATTTTTTGCTGTTCATCCTCTAATGAGGCGGATTGGTAAACCGTATCAGTCTGATCGAGAATATAATAAGGCACACTTCAGTTTTCACAATATGCACGAACGTACGTTTATGTTTTACGAACAGACTGGTGACTCATTAGCTCACCACGTTCGAGGCGCCTTTTTCATCTGTCTTTAGCACGCAAACCGTACCAGATACGGCAGTACCTACCAGGTATTATAATACGATTGTTTGCTGGTTATATAATATATATGGACTTTTGGCTGTTTTTTTTTTTTCACAATTCAAGGCGTTGTTGACCCAACCGAACCCCAACCCTAACCCCAGCCCTAGTCCAGGCCAAGGCTCGACCCGAGCGCGGCTTTTCGCCGCGCGTTCTGGACAACCTTCGAAACTAGAAATAAAAGCACGGACCACCACCACAAAAGTCGTGTTTTTTTTGGGGGGGGGGTATTTTCTCTGATACCAGCATGTTTTGTATAGTCTGCGGAACACGGTAAAGGTTCTATATACTGCCGTACTTCCACGTTTCCACACAAGCGGTCGCCCCCTTCCCTCTTTCCCCCCCCCCGCTCCGTCCCGGCATTGTAGGGATGCGAGGGTCTATGGTCATACGACTACGACCATGCATGAGATCGAGTACATCTCGCCTATCGAGTACACCCCCCCCCCCCCGCCCGCCCTGGTTGTATGAATGCTGAAACGATTGCGAGCAGGCTGCTGGCGGCGACGGCAAGGATGAGGACGGGAAGGAGGCTAAGGGCAAATGCTGCGACCACAGCCACGACCACGTCGACGAGAAGTGCCCCACCGAGGAAAAGGAGGGGGTGGCCGGTGCGGGTGGAGCTGCTGCTGCTGCTGGCGCCCCGGCGGGAGAAGCCAAGAAGCAGAAAAGGGAGGTCCCAGCCGGTGAGTGAGGGTCTAGGAGGAGGAGTAGGAGGAGGAAGGGGGGGGGAAGGGGGGGGGGGGGGGGGGGTACTCGATAGGAGATATGCACTCGATCTCATGCATGGCCGTAGTCGTATGACCATAGACCTCGCACCGCATCCCTACAATGCCGGGACGGAGCATGTCGGGTTTTCACCGACCAGGTAGACATTGTTTGCACCAAGCGCGAAGCACCGTGAGGTGTCTGGCGAGTCGCGTGAAGGGTGAGCTGCATCCTACTAAGAACCGCTTGTGAGGCGGACTTGCATATGGATGACAGCTTCAATGAGTTGATTTAATTTCCTGTGTAGGCATTTCCAGAGACGGCAATGGGAGCACTACAGTGTGTAACTGCCTCTTGGGTGCCTTACCATAAACACTACGTGATACGATCATTCCCACTTGTGCGGAGTAAAGGTTGTTCACCTCGCGCAAACGATCTAACTCGACAACCAGCTGTGACCGACCGCAAAAAAAAAAAAAAAAGCGGTACCCTGGTTGTCTAGCTCACGTAGTGAGCGGCATGTTTTACTGTGTCGTTGCCAACCGACGCCAACCCAACCTATAGGAAATAAGGGGTAGGGGGAGGGGGGGTGCTCTTTCGTTGCTTGCCTCAGGCGTTTAACCATTGACCACGCATCCCTTTCGAGACGAAGTAGCTCGAGGGTAGGAAGGGGGGGGGGGGGGGGGGGGGGGTAGGGGGGTGCTCATTTGATGCTTACCTTAGTCATTTAACTGTTGACCACGCATCCCTTTCGAAACAGAGCACCGCTCCGAGTTTTTTTTTCGCGGGGGGGGGTGGCGGAGAGTAGGGGGAGAGGGAAAGGGGCGAGGGGGGGGGGGAGGGAGAGAAACGGAGGGGAGGAGGGAAGCGAAGAGGGAGAGGGAGAGGAAGAAGGAGGGAGTAGAGGAGCAAGAAGACTGGGGGGGGGGGGGGCAGAGAGGAGGAGGAAGAGTTAGTAGATGTCACAGGGATATTTTACATTAGTTGGTAGGTGTACAGTTTGATACGGTGGTTGTCATTGCGCGTTGTGTGCCCCCCTCTGCTTGCCGTACGCGTGGTTGTTTTCGTTCGTTTTTACCTGGTGTATTACGGGGGACCGTAGTTAATAGAACCAAATATTGTTAGTAAAAATGGTTAAAATTTAAAGGTTTTTATGTATACCATAGGTCCTATTAACTATGGTCCCCCGTAATAGCTGTTGCTCTTGAGGTCTTTTCTTGGAGGTTTAACCCCTTTAGAACTCTAGTCCCGTTTTGGGGACAAGGCACTCAAATTCCAAGTAATTTGTCCCCAATTGTCCCCAAAACGAGACTGCAGTCCTAAAAGGGTTAAAGTTAGTGTGGACGATGATCATGATGGCGGTGGGGATGATGGTGTGTGAAGGATGATTGGTGGTGTGAATTGTGATTGGGGAATGGTGAGTGGGTGCCGGGGTATTGATGATGTACTGGTTGATTCTTGACGATTGCTGCGTGATGAATGATAATGGTTTTTGTGGTTTGGAGACTGGCCATTGATGACGGACGGTTGGTGGTCGATAGAGATGGCACCCGGATTCAAAAATCGGAACCGGGACCAGTACCGCCTTCGGTGGGTTTTGACCAGTACCGTCCCGGGTTCCCGCGGTACTGGGTATCCCGGGTACCCGGGTACCCGGGGGTGGTTTTGACCAGTACCGTCCCGGGTTCCCGCGGTACTGGGTATCCCGGGTACCCGGGTACCCGGGTTCCCGGGTACCCGGGGTTACTCGTACAGTTTGCTCCTCTCTTGTGTTTGAGCGGCGTGAATGGTCCTCAGGCGGGGTGTCGAGGCGTAGTGAGGCGGGACAAGACTTCATTCTAATTTCTCTCGATGGATACAAATGCGAAAGAGAGGAGGCTGCGCGTATTCTCCAGTACCGCGGGTACCCGGGTACCCGGGGTTACATGTACATTTTTGTCCGCTCTTGTGTTTGAGCGGCGTGACCGGCCCTCAGGCGGGGTGGTGAGGGGTGGTGAGGCGGAAGGTGGGAGGACAAGCCTTCAGGTCGTCTCTCTCGATGAATAAAAATGAGAAAGAGAGGAGGCTGTGCGTATTCTCGGTGCAATCGGGGAGGTGGGGCGTGGGGAGGTGAAATAAAAGCAATCGTACGAACAAAATCAACAAGTAAGTAGAGATGAAAAAACTACCAGGTATCCATCTAATTTACCCTCATTTCGCTCGTGAATTCAACTCCATCAGGAAAATCCTTCGAATATAATTGTTTGCATCCACCAAACAAGCCCTGCGAGATAAGCCCACACCCAGAAACAGCGAGCATATACATAATAAGCAGAGGAAGTAGGCTACAGCAGCCTCTGTCGGGTTGCTCCATGAAGTGGGCAGCTTCCGCTGGTAGCTGGTAGGGGTCTCGTGTGTGTATGGCGTGTTGTGTGAAGGTAGGTAGGGTATGATGTGCGCTGTGCGCTGTCTATCGGGGGCGGGGGTGGAGCGTAACTAACGGGTACCCGGCATACCCAGTACCGCGGGTAGTAAAAATGGAACCGGGACGATACCGGTACCGACGGTTCCGGGTACCCGCCTCCGGGTACCCGGTTCCCACGAATCCGGGTGCCATCTCTTGTGGTTGATCGGTGATTGATGAGTGCTCGTTTCGATGATTGACAATTGGTACCAGGCAGTAAATTAGCGAATACATTACGAACTGATTTTATGACTACTCGTATCTATTATTAATAGTTATGATTGGTCGTTGATGCTGGACAGCTAAATCATTGATGAGTGGTGCCTGATACTCCCTGCTGCGTTTGTTGCGTGCTATTACGGGGGACCATAGTTACTAGGACCAAATATTGTTAGTAAAAATGGTCAAATATATAGGTTTTTATGTATACCATAGGTCCTATTAACTATGGTCCCCCGTAATAGTGGTGGGGGTGATGGGATGACTTCGATTGTTTGATGTTTGAGCGATCATCGATGATTGATAGTTGGTGGTTCGGTCGTTCGATTGTTGATGACTGACGCTTGACGATTACATGATTAATGATTGATTGATGATGACGCACGACAACGACGACGATGCTGCTGCCGCCGCCGCCGCCGCCGCCGCCGCCGACGCTGACTGGCGTCCCGTTCCCTCTTCTTCTCTTTTTTTTTGTTTTCGGTGTGTGGTCACAGTGTTGAAGGAGGAAGACGAGGACGACGCCTTCGACATCACCTCGCACCCCGTCTGGAATCAGGAGTCGCTGTCCTACCTGCTCGACAACAACAAGAGGCGAGAGAGAGAGAGAGAGAGAGAGAGAGAGAAATCGTTTCCACAAAATAGCACAAGCTGTTTATGGTGCATGTATATGTATATATTTATGTTTCCTTATTCGTGAGACGTTGCCCTTCCAAATGGCGGCGAGCAGGTGGGTCGCCCAGAAAACGGCGGAAGACCCGGAGTTCTTCAAAAAGCTGGCCAGTGTTCACAAGCCCGAGTTCCTCTTCATTGGATGCTCGGACGCTCGGCTCTCCGTGCAGCACATGCTGGTGAGGGCGCTTGGTTTGGTTTGGTTTAGTTAGGTTTAGTTTGGTTAGGTTTGGTTTGGTTTGCCTCGGCTTGGTTCGATGCGAATTTGGTTGGTTCGGGTTGATTATGATTCGGCTTGGTGTTATTTGGTGCGAATTGGTTTGGTATGGTTTGGGTTATACCTTGGCTTGGCGTTGCTTCGCTTGACTTTGCTTTGCTTCGCTTAGCTTTGTGTTGCTTCGTTTTGCTTTGCTTTGCTTTGCTGTGCTGTGCTTGTTCTTTGCTTTTCTTTTCTTTTTCACTCTGCTCTGCTTTGACTTGACTTGGTTTGATTTGATGTGATTTTGGCATGATGTGGTTTTAGTTTTGCTTGGTTTGGTTCGGTTTGGCTTGGCTTGGTTCGATGCGAATTGGGTTGGTTTGGGTTGATTATGATTCGGCTTGGTATTATTTGGTGTGCATTGGATTGGTTTGGGTTAGCTTGGCTTGGCTTTGCTTTGCTTGACTTTGCGTTGCTTCGCTTCGCTTTGTGTTGCTTCGATTTGCTTTGCTTTGCTTTGCTGTGCTGTTCTTTGCTTTTCTTTTTTCTTCTCTCTGCTCTGCTTCGACTTGACTTGGTTTGATTTGATTTGATTTTGGTATCATTTGGTTTTAGTTTTGCTTGGTTGGCTCGCATGGTTAGTTGTCTTATCTGGCGGTGTGAGGTAGTCGGTTAGATATTCGAACCGGGCCGGCAATTTGTCTACACGTTTTCTCCTGAAAAAGGGTGTGTAGATGAAAAAGTACCGTTCTGGGTTGAGTTTGTATGGCCGTCTGTACAGAGCGGAGAGGCACCTGTCTGGGGAGTATGAAGTGCCCCAGAGAGACCTGGGGCATATGCAGTGGCCTGTTGCCTTTCACCTATTCTCAGACCGTTACACAACCATCTCGTACACCGAGTACACTCAGCATCGCGTAGTCTCACACTTTGTATCAAACCGCGACAGCCCCCCCCCCCCCCTCTCGCCCCTAGCGAGTGCCGTCATCCTTCTACTTCGTGTGTCTACTATATTTTTTTAGCATACCAAATGGCGGGTGTGCGAGTATCAAATGGTTTCATCTCTCTTTGTTTTGTTCGTGTGTCTGTGTGTGTTTCATACACTTTTTTGTTATCATGTTTCCCTGGTATATTCCAGTACATGCTGCTGCTGTACCGTATCGGCTTTTGCCGGCCTCACGTTATCTTTCGTTTTGTTCGCATTCGTATTTGTGGACGGGCGGGTCGGACCGACCGGCGGAACGGACCGACCGGCGGGCGCTTGGGGTCGGGGCAGGGGCTGGAGGCCGGAGAGCTGTTCGTTCACCGCAACGTGGCGAACATGGTCATGCACACCGACCTCAACCTCCTAACCGTGCTCACGTACGCCGTCGACTACTTGAAGGTGTGTGTCTGTCTGCGTGCGGACGGGCATTTTTACGGAAGCAGCAGGTGTACACGTCATGTATGTTCGAGGTACATAGTAGTCTCGCTTTCTTTCTCTCTGTGTAAGGATCTGCGTGTGTGGTGCCTGGTGCAAAGTCGTGCCAAAAACATGCCGGAAAATGCACGGCAGCATATTTGGCGGATACAGGAACAATCTGTACTTGGCGGTAAGCTACCAAAAAACACTGCCAGGGTTTTACTTACCTTCGGTATACTCGCCGAGGAATAAGCAACTACTCTGGCACTGTCGTTGTTTTTTTCACCGGCTATCTAAAAACGTCCGAAAACGTACTACAGCAGTATTGTTCTGTTGCATGTTTTCAGTGTGTATTCGTGTATTCGTGTATTTGTACGTACGTACGTACACGTACGTACGTACGTACGGTCGTTTTTGTTTTGTTTTTGTTTTAACCCTGGTGAGGGTCGATCTTAATGAGGAGTGTTGTTCTGTTTTTTTTTGGTATTTTCCCGAAATTTCGGTGTCTTCCCATAGGAAAAAACCAAGAAGTACCGAAATTTCGGGAAAATACCGAAAAAAAACGAAAAAACAGCCCTCGTTAGGATCGACACTACTGTAAGTATTTTCAAGGTTTTGTCCTTATACTCCGTAGTATATACCTGGTATTGTACGGCATGGAATACCGGCATTGTGTTGTCTGGTTTTCATTTTTTTTCGTTCAAACCGCCACTGGTGAGATGGGGGGGCGCGGGGGGGGTGTACTCATTTCATGCATGGCCGTAGTCGTATGACCGTAGACCCTCGCATCCCTAGAGACAATGCCGGGACGGAAGCACGTCTGGTTTTCACCGACCAGGCAGACATTGTTGTTGGTACCAAGCGCGAAGCGCCGTGAGGTGCTTTTCGCGAGTCGCACGAAGGGCGGGGCTGCACCCTACTACATAAGAACCGCTTGTGAGGCGGACTTGCGATGGGCCTGCAGCTTCGAACGAAGGCTGGGGGGGAGCGAGCGCACACACCAACCAAAAGCGACGCTTTTCCTCGTCGTGCGTGCGCGCGCGTGCTTGCCTCGATTCAGGTGAAGCACATCATCGTGTGCGGTCATTACGACTGCGGCGGCGTGAGGGCGGCGATGAAAAACCACGACCACGGCCTCATCGAGAACTGGATAATGGGCGTCAGGGACGTCGCCAGGCTGCACCGGAAGGAGCTCAAGGTAGAGGGTGGCCGAGGGTATTTCGGAAGAGGAGGGTAGGGCATAGGAGGCATGAACAAAAAAAATAATATTTATGGTCGTATAAAAAGACATGAGAAATCTAAATAAGTGTAACATAGAGATGAACAATTGTGAAAATCGAGATTTTATACTTGTACGTATGGAAAGAAAGAAATCTGCATACGAGTAAGGGGGGGGGGAGAGGAGAGAAAAGGGAAACACGAGAGATATGTAAGTGCTGGTGCGGTAGACCAGCTTATCTGACGAACACATGGGTAGAGGCTATAACTAAATCATAGAGGGGGGGAGGGTGGTGTACTCGATATTACACATGGCCGTAGTCGTATGACTGTAGACCCGCGCATCCCTACAATGCCGGGACGGGGAGAGGAGGGGGGGGGGGGACGAGAGAGGTATATTGGCTACGTATGAAATAGCCGAGAGATTGGGGGGGGGGGGTAGAGACGAGGGAGGGTGTGGTGGGTTTACTCATGTCTTGCATGGCGGCAGTCGTATAACCATAGGCCCTCGCATCCCTACATTGCCGGAACGGAGCACGGGGTGGGGGGGGGGGGGGGGGGGGGGCGGTGAGGCTGAATGTGTTGGAGAGAGAGGGAGACGTGTGTGTGAGAGAGACCAGCCAGACAAGAGCGAGGAGGGGAGAGACAGACCACTATACGCACTGTGCAAATCCAATCAGAGGCAAACAAAATAAAATATAGGCTTCCTTAAGGCGGTGCGGCGCCGGCCCTCGCGACAGCATCATCATCAGTATTGCCATACCTATCAGCATAGATGTCTTGATATTAACAGCAGTAGCAGCAGCGTCAGAATACCGGTAAATTATCGTCGCTTGCACTGGAGCCTTTTTTTTTTTTTTTTTTCATGTCCCGTTCACGTATGCGTATATATACGTATACAGTGAGAGATTACTCCCTGTCTCCTTCCCCACGTTTCTTTCCCCCCTGCTCTACTTGGCTGTGGCGGTGGCGGCGGTGGTGGTAGTGGTAATGGTGGTGGTGCGTGTTTTTCTTCGTCTTGTTTTTTTTTTTTTTCCCCCATTCCGAACGAATTTGACCCACCCCTGTTCCCCTCACGACTATTTCCTGCTGTCGTTTGGTTGTGGTCGTGGTGGTGTTGGTGGCGGTGGTGGTCGTACGATTTATTATTTATTCTTTTTGTTTTGTTTTGTTTTGTTTCTTCCCGTTTCTGACGAATTAGTCATCCCCTCTTTTCCGCAAATGGCTGATCTGGTGGTGGTGATGGTGGTGATGGTGGTGATGGTGGTGATGGCTGTGTTGGTACATCGTTTCGTTTTTTTCAATTTTTTCATTTTTTTTTTTTTTTTTTTTCCACAGGCGCTGGACGATAACGAAGCCATCCACCGGCGCCTTGTCGAGCTCAACGTCCAAGAGCAATGCGTGAAGGTGATTGGTTGGACCATATATTCCAGCCATTTTTTTTTTTTTTTTTGATTGGCGTACGGAAGCGAGCGCGATATGTGCAGCAGTACGATAGTATCCAAATGGTCGCCGGAAGGCTGGGGACGCTCGTAGCAGTCGACGCCTTGTACTATTATTGTAGTGTGAATCTTGTTGCCTCGATTTGGAGTAGGAACGATTCTTCCCTCTCTGAAGGGATACGTGGTCAATGGTCAAATGACTCAAGGCAAATCAACAAATGAGCGCGCGCGCCCCAACCCCCCCTCCCCCCCCCCCCCCCCCCCTCCTCGCCTTGCGGTGAATGGGATTGAACTCCCTGCGTTGTGCGCCCCGACCGGTTTATATTCTTGGGCTAGAAATAAAGGGACTTTGTGCGGCTACACGCCGACCCGGTGATGCGGAAGAGCCAGGCAACACGGCCTAGATCACACAGATCAGGAATTTAGCTATCTGACCCGAAATATCTATCTGCCTGGTAGATAGATCATGACGCAAGGAATCGAATAACCTGTCCGGGGTGAAACAGCTTTGGGCATAGCAGCTACTGTAGTGCTCATCAATGATATCTCCGGGCTGCGAAGAGCTTGGACACGACAGCTACCGCAACGCTCATCACGCTATCTCTTTTTGCTTTTCCTTTCTTTCTTTTTTTGGGCGGTGGCGGGGTGTGTGTGTGTGAAAAACTCGTGGGGCCTTGGACGCGTTGCCCTACAGCTGTACGCCAATCCCGTGATGCAGAAAAGCCAGGCGAAGACCGGCTTCCCCCACGTGCACGCGATGGTGTTCGACGTCGGGCTGGGGCTGGTGAAGGAGCTGGACATCGACTTCAAGAGCATCATCCGGAAGTGAGCATAGGAGGGAAATATGGGGGGGGGGGGGGACGCGCGAACGAGAGAGAGAGGGAGGGAGGGGGGGGGGGAAGAGCGGGTAGGTATGGCGGGTTTTGTTTCTACGAAGGGTTGGATTGTTCGTCGCTTCTCGTAAGTTGTTGCTGTTGTTCTTGGTGGTGTTGGTGGGGGTGTTGGTGATTTGTTGCTGTTGCTGTTGTTGCTGTTGCTATTGCTGTCGTTGGTGTTGTTGGTGCTGTTGCTGGTGGTGTTCGTGTTGGTTGTTGCTGGGGCTGCTGGTGCTGGTGCTTCTTCTGCTGAAATCGTCGCTGCTGCTGTTGTTGGCTAACACGATCGAAACGCCTGAGAGCGCTGAGCTGATCCGCGGAGACCATTGATATTCCTGTTGAGGGCGACACCGTTTTTGTTCATGGCATAGTCTCGACCAAATTTCCAAGCTCTTTCAATAATTGTGCCGCGACGCTGCGTTTCAACACGGTAGGTCGTCCCCATGGCACATTATGCCCATGTCATAGCTCTATCATAGTTTCCTGCCAGGTTATTTACAGGTCAAATCAGAACACTCCACACATGGCACATGGAAATTATGTTCCACTTTGATGATCTATTTAGCTCTTTGAGAGCAGATAGATTCCCGATCTGTAGTCTCTGGCTCGTATTTGCAGGGTGCTAGCGAGCCGCATAGTCTAAATAATCTACTGGAGGACGTGTTTCCTGGGTTGGATCTGTACTGTACACAGATCCTGCACAGCATATCATAACAAAAGGTTATAATTTAGATGATCTATCTGCAGATCTACCTGTAGATATGGATGATCTATCGTAGATTATCTATCTGCAGATAATACATCTGTAGATGATCTATCTGTAGATGATATATATGTACTTCGTAGATGATCTGTCTGTCCTGTAGATAATATATATGTAGATAATCTATCTGTAGATGATCCATATGTAAACCATCTATCTGTAGATGATCTGTCTGTCCTGTAGATAATCTATCTGTAGATGATCTATCTGCAGATGATCTATCTGCAGATGATCTATCTGTGGATGATATACCTGTTAATGATCTATCTGTTGAGCATCTATACGTAGATCATCTATCTGTTGGTCATTTATCTGTAGATCATTTATCTGTAGATCAAATATCTGTAGATCATCTCTCTGTAGATCCTGCATCTGCAAATAATCTATCTGTAGATCATCTATCTGTTGAGATCTATCTGTAGATGATCTGTGGGACGTATGAGACACTCGGAGCAACTACACGCGATGATATACGAAGCTCATTTGGTGTTTTTCCCCCTCATACGACTACGGCCATGCACTACACCCCCCCCCCCCCCCCTCCCCCCCCCGCCAGAAAAAGCGACACAGGAACCGGGGGATAAGATGAACATTTTTTTCAGTGTAATTTTTTTAAAAAATAAATACTATTGAGCGCCCAAATGTTGGTGTCTCCATTGGGAGTAGGAACAGTGCTCCGTCTCGTAAGGTATCCGAGATCAGTGGTCAAATAATTGAGGCAAGCAACAAATGAGTACGCCCCCCCCCCCCCCCCTATGCATGAAAATGAGTACCCCCCCTCATAGCATGCAGCTCACCCTTCATGCGACTCGCCGGACACCTCACGGCGCTTCGCGCTTGGTGCAAGCAATATCTGCCTGGTCGGTGAAAACCCGACGTGCTCCGTCCCGGCATTGTAGGGATGCGAGGGTCTATGGCCATACGACTACGGGCATGCATTATATGAGTACACCCCCCCCCCCTTCCCCCCCTCCGGGTCGCCCACTCTTTTGTTGTTTGAAATCCATTTTTTTCCTCAACATTTTTGTCCGTTTTGCTGTGTTATTTTCTCTGCTCTGCCCACGTATATACGGCCCTCATTGACAGGTACAGGCACGTGTACTCCATGTACGACTTCAACGATCGGCCCACGGGGCAGCCGTGAGCGTTGCGTGTGCCAGTGGAGGAGCCGGGCTTGCAGAAGAGTTGGATGATCGATAGCAAACAGCAGTTCTGCGTCTTTTTTGTTTGTATGTTTATTTTTCACGGTCGTCTTTCGGTACGTTCAATACCGAGCGGGATTGATTAAAAAGCACGCGACCCGCAAAAAGCAAGCAACCAGGAACCCCATCTACGCTGTGCAGTACAAACGAAAATGGATTTTGGGGGGGGGGGGGGGGGGGAGGGGGGGGGGTGTACTCACTTGTTGCTTGCCTTAGTCATTTGAGCATTGACCACGCATCCCTTTCGAGACCGAGCAAGATGGGGGGGGGGGGTAAGCATTAACATCCCCTCCTAGCGAGGAAGGGCAGGCGGTGGAGATCGGGGTGGGTAGGGTAAACAGCCCCCCGGGGGGGGAAAGGGGGAGAAAGGGGTGGAGGGTACCCATGTCGAGGGGGGGCGGGGACAGTTCCCCTCTGAAAAGATGGGGGGAGGGGGTTTTCCAGTCCATTTCGAGGGAGGGAGGGAGGGAGGGGGGGGTTGTACTCGACCTCATGCATAACAGTAGTTGTAAGACCATAGACCCTCGCACCCCTACACTGCCGGAACGGAGCCCGTCGGTTTTTTACCGACCCGGCGGACATTACGCGCACCGAGCGCGAACCGCCGTGGGATGAGGTTGCTCGGCGAGCCGCATGAAAGGGCGAGCCTGCGTCCTACTGAGGACCGCTTGTGAGGCGGGTTTCGGGTACCTTGTGCGCCCTTTCTTGCATACGCATGACACCGTCGGATTTATAGGTACAGGGGAGGGAGGGAGGGAGGGAGGGGCGGGGGGGGGGGGGGGGGGGGGGGGGTTATCAACCCCTTTGGGACCCGGTCGTCCATCAGGCTCGGGGAGTTGTTGCGGTGGGAAGGGAGGCGTATTTAAGCGTTTGTTCGTGTGTTGGTCATGTAACCACCGCGAACTTAACTGGCGGTGTACAAGCGAGCGAGCGAGCGAGCGCGCACGCGCGCTCGGGGAGAGGGGGCAACCGGTCCTCGCGTCGCCTCTGCTCGGGGTTTCGACAATATTTGGAGAGGCGGGAAGACGTCTTTGTGGGAGGGATGAGGGTTTGTCTTTTGTAGCGGCCGGAAAACGATGCCGTAGTGCCGTAGTAAACGGTGCCTAACGACGTGCCGTAGTCGCAAGCGCGTTGCTCTTGGCTTTTTTTGTTTTTGTTTTCCTTTCTTGATTATATACTGTAAAGCAACAGCAAGATATCTGCAGCTCCTATAGAATGTTATGTGCCAACCCGGAAGTATTCCAAAAAAGCTATGAATGCCGCGGCCTGGCTGTTTGAATACCAGAGGGTCGAAAGGAGTAGCGCTCCGCTGTTTTTTTTGTTTTTAATTTGTTGTTGCCTTTCAAGAGATGGAACTCCGTCGCGTGTTTTTTTTTGGTATGCCGCGTAATTCTTTTGATGCAATCAATTTTCTTTTGTGGCGTTCCGTTTCGTATTTTTCTCCCTGTTAGTCGAGTTCCGAGTTCTCATTATTTTTGTCGGCCTGCTGTGCTGCTGTGAAACTGTATTGGCGCGCGCGCACCTGATTCGGAGGGCGCACGTCGATAGCTGTGCTCGAGAGTAGACGCGCAAAGTAAGGCATGGGGGGAGGGGCAAGGCCTCACCAGAGGCAGGCACGCAGCAGTCGTCAGAGAGAGTTGTCGGCAACATTGAAATAGTTGGAGTAAGAAAATAGTTTTTTTTTTTTTTGTCGGCTTGTTGCAGTCACGAAGGAAGTGTTGACCTCTAGTTGCTGGTAGTTGCTGCTGGTGTTAGACTAGACTGTGATCGTACAACACACGCTATAGCCGGAGTTTTTTTAGGCCAAGAAAAACATGAGCACAAGGTTGTCGACCCCCCAAAACTTAGCTAAAAGGCTTGCTATTCAATAGGACATGTTTTGTATTTGTCGGCCACGCGCGTTTGTGATACTAGACTACTACGGGGGAACGTATAATAAGTGAATCATGACCCAACATGGCGGGTAAAAGTCGTGGGATCTGTACCAGTTTTGATCTTATATGCAAGGGGGAAGGGGCGTTCAGACGGTATAACAAAAGGTCCAAATGTATCTTTCATGTTTCTGGTCAGATTGGTTTTATGAATTTCGGATCCAATGCGGCCTGATTAGTTAGAATTTGAGTGGTTTGTCCTCAAAACGGGACCGCAGTTCTCCAAAGGGTTGATACATGAAGGCATCCATTCCCAGTGTTGGCAGCAGGACACATGGTATAGCAGGGGTTCGGTTCACCTACCTGCGTTATTTTTTCTATGGTTTCTTCTCGCTGGAGTCGCTCTGTACAGGACACCCTCCCCCAAAACAAAAGACCTCAAGGAACAGTGTACGCGTGACCCCGATGAGCTGACTCCCACGGCCATGGTCTGTATCGTTGTTGGCCCGAAAACGAACGGTGTCGGAGTAGTTCAGTTCCTCGGCGCTATTTTTCTTTTGTGGCGAAAAAGTGTTTTCACTCAATCGTAGCGCGCATTGCATCCAGCACTACGTTGCGTTTCGGGGCCGTGGTGCCCGGGGGTGGGGTGAGAGTAAACGGGCCCGCGTAGATTAAATGCAGCGCTCTTCTACGCCTGTGACGGTGTCACGTGCTTTGACTCTTCCTATACCGTGCACAGCACCTTTCGATCGGCTCCTGATGCTTCTTTCCCCTGTGTCAGGCTGCTTTATGTAATAGATTTTGAGTATTTATACAGAAGTAGTGGCGACCGTCGTGTCCCTCTTCGACGAGTCTACTCTCCGCGCTGATGTATCATGTAGGTTTAATCGATACAATAACACGAAACAACGAAAACACTACAGGTAAATGGTAACACCTACCTGGTAGGGAACAGCAGGGCAGCGATTGCCCTGCTCTACAATGTTTTTACTCAATCGTAGCACGCGTTGTATCCAGCATGATCCAGCATGCAAGACTTGTGTCCCCCCCCCCCCCCAACCAGACGTGCAGGCTTGGCGTCGCTGGGTTTATCCCAAGTGAAGCGTGCGTTATGTCCGACTTCCGCTGTCGTTTCGGCTCGTGTACTAATGCTGTGTCTGAAGGATTCAGGCAGGCAGCGAGGGAGTGAGGGGCAATGACAGTATGTAGACAGACGCGTTTTTTTGTTGTTGTCGAAGCTGTTGGACATATTTTGGTAGGTTTCGTGTCTGTTTTTTTCCTGCTGTTGTTATTTTGTTTTTCCTTTCTTTCTTTCGCCGCGTTGGTGCACGTATGTTTTTTCTCCCCCACACATGCCGTGTGCACCCATCATGCGCAGGGCCACACGAGCTCTTGCCGCTGCTGGATGCTGTTCCTGTTGCCTTGCCTCCGTGGCACATTCGGGGCACGTCCTTTGTCTGACCGCGGTCAATCGATCGGTCGGTCGGTCGTTCGGTTGGTTGATTGGTCGGTTGGCCGGTCGGTTGGCTGGTCGGTCGGTCGGTCGGTCGGTCGGTCCGTCTTTTTTTCTTGGCAAGGCTACGCCCGGTTTGCGCAGAAAGAGGCATGGAGGGGCGGGTTTTCCTGCCGAATCTAGCATGCACGGGAGTCCCTGTTTTCTCTTGTAATATATCTACTGTAGTATACCAGGTATGCAGTAGCAGCCTTCCTTTGTTGTAGTACTGTCCCCCCCCCCCCCCCCCCCCCCTCCCCCCCGGCGGCAATCGGTCTGGCTTCCCTCGGAGGCGGTATGACTTGTGATTGCGCGGCGCCAGCGTGTTCGGACAGGCAGAAAATTTGCGGCCATGGGAGTCATTCAAAGTAATAGTATGGCGGTCATGGCGCTCATTTGGGGTAATTTGACGGTCGTGACGGCTATTTGGAGTAGACGATGACGGCAATGAAGCCTTGTCAAGCCATTTGTTAGAATTCCATTCGCCCTCCGACATTGTGTATGTAGCGTGGGTGTCAACAACCAAAAACAATAAAATGGTGTTGTTAACCCTTTTAGAACCGCTGTCCCGTTTTGGGCACACACTACTTGATATTTGAGTGGTTTGTCCCCAAAACGGGACTGCGGTTCTCAAGGGGTTAAGGGTCGATCTTGACGAGGAGTGTTTTTCAGTTTTTTTCAGTATTTTCCCGAATTTCGTTTTTTTCCTATAGGAAAATACCGAGGAATACCGAAATTTCGGGAAAATACTGGAAAAAAACTAAAAAACAGTCCTTGTTAAGATCGAACCTAACCCATTTTTGGGGAGATGCATAGCGAAAAAAATGTCGAAAGTTAGTGGCGTTTACATCATCGGCCACGAAGCAGCCCACGCCGCGCTGGGCTATACGGGATGTGCCCGAATCACAATATGGGGAGCTGAAGGATCTGCACGCAGCATGGATAATTTCGCATTGCTACTCGCTCTCACTACGTGAACGTCTGATTATATTTTACTTTTTCGAGCTGGCAATAATCGTCTTGTTTTGGTCGCTCCGACGTACGCGGGGCACAAAGAAAGGCAAAAGGGTTGACCCTTCTAGAACCGCAGTCCCGTTTTGGGGACGAACCAGTCAAATTCTAAGTAGGTTGCCCCCAAAAAAGGGACTGCCGTACTAAAAGGATTAATGGGCGAAAAGGCAATCGCCACTGGCGGAGATTCCAAACGATGGGCTAGGGCTATAGTCCCTGTTTTTTTGTGCCGGCTTGAATGATACCACCAAGTAATTTATAGGCGTAATAACATGATTTTCGACCCCGACTACGTAGAATAGGAGCATAAGGCCACCACTGTTGTAGCATAATCAGGGCTAACCGCTAATAATTGCAGCATAATCCTCGGTTTAGGAGGATTATCCGGTTCCTTTAGAAGTTTCTTGTGGAAACTTACCTTCTCTAAACGCTTCCCACGCCGATATAGTGTGTGTCCGTGTACGTGTCCGCTTGCACACTGAAGCGCTTGCACACAGAAGCGCTTGCACACAGAAGCTCCAAACCTACGACGATTGATTTTAGCCCGAACGATGCCTGACGAATAATTCCCCGACGCCATCACCCAGCCACCGGCCATCGCTCCTCATCTTACTACGCACTCTCGCCAAGCTTTGTCTCGTTTTGGCGCCGCCTGTCTGATGTTGTGCTGTTTTTCTCCTCTCTCGTCGAACGCACTCTTGCGGCTGTGCACCATCACCCCAGCATCGTTTTTTTCAAGAATACAAGAAGAGGAGCATCCTAGCAGTCCCGACCCAACAACGACCGTCGTCTGTGGTCACGGACGAAAATGTTCACAACCTACGGCGAACTGATGGCCACTCATCATGCCTCCTCTTTCGTGGTGCACTCTGTCCCCCTCGGCTGCTTTCGAGTGACCGACCCTCTCCCTACCTACCTCTCTCCGCCCATCCCCCCTCCTCCCTCCTTCCCTTCCTCCCTCCATCTTCTCTATTCCATGTCTCCCTCTCTTTCCAATAGAGTTGAAACGAGATTGAGTCAAGTATGAAGATGTCGATAACGCATTGATGCTATTACGGGGGGCCATAGTTAACAGGACCAAATATTGCTAGTAAAAATGGATAAACATATAGGTTTTTATGTATACCATAGGTCCTGTTAACTATGGCCCCCCGTAATACATACCTGGTACAGTAGAACACACCGAATGAAGAAACACTTGGGTATCACGACCCTGCAGACCAAAATGACAGTTTTTTTCAACGCAACACCAAAGTAAAAACTCCATCGACAATGAGATCGTTTCCCTACCGGCCAAGGGGCATGGTTTTACCAAGTTTGTGCCTCGTTGCGTGTCCATCTTGCCTCAGGCTCGGGTATTTCTTTTTTCTCTCATTTGGTGTTTTTCTTTGGTCTGCATTCGTGTACGGGTATATTTTTCGGAGTATTTCTTTCGTTTGAAAAATGTCTTGTTTGTGTCTTTATTTATTTGTGATGATACGCATACACCTTGGCATATGTTTCTGTACTGTCCAATGTTTGTACAGGTAGCATCTATGTGTCGTAGTTTTGTGACCACAGATATTATATATCTCTTTAGGATCAAGAACCAGCACGGGCACTGCTGTGGGCGTGCTATTAATAGATGTCGAAGAAGAACAGAAATAACGGTTTGATGCGAAGAGCACACACATGATAATATACAGCAGTATCTCTCTACCCTCCGCCCTCCCCCCTTCGGAAAGTGTGTGTACGTATGATACGAGTACGTGCGTATCCGCTTGCACACAGAAGCTACAAACCTACGATTATTTTGTTTTTGTTTAGGGCTTTTCGCGGGTCAGGTCAAACCTCACGCGTCCTGACCCGACCCGACCCGCGAAAAAAATGAGGCGTATTGACTTGACTCGACCCGATCCGCGATATTAAAAAAACTGTTGACCCGACCCGACCCGTCAGAATTGAAAACCTCCCGACCCGACCCGACCCGACCCGCGAGATTTCAAAACCTCCTGACCCGACCCGACCCGCCACCTTCGGATTGATCCGTGAGACACGGGTTTCATGCGGGTCGGGTCATCTTGACCCGCGAGACCATGTAATGTCGAATGAGATACCAAAGGATTATTATTGAGTATTTGCAAGAGAGGGAAGTCCTTGGGTAAGAGAGCGTGAAATGTTTCAAGTGTCGGGTCCGCGAGCCGGATGCGCGGGTCCGACCCGTGGGTCCCGTGGGTCAGCAGAAAACAATTCGTGGGTCATGCTGGCCCGACCCGCGAGTGACCCGTTTCTCGCGGGTCATCACCTGACCCGACCCGTGAGCTTATCATCACCTCTTGACCCGACCCGACCGGTAAGATTTGAAAAAGTCTTGACCCGACCCGGCCTGACCTGACCCGCGAGACTTGAAAACCTCTTGACCTGATCCCACCCGTAAGATTTCGAACCCTTCCTGACCGGACCCGGCCCGGGACATTTTAAACCTCCCGTGACCCGACCCGCGACGAGCCCTGGTGATCATCAGCTGAGCGGCTACTCAAGCCAGCGTCGTGACATACCACACGACGTATCATACCTGTATACGTCGTTAAGCGAAAGGCGATAGAACACGTCAAATCTTGCAAACAATGCCAAATCACAAAATCATGTGGAGTCTCAAATCCTGCTCACGATCGGCGAGGAGAGAAAAGCGGAACCGTTTTTTACACAGGCCGCTGTGATGCGGAAAACAATTCACCACGAAAGCAGGTAAAAAAAGAGGGAACATATATGTGCAGCTCGCAACACCGTTTTTTTTAATCACCAAACCCATCGTCAGATACGACTTCCGCTTCCTCGCTTTCTCTGTGCTCGCACAGCGCCAGCGATTTTAGCACAGGCTAGACCGCCCACGCATCCACCCGCTACGACCAAGAACCGTCCAACCATCATCGGATGTTGGGGCGCCCCAAAAGACAACCAAAGCATCGCAATGACAGCCGTCATATTCGAAAATTAACGGAAGGCGCTACCGAGTAGCAGCACTCAGCAACCGACTGGACTAATCAACAGACCGACCGACACCCATCCACGACCGACCAACGGACGGCCGCGGACACACAGCAGCCGGCCTGATGCCACCAAGGGTGGTTGGTCGGGGCCAGCTTAGTTCTGCTTGGGGCGGTGGCGTACAGGCGGGGTGCGGTTCCTGCGGTCCTCGGCGCTGCGAGAGCGCACGATGCGCTGGTGCACCGCGGCCTCGACGCAGTAGTACTGCTTGATGTACAGCTTGGGCAGGGCGTAGTTGTCAAACACCGAGGCCTCGCGGATATCACGGAGGGACGAGGCGTCCACGATGTTCCTGCTCACACACATCAAAACGAGAAACGGCAGGGAGGGAGAGGGTCCGGGGTTAGGAGAGATGCGGACAAGGGGACACCGGCAGAAATCGCTACCGTACGCGCGCTGCTCTCGGGGCACGCAGTCTCGGGCGCGTGCTCGTAACATATCGCGTTTCCCTCCGCCTTCATCCTGAGGCAAAACAGAACGCTTTTTTTTTCTTGACTGACCTGACAATGAAGCGCTTGATGGCCTTGTCCTTGGGGATCGCCTTCGCGGTGGACGCGCATCTGTCGTACAAAATGAGGCATGCACAATGAGGGGGGGGGGGGGGGGGGGGGGGGTAGGGTCCAATAAACAAGGTGACTGGAATGGAGCAGTCGTGTAAAGAACATATCCGGACGATTCAATAGGAGCAGCACAACGCACGCAAATGCGAAAAGCGAGTGAAACACAACCCGGAAGTAAACGAAAGCAAGTGGAGCAGCAACCAAAAGCTACAGTAGTTAGTAGACATGGTCGTGGAAAGACAGTCCCTGATTGGCGGAATAGGGCAGCGAAGGTGTCTGCGCTACGAGCAGCCCGTTGAATGCGTCGGCGAGCAATACCCAATCAGCAAACTGCTCGGAAGGCTTTTTGTTAAGACACCCACCCACCCACCCGTCTTCCTGGATGCAAAAAACAAAAATCCAGGTAGGTACGACGTACGTAAAATGAACACAAGCCCAAGACGTATTTGGGCGCATGCCGGATGACGTCCTTCCTCTACCAACGATACACGCCTGCGTTTATGCCTTCCCAGCGCATGTAAATCCCCGCGCGGCACACACCTGAAGTAGTGTGAATGGCTTACAATAGTTTCGTCGTCGAGTGCGGATCAGGATTGTGGAACAAGGGAACTATTAAATAGAATACCTCAAGACACAATTTTCGCAAAAAAACAGGGGCTACAGACTTCCATCCCCCCCCCCCCCCCCCCCCCCGCGCCCAAAGCGCAACGTCTTGGCTCCCAACACGGATTACATGGCGGATACTGCAGTGATCCTCTGGAGGGTGTTGACCAGGTCATCGAAACCAAGGCGGGACAGCTTCTCCTGCTGTTCCACCAACATCTGTGAGAAACGGCACGTATGAACGACTACTACGGGTGTGTAGGGCAGCGACATGAACTCGTTCACGGCGCCGCCCGCCCTGAAACCAAGTCGAAAACACATCGTGCGGGGCTCCCCACTATCAAAACCTCACCGGTATCGCACAACATAATTCGGCAGGGAAAATATCAGGAGTCATGATGAGGGTCGAGCTCGAACCAAACTTTGAAAATCGTACAAATACGTGTACCACCTGTCAGGAAACGTAAACACATTTCCGTCGGCAAGAAACGAGCATCCGTCACGGGCGTACAAGGTACGGCCGACGCCATCCACACTAAAATCTAGTGGTCAAGGTTACAGCAGGCGTCCACCAATCACGGGCGTCGGTTTCCAAATTTGCCGTCCTCCGCCACACCTCTAAAATGCTACGTTCTTAGTCGTCGGCCGTGAGCGCGTTTTTTTTTGTCTCACAGTACGTACGTAGGTCGTGGGTACTACAGCGGCCAAACACACAATGGGCACTATGACTACGTAAAAAGTGCACCGGTCTTGGCCGTGGTATCAAAAATCAACCATGGGCCTCGACAACCGAATCCATCTCAATCGATGATCTTGGCCACGCTGCAATTTTTTTTTACCTAACACTGTTTCCCAGTAGAAAGCCCCACGAAACATGGATTGCAGTTCTGTAGGGGTTGTAACCCTCTAAGGACTGCAATCCCGTTTTTGGGGACAAACTACTTGAAATCTGAGTGGACTCGCCCCAAAACGGGACCGCAGTCCTAAAAGGGTTAATAATTGCCAAGCACATAAACCCGCGTTTTAGGGGCAATTCCTGCTGTGCCTGTTGGAAGTATTAGTTGTAGAATCAGCGCAGGGATGAAACTCCCAGAAGGTGAAGGGTGAATTCAACTGGACAGACAGCGACGGGACTGTCTGGCCACAGTTGCATGTCAGCGAAAGCCATTCTCGCTCGGTTAATCGGGAAGACAACCCACACTGCTTGTTTGGCCGTACCCCTCCCATGTTGGCCAAGAAAGAGCCTTCTCGTTTGCTCAGATGAGGAGACCACCCGAAGCGTGCGAGTGGGCGCTCTCAGGAGGCGCGATTAAACAGTAACCGAAGCGATACCCGGGTTTAGGCCATGTCTTGCGGCAAACTGCATTCAATGTCTGGAAGTGGAGGTTTCAGCACCTTCGCAAGCGTGTTTGACCCGGAAAATGGCCGAATCGGTCTCAATATTTTTGAAGCACCACCTAATTCGCGAAATGCACCCAACGCCGTTTGCCGATTCTCCCAATAGCAGTTTAAGAAGTAGTCGATACACCCCAACTTCCTGTGAATCAGTTACGGGCACGATCTATGCCAAAAACGGGACAAAACTTCGGATAAAACGTCGACAAACATGTGGAAATCTCTACGATATTTTTTTCAACACCACAAAAAATACTCGAGCGACCCCATCGAAGGAAACACAAGGGTTCGAGAGACCTTCGTCTAAAGGCCCGCGAGTATCCTCAGAAGAGCGAGCCCAATTCGGTCGGACTCTGCGTCTGAAGCACGCGAGAGCACGTTAGAAGACATACACACAATTTTTCGAATATTGTTTTCGGTTTCGCGTTTCGAAATCCTCCCGCCGTAAAAGACGGTCTACATCCGAAAGCAGTGTACGAAAGCCAATCGGCAAGCCTGCACCGGGACGTGCGAACCGCATTCGAACCCACATTGAGGGTGCCCGGGTGCACCCGTGGAAGTCTACGACGTCGGCGTACATGGAACCCTCTTCGAGGATGTGATGCCACACCAAGAACGCGGTGGACATCCTAGAAGACTGTTTCCATGCACCCCAACGTGGTACATTTTTACGGGTTCATCGGAACGTGCCACTTTGTGAGCGTCCGGATAAACCCGTAAAAGTCTTACACGTTTGGGTGCCTGGAAACCGTCTTCTAGGATGTCCACCTCATTCTTGGTGTGGCATCACATCCTCGGAAGATTGTTCCAAGCTAAGCACCCCAACGTGGAAGATTGTTACGGGTTCATCGGAACGTGCCACAGCAGTCGCGCGTTCCGGTGAGCCCGCACAAAATCTACCACGTTGGGGTGCTTGGAAGAGTCTTCGAGGGCGTCCGCACCAAGAAGAGGGAGCGTCCGGGCGAGGCCGTAGAAGTTTTACCACGTTTGGGTGCTTGCAGCAGCCTTCTAGGGTGTCCACCTTATTCTTGGTGTGGACATCCTTGAAAAGGCTGTTCCACGCACCCTACCCCAACGTGGTAATCATCGCAACGCGTGAGTGGCACGTTGCGACGAACCCGTAGCTGTCTGCCACTTTGGGATGCTTGGAGCAATCTTGAAGGATTACAACAACAGGGGGCGTCCGCATGAATCCGTAACGTTCAACCACGTTTGGGTGGTTGGAACGGTCTTCGAGCATGTCCACCTCATTCTTGATGTGGACATCCTCGAAGACTGCTCCATGCACCCCAACGTCGTACTGGCACACTTTTACGGGTTCCTCGGAGGATGTCCACACCAAGAGGGGGAGTCCAGCCCGGATGGAGCCGTAGAAGTCTACCACGTCTGGGAGCTTGAAACAGTTTTCAAGGTTGTCCACACCAAGAGGGTGTGTCCGGATGAACCCGTATAAGTTTACCACGTTTGGGTGACTGACTGTAACAGCCGTAGAGGGTTTCCAGTTTATTTTTCGTGTGGGCATCCTCCCAACGTCCCTAGACTTCTACAGGTTCATTGGAATGTGCGTGCTCGAGTGTCGTCTTCACCTCGACTCGTGGTACTTACTCATCAGCAAGACAACCACCATTGGTTGTAGGACCCGACACACGTACGAATATGAAAAATGAAAGAAAACATCACCAGCTCTCAGGTCGAGGATTTCGTCTACTCTTGACTCGCTGGCAGACTTGGAGGTTCCCAACCACGAACAAACTACTTAAAAGCGAACTTCAGTTATCAGTACAGTCAGTATGCACGATAAGTAGACTGCAGCAGCAGCAGCAGCAGCAGCTACCTCGTACAGCCAAGTACGCGCTTCCTGCATGCACGAGTAGTGCTAAAAGAGGGCACCAAGAGCTGAACTACGACTGGATGGGTGCTATATCTAACGACTGATAGGTGCCATCGGCTGGGAATACGAAAGAGCTCAGAAAGAGAATAAAACGCAACCAAGAGCCGCGTAAAAGATACAGGGGACGATAATGTTGCCAGGCTCTCCTCACCAGTTCAACACAAGCTGTGCCGACGTATCATGTACCATGGTACATGGATTTAGGTTTTTAGACACATGGCGGTCAAGTGGCGTCTCTCTATAGAGCTTCAGGGGGGACCAGGGACGACTGAAAGCATTCGATATATGGAACCCTGCTGTTTTCTATTTACAGCTCAGCTAGTAGGTATAGCCTCTCCCAAGGGTCTCCGCGGCAAGGGAAGGCGTTATGCACATACAGGGTCTCACAATTCTGCTCACGATATTTCCAGTGTTGACTCGAGTGTAGGGAGCCGATACCAACCCTGATAACGGACGTCGGTGGACCTCCAATCCCGAACGCACTACTGCGAGGGTCCCTCAAAGGCGGCTACCTGCTGCTGTGATAGGTTAGGCAGCCGCAGCAGAGATATAACTCCTTCATGACTTTGAGACTTTCGTACTCCTTTCCAACCGCACTCACGTTTTTTGTGGAGATCGAAGGGGCCCTTTGGAACTGCAACCCAACTTTTTCGGGTAAATAGCTACTCGGGGTTATTGTAGTTGTTGTTGCTGTTGTTGTTCTCTCATCAACTCAATGCAGTCTATCATAGTGTCGGATATCGATATTGTGTGCAAGCAGTATCTGTAAGTCAAGGCTGCAGCCACGTTTCGGGAACGAACGACGCGCAAATACTGCTGTACCCCGCACGCTCGTCCGTAGAGATAAATACCCCTGTTGCCTGTTGCGCACTGCTTTAGGTGAGTTCGGTCTTCGGTCTTTGACCTTGGCGTCTCATAATACGCGTACCATGGGGTTTTGGGATGCAACTATTACATCAATAGTGCAGGTATTTCTTGTAGTTATGTTCGCCTTTGCTAATTAATAGAGGCAATTTAAGCAGTGCCGCATTCCAAGAAGGGGCATGGCAGGGGGTCTATGTACGAGTGCAAAGGATTTTCCTTTGCGACGTGCTGATGCGCTCGCTCGTCGTGAGGACGTAGACTGCTGAACACGAGTAAACGGCGGTGTTGCAGGGATATGGTTTAAAAACTCTGGACGGAAATATAAGGGACGCTTGAATTTGATGCTAATGTTTACACGTTCCTTATATTTCCGCCCAAGGTGGTACCATGTACTTCTACCTCGAACCGAGACAGCAGCAGTACACTTTTTTTTTTTTTTTTTTTTTTTTTTTTTTTTTTCCATCCCATTCATTATCTTCGCACATCTTCTTCTCTCTCTCCTTCCAACTCGTAACTCAGATCCGGGGTCACATAGCAGGCTCTTCTCCCCCCTTCCCGCTACGGTACGTGCCTTCATTTTTATCGCGAGAAGATTTCAGCCTTTTCTTCCCTCGTCGACTCGCATCGAATTGTGCCTACCCACGCTGCAAGGCGCTCTCAACAATTGAATCCCTTTTTTTATTTTTGCAAATAAAGTCAAAGTCCGACCCTCCTAGGGCTCGAACCCAGGACTCAAACAAGTAGAATTCGAGGTTAACCACTTGAACCACCGGGGCGACCGGCTCTGCATGCCTATGGATGCTGTGCAAAGCGACACAGCGTGCGGCGGCGTTGGCTACGAGTACTGCTGTTTGTTTGGATGCACAGCAGTAGTTGACACAAAACCATCGAAGACTCAAGACCCTAAACGACACGAAAGGCAGAGACCAGAGCGAGATCAAGCAGAAGCGTTACAGGAAAACCTAACCTTTCGCGACTTGCCGCGGCGAACACGAACACGCGAACACACTACACATTCCGTTCCAGCTTTGCGGAGGTTAAGAGGCACGCATACTGTCCAGTTGTGTACACGATTCATCATGGAAGCACCCGAACCATTACCGGAAGAGAGAGGTGGAGGGTGGGTCTACAGTATTAATAGTAGTTTTGCCTTGTTCATAAGCGATGTACTTGGTACAGCAATACCTGGTACCAACTGGAGTATACCAGGTACCTGGTATACAAGAAAAAAACATGGACCTCCTTCTTATGGTGGTGAGATGCCCAGCACACAGAAACCCTCAAACACAAGCTGAGTCCAAGCTAGCTGATCGTGGACGTTGCGAATTGGCGTTCACCCCTACGGCTGGGATAGCAAAGTGGGAGATGTGATAGTCGGATGCCGCGCAGGCAGGATAGGCCTGGTTAGCATGCCCCCTCGCCAAAGGGAGCAGCAGCAACCACCTAACCACAAGGCCTACCCCGGATATTGCACGGCATCGCTCCCTGCTCGTCGCGCAACGCTTGCTCGTGCTCACGCAACGAAAAACGGACTTACCGCACACGAACGACGTGTCCACGTCCCTTCTTGTTCCTCCCGTGGTTCCTCCTTTTGACAGTCATCCTGGTGAGGGCTGGGTGTGCGGCTGCTAATACCTGTTGCTGCTGATGGGCCAGGTAGAAGCAGGGTGTGGCTGCGAGGAAATGATCATGATTGGTCAAAAATATACCGAAATAATTAACCCGATTGGCTGAAGCGCTAATTTCCCAAGGTATCCCGAAGACGTGAGGAAAACCAAATGCGCGGGGATCGGGGTTGGTCGGTTGGTTTGGCTTTGCCGATTTTGTTTTGGGTCTGAGGACTTGTGCTTTGGGTCTGAACACTTGGTTGCACTGCTGTGTACCAGGTACCAGGTACCAGGTACCAGGCACGCAGCGCTAGGGCCAGGTTCGGCGTAAGACTTGTTTAGCCCCCCCCAATCGCAAAGAGATTGCCACGTACTTCAAGAGGTAACGCAGAACGGTCGAATCTGCAAAACACGTTGTGACCGATCGTTCGTTCGCGAAATATATCCAGGATCGAAGCATGTGTGCAAGCTGTGGTGGATCCGTCTTCGTATTTCCATTCATGTTTCAGTAGGCTGCCACACCTCGCTACTGCGTACTGTACATGCTCCTTGTCTTCCACGCGGCGCACGACAACATCACGAGAACATCACTGTATCGTGCCCCTCTCTTGATAACAGGCCGGGTTCTGCGTACCTGGTATGTCTATTTTAGTCGTTGTGCGTTTTTACTCCACTACAACAGCAGTGTACCAGGTAGGGTATAACATACCAGGTACCGTCGTAGTAGTCGTCCGTTTTTACGTTTTTACTGCACAACGAGTACAGTACCATCCAGTACACCAGGTACACATTATATTGTCTATAGCGACGGATATTATACCTTTTTTCGTCCCACGCGTGGTGTGTGTATACTGGTACTACCAGGAACTATTGGTATGAGATGTCGCTCAGAGGTACTGGGTACTGGGACACAAACGAAACATGCCAGAACAAGCCCAAAATTAGGTTGTGCGCCTGCGTATACGCACTCGTCGGCGAGGTGACTGTATGTGGATGTTGGAGGCTGGCGTATTTTTATTATGATGGCCGTGGATGCCGCGCAAGCCCTTCGTCGATTCGGACGCTCTCACCAGCAAGTTTTGAAGATCAACCGCCACTCCCTGCCCTATCAATGCCTGTGTACGCGCCGAGAGACGGTGTAGACGTTTTGACGGTTTTCAAGTTTCCTCCCCCTTTTCGGGGTTGGTGGCAGCGGAAGAAGACACCACAGCGAAGCAAGTCTCCTCCGCCTTTTTTAGAAAAGCTAAAGCAGAAGCTAGCTCGAGTAGATACGGTAGCGAAAGGCGTACTCGTAGACCAACAGTAACTCGAGCCTATCATAGCAGCCGAGTCACGAATAATAAAAAAAATGGCCACATACGAGACGGTAGACGACAGAAATGACGACAAACCGATGCGATCGTCGCCGAGTTGTCGGCTGATTGGTGGCCCTCAGTTCATATCCTTGTCGTGGCAGAAGAAAATATGCAACTGAAATATATGTTTTAAAGTCTCAACTGCTGCAGCTGAAAAACAGGCGGGCGTGGAAAAGCAACCGACTTGAGGGTCACAAGTAAATTGGAAAGCGAATTAGAGAAAAAACTTCGTTGAATATACCCGGTACACCGCAAGGAACACCAAGCGGGGAGGGAGAGGGGTATACTCATGCATGGCCGTAGTCGAATAACCATAGACGGGGAGGGGGGGGTACAGTACAGACCAATAGACGGGTCGGTCCACCATAATCCTTCAGTCTGCACCAGCACCGGTGCGAAAATAGTTGTGAAAATTGCGTCATTACTACTGGCAACTGCTGCTGTCCCATTCCGTCCATTTCCCACAACGTCCTTCTCGACTTTCCACTGAGACGAAAAAAAGTCCAGCCTTGCTCTACAACACCACTCCAATACCACCAGAAGTCCTATCCTGTTCTTCTATCAGGGTCCAGGGTTTGTGTTACCACAAGCAAACAAGACCCAAAATGCCGGAGAGTCGGCAGCAGCAACCACAGTAGCAATAAAAAAAAAATTGCAGGCAAGCTGTCGCAGACAGACATTAGGGCGAGGACCTTGAATCCAACGAATGAAACCATATTCTGGTGAAGTCAACCACTACTATACCAGGTAATACTACACGTACGTACCCGAGCTTGGCCGGTTTCGCACATAACCCCCATAGCCCAGAGGAATAGGTATTCAAAGCCAAAACTTGAACAAATGTTCAGTTCACTATATATACAACCAGCCGCTTTGCACCGGTGCTCTGCGCTGAGCAGCTTATGACAGCCTTGGAGGGCGAAGTAGCGGCGCACCTAACGGTTCCCTGCAACATCAAAAGCGCCTGTGTCGACATGGAGATCTGAAACGACGCGGTGCGTCAAAGCACGCGCTTCGCAAGCACCCTCTTCGAGAGGAACACCAAGTACACACCGATCGTGCCGCAGCAGAACCGCACACTTTTCAATTTTCACCAAGTGCAAACATAAAACACAACTGAAATTCTGCAGGGGGGAGGGACCGAAAGAGAAATGCCATCGTAGAGGGAGCCCCTACTAGTACGTTTTCTCAGGTTCCTACTGTAATACGAGGACCTCTATACTGATGTATACCACTCAGTACGTAAACGTAAGCGCCGCTTGGTATTCGTATTTTACACTCCAACGGCGCTCACATTTCCGTTTACAGTGGCATCTCGCCAAAAACCCGAATCTGAGAGACATTGCACACGTGACCCGATGGATCCCATGGGATAGATACTTCGAAGTATAAGCCTTTAAAGAACACTATTGGAAAATTCACATGGGATCCAAAGCTGTTGGGCAATTCTTCGGTTGAGGTATTTGCGCCCCAAAAGTACCCCCCATCAATAAATTCGACGCTGTCATCCGCAAGCAAGAAAGTCCGCCGCACAAGCGGTTCCTCGTGCGACCCTTCATGCGGGCTCGCCGAACACCTCACGGCGCTCTCACGCTTTCGGTGCAGCAAGCAATGTCCCGCCTGGTCGGTGAAAACTCGACGTGCTCCGTCCCGGCGTTGTTGGGATGCGAGGGTTTACGTATGGTCATGCATGCCACCACGGTCATGCGTTACATGAGCACCCCCCCCCCCCCCCATCGCGGCATGCCTCTTGAGCTTCAACTCGTCGAACAGATCACGATCTGAATAATCTAGATCCTAACCTGCCGTTATGAGAGGTTGTGCAGGACCTGTATAGTACAGATCCAACGCAGGAAGCATGACCCATAGCTCATGCAGATTATAGCGTACCAGTCGGGCAACATGAGCGACAGTATACAGGTCAGGAATATAACTGCCTTGAAACGCCTAAATCATGAAGTGCGAATCGACCATTTGCCCGATGTGTGGACGCTTCCAGCCACTGCTCTACTACTGTACGTACGAACGGGCATCTACTTTTACTCGTTAAGTACACAACAGTAGGCACACCGCGATTCGGCACATACATCGTGTTTCGATCGCAGTAGGAACCCTTTCAAATCAACTTTAAAAAAAACGCAGCGTGCGTCCACGGCCGCACCTTAATCCGTAAGCAGTCAGATTACTAAATACTACCAGGTATAGCATACTACGACACTGGCAGGGTCGGTGTTGCCACCATATCACCGCGCTTATGGCGGCTGTTTCAGGGTCTTGTTCTTCACCGCTGACTTGGGCACGTTCTTCTTCTGCAGCTTTCGCAGCAGATTCACCTCCTGCCAGTAGCGCGCGACTGCCACGCGGTAGCAAGCAGAGGAAGGAGGGGGTGCCATGAGGTCGACGCCCTGAAACTGAGCTCAGTACTGCACCACGTCAACAACGAGGGCGCCACCACAGATGAAAGGTTTGCCTCCGTCATCAAGTAATGTGCGTTAAGCTAGGCGTGTAGATTAGAGGCTAGCGTATGCCTGATACAGTAGGGTGTGCCGGTCACATGGTAAAATGGTCAAGAACGGCACACAGACTCAGCGCAAACTGCTTCGAACAATCGAAACAAGTGTGGTCGCCCCCGCAACGAGACTTGATTTATATCGAGGGCCGCCACGCAAAGTCCGCCCCTGAACGCAAACGTATCAACCGAATTCAACATCCAGGGAATAATGCCGGGCCTGTCACCGCCCAATAAGGACGTGGTCCGTCAAGACTCACTGCTGCGTAGGGCAGGTCTCCAGCAACGCGCGGCGGCTGCACACTGAGATGCAATATTCAGCCCAACGAAATCAAGAGGCGGCGACTGCACACTGACGAGATAGTATTGATTATTGCGGTCAAGACCTGCTGACTTATGCGGGTGACTTAGTAATGCAACAATAATAATGCAACAATTAAGCGCCTTCCATAAAAAAAACAGTGTGCCAAAGGAGACGCGAAAGGCACTCTATCTTCGGGAGAGCCACAGGACGCTACGAAACGGAAGTGACGACGCCCAGCGAGCCTCGTGGAAGAACCGCCGGAAACGCTCACATTCTAGCTCGACGGAGCGCACGATGGGGTCAAGACTAGCCCTTCCGCTGCCTCGCTCTCGTCGCCGGCGGCCGTCCTTTCCGACGATGAAGCCGACGTCACTTCCGATCATCGTGGGCAGTGAGCCCGTACCCACCACTTCGTCGGTTGCGGTACGTGCAGAGGCAGGCAATCCGTCGCTAGCATGGGTGGGGGTCGCCGCCAAGGACGCGGAGGTCAGACTGGACCGGACGGGTCTCATCGCAGCTTCTATCTCTGCGACTACCGAGGCCGCGCTCTGGACAGCCGGAGCCGATGGTGTTGCTGCATGAAGGGGATTGCGACTGATTCGTTCTTCGCGCCTCCGATCGTCTACTCTCTCCATCTCCCCTGTGCCGCGGATGCAAGAAATGCCGGTCCTGTCTCCGGCGGCGGCGGTGGCGGCTGCGGCCGCCGCTGTCGATGTCGCGACGGCGGTGTCTGCGCTCGAGGACGACGACACCGATCCGGTCCACGAGGCCGAAGAAGGCGTATTCTGAGTACCTGCGGCGAACCGGTGAACCACGAGGAACTCTGGCAAAACGAAAGCCTCGTTGAGCAAGAGATATTCCTCTTCGCGAGGGAAGTACACCGAGTCGAACTCCGCCTGCCCTGGAGGAGGTGACGGCAGAGAAGGGCACGGAAAATGATCGCTTTGTGCGTTAGACAGCGCGTCCCTCGTGTTGCCAGCCGGTCGTAGACCAACGCCAGCCCCGCGGCGTGCCGAGGGGCTTGGAGACACGCACATGCTCCCGATCATGACGCGACAAAGCGCAAGAAGCCGCAACCCAGAGACAACCCCCTCTTCACGTCCCCGCCCTTCGTCACGCGCCCGCCGCTGCCCGGGTCGAGAGTCGGGCCTGGGTGCCGTTGCGGTCACGACCAGCGGCGGCGAAAACCCTGTTCGCACCCCCCTTTCCTCCTCACCGCGGTTGGCATACTCGCGCTCCTCTTCAAGCGTACCGTAACGCGAGAAGGGTCTCGGGAACACCAAGGGCTTGGCGAGCCTCACTCCACCGTCAGCGGTGGCCCTGCGATGATTGGCGGCGGTGGTGTGGCAGCTAAGACTAGCCGTCCCACCGCCTCCTATTTTCGCCCGTTCCTTCAGGCTTGCACCCTTGTTCGCCCAGAAAAGGTCGATGGGGTCACCGTCCCAGTCGTACCCGTGTGTGGCGGTATCTGCACAAACCGTCCTGTCACCTCCGTCATCCCGGACGCCGCCACCCATTCCGTACAGAACGATGTGCTCTAGGCTGTCGTCGGGCACGTGGCAGAAGAGCCCTTTAACCTTGCAAGAGTCTCTCGCCTTGCCAGCGCGCTGAAACTTGTCCAACAAGTACTTGTTCTCAATCTGAGGGTCCGGGTGGGAAAGGCGTGGAGGCAATAACGCGGGGAGTTCGACAACTACTGTCAGACGATCACGCTGGGGGTAAGCAATATTTCAGTTGACCGGAAAGAGAGCAAGGGTTGGTGAGCTCATTTTTTCTGGCGGTGAACGATGCAAGGCGATGTTAAAGCGAGAGGGAGTGTTGGAATTCCAGCATACTATAAGAACGCAATCAAACACCTACGCTGATTGACCGTAGCAGCGATTGTAATTATAATTTTATGCAATGACAAGAACCCAACTATTTTGCCTATGCTGCGTGGATCCGGGGAGGGGCCAAGACAACATTTCCTGATATCTAGATAAATCGTTCAAAGCTCGCTTGTATTGTCTGGCAAAGGTGCATAATCAAAGCCAACCTCACAGAACAAACTAACTGCACCGTACATCATCCTGACTTAAAGCTCCTTTACTACCGCAAAACAAAACAAAAGGTGGCAAGTACTACAGTAGTATTCATAGCAGGCTGCCCCTCACAACGCGTACCATTCTGTCCCGGAATCTAACGACAGGTTTCGTACTATCATTTCATTCAAACGTTCCATATATTTCGGGACGGAGTGGTGCGCTATTGAGAGCATAAAGCAGTCTGACCGCACCTTATAAATGTCCAGCACTTTCACGGCACCGTACGGCGACTCGCCCGAGAAGAACTCGGGCTTGACGTTCTGCGTCGCCGCGCGGAGGCAGCGCGCGTGCTGGGGGTGAGATGGTGGCAGGCGCCTGAGCACCACGCTCCCTCGCGTTCGATGCTCGGCGGTGGCGGCCAGCGAAGCCAGCCTTGCCGCAAGCTCCAGGCGCTCCGTTTCCCTCCGGCAGTGGGCGGCCTCGGCTGCCGTCTGCGCGTCCTCTCGCGCCATCTCGGTGCTTGCTGCTGCCGCAAATCTTGGCCGGCGTTGGTGTTGACGTTGGCGGCGGTGGGCGGCAATGGACATTGTCGTATTTATTGGTAGGGTGAACGGCGCTGTATGTTGTGCTACTGTTGTAGTTCGGGGCGTTGCTTGGGGCATGTGTTTCGCTCTCTGACTGCCCCCAAAAGGAAGGACGTGTTGGGCATATGGATTATGAACTGCGCAGCAGCGATATGATACTCTAAAACTCAACACAAGCGGCGCCTATCGCGTTTGATGCTGGTACGTATCGCGCCAGGGGAGGGGGACATGCCTTATGGATACTATGCAGCGGCGCATGACAGGCGGTGGTGTCACTGGTAGTGACGCCTGCCGTTGAGACCGAGAGCGCTTAACCCTTTTAGAACCGCAGTTCCGTTTTGGGGACAAACCACTCAAATTTCAAGTAGTCTGTCCCCAAAACGGGACTGCGGTCCTAAAGGGGTTAACGGCGAAGGGCGTGTGTCACTACTGTAGCTCGCAGGCCTAGTCTAGTGACTCGGGGCGAAAAACAACATCAAGAGTGACTGACAAAGACAGAGTTTTTGGGTCTATCTAGGGTGGACCTCTCTTCTGTCTTAATGTTTTCATTTGCCCATTATGGGGCTGGATTATCCTCGACGCTACCAAAACGAAAAGGTTTACGGTGTGTTCAATATCATGGGAATCTCACGCAAGTAGAATCGAATGGTGAAATCTAGCTTAGGAGTGCTTTATGGAGAGGTGCAGTAGAGCTCGGCACTAATGACGACTCCGTAATTTAGGCCGGTTTTAAGGTCCGACGTTGGAGCAAATGCTGTCGGCGATGGGGCATGAGGCGCACCCGATGTTGACACTGCTTTCGAAGAAAGCGAACGACGACAACTACTGGGCTCGCGCGTACTGCTGTTGTTACAGCAGCAGGCCTGTATGTCGGAGCCCATGTTCCACGTGTTCACACATATGACAGATCACGATCTACTTTATGAAGTAGATCATAGAGATCCTGCGAGTGACCCGCCGTTACGATATGCTGTGCAGGATTTATATACAGAACAGATGCAACTCAGGAAACATGTCGTGGATCATGCAGATTGTACTGCTCCGACCCGGCAACATGAGCTACGTATGTACATGTAGATCACACCATGTCCAGATCAGGAGTATGTCGGCCCTGAAACATCTAGACCACGCGGTGGGGAAAGGTGATCTGTTCAATGCGTGCACGCTTTGAACGCAACTATGACCGTCTATACCCGCAGCTGTGCTCTTCTCACCTCAGCACGAGACTGCCCAGCCGCGCGTCTAGCCGGGCGCGGCCGTCGTCGCACCCCCTCTTGAAGTCCGCCACCGCCTGCTGAACCGCCATCAGACGCGTCGTCGCCATGCACCCTGCGATGGTCCTCGAAGTCTTGAGGTGCTCGATCCTTTCCAACCTCGCAGTCCGCCGCTCTCGGCGGGCGCTCGACACAAGGACGCGGAGGCTGGGGCGGTCTTCTCTTGCCTCGGCCGGAGATTGAGATTCTACCCCTTCTGCAGCGACGGGGTGTCCACCTCCAGTCTCGCTATTCACCAGGTCAGGATGGCACAGCAAGAGGTCGCGAAGATCTCCGGACAAGTCAGCTAGGAGCCCCGCGGAAGGGTGACAACCTGCCGCAGCAGTTCCAGCAGTCCCAGCCGCTGTTGTTGTTGCTGTTGTTGCAGTCTTGCTATTATCAGTAGAACCTGTCGCTCTGCTGGCCGAACGAGATGCTTTTGGTCGTTGTCTTTGTTGCGAAGACGATGATGCTGATGATCCGGGAAGACCGCTGAACAACAGCTCGCGCGTGGAGCGCAGAAAGAGCTCCCCGCTGACCATAAACGGCGACCCCTTGGAGGAGGGTGATCCTCCGCTCTTTCTCTCGCCAGCTGGTGGTGGCGCAGAGGTTCGGACGTTGCCTTCTAAGGTGCTCCTCCGCAGCCTTCGGCGTGGATTCGCCATGATGACGATGCGCAGGACTTGAGATGCGACGGTTTGATCAGCACAACACTTTCTTGCTTTTGCAACACAAATGTCCGGAATCGAAGTCTGCTCCTCTCGCCTTCTACTTCGGAGTGGTGATCATGCGCCTGCAGCAGCGCGTAATATGATGAGCCTCCACTGCCGTCGATGCATTGCGGGAGTCAAAAGCTGTGCGCGTTGTGTGTGCACTCACAAGTCACAAACCTACGTGATGTAGGAGTTCATATAATCTACGAGGCGGTACAAGTGGGAAGATCGGGGACGTTCTATGTTCTCCCGTTCTCCCACTTTTCTCAGTCTGCTGCGCGCTGGTCGGGATCCGGTGGGTGCCAGGTGCCAGATGTAGGTTAGAACTTGTTTACTTCCCGTGGTTATCGCCATAGCGCTCCTCTTATTGCTGTAACATCGCGAGTATCTTTGTATAGCTTCTTCGTGCGAAGAATTAGTGTGGAGATTGTACCCGAGTTCGTTTTACATCAGAGATATCGTGCGTAAAACGTACGACTTGCGCTATATACTCGTAGAGTGTTGTTTGTGTTGTACCGGCTCGTACATCCTACAGGCGACAGGTTACAATACTCAGTCCGTCCGAGGTTGGCGGCATGGTGAAATACACAAATTCGGCTCCGATAGAACGCAGCCACCAACCAAAACGGATCCAGTACGAAGAGGTGTACCGGATACATGTCGTGCGTTGTGTGGCTATAGCAGGTAGATGCAGGGGGGTAGCATTACTCGTACTCGTACTATTAATACTACTGGTACAAACCAGGTACCGCAGAAAAGGAGAGCTCTACATAAAGCCTGTATTAATAGACTGAACACAAAAGACCCCATGGGCGAACTGATTACTCCAAACCAAACGATACCCGTGCTCGTTTATCCTGCCCGTAATACCTGCCCAGTACGAAGAGGACACGATCTGCTCTCGCGCCGGTTTAAGTTCGACAGTTGGCGGAGCATCCCACCCACCAGTAGATACTACTGCTGTACACGTACGTACCAGGTACCAATACTACCAGGTATCCATCAGCGAAGGGAGAATGCGGCTCTTCGCGTTTTTGGTCGGAGCCCTTCTCTCGGCCCAAGCGTGCGCGCAGGCGGCCGCGAGGGGCCGCATCGTGTCCTGCAGCGGATGAAAGCTAAACAAGCTCCCCGAGGTCAGGAAGTTTCTCAAGGACCCCGAGCACGCCACCAGCTACGAGGATGTCGAGGTGAGACGCCAATTTTAAAACCGACCAAGAACGAACAGCAGTCCGGACTATTTCAGACCATCGCGAAGGTCCCAGGTGCATGCATTTTCGGCAAATAGGGTCCAGTCTAAGGTTCGGTCTGGAGTCCGATCTGGGGTTCGGTCTGGGGCCCGATCTGGTGTCCGGTCTGGGGTCCAGTCTAAGGTCCGGTCTGCAGTGCGGTCTTGCCCGACCTACAGAGTGAGCACGATGGGTGCGTTTTCGGCGCGGACACCGCGAACGTTCTTCCCTCCTCGAGCGCTGTAGACCTCTCAGGACCCACCGTTAGGAGGTGCTGACGGCTCGAGCGTGCTAGGAACATGTTCGACCCGTGTGTACAGTAGTTGCACAAAACATGTCTCCGAGCGGAGGGGAGAGGGGGGCATCCACGACTTGAGCCGGCTCTCTTTGCTTCTTCTCCTGTTTCCAGGTTGAGTTCGTGAGAGGCAAGCCGCCGGTGCTGACCATCTACGACAAGGTCTCCGGGGAGGCCGAGGAGACCATCAATCTTGAGAAACTCAACCTTAAGGAGGTGCGTCAAAGACTCAAAACCCGGCTTACCGTCGTTGTACTCAAACTTTGGCTGCAGGCAGAGACGGGGGGCGCTGTTGTTGCTGAAACGTTCCGAGACGGCAGGCCTGGTTTTTGATATATCAATTCTCTTCGTAAACAGAACGAAGGGTACCTGTAGTTCATTTACTGTTATGATTTTGGTTGTGGGTGCCGAATGATGAGATAACGCCTTACCGCTTGACTTGGTGCCCCGCCGAGACCCATGGGGATCGAGCGGGAACATCTTTGCTCGGCTACTGTCCGTGTGGGTGCAGTAACCCGAAGCTTGGTTCTTGGAGAGCAACGCATCGATTCACGGATGGAAGGCTCGCAATTGCGGCTCGTTGCCGTTCCCGTACGACAAAGGCGTGCTTCGTTTGCGCGCAGAATATATCTCACACCGTTGGGCTCACTGCGCTCCACTTGACCGTATGCTCAAACACCCTTGTGGCAGATCCAAAGTGCGTGGTCGTTTCGCGCGCGGCAGGTACATTTCTCGCACGGTGTGGGCTCACCGCGTTCCACTCTAACCATGTTGCTCAACACCAATTTTCTTGCAGATGCACGAGCTATTCGCTTCCCGAGGCTTCGTTCGCCGTCCAGTGGCTTCGAATTCCTCGAAGGGGGATGGAGGCGTTCCTGAGCAGGCTTTGCATGCGGAGAAGCGCCGGGTGGATGCTGCCACTGCCGAGCGCAAACTCAAGAGCACCCAGGCGAGTCTCCCGCAAGCGAAAGCGGCAGTATTCCTGGCAATCGAGCTTCTTGTGATAGCGCTCTCCTTTGGTGCTTGTGCTTCTCAGTTGGAATATACCGTCTTCGCGTCGCGTTCCAGATTTTCCGACCGGTCTCGGCAAAGTCTGGCCTTGCGACCGATATGCGCACCCAACACCATCTGCTGCAGCAACTGATACGCACGATGCCCTCGCGGTCACGGGTGATGATGGCGACCGTTAACGCCACAGGGCGTACCTCACACAAGCACGCTAGCTGCGAGGGTAGATCAATCGCGCGCTGCTGGTGCTGCTGCTGTTGCTTGTGCTTGACCTCAGCCCCGTTGTTCTAGAACGAGTCAGTGGAAGAAAGTATAAAACTTGAAGAGGAGGGGGCTTGCTTGCCTAGTTGACACTCCCCTGCCAACTTTCGTAGCGCCGTCGTGTTCGTGGCCGATTTTTTTTGAAAATTATCTTGTTTCCCATAAACTTATCGAAACACGGCGGCACTTTTAGTCTCTTCTGTCCTGGATGTTTTTTTTTGCGGTTGTCGTTGTGCAGTGTAGACGCTGGTGTGCGTGCGTAGGCGGCCGTGAAGTCTTCGACACGACGTGCACTTACGCCACGGTCCCAAACGTTCGTGACGCCAAAGTGTTGCGTGAGGTCTGACGGTCGCCACAATGCCTTGTCGATCGTTTATTTACGTGTATCTTCGACTGACCTTTGTTGGGCATTTTGCACTTTTTGTCAGTTTTTTTCGATGCTCCCACTGAAGAAACGGTTTTGATACGTGGCAAGAATCGACAACGAATATCGTTTCAGAGGGTGTCTTCGACACCGTTCTGGTAAGAGTCAAGAGTAGAGCCAGCCCCTAAAACAGCTCAATTCGAAGTAACCCCTCAAGGTACGCAGCAAAGCGCCCTCCCACTCCGTCACGCACTTGAGCTCTGCAATCCTTACCTTGCCTATATCGAGGACGCCTCCCTCTAAACGGAAATCGTTCTTCATTGTGTTTGCAGGCCCGCCGTTCGAAGGCTAAAGCCAGGCATGAGAAGCGCAGGTCGGATGCTGAAGCCATGGCCGAGAAACGCAGGTTCGACGCGGCGAAGCTGAAGGCAAGGGCCAATGACGAGCTCTAAAGGGTTAGCTTGGCTGTTCGTGCGGCAAACTCATGATGGGCGATACTACTCATCATGTCCGGGCGGTTCGCGGGGGTGCGCATGTCAAGCTGGGCGTGGGGCTCGCTGCGACTTGGGACGATCGATTGTGCATTATAAGTGGCGATATTTCGGCGGTGATAAAGCTGCAGCGACAGGATTTGATGTGTCTATGGCCTGTTTTCACACCTCGATAGAAGCGCCCGGAGGGCTTCGCTGCCGCCGCGCGCCGGGATGTGGTCGAACGAGACTGCTGCGTAACCGTGACACACACGGGATTCCTCTCGCTCCAATGCCTCTCTCTCTGCTGGTGCGCCGAGTGCCGTTGCTTTTCTTACAAGGCATGATGTTTTGCAGGTTGTTATTTTTTTTTTTTTTAGCATCGACCTCTCTCTCTTATCTCCTTCGTGCCGCTCGATCGAACTTCTCAACCGTGGACATTCTCCGCGAGCGTAATGACGGATGCACCTGCCAAAACCCTTACAGGGGGGAATGGGTCATCTTGAAACGCCTCCAGAATTTTCCGGCGGGGGTCCGAGCAGGAGTCTCGAAGTTTAGAGGGCAGATGCTTTTTCGGCGGACTGTCGTAGTCGAGGGTAAAGGGTGCTGGGCGGGCGGCATCGGCGTGTCGACCAGGTATTAGTTTTAGGGCTCTTGAAGTGGGCTGTCCCGTTGTCTTTCGTTGTTCAGCTATTCGTGCAAGGGTTCGGTGTGGGAGCACCGCAGGTAGCGTGACTCGCTGATGTTCAATTACACCACGAGCTGCGCGTTGCGCTTCACGGAGGCTGCTCGCTTGCCCCACCGAAGTCTCGGATTACAGGGTGGCGGTCGTTAGAGTGCGGGTGGTGGGGGAATTGGCAGTTTGTGATGAGGTATGGCTTGCGTTCCCTTGACGGCTTGCATTCAATTGCTCAGTTTGTGCATCTCGTCACGCTGCTCCGCGTCATTGTGTCGCCTGCGCGCTGCCCATAAGCAATGTGCTCATCATAGGGCCCGCGAGATCCTGCGGGAGTGTGTTTTTCCGACTTCACAGTAGGTACGTTCCGTTGCAGGGACGAAATTCCAGCAGTCTTCTTAAGTTCGGTTACCATGCACGCTGCTCGGCTTAATTGCCTTGGTGTGGTCCCCGACAAAGTAGCAAACGACGAAAAAAAACCCAATCCTTTTCCGAAAATACCTCTTCAGGGTCAGGCACGCGTGCCTTTTCGGCTGGTACTGCCCTAACGTGACCCGATAGGCTTGCGCATCGCCTCCAGTGTTTCATAAACTATTGCCAAAATAAATCAGCTGTGAGTTCGACCGATTTTGAGTGATTGAGTTCGACCGATTTTGAGTGATTGATAACTCATATTTCGCTTCGCTGCGTGATACTCTTACGTCCGTTGTGCGGGCTCTTTATTTTCCTATCCATCCTCACAACAAAGGCGCATGCTATTCCTCACTGTCGAGCAGCGCCAACGATATGCGTTGTTCTGCGAATCCCCAGTGTACTGCTTAGTTACGAAGGGTAGACGCTCGCACAACGTGGAGGTACGAGGTCACCTCGCGGAAATATTACTCGTAGGAACGTTTAGGATAGGCCCAAGCAGTCATTACATTTCCGTCCAGCATGGTAAGGCCACGATAAAGCCCCCTCACAGCGAAAGCGCAGGGTATTCCTCACTTTACTGCGGCGGTGGAAAGTCCAACTAACTGTGTCCAGTAAATAGAACTTGTCCGATCCCCAATACATCATCTCTTTACCCTTATGCTTGTTCTGGCGCCGGGCTTTTCCCTGCTTGGGGACGAATACCGTCTCTGACGCGGCGGCGAACGCACGAAAGAGTCCCTCTCGCCCCCGGTGCTGCTGTCAGCCGCGGTGGAGACGTCGTTTACATAGGAATCAGCTGCGCTTGCGATTGGCCGCGCGCGCCGTGGGCTGCGAGATCGGGGAGGAGTTCTCTCGCGGACCTCGTGCCCGACAAATTGCAGGAATTCGCGATAGGATATGTTATTGTCCCCCCCAGTGTCCTGTGGATTGACAAGAGGGGTGGGCGACGGGTGGCGGTGAGGCAGAGAGGGAACGAACGGGGGAGGGCGCACTCATTTGTTGCATGCCTTAGTAATTGACCGTTGACCACGCGTCCCTTCCGAGACGGGGCACCACTCCTTCTCCTACCAGAGATACTTCCAACGTTTGGGCGCTTACTACGTTGGGAGTCATTAATCGAAGTTCGAGTACGGCGCGCGGTTATGTGATCAGGGCCCATGGTGGACCAGAAGCTTTCGTAGACTCTGATTATCACTCCGGCCAGGTAGAGAAGCCGGTCGGACGAAGGCGAAGACCAGATGATTGTACCCCAAACGGTGCAAGTGGCGTTTTTTATTCGTATGCCTGGTAGAAACAACTGACACGTCGGACGGATCACAATCTACGTACAGTAGATAATCTACTTGTAGATCCTAACGTGCCGTTGTTTTTTTATCCCTGCTTTGTTTTCGAGTGCACATATAATATCATGGATATGTTTCCTGGTGTTGTTCGGTTGCAAGTGATACGGGATGGTATCCCACAGCTCGTTAGTACCGTTCCCCTCACGGACTGGTATGACACTGCCGTGCGCACTGCGGTGTCGTGCTTGTTTGTTTTCTCTCATCGAGATTCACCTTGTTCTTGCAGCCTGTTTAGTGACCACAGGCAGGATTTCAGGGGAGTGAGCCGATGCGAGAACATCTTCATCATCCATCACCATGTGAGATGCCGTGCAGGATCTGAATGGCGCGGCAGGTCCAATCCAGGCAACACGTCCCATGGATCACGCAGAGTACATGGACCCCACCCGGCCACATGGGCTACGTATATCACACAGATCAGGATTCTATCCGCCCTGGGAGGTCTACTATTGCGGGGGACCATAGCAAATAGGACCCAATGTTGTTAGTAAAAATAGGGAAGTACATAGGTCTTTGTGTGTACTGTAGGCCCTATTTACTATGGTCCCCCGTAATACTACGGTAGATCGTGATCGTTATGTGGAAATCGATAATCTGCCCCCTGTGAGAAACTGGTCGATGTAGGAATAATTATGCCGCATTTCGTGGTTCGAATGTTACAGGCATCCCCCCCCCCCCCCCCGCCTGCTCTTACCAAATAGTCCAGTAGGGCCTCGCATTCAGGTTCCGTCAGACGGAGGCCCAATCCTTCCAGGAGACACCGCCGGAAAGCGAGGGAAGGGAGTGTCCCCGCGCGCCGGCGATCGGCGGCTTCAAAAACCTGGCGGAAAGGCGGCGGCCCGTCCTCTTCCTCCGTCAACCTACCGATTTCCTGCATGCACCAGTCGCGCGCGTGCATGGGCATTTTTTAATATATATATATATATATATATATATATATTCATCCTCCAGGCGGATGGGATTTTTTTTCTGCTTTTTCTTTTTTTGCTCACCACACACATGGGCTTACAGTGAAACAATCGAATTTACTATAGTATCGGGGGTACGTTGCGCGTGTATGGAAGCTCGGCACTTGGAGGTAGGTGGGGGGGGGGGGGAATTGGGAAGTTGTGACATCATCGTGAACGCGCGAGGAAAATCCTATATTTTGGCAAAACGTCGGTGCCTCTACGGTACAGTCAATACCTGACAGATTCGTTTCTTACTGGCAGATGCGCGAAGCAATGGTGGTGTGCGGGCGACAAGCGAAATCCTTTGGTCGATCCCGCGTTCGTTAGTCAAGAGCTTTTGATTTTCCAGCAGGGCGGTTTGCCATGACAGCACAGCGGAGTGGCGGCGGCCCGTCATGGCGTGAAACGTAAACGACAGCCTCGAAAGCGATCAAATCCTCGCAAACGCAACGCTCAAACGTTTACGAATTGGCGCAAAAACAAAAGCAGCAGGCAGGTAACCACCACCAACCTAATCAATCTTGTCACAGCAGATGTAAGCGTGACATGCCGGTATGTATGCCAGAGCGGCCTGGGTTACGAGCCCCGCTTTCTTCGCTCCTTTTACTTCTGGCACTACAGCAGCAGCAGGACCAATTTCCCCCCCCGTCCCCCCCCTAAGTTTTGGACGACTCACTTCTTTGAGCGTGTCCACGAGACGCTCGATGTCGTCCGCGCTAGAACGGCGGCGAGCCCCGCTTCTCTCCCCCTTGCGCCTGATTCCCCCCTTCCCGCCCTCCACGGTCCCGCCGGATTTCCTTCTGCCACCTCCCCGCGAGGATGAGCGCTCCACCATTGCCTCGACAAAGTCCTTGTACCGGACATACCCGTGCCTTCTTCCCTTTGCGTGTAGAAGTTCGGAGGAAGTCCCGTTGAGGGGAAGGGGGGGGGGCATACGGCAGGACCGAGATTTATTAAAGGAGTTTTAGGTTGTTTTCTTTTAAAGTTCCAGATTTCTGCGTACCAGGTATTGTTTTATTTTATCCCAAGCTGCCAATGTTCCAAATTTCTCAAGTTACTAGATGGAGTTGCCGCTTTTAACATTAGGCCCGAGGCGGCAAGGTTGGAAGATGGGAAGTTGGGGAGTTGGGAATATGGGAAAATTGCGGGGGAACATAAAATCAGTGAAAGTGCAGCTACGTATAACATACCAGGTAAATGTATTGGCATTTGGTGGTCGAGTACTTATCATCGAGGAAACGGCGCAGTTTTTATCGCAACTCCAAAAGACGACAGGTTTTTCTCTCGAGCTAGTCTCTTCACCCCGCGTTTTGGCACTTTTTGTATGCGCGCATGCTTCTCTGGGTAAGCCCACAACAAACGATATATCGATACCGACCAAACGTATCTATCTGCTCGCTGACACACACACCCGGTGATTCGCATTGCGAAGTTCTCCATACAGTATAGATGGGCGTATGCTTCTCTAGGTTACAGCCACACCAAAATCAAATATCGATGCGGACTACACGCACCACCTGCTCGCTGGTGCGCACACCAGCTCCGTACTACACGACGTGCTTCGTTGGACTGAGGGGATAATTTTTAGAAGTGGTCAACAAAAGATCAGGACATGTTTTTTACTCGCCTTGAATGATTCGACGATACGCGAGGCGTGTGAACGAGGCAAGTCGCGACCGAGCCCAAGACTCTGCAATCCTTCCCAGAATTCCGCTTCGGAGACCTCGCCCTGTTCAATGGTTGGTTGGCGAATCGCCATGGCGACGGCACCGGCAGCAGAGTGGGTAGACTTGCGTGGTTATTATTAATAGTACTCAAGTCAGCGCTGACTAGGAAGCCTAGGCTAGCTATCAACAGTTGATTGCTCCTTATAATCTTCCAGAATTCGTAATGGCGTACAGAGTACTTGGTTATATTTTACAAAGTTATAAAATCATGTTTGTACCTCTGGTCGGTATGTCCGTCCGTACGTATGTAGCATTCATGGCAGCTGACACCAAGATACACATTTGTGCAGCGATGCTTTTGACGCTGCAAGAAGTAGTAGTAGTAGTATAAATAGCAGCAGTAGTAGCAGCAACGGTAGCAATGGAAGCAGTAGTAGTAGGGGTAGTAGTAGTACAGTAGCAGTGCCAGTACCAGTACCAGTAGCAGTAGCAGTAGTGGTAGTAGTAGTACCTGTCCGCGCCGGTCGAAGTGTTCGAACGACTCCAACAGGCCAACTCCCCCCTCGCTCTCGGCAGCGGCAACAAGGAGATGCAGCTCGTCCAGAACCGTTTCAGCTGTTTCTGTTGCCGCTTCAACGCTAGACTCGCCGTAAGACTCGTCCTTCAGTATCGAGAACCGGGGAATGCACCGGAGAGAGGGAAAGTTAAAAAAGGGGGGAGGGTAAATACTCATGTCATGCATGGCCGTCGGGGGGGAAAAGGTAAGCTACACAGGTGGCCTGGACCCTTCCCTCGCACAATGTCGGCGCAAAAAAAAACTTGAGGAGGCCTTGAACAACGTACCCAAGCACACCATCACGCTTACCGAACTGAGAGGTTATCGACACCTTGTGGAGTTAGCTATATAAATCGTTCAATGTCGCCACAAGGACTTTTTTACGCCCGCATTTACACCGAATAATAGTCAAGGTGCAATTCACATCTCGTGGGAATTTCACGAGCGAGCCCAGCGGTGACAAAAAACCCAGGCCTAGGATAGGAGACCCTTTCGCGTACGTACACTATATGCTGTAGTCCCACCCGGGGGAGAGGGGGAGCGGGGTGTCTGGGGGGTTGTCTCCCTAGCTAGCATACCCCTTTCTTTGTTGTTGGTTGCAGAATTCCTCCCACAACCTCTCAGGTGCTCACAACATGAGTCTTCTGGGGATATCACTCCGTCCCTGAATCACCGGACATGCAGTACCCCTTTGGGCTAAGGAGTGGTAAAGTAGTAGTGGGGTACCCCAAAACGGGACTGCGGTCCTAAACGGGTCAATTCCCCATCCGGTTCAACCCTTTTAGCGCTGCAGTCCCGGTTTTGGGGGACAAACTATTGCGGGGGACCATAGTAAATAGGACCAAATATTCTTGGTAAAAATCGCGATTTACATAGGTTTTTGTGTGAGCCGTAGGTCCTATTTACTATGGTCCCCCGTAATACTTACCACAGTAGAATTGGAGTGTTTTGGCCCCAGAACAGGACTTCATTTCTAAAAGGGTTGAGACTCTTTGGGGAATAATACCAGGTAAATCGACGTGTCGAGAGGAAAATATATATATGCTAATCGTCGGAAATGGTTCGGTCAGTAGTAACAGAATATACCACATTGAGAGATGAGACCACGTGTATTGGCTGTTCATGGAGTGGTCTTAAAACCTCTCGATACTTGTCGCATGAAGCAGCTTGAATACAGTATGGGGATCAGTCTTGGGGCGACTCTCACTGGCCATTCGCGCGAAGCAGCTACATACCCTGCTGTAAGGTGTTTTTTTAGTTCCTGCCTTCGACTCCATTTATTTGGTAAAAAAGTACCTGGTACGGTAATAGTGTGTTGGTCTGCTAGTACAATATGTAAAGGGTCATCTCGTCCGAACTATAGAGCCTCATACATAGCAAACCAGGTAAATTACGTGTTTTTTTAGCTATACGTGTACCTCCATGGAACTGTTTTACGCCGCGTCAACAAAAAAAATGTTGTTTTTTCGAAGCCAGTTTTTGTGTGAGATGCGGGTAGAGGGCCGCCGCTCGCGCTAGTGGTCTGACCCTTTTAGGACTGCAGTCCCGTTTTGGGGACAAACTACTTAGAATTTGAGTGGTTTGTCCCCAAAACGGGACTGCAGTTTTAAAAGCCGTGTACAATAGTGGAAATAATATATCATCCTACCACCCCCCCCCCAACCGTGATACCATAGTAACTCGGCTCTGCGAGCCACGAACAAGGGGCAGCATCCTGACACCACGCCATTTTTACTCTAGAGGAGATGACACCTACCTGGTAGCATATATAGCTTGTGCTATACGAACTTGAAGCAGCAGCGGATGTATTTGGAACTACCGTAAAATTGCGTTCGTTGGTTGCTGGCAGATTGCTTTGGAGAATTGTATACATGCGTTTCGGTCGGCGATCGTTCGTAGAACCTCGTTCGGTCGTAGAAACCCGGCTTCAGCCAGCTCCAAAGGGGTCTCTCTACTTTGGACGCGGCGAAACATCTACTTTCACGAGTGTGTTTAATATAGTATAGGGTAAGTACTGTCGGGTACCCGGGTACCAAACATGGTGGGCTATGCTCGTAGCCTCAGGCAGTGGTCGCCCAGACTGCATGGCAGTCTATGGATGGATGTTTCAGGTCTTGTCTTATTGGCCTCCCAACAGGGGAGGGGCAGAGAAGAAGTGAGAGCCTCGTGCGTCACCACTTACAACCTCGGAAGTCAAGAGTCACATGATCCCCAATAGGCAATGGTACCAACCGGTACGTACGTAACTATCATTTACGTAAAGATACCAAACGAACAGGCGAAGCCTCTTAGGAATGCAGTCCGGTTTCGGGGACGAATTACTTAGAATTCGAGTGGTTTGTCCCCATAACGGGACTGCAGTTCTAAACGGTTCAAGCCATACACTGGTGTGGACCCGGGTACCTCCAGAGTATACTGCTCTTGACGGGATTGTGAGGACCGCTCGGTAACCATGTTGTTCACCCCAACGTTCCTTACATTGCCGTCCAGAGCCGTATCCTGTAGTTATCCCTCTATGGTGCCCGGTTGAGTTGGTGCCGGCTACCCGCCATAAATGCCGGTGAAATCGCTTGGCATCGATGGGACTAACGAAGTGTGGCCAGTGTGCGGAATAGTGTCGGTTGCTATAGTGCCCTTATGGTTGGCTGGCGCATACATACCGACACTTTATGAGAGGGACCACTCGTACTCTACTCTACTGTACTATACCCACCCTTGAATTGATTTTCCTCCTAGCGCCTCAAATCAACTATTTTCTTACCTCGCCCTCCGAGCTTAACCCCGCGGCTACCATTCCACGGCAAAGTGAGCGCCTGACGTCGGACAGGCTCATCCTCCCGCGACGCTCGGGGTCGATAGAATCGCACAAGACGAGAACCTCCGCCTCTCGGAGCGTAGAAACCCCCTGTCGCTCAAGCGCCTTGCGTAGGTCTCTTCGGCTGATCTCCTGTGCCGAAAGCGGGCGACGGATGGAGCAAAGAGGATGTCGGTAATCTCGCCATCAGATTCACGCGCAAGTTTAGAAAAGAGGGAGAACATAGACGTTTTTTTTTCGGGGCTATGGTCCGCCCGTTCTTCCGTTCTTCGCAACATATGGTGGGCACATGGAGGTAAAATTTAGGGGGGTGGGTCATATTAGAACATTTCTGCTGTCCGGGAGCACGATAATAAACAGAGCTCTTCACGTGTCAGGCGGGTCGGGTCAGGATTCTTTTTCTAGTCTCACGGGTCGGGTCGGATCGGATCGGGTCGGGTCGGGTCGGATCAGGAGGTATTCAAACTTTCACGGGTCGGGGCGAGTCAGGTCGGGTTCGATCGGGTCGGGGCACCCTTACCCGACCCTGCCCGACCTGACGCGCGAGGGTCCACCCGACCCGGGAAGCCTTGAATAGTTGTTTATATATTTTCCTCCTGCACACGGGTAAGGATAGCGCTTTCTTGCTTAGGGGTATCCCGCGCAGAGAATAGCGACGAGGCGCACAGCGGCTCAATACATCGTGAATCAGAAGTCAAATAGAGTTTGGGTCGCGCCATACCTACCAACACGCGGTTCTGCAGCAACGGCGCAGTTGTCTGCGCCGCACACCCCGTGTTTGCAAAGTCTTAGAACCCTACCTCGTGCGTGCACAGGCTTACGCGCCGCAGTGTTCCAGTAAAAAACAGCGAGCTTGAGGTCTCGCTAACCATTTTGGATTGACGACTGTTCGAGACTCAAGACTGATCGGTGGTCATTCCCTGCAGAAACGGCTGCCAACCCATGGTATCTCGGGCGACACATCACTCGTGTGGACAAAAGTGAATCATCGAAAAATAGCCAGCGAAGCGAGCACGGAAGTAGTGAGCCTACGCTAGGTAGAGTGCGCTGATCGCAAGGAAGGCTAGAACGCTACGCAAGACAAAAAGTAGGAGAACACCCTCCACGGAACCCCATGCCTCGACAATAGAGTTACCAGGTATGCATAAACCAAGGAACTAAACCTTAGTGTTTTAGTAATGACAGCGATACAAGCTATATCCTAGAAAGACGGCGACATCATCGACGACACCACCAACATTTACAACTACTACCACACTACTACTACTACTACTACTACTACTACTACTACTACTACTACTACTACTGCTCCTACTCCTGCTACTACTACTACTACTACTACTACTACTACCACTACTACTACTGCTACTACTACTACGACTACTACTACTAGTACTACTACTAATACTACTACTACTACTACTACTACTACCACTATTACTACTACTACTACTACTACTACTACTACTACTACTACTATTTCTACAACCACTATCATTGCTACTCTTACAACATTCTGTGTAAGGTACTTCGCATATACGTACTACATGACAACGATCTAAATATATCCCATTGCGGAGTCGCTCGCGAAGGACAACGCGAAGCATTTACCGAACAAACAAACGAATTGCTTGCTACCCCACAAAATATTAAAATCATAAAAAACAGACCTGGTATGTATCGTCTCCTGATTTTCTTTTTATCGTTAAATTAACTGCTCAAGTAGTTCATTACTTAGTTTCAGCCACCCCCCACCCTCTTACGGGTAGTTGTATGTCTAATAGCAGCGATTGAATCCGTTGCAGAATACGTACTGTAGCTCGCAAAGCACCACACATGGAATGCCGAACAACCAAGCCATTTGTTAGGCTGTGGGTTGGCTGACTATAAGCCGCTGACTAGTTATTCGTTTGCTGACTACAAGCCCCCAACTAGGTATTGGTTGACTGACTATAAGCCGCCGACTAGGTACTAATTGGCTGACTATAACCGGCCGACTAGGTGTTAGTTGGCTGACTATAAGCCACGGACTAGGTGTTTGGCAGACTATAAGGCGTCGGCTAATTATTAGTTGACTAGGTATACTCACCGACTAGTTACTAGTTGACTGACTGTAAGCCGCCGACTAGTTGTTAGTTGGCTAGATATCACAGTTAGTTGCGTGCAGTCGCTTGCGGAATACTGCACCTATGTATCTGACTTCTGCGTTTTGTGGGCGTTGGGTTGTGCTTTTGTTAAACAAGCACTTCCAAAAGTCAGCCTGTTTGGCTTACTGTGCCACGAAACCACACAGTTCCCTAGGTCTTCTTTTTTAGGGGGGGTGTTCATGATCGATCAACGACGAAGTCAGCCCGTGCCGCAAATTTGTTCAGGATGACAAAACGCAACAATAAATAAGAAGAAGAAGAAGAAGAAAGGTGATGAATAGATTCGTCTTGATTTATGAACGGAACGTGAACACGTTTTTTTTTCGCTCGCTTTGGGGATCAGAGACGACCCCCATTAGCGCTGGGGACTTGCGGCCGAGCGCCACAAACGTATACGCTACTACTCGTAACACGCATCTCTACGCAGCTCACAGCCTTACAACAGTTCTTACAGCCCCACCTGGCGGCCATCGACAAATTGGTTGAGATCAGACATGAAGGCGCGAACGAGAACGAGCCCGCCTTGCTCGCGGCTCCTTCGGCAATCACGCCCGCTCGACCGACGAGCGCCCTGCTGCATGTCTGCCACCTCAACCGACACTCGCTCCCAGACGTCCGCTTCCACCTCGCCGGCCACGTAGTTGACAAATTCCTGTCGGAGGTATAACCCAAAAAAAAAAGAGATAAGGGAGGACGTTTGGACGACCGTCTCCGAATTTGTTTAACTGCCTCGGGGCGTTACTCTTCTAATAATCTGCTGCTGTGCCAGGTACTAGACGTTTCGCCCCGAAGTGTTTGTTGCAGGATCCCCAACCCACCAGCAGCGACGATGGCTGCTGTAAAGTGGTAGACCAACACCAACGTCGTCCACAGCAGTAGCAGCAGCAACAGCTTGAGAAATAAAATATTTACCTCTTTTTTTTTCCTGGCATGGGCACTTTTTTTTCTCATACACACCGTCGGGAAAGAAGTCATGTTTTCTTATTTTTTTGTTTCATCAACGGTGATAATCGTACAGGTATAAACCGTTCACGATTCGCTTAAATAATACCGGTAGAGGGATTAAAAAAAAGCCCCCTCGGGGTCATTTATATTTAAAAGCCCCCCCTCTCTCACGAGCTAATATGCAGGTATTGAGGTATTGGGGTTTGCGATTAACTAGGGGTTTCACTTTTTTTAGCCCGAGACCCATGCTGTATTCCTCGCCCGAGGAACTCTACACACCCACTCCACAACGGAGTTTAATAAGAAAAAAAATGGGCGCTAACGTAGCCCGATGACATATCCCCATGGCCTAGATATACAGGCCTGTTAAACTCTTTTAGGACCGCAGTCCCGTTTTGTGGACAACCTACTCAAAAAGACCCATCAATCCGTCTGAAACGTTTTGGCCAAAAAGAGCTTCGTACCGAAAACAAAATCTCATTGACCGGGAGAGGGGGGGTTGGGGGCTCGTCAACCGTTGCAAAAATCTACCCACCCATTGCACCTTCGAATCCGATGTACAAGTACAGTGGTGTTTCTTTCGACAAAAGTATTATAACCGTTCGATGCCTCCCCATTCAGTCCGCGTTTTTTTTTTGTATCGGGCTGTAGGTTGCACTACTGTTTACCTGTGACAGCCGGTTTGCTGGGGGTCGCGTCACATTCTATTTAATTTTATGTCAATTTTTAAACCGTCGCCTTTGATTTTCGGCTCTGTGAACAAGCCGGGGTCACAGCAGGGTCCCCCCCCCCCCTATTTTATATAGGTTGGGTTGGCGTCGGTTGGCAACGACACTGTAAAACATGCCGCTCACTACGTGAGCTAGACAACCAGGGTACCGCTTCTTTTTTTTTTTTGGCGGCCGCCCACAGCTGGTTGTCGAGTTAGATCATTTGTGCGAGGTGAACAACCTTTACTCCGCACAAGTGGATCGTATCACGTAGTGTTCAAGGTAAGCCCAAGCGGCAGTTACATAGTACTCCCATTGCTGTCTCTGGAAATGCCTGCACCGGAAATTAAATCAACTCATTGAAGCTGTTGTCCATATGCAAGTCCGCCTCAAAAGCGGTTCTTAGTAGGATGCAGCTCACCCTTCATGCGACTCGCCAGACACCTCACGGCGCTTCGCGCTTGGTGCAAGCAATGTCTGCCTGGTCGGTGACCACCCAACATGCTCTGTCCCGGCATTGTAGGGATGCGAGGGGCTATGGTCAAACGACTACGGCCATGCATGAGATCGAGTACAAATCTCTTATCGAGTACCCCCCCCCCCCCCCCCCCCCCCCCCCCCCCCCCCGGTATACTTGCCTTCATTTGTTTTTCGCGCGGAGGTTGCAGCCTTCCTACTGCCCATCAATGCTCATCGAAGTTTGTACACTCACGCTCTTGCGCTTTCCGCGCAGAGAAAAAGGCACATAAAGTATACCAGGTATGTTTTTGTGTTTTTTAGAACCCGCTGGGATTCGAACCCCGATCCTCATACGCCACGAGCACGTATTACGGGGGACCATAGTTAATAGGACCAAATATTGTTAGTAAAAATGGTTAAATGTATAGGTTTTTATGTATACCATAGATGCTATTAACTATGGTCCCCCGTAATAGTAGTATTCGAGGCTATCCACTAAACCAACCGGGGCGACCGGATATAGGCACCCTTAAGTGAGAAGCCTCAGGATATATATATATGTAATACATACCTGGTGTATTATATAATATATATGTAATATATACCTGGTACAAGATATACCTGGTATATATTATAAATTAGTAATGCAATCAGTATATATGTTATATACCAGGTATATTAGAGTTTAGGTGCAACCCCTCTATCGCAGTATGCACGTGTTAAAACCCCCTCCTCACCTCCACATTAACGTCTCCAGTTCCGCGTCGATCGAAACGCCTGCCAAGATCGTTCAGCAACTTGGAAGTCAGCGGCGCTCCGCACGCGGTCATGGCTCGTCGGACGGTCTCTAAGTCTACGTGCCGCTGGCCCCTTCTCGCCCCCCGCGCATCAGCGGCGATTTGCAGAGCGCCTCGCAGTTTGTCACGAAGCCCGGGACCAACCGAGTTGCCCGCTCCTCCTTCTCCTCCTGTTGAAGCCGCCGCTGTCCGATGATCTGCGGAGTCGGTAGTAGAAGCAACTAGACGGCGAAGGCTAAGGCGCAGCGTTTCAGGCGCACGGTAAGACCACGAACCACCGTCGTCGTCCCCGCTATCTTCTCCCTCAAGGAAGGTAACTCCCTTTGTCCTGCGGCGGCTTGCGGCGGTGCGGGAAGGGGAAGCTCCTCTCATCATCGTCGTTGGCGTCTCGAGAAGGAGGGAGTTCGAAGAAGATGCTCGTCCTTTCTCGGAGGTAAGATTGCTGCGTCTGCGCCCCCCCCCTCTTTCAGGGGAGGAGGCGGCGAGGCGGGGCCGCGAACGGGAGCCGTCGAGCATGCGCGAGAACTGCCGGAAGTCGAGTCGCCGTGCGCGGGAGGCTGAGCCTCCCGTGCGCGAACCGCCACCACCATCCGCGATGGAGTCGGTCAGAAGGCGGCTTTCTCGCCTGGTCAGCTTCACGCCGAGAGAGTCGAGGCCCTCGCAAAGGTCCACATCGCTCACCTTTATTAGTTTTTTTGAAGGGGGAGTCGGATTTAAAGAATGGGGTGTGTTTGTGTGTGTGGGGGGGGGTGTACTCATATCCATGCATGGCCGTTGTGGTCGTATGATAATCTGGCCTCGCATTCCCATAATGCCGGGACAGTACACGTGGGGTTTTCACCGACCAGGCAGTTGCTTGGACCAAGCGCGAAGCGAAACGTAACGTGGTGTGCGAGTCGCGTGAAGGGTGTGCTGAATTTTACATCTTACTACTCGTACGAATCGCTTGTGGCCCTTACCTCGCCAAGGCCGTCCGGATCGAGGTACTCAAAAAGACGTCGAGGTGACATTTCTTTCGCAGTGCCAAGCTTGAGCGCCGAGCGGAGTTTCCAACGCGCTTCCCCGAGGGCATCATTGTCCATGCCACCATCCTTATCATCGTCATCATCATAGTCTGGTTCTTGGTCGTCGAAATCCCCCCGTGTGTCCCTCCGGGCACCGGCGCCAAGGTCAATACCACCAGACACGAAGGCCAACACCCTTTCAATGCTCGCGGTACCGTCCTTGACATAAGAGAGGGGTATATACGCATGCATTCACGAGCGGAGAGAGGAGACGATAAAGCTGGCGGCGAGTTGGGCAGAGCGGTTCGGCATTCACACACTTCAATTTTGAGTGGAAACATTCTTTCTTTGTGTGAAAGTTTTCGTATAGATATGTCAGTGCTGTTCGACGACGGGAACGCATGATAGATAGGTATATCTGTATTGTTCCTCAGCTTACGTCCCGAAAACACATACACACACACTGCTCGTATTTCCAAGTAATTTGGTCCCCAAACACAAGGATGTAAATCTAAAGGGGCCAATGCTACGAGCGACCCCGTCTGCTTTTTTTGTCCTGCCTGCTGGAAACGCAGCCTGGGATTGATCTCCACAAAAAACTGCTACGTACACAGAGGACAACCATTTCGCACGCGAACTTATCGTACGAACGGTGGGTGGGAGAACCAACTGGACAGGGGGTGGCATGGCACGCATTCCCACGCTTTCAAGCGCTACGTACACTATTAATAGTAGGTTGCGAGTTTTTATTTGTTCTTTTCTTCCCATTGCAACGATGGAAACGAAGTGGGCACAAGGGTCGTTTATTTCGCCGCCGTTCACGTCTGACGGGCGGCCGCCGCCGGTTTCATCCACAGCCGTACGTATCTAGCACTTGCTGTTGCATAAATAGATCACTGCTCCCCACCTGACGATCTAGATCTTCCTGAGGGAAGATATATATATTCCTGATCTGTAAGATCTGTGTAATCCAGCTCAGGTTGCCGGGTGGGAGCCGTACAGTCTGAACGATCTAGCATCTGTTTCCTATATTTGGATCTGTGCTAAACCGATCGCGCACAGCACCTCGCAACGGCGTCTTAGGAACTGCAGATGATGTGTGCACCCCCTGCCTGGTCGGTGACAATCCGCCGTGCTTCGTCCCGGCATTATAGGGATGCGAGGGTCTATGGTCATACTACGACTGCGGCCACGCATGATAATGATAATGAGCACACACCTCCGGTCGCGCTCTGTGCGCTCCATTTGTCGCTCTTATCGGTCACGCCATTGCCGCTCACCTCATGAACGTCGAAGCGATGCATCAAACGACCCAAGTCTGCGCCGGCGAAGTCCGCGCCGAATCTGGTCAAGGCTTTCGCGAGCGCCTGTTGGGAGATCATCCCTGAAGCGGATGGGTCCTTACTTTCCAGTTCTTCTTGGAGTTGCGATGGAGTTGCCCTCTCCATCCTGTAGGGGGCGCGGTGGGGGGGGTACTCGAGGTCATGCATGTCCGTAGTCGTTTTTACCATAGACCCCTCGCACCCCTACAACGCCGGGACGGAGCACAATTATTTGAACTGTTTTCCGATGTGGCCAATTCCCAGGGATGGTTGCAAGCATTCGCGCATCGCTTCCGCTTTCCTACGTACTTCCCCCAAAACCTCCACCTCCCTTGCTCGACCTTCTCGTCTGGGTAGGCCCGCGCCAAGAACGCAAGAATAAAATCCAGCAGCAGCATGCAGCAAGTATCGAGCCCGGTGAGCACCCTGGCACGTTTAACGATCGCTACAAAGCAAGCACAGGTACGAATAACGTTGCCAAAGGGATATGGTAGAACGCGGGGACACTAGGTTGGCACTAAATGGAGCCCGGGGATTTTCATTCAGTGTGCGACCTAGAAGGCAAGTAAGCTTGTCTTCGAAGGCTTCGAGGGGGGGGAGGAGGGGGGGGATTGACATGTGCAAGAGTGCACACTTTAAACGATGTTTCGCTCACTGTCGAAGGATCTTGTCCCGTACATCGCCATGGTTTGGGTCCCTGGCGAACACAACAAGATCGGGATAGACCATGAACCCCGCACCGTCCAGATCTGCGACCCGAAAAAGGATGAGTTGCGGGACGAGAGGAGTTCGGGACCTTGGTAACTTGACTATCTACAGTAGCAATCACTTTTTTTCCCGAGCCCAGTCAAACGAGCGATCCATACAGTACACAGCATGGAGATACAGGGCATCCCTCACTCTCACTAGGAACTACAGTAGCATCTGGTGGATATCTCGTAAGTGCCGAAATTTTGTAACTGCCGTCAAGCGTGTGCTCAATAAAGCAGGAGATCTACCGTTTTCTCGGAGAGTTTTGGTCGGTCGGAGATTTTCTGAGGTTTTCGGACGGGGGCACGTTTGGTAGTCAGCATAAAGGCAATAATAATCCCTGTGGAACTCTCGTTGAAGTAAACAAAAGTCTCCGGGGGGAGCTTTCAGCAGCCCATTTGTTATGTCCCCGGCGCTATGTTCCAGGTACGACACACGAAGGTTTTCAGAAACCACCCGCGGCATCATGCAATGTTTCTCAGGCTTGCGAGTTTTTTTGTCGCCCATTGCGGCACCCTTTTAAGAGGGAGTTCTCTCTCCCTCTCTCTCTCTTCCGCCACGACTGCTTGCTGTGTCAGAACGTTGTTGGGACCAGTACCCGAAATAGCGCAGAATGGAAATGAGGTAAGGGGAGCACGTAGTAGCTGCCTTGGCGGCAAGCCTGAAGCCCTCGCTTGCACTCTCCGCTATCTGCGCTGCCCGTGCGATAATGAAATGCTCGAGCTGTAAGATTCCATTGGCACACCCCGTGCCCCCTCCCTCCCCCCCTGTATATGAATCGTCACCTATGGCCTTCAACAGCGATATTTAATATCGATCGTCGACGATGGCTTCAACATCGTTGTTGCGTATGAATCGTAACATTTGGCCATCAACAATGTTGTTGAATATGAGCTGTCACCCGCGACCTTCAACAACGTTGTTGATTGTGAATCTCCACCTAGGTTCTTACACAGCGTTAGTACAGATGAATTCGTCACCTATCACCTTGAGCAGCGATATTGAATGTGAATCGTCACCTACCGGGTATGGACTAAAAAACAGCCATATTGGAGATTAGTCGCCACCAATAGCCCTAAATATCGTTTTTGAATATGGTTGGTAACCTACGTCCTAACACAACGTTATTGACTACCAGGTACCTGGTATGAATCGTCGCCTATCGCCTTAAACGGAGGTATTGAGGGTTATTCTTCACCTATGACTCTAAACATCGTTCTTGCAGAGTAACCCATTTAGGACTGCGGTCCCGTTTTGGGGACGATCCAGTCAAATTCAGAGCAATTTGTTCCCAAAACGGGACTGCGGTCCTAAAATGGTTAATCGCCGCCTATGCATATGCCCTCAAACAACGTTAGTGAGTATGAATCGTCACCTATGCCCTTAAACAGCGCAATTCAAAGTGAATCCTTACCTATGGTATTTTTAAACGGCATTGTTAAGGACCATGTTAATTTTATCGTCACCTATGTACGTGCCCTTAAACAGCGCTAAGGGAGCAGTAATCGACTCTTTACCACCTTAAACAGCGTTATGCACCATGACTCGGTACCTATGGCATTTTTTTCAAACAACATTATGAAGTACCCCTGTGAATCGTCACCTATCGCCTTGAACAACGTCCGCTCTTGCTGAGTAGTCAGCTCCAAGCCCAACCGGTGTAAGCCGTCGGACATATCGTTCTCCGATACCTTGCCCTTGCGACGTGCATCGAAGTGGCGGAACGCCTGTTGGTTCCCGATTCAGAGGCGTTAAGTCGGTGCAGCAGGTATCGGGAAGATGTTACGGCAGTATGCCGAGGTTTAGCTACGGTAGGTTTACATGATACGGTGAGGCAGCATGGGGACGGACCCAACTGTACTACTGTCTGGAGGTTGTCTCTGGTTCATCTTTGGTCGCTCATATTACGTGTTGCCATCGCGTTCTGCGCCTTCTTGCCTCTCGAGATGCTTCTGAGGGAGAGGGCAAGTATTCCTCCATCAAAAGGAACTATCATAGTAGGAACGCCTCCATGACAATAGAGGGGAAACAACAAAGCCATATAAAAAAATGATTGTTTACAACAACCTTGACGTCTTCAGCAGTAATGAACCATATCATCATGGGGGAGAGGCGGCGGGCTGAAAAACAAACGGTACTTTGACTCTGTATATGTTGTTCAACGCCCAAGCAAGCTCGGAAATGCCGGCATCTGTATTGCCCTCTGGTGCAACGAGAGCTACCCGTACAAACGTACTACGGGGTTTTCTTGGGGGCCCTATACACGAGCTCGCGCTTGGTGTAAAACCGTGCACTCGCTGGTTCTCTACGAGTGCGCTCACCCATTGCTTGAGGTGCTTCGACTGGAAATCTACATTCGGGAGGAGGCTCTGTCTAGCCAAGCATCCGATACTTCGTGTATTCTTCACTTGTCATATCACTTCGATCGGGTGTGTACCACAGGTATTTGAAGGCGAGCCTCCGACCGAATATTCACTGTTCCAAGCCGCTCGATCGGGTCTCGAGTCCGTCTACCGTGCGCACCGTGAAGCGACAGACTCAAAACGCGGCCAAAACTCTCTCTCGAAGCCTCCTCCACCACCCCGCAGCTGACAATCCCACCTAAAAAAAGTGCTCTGCTTCCTTGGCACTGCATTCCACCACGCTCTTGGTGCAAGCAATGTCTACCTGGCCGGTGAAAACTCGACGTGCTCCGTCCCGGCATAGTAGGGATGCGAGGGTCTATGGTCACACGATTGCGGCCATACATGACATGACTATACCCCCCCCCCTCCCGCGAATCATCGTGGGACTCGCCTTTTTGAGTGCTCCAGGCATCCAGATGTTGAATCGCCGTCGGATCATCTGGCGAAGGCGCTCCTCTATGGCCCAATCCTATATATTCGTACGGCATCAAGTTCCGGGTTGGCATCATTGGATAGTTTTTGCCCTGGGCTTCAGGCATTTGAGCGTGTCGACCCCCGAAGACGTATATGCGAAGCATATTTATCGAAAAATAAAAACATATCCATATGATGCACGCGAAGTATACGGACGACAACGAAAGACAAGGAGCCGTTGCTTGCGATACGCTCGCGTTCGCAAACTCACGCGGGATTAAGAAAAAAAACTAGCCCATGGGAATGCCTCCATATACATCGGAAACCCCATTTTCTTCCGGGAAAGGGATGGGAGGGTTCCATCCCCTGTATTAAATACCTTTCAACATTTGTGGTTTACGTTCGAGGGTGCCGTTCGTACTTTATTCGCCGGAGTTCAGAAAGGACTTTGCCGCGTGTGCGGGTAAGGACTGCGTTCAGGTGATTGAAGTTTGGGGGAGACAATTCTGCCTCGGACCAGCGGTCAACTACAAAGGTAAATCAACGAAAAATAAATCGGTAGTTCCTGAGCGGATAGAAGCCCCGTCACTCAGAAAAATACTTGCATTGCAAGGCAAAAAAGTGATACCCCTACCATCGTGGTTCGCGCCTGGATAAACAAACCTCTTCATTTCCGTCGCCTGAAAGGTGGCGACGCGGCGTGCCCCAATGCAGCAGCTCCACGAACCGTACGCCGGCTTCTTCGCCGCTCGCTCTACTCCTTAGATGAGCCATAGTAGCGCCGCCGGCGTTAGTACCACCACGCGGCGGAGCCGCTGCGAAACGCTTCTCTAATCTCTTCAGTTCTTCTTCGGAGAAGTCGGCCTTGAGCAGCTTCATAGCCGCGCGAAAACTGCCGTGGGAAGTCAAGAGGGGGGGGGGGGGGGTGTACTCGATAGGAGAGATGTACTCGATCTTATGCATTGGCCGTAGTCGTATGACCATAGACCCTCGCATCCCTACAATGCCGGGACGGAGCATGTCGGGTTTTCACCGACCAGGCAGACATTGCTTGCACCAAGCGCGGGGGGGCGGGGGCGGGGGGATAATGGCTCGACGAAACAAGCGTTTTTAATTTCGGAAACATCTACTCAGGATAACGAGTTCGTCTCCTGCATATGCGAAAGGTACGTGATTGCAATGTTTATGCTACCGGAGTAAACTACTTTCTGCGACGAGGTGCGACGTTCGATTGCCATCATCTTAACAAGGTGCCCGCGTTTGATTGCCCTGAGTGAGTAGCTCCGGCTGATTGCAGCAGAGAGCCCTCATTGATCCCAGAGTATGTACAATAGCCCAATTTACTGCAGAGGTCTACTACTGTTAGCCCCGTGCTTATTTGTTTTTGAGGACGAAAACATAGTTTTGGGGCGTTGTTGGTTCAAATAATTTCATCGTCCATAAACCAATCAAACAAAACGAAATGTCAAGTACATCATCAGAATAGTTGGGCGGAAGCGCTGCTGCTGCTGCTGCTTCTGCTGTACAGAATAACGAGCACGTATAGAGTCCTGCACACATTAAACGACGAAGTAAGGGGCATATTTATACCATGTATAGCATACACCACTTGGTTGTTGTCGTACCCAAGCGATGGTGGCGGTTCAAGAGGAGGCTCGCGAGAAGGAGAGTAAGCTGGGGCTCAGGCTTGAGCGCGGAGGACCGGGGCTAGAGCGCGGAAGGCTCGGGGTCGAGCGTGGAGGGCTCGGGCTCAGGCCCGAGCGCGGAGGAACTGGCGCTCGACTACGAAAGGCTGTGGCTCGAGCACTGAGGGCTCGGGCACATTGCACGTTCTGGATACCGGTGCCTTGAAAACTGTATACCTGCTATAAAATACCGGTACGAAACAATACATACCAAGTATATCCTATTATTGAAGCGCAAAGACACACACAATAAACAGGGCCATCTACGCGCCACGACCTTCCTCCCCTTCGAAGCCCCCCCGCCGCTCTTTGAGTGGTGTCGCCACCGGTCCCCTCGAAAGTGGTTGCTTTCCGTTCCGCGGCTGACTAGTTTTATGCCTATGGCGCATGCGAAGCTTTTGCCATTTTTTTTCACGTTTCTCTCCCATCTTATGCGATTTTCAAAGACACAGTCCTACGTTGCAGCGTAGTGCAAATGAAGCAGGGTTTGTTTTGCCAGATGAAGCAGGGTTTGTTTTGCCAGATGTCACACATCCCAACCAACGTGGTGATCAGATATTTGTACCTATCACATCTCACGACCCGGAGGTTCGCCTGCATTACTTGGAAAAAATCCCCCAAAAAAAGCAAGTTTTCGGCTATTTCGCCTCCGTTTTATCTCCAATATATAGGAAGAGCTGAGCACCACGTTGGCTGTTAGATTTGAAGACGTACGTGAAGTTTCTTGAAGATTTACAATGCGATCTCCAGTGTTACGCGCTAGAAAATCACAGAATTCGATACACTGAAAGCAAGTAACTCTACGGTGAGTGGAGGAGGCGTCGGCTTTTGGCAGCGATACTTTCGTTTTTTTTGCTGATCGATGTCACCTTTTTTTTTCAGTCGATACGCACGAAAGTGCAGAGCAAACTGTGGGTAAGTACGTAGGAAGTGTTCGGAGTCGGCAAAACATAACACAAAAGAAAATGCACGGTCAGTCACCCCTCACTCACCTCTGCCGGGACACGATGCCTGCCTCCACCTTTCCGCCCGCCCTCCCATCCTCGAGCTCCATCTCGCGGCGGTAGTCGAACCCGCGGTCAATTGCTCTGATCAACGCGGCCTCCAAGCGCTCTCTTTCGGTAGCTCCTCCCCCTCCTCCTCCTCCTCTGCCGCCGCGCTCGCCGCCACCGACCGTCGGCAGTCGTCGCTCGCGGGGAGCACGGGTGTGCCGTTCTCCGTCTTCTTGGAGGTCGCGCAAGAAGTCTTTGTATCGGATGTGCCCGTTCCTGAGAGAAGTGATCGCCACGTTTTTTTACGAGGCAGTAAGTTCAATGGGTCAATGGTGTTGATTAAATAACTAAATTAATTAATGAAATAAATATCGCAAAATTGCTAACTCATAGTGAATACTTAATTGAAATAATCAATCGGAAAAGCAATGATTCTGCTGAAAAAAAAATGCTGTCCGTCAGCTTCTGTTATAAGGCATGGTTTGTGCAGGCGATCGGTTAACCTTCTATTGGTATCAGTAGCCCAACGGGCTAATAAGACCTCATCACTTTCACACGCGAGGTAAACACAGTGCATCTAGAGTTTTGGTATACGCAGTCGTTTTATGCGTGCTGTCAGCCTCCACACGAGGGACACACACTGTGTCACGTATCGGGGCTATGCCATGAAGGGGTGCAAGGGAGATAGGACTAAAAAGAGCGAGCGATCCTTTTTTCAGCTGCGCTCGTTTTATCTCTTGACAACGGCACAAGGGGGCGCCAGCAAAGTCGAACGTTACATTTTCTCAAGGCTCTCGATCGCATCTTCGATGAAAAACGCCTTGTGTTGGGGTGTTGGCAAAACCTTGCCCTTTCTGAAAAGAACCGAGCGCTGAAAAAACGACCGCACCACCCCTGTGCGATCTCAATGCTTTCTCCGGCATGTACACCTATAGCAATACCTGGTATTAATAGTAGCTGCCGTAGAAAGAAGAGGGAGAAAATCAAAGGGGTAACCTTGTATATCCCCCCCCCCCCCCTATCATTACCTGTTAGGGTCGAAGTGGTCCAATATCTCGGCTGCTTCTTCGTCGTCTCCGAGGCGATCGAAGCCCAGCTCTCTCAAAGCGCGACGGAAATCTCGCCGAGAAAGACGGCCGCTCCCATCCCGATCCAGCGACTCAAACACTCGTAGGGCCGCCGACCGTCTCTCGCCGACGCCGCTGCCGCCGTCGTGGTGGCTGTTCGTGCGACGTACGAGCCTGCTCAGTTCGGCCCTGATGTTTCGGAGAACATCCTCGGGGCGTCCTATTATTGGGGAGTTTGTGGCGAGGGTTGGGGGAGTAGGGGCGAGTGTACTCGATATCATGCAAAGGCCGCAGTCGTCTGACCATAGACCCTCGCATCCCTATAATTCCGGGACGGAGGGGGGGAGAGGGGGAGGAGTGTGCTCGATAAGAGATTTGTACTCCATGTCTTGCGTGGCCGTAGTCGTCTAACCATAGACCCTCGCATCCCGACAATGCCGGGACGGAGCATGTCGGGTTTTCGCCGACCAGGCAGACATTGCTTGCACCAAGCGCGAAGCGCCGTGAGGTGTTCGGCGAGCCGCATGAAGGGTGAGCGGCATCCTACTAAAAACCGCTTGTGAGGCGGGCTTGCATATGGATGACAGCTTCAATGAGTTAATTTAATTTCCGGTGTGCCACTTCTCGAGACAGCAATGGGAGTGCTATGTAACTGCCTCTTGGGTGTCTTACCATAAACACTAAGTGATACGATCAATTCCCTTGTGCGGAGTAAAGGTTCTCTACCTCGCACAAAATAATATAACTCGACGACCAGCTGTGGGCGACCGCCACAAAAAAAAACGGTACCCTGGTTGTCTAGCTCACGTAGTGAGCGGCATGTTTTACAGTGTCGTTGCCAGCCGACGCCAACCCAACCTATACATCTATAGGCTGGGGGAGGAGAGTAATTGAGGGGGGCAGAAGCTTCACTTATCGGTTATATCACGATGTACCTACATGTTGTTCATGTATAGATAACCTGTTACTACAATAGCTTACCATTCTATACCGCATGACACCAAATATATCGAATAAAGTTCCCTGTACACAGCCGGCAGAACATGCTGCACCCGCGGGAGCCCCGTGTCATGAAGGCTTTCACCCGGGAAAAATAACTTCATCTCGATCGTGTCGGTCATATCTATAATGTATAATATATGCACAGGGAGCATGCCGTACATATGTCGCCTCCCCTGAGCTCCATATGGTCCTACGACTACGGCCATGCATGAGATCGAGTACACATCTCCTATCGAGTACACCACCCCCTGAGCTCCACCGCCGTCAGTTTTTTTTCCCCTCACAAACCCGTAGTACGCGCGATCGAAGTATTACACGCACCTGGAAAATATGAGCTTCGACAAAACCCTCGGTCTATCAGCTGTCGTTTGTTTAATTCAATAATACCACTCTGTCCCGAAATATGAGCACTTTTTTGGGATAGTAATTAGTGTAAAACCGGGTCTTATATAATGAGACAAAGTGGTATATATACATATAGTAGGGGTTAGGGTGGGCCCCTCCGCCCCATTGGCGGAGTGGCCAGAATTTGGAAGTATTATAACAGCTCGTTTCGTGCAGTACAGGTGGAATACTTGTCGATGGGTCTGTAGCCTATGCCGTAGACCCTGTTGCTTGCGGTGTTTTACATCCATCGCCCTCGCACGAGGTTTGTGCTCTTCCGCCGAAAATCCCAGGCGAACCATTTAAAGAATCGGTCGACATCCCAGCTACGATAGGTTTGTACGATATAAATATCAGGTATGTATCTGCCCCGAACGATCGAAGACCATGAACTATGGGACCTGATATGTCCTAGATAAGGAAACTTAGGCTTGTGCAGACACACGGATTGTTTCTTCAGCCTCTTTTAGAGATTCTCCCATCTATCGCTCAAAAGGATGCCAAGTGACCCAGCCAGCTCTCTTCTTCCCCTCGCCCCGCCCTCCCCGGCACCAGGTCGGGTAAACCCCGACGTGCTCCGTTCCGACATGGTGAGCGATTTCGAGGGTCTTTCGTCATACGACTGCGGCCAGGCCTAAGATGAATACACCCCCCCCCCCCTCCTCCCCTCCCCCCGAGGTGGTCAAAGTGACGCAAGCAAGAGATCGATGCCTTCTGCGATCGAATCGGGATTAACGGTTAACTCCACTTCTTCTCTTCCGCGCTCTTCACAATGTATTCCGTCTTGGTACACGAAAAAAAATCGAACGATCAATAAAGGGACGAAAAAGGTTACGTAATATATATATTTATATACCAACTCCCTTTTTCTCCCGTTTTCCCTACAACTGACACGTAGGGCGCAAAAGGTACCACACACCCTGGATCGCATTCCCAGCCGACTATCTCCTAGCCGAGCACACACAACGAACAAAGTAAGCCTCAGGAGATACCTCAGCGAGCTATTCCCACAGAGGCATCGCTGGGTGTACGGACTTCTCCCAGTTGTCGAAGGGAGACTCAGCGTGGAAAGTCGTCCGAGGGGAGTGTGTGTTATGTGTCTTGCGTGATACAACTCTGGAGTCTCTCTTCAACCTTTTCGGGGTCCGCGGAATGTCAAGACCAAAAAGACGAGAAACAACTGCGGTTTTTATCAACCTTCTGTATGCTAGGAAGCGTGCAAACAAGCGGCACATAGTAAGCACATATCAGCATGCCTCACCCCGTCCGTGTTGGGTACCTGCAGCTCCTTCTATCGCAATGCGGACAAACACACACCCTCTTTTTGTTGTTGTTTTACTTTTGGTTTTTGGTTCGGGTTTTGTTTTTGTGGAACCATCACTTTGACTTTCCAACTCTGCGGACAAAGCCAAGACGTGGTCACTGGTGTTTTTTTTTCCCCCCCTTCCCGCCCGCCCCGGCACTTGCCTTCCTCTTTATCGCGTCGATCCGAGGGTTGATTCACCATTCCTACGGCTCGTCGGTTTTCATCGAAATTATGTTAGAACTCACGCTCTCGCGCTTTCGAAGATCAAGAAAAAAGGCACATAAATTACGCATTTCTTATTTTGCTTTCCGTGTAGTCGGCGCTGTAACTTCCACTCGTTTTGCGGCAAAGGTTTCCCCCTTTTATGGTACGCCTTCAAAAGCCCCCCCCTCCGAAACAAAAGCAATATTAACATTTCGCGGACGGAGATGAATGAGCACACACCTGATTTTGGGTTTTCGCTCCCTCCGGTGACGCTCTGAAGCAGGCGCGGGTACAGGAAGGATGGTGCACCCCCCTCGTCCCCTTCATCCGATTCGCCTCGGGCCGAGAATCTGCGCATGAGACCTGCGATATCTCTTGCCGTCACGGGCAAGCTTAGGGCCGCCAGCACCTGCAAAAAAAAACGAAATCACATTCAACATCGTGGGTGTGGATATTAATAAATCGCATCTCGGACGGAGATGGATTATCGGTTCCCACGCCCACACGATTTCAGAGATGTTCCAAGGCAGGTGTGTATATTCCCGATGTTTTGTATACATTGTACGTACGTACACGAGTTTGCTCGTGTTGCCGGGTGGGACCGGCACGACAATGTGCGTGATCTGCTGCTTGTTCGTAGCGCATGCGTCCTGTGGGTTGGGTTTTCCCTGTAAGGCAGCTCCTGCACAACCTCTCACAACGGCGGGTGAGGGAACTAGATCATCTACTGTAGACAGATCAGATAAATCATGATCTGTTCGTCTGAGGGTGTGGAAAAATAGGCGGTGGGGCGAAGGAGACCTTCCCCTGAAACGACAAGAAAAAAAGGTTATGTATGTGCTTGGTCTCCTGATATCCACGAGGTGGCTTGCAACTCCGCGATCGCCTCTACTTTTCTGGTGTTCGCAACATGCCTCGGCCGTGACGTTTAATATGTCGTTCTCGACAGTAGTTGTAGGCAGGGCGGGGTACTCTCATGTCATGGATGGTCGTCGTACGACCTGAGACCCTCGCATCCTTTTAATACCGGGAACTGGACACGTGGGGTTTTCACCGACGAGGCAGGCATTGCTTGCATCAAGCGCGAAGCGCCGTGAGGTGTTTGGCGAGTCGCATGAAGGGGGTGGGTGAGGAAGGGATCAGCCACTTCTACGGGTACACACACCCATGCAGTAACATCGACCCCTCGCCTACGTTGGAGCAACTGTGTCCCTAGCTCTGACTCCAAGGTAAGCCAGTCTTCACCGCACCTTGGACCTGTCTTGTCGATCCTTCTTCGCTGGTTTCTCTCGATCGCGAAGTCAACAGCTACGGCAGAACTGGCCTCAGGTGCACCTGTCAGACTATACTGGTACAACAGCCCGTGTCGATTCGATTGGTCCACTTATCCCGTACATACTAAACACATATTTTTGATAGACAGCGTTATGAACCCGCGAGCCTTGCCCTCCTCACCTCGACTAGCTCCTCTTGGCGCACCCAGCCCCGCCTGCCGCCGGGGTCCATGGCCTCAAACTCCTCCCACGCCCTGGAAATACCGTCATCCCCCATCCTTTGGAGCGCAGTGCGGACCTTCAGCTCGGCCTCGTCCTCCCCGATCCCATCCTCCGCGCTCCCTCCCCCCCGCCCACGCCTGCTGTCTCTCGCCCTCATCCCCCCCGCCCCTCGGTGACGCTCCTGATCTCGCCCCAATTCTGAGATGGAAAATGCTCCTCCTCCTCCTCCTCTTCCTCTTCCTCTATCTTGGTGGGGTGCAGCCACCGGGGTGCTACGGTGCCCTCCAGAGGCAGCGAGACCGTCCGGCCCCGGCGTGGCCCACGAGAGGAACTTGGGATACGATACGGTGCGCCCATCACCGAATACTCCTGCTAGGAAGGCCGCCTTGTGGTGTGTGTATAAAATACATCCGCCGTGGGGCGTGGGGCGTGACGTTGTATGGGAGCAGGGGGGTTGTGGTTATTTGTTTGTCTGGGATTTGAGGTTGGTCGCAGTTGGCCGAAGCACGTCTGACTCAGGGGCTCTTCTCAACCGATAAATTATGGTACACAATACACGATGCATAGGTTTTTCGTTGTTTTTTACAATACTTTGTTCGTTACAGACCCAGACGCATCGGGTTAATCAAGAGTACAACTTTTCTTGAATCAGCCGTTTCTTTTTTTTTATTTCTAGAAAAGTTTGTTGGTGCCGGCGATGCTCACTCCAAAGCCCTTGTGATCTGGCGCTTTCACCGTATATGTCTGTACCACGGGGGTTGTCAGTATAGAAACAGATGCCCCACCGCCGCTTGCCGCGATGAAAGAACCAAGACAAACAAACAATTCGCCCGCCGTTTGTTTCTAACGACGCCCCGAGTGTAAATAAAAGTTAGCTCATTCCTACCGTGTCATGTGTTCAGAGGGAGGGAGGGAAGGACGGGGCCGAGTGGGGGCGAGCGAAGCATGAAGGGTACTCATGGCGTACTACAAACGTACGTTTGACTATTAGGAGTTCCCGCGAGTGTTGCTCTGCCTGTCTTAGCGAAGGGTGTATACTACACCTTGGACAGATCACGACCCGTAGACCATCTAGTGGGCTAGTCTAACGTTATGCGATGTCGCGCAGGGGCTGAGTAGGCACAGATCAAGCCAACCCAGGCAGCATGTTGTCCTGCATCGTGCAGGTTTTGTTCGACTCCTGCCTGACAAAATGAGCTACCCATAGATCACACATACAGACCGGGAAATATGCCTACCCGAAAAATCCAAGATCATGGAGTGGGAACCGATACTCTGTCCGGCGTGTGCAAGGGTGCTAAATGCCCAGGAAGCGGTTCGGACGATGACTTTTTGACGAGTACGGAGGCAGGTACATACTTCTGTCCGAAGCGCTGCGGGCGGAGGTACCTGGTGCATATGCATCTGCTCACGACCAAAACACGAAATTTGTTTGATATGAAAGTGTGGTAGTGGTCCTGACTCGGTAAGGCAGCCACACAACAAAACTAAGACGAAGCGCAAACCAAACACGTTGGGTTGGTAGCGCTCTATGGTCACCGCCCTTTAGTCGCGGCAGCAGTTCCGTTGAGTTTGTTCTTTAAGGTGTCGTAGATGGATCGACCTTACATCGCAGTTCGGATACTCTCGCGCCGCGTTGCTTCGTTGGCTGCCTGCTGGCCAAGCACCTCCAAATTTCTAGAGTGCGCATACGAAAGGCGGCGTTGTCTCGGTTCGACACCCTGCTGCTTAAAGTATCTGTCATTGCTGTATCCTCCATCGTGTCAGCACCCCATCCCACTCCACCCCACCCCACTCGACCACGCCACCAAACTAAACCCAACCCCACCCGCTCCCATCCCATCTCATCATCACATCCCATCCCACCTGATCTCATTCTATCCCATTCCCTCCAATCCCATGTTACCCTATATTATCCCAGCCCATCCCATCCCATCCAGTCCCATTCTATCCCATCCCGTCCCATCCTATTCTATCCTATCCTATCATATCCCATCCCATCCCAACCAATCCCGTCCCATCCCACCCAATCCCATCCCATCCCATCCCATCCCATCCCATCCCATCCCATCCCATCCCATCCCATCCCATCCCATCCCATCCCATCCCCTCCCCTCCCATCCCCTCCCATCCCCTCCCATCCCATCCCATCCCATCCCATCCCATCCCATCCCATCCCATCCCATCCCATCCCATCGCATCCCATCCCATCCCATCCCCTCCCATCCCATCCCATCCCATCCCATCCCATCCCCTCCCATCCCATCCCATCCCATCCCATCCCATCCCATCCCATCCCATCCCATCCCATCCCATCCCATCCCATCCCATCCCATCCCCTCCCATCCCATCCCATCCCATCCCATCCCATCCCATCCCATCCCATCCCAGACTACCAGGAAAGTTGCTTACCTGCGCTCGAGTAAACGGGAAACCGCAGCGAACGGTGGCCCGGACGAATTCGGCTGTACCTACGCGCCCCGTTTCCTTCCAATCGTAGCGAAGGTATGGATGATCAAACGCATCGAAATCACTATCCATCCGCTTCATGAACAAGAGGGGAGGGGGGGCGGGGCGGTCGATCGTGACGCGGAGAGAGGGTATGGTGAACGTTTTCACCGTCAGTCATTTGGGGTTTTCACGAGAAATGTTTCGCTTTTTTGTTTTTGCTTCTGGGGCGGACTGTCACGCCCCCACCGCAATTGTGAATGGCTGATGTTGATACGTTGATATCAATACGATGGTACCGATTGATATGATGAAGTTGATGTGGAGATATTGTTAGGATGATACCTGATATGATGGTATCGATACGATGATACTGATATGATGGCGTCGATATGATGACATTGATATGATTATATCGATATAGTGCTACTGATTCGATAATATTGACATGTTGGCATTTGATATGATTATATTAATATGACCGCACCCCCCAGAGACGATTCCACGCGTTAGGCTCGATTATTCGACAAAAGCAAACGAATTGGATGGAACGAGCCGCTGGTCTGTCCTGCCAGGTGCCGCGAGAGGAAAGTACAAACAAAAGATGTGGGCTACATAAGTTTTCGCCAATATTTCATCCAAGATTGTCATAGTAGGAATAGAAAACAAGTCGACGCAAATCGACGAGCAGCAGCGAGCGGGAATACTCAAGTGAATCCCCGTGCGCGATGAAACTGAAGGCATGCATGTTCCACCGCCGGGGGGGGAGAAGGGACGACACCTGCGACCACGGCTTTGCCTGTCCAGAAGGCCGCTGAGGACAAAACCAAAAACACTCCTGCATACCGCATGAGCTGGAACACGAAAAGACAGTCATTTGAAAAATAACGAAGAAAAATCTTGGACGCGTGCTTTCGACAGAGGTACGAGCAGGTATAGGCCAAAACCGTTTATAACTGACAGGGGGCTCAGAACAAACTGAGGAACTGCTGTACACCCTACCTTCATGAAATCCCACAATTACAGGGGGACATAGTAATCAGAACCAAATATGCATGGTAAAAATACTGTAATATATAGTTTTTTGTGTACATGATGGGTCCTGATTCCTACAGTATGGTCGCTCCTAATATTTACGTTTTTCGTACGATATTTTATTCGTTGTATGTGTACCTGCTTAGGCCCTCGGATTGTGCTTCCATCTTGATTTTATGTTTCGACAGTCAGTTTTTTTGGGAGGGGGTGAGGTAAGAAAGATGGTCAAAATCAGAAGCCCCACAAGCGTATTAGGGGCGCTATCGTGCCCCGATACCCGTACGAGCGTCCTTTCGTGTGTCGTCACCGCACCTGAGCGGCCTCTACGACAGTCGCCTGCGCGCGTCGTAGCAGCTTCCCAACCCCGGCTTCATCTTGCATTGTCACCTCCGCCTGCTGCGCCGCGTAGGCGTCCATGTGGTGGCCGTCGCCATCACCATCACCCACGGGGCCTTCGACGAACCCCACCAAGTCGTGGCAGCTTACCCCCCCGCCAGTGGGGTCCAGCCGATTGTATAGGGCGTTTGTGTCGTCTTCCGTGAAGCTGTAAGTTCGACGGATAATAATAAATACAGGGAGGCGACGCGATGCATCCATCGGTTGGTGTGCTTAATCTCTGCTGTGCCAGGTAGGTGCTGCTTTAGTCTGAGATAGCAGCGTGGACACCTTCTAGAGTTGTCGACTGCCGGCATGGAGGGTGCTGCCGCTGCATCGTGGTGTGACGCTGCCTGATTTTTCAAGTGCCTAATAACTCATTAACCCTCTGCCCGAGCTCCAACCAAACGAAGCTTCCTGGCCGAGAGCGAGGATTAGGCACGCCATCAATACAAACCCTCGATACGCACACCCGAACACAAATTAACTCTACTTCGTTTATGTTAGCTCAAGGATTTTTTTTTATATCTATATACAAGAGCGCGAAGAAGACAGGAAGGATATAAACAAATCATGATTGATACCAGAGCGCAAAGAAAAACGCCGTCGACAAATGCGTATCTACACTCACGACAAACCAAGCTCTCGCAGAGCTTCTTCAAGCTGGGGTTGGCGCAGAACCCGCCCCCCCCCGCCGCCACCGCCGTCATCCCTGACAGAAAAAACTTCCAGCGTAGCGCGCAAATCGATTCCTTTGCTGTTCCGCAAAGCTACGAGGTGGTTTCGTAGCCGTGATACCGCAGACGCCGCTCGCAAGGCCGCTGGCTGCTCCGACGCGAAGGCCACGAGCGAAGCGTAGTCGACCATGTCTTCGGCCTCCTCGAACATGGTCGCCAGATGCCGCAACTGAAAGCGGTCACGCAAAAGAGCAATAGCCACAAGGAAGGGTGGGGCAAGGGCAGCAACTAAAAGTGGAGTACATCGATGTTATCCCTTTGGACCCTGAGATGGCGGCGATTCAAACGGTGATGAACAAACTTTCGAGTTATCAACCGTCTACGGGCAGCGCGACCCCCCTCCCAGCTGTGCGGGTAGGGTCATGATACGCTCGTGCCGTAGATTTTTCTTTTTATAAAAAACACGTCAGCTGTGAGTTCAACCGATCGGTCGATACTCAACTTTGTATTGTAACGCAAACAGTTTTTTTTTATCCTCACCCGGTCACGCAGTGGCCGTCGCTGAAGTAATGGCCACTTTTTTATCGGTTTTTTTCCCCACTACATACTATAATCAAGTAATTCCCATGGGGGTTAAGCTACAAGTAGTCGCGAAGGAACGGAAGGGAATCACACTTTCGTTCGCATGTTTTTTTTTTCTTTTTTGCATTTGACTTTCTTCTTCTCTCTGGGAATAGTCATGAGTGATCAATGTCGAAGCTCTTCCATGCTGCACATTGCAAGCGTGGCAAACATAATATCAAGAAGAAAGTAATCGAAAAAGGGCATTTCTGGTGGGTTTTGACGTCATGCCCTCGTGTGCATGATTTCGGGGTTCTGCTTTCGATCAGCGACAAAAGTGTTAAGACGCGCCGACAAATACACAGGGCAACAGTTGAGCTTCGCAGGCTCCAGCGAATCATGAGCGACGCCCTAAGTCCCGGGTGGTAACCTTCGGAGTACGGCGCAAGTCGTAGCATGCGTGCCATCACGTACCGCCCGGCGTCAAGCAACTCCCAAGCAGTAGAACTGTCGATACGACCATGGGGACGCTGCAGGACAGGGTTTGGTTTCTGCATGCGAAGGGTGTGGAAGACGCCGTGGCGTGAACTAATACGAGCAGGACTCTCAATCAAGCCTATGCTCGCGGTTAGCTGATGAAGTCGCGGAGAAGTCGCCGTGGAGAGGTCGCGAAGCGAGGGTCCCTTGCAGCCGTCGAAACGGCCGACGTAAGCCGCGCAGAGTTCTTTATCGTATCTAGCAAGGAATTGCCAGACCCAAGAGGGTCAAGGCTCTTAGAGTAACACGCAGGGGGTCACAAGGACCGGGTCTGATCGGGTCGATTCTCGAGGTACCCGTAGTCAGCTTGAGGGCAGAGGTCAACATGGTTCATGCTGCGCACCTCTAAGCAACCCTAGATCGACGAAGTCCAGTGGAATTGTTCATGCATGACTGCGAGATGTATCCTTCCTTGTATGCGTGTTCCGAGGTCTACCATAGATAAGTATTGCGCTATCCAGGACAAGGCCAAGTATTCACGCTTGCTACTGATATCCTCGCATGCCAATACCAACAGCTGAACCCATGCGACAACATACTACAGCTCATGTAAGAACAACAACACCACCGCCACCACCACCACCACCACCAACAACAACACCAACAACAACGATTGCCATCACCATGATCGTCTCACCTGCTTCGGTGGCGTCCCTGATACGCCAAGCTCTCTCAACCCGTCAAAGAGGTCGACTCGGCACACGAAGCCGGTCCCTAAGGGGTCCCGCCGCGCGAAGACGTCCAGGGCGCCGGGACGCAGCGGCTTGGCCCTCAACAGATTCATGGTGGGGGCCACGTCGGGCAGCCGCCGGTTCTCGCAGAATATCGCGAAGGCTCTGTGGAAATAGGACATCATGGTGATGATGATGATGATGATGATGACGATGATACTTGAATGGAACATCCGGGCGGGTTGGGAAAAGCCCTGCCCCCAACATACCTTTAACGTGTACCAGGTACCAGGTACCACTATTGGGCGGAAATATAACCCCCCGTCGAATACTGAAGTTAATACGAAACGTATACTAAATTTTCGACCAGAGTGGTGAGACAAGTAGGCCTAAAAAAGCCTAGCTAGCTGTGGCCGTTTCAGAGGAGGAACCTACCGAAGCTGACCTTTGGAAAACAATAAAACCGCCGTGGGCGGCGCGACCAAACCGGCCGTGGGTCCCGCTGGATCGATGGAGAAAAGAACTGCACCAAAAGTTGGCGGAGTATATATGTATATATATGCAGGACTGTTTTGTTTTGTCCGTTATTGTGTTTGCAGGATGCAACGACTACTGGGGTGTTCTTGGTGCCGCTTTTCCGTTGATAGCAGTTCATGGGGGCTAATCGCATTTGCCTGTGATCTTTGCAGCATATTATACTAGTGGGGGTTTGCTGGGTACCGCTATGTTTTTATACACGCCTCCACCGGGTTTCCGTTAGTTCAACACTCAGCATGCCCCCCACATACCTGCTGCATACATACAACCCAGCCCACGTTTTGTTTGGGGCTAAACTGCTTGAAATTACTAACAGGGTATACGATAATTATTGCAGGAATGAAAGGTTAACAAGGCAAGTCCCCCGGATGTGTACTTTGCCACTTTTTTTTGTTTTTAGTAATGGCGTTCATTTTCCCCCCCCCAACTCTCTCCGGCATACGCACACCTGTAATCGATCCGGCCGCTTCCTCTTCTTCCCTCGCTGCCGCGTGGTTGTTTTCCCTTTCCCCCTTCCGTCTTGTCGTCCATATCGAAAGCTTCCATGGCGGCTAGGAGGAAAGGCGGGGGGAGCTCCAGGGACGGTCGCAAGCCCCGCATCGCGAGGGCGAAGCGCTGGCGGTCGAGGAAACCGGTGGAGTCCCTGTCGAGCTTAGCAAGGGCTGCGCAAGTGTCCGGCGGCGAGCTCGTCCCTTCGAACTTTGCCAAAGCGGAGTCGATAAAATCCTGGCGCATGTTGTTGTTGTGGTTGTTGTTGTTGTTGTTGTTGTTGTTGTTGCTGCTGCTGCTGTTGCTGTCACTTCCAATTGGTACTACCAGTAAGTTTTACAATCCAACAAATTGCAGATTGTGTCAAAATCGCAACAACAAAAAAGAAAACAGAAGCATTTACTTGAAATTTTTCGTTTTCAATTTGGAGGAAGAAAAGTGTGTCGTAGTCAGAAAATGAAGAGACGGTGTCAGTGCGGAAAGAGCTATCACAAGCCACGCACGTGTTTGTTCTTTTGTGTGCAACGTCGTCATGATTATTGTGCTGCATGAATGAAACATTCGCTGTACGTGCAAAAGACACGCGGGAAAATGTCTACTTTTGCTCGTGTACGTACACGTAGCGAGGAGCGAAGCCGATGTCAGCGCGCAGAGGACTACATGCGCTGACAACTCCAAGCACGATGAAAAGGAGATACTCCCCAAGAAGCAGTCGCCGAGTTATGGTCGCGTTTTTTTCATCCAATGCGCGATGCTACGTAAACGTGTTTGTTTATTTCTTCAAGTTACTAGAACTATAGTACGTCAGTTGTTAGTCCGACCGATTATTGAGTGCTTGGTACTCAACTTTTTATTATTAACAGGAATCCACCCTTGGGTCAGTCTTCCGGTTTCGCGTTAGAGAGGCCAGCACTGCGCTAACAAATAGGGCAAACCAAAACACAGTAACACGAGCTATGCATAGACGTGTTTGGGTCTGGAACGTCGACAGTGTTTCGCCGCACGAACGAACCTCCATTGTAAACTACACACCCCCCCCCCCCGCCCCCCGCCCGGAAAACGGCTTATCCGTACACCCAACTCTGGGCGTAAATATGAGCATCGTTCGAACAATAACATGAATACCAAGCGGTCCTTATATTTCTGCCTAAAGTGTTATCTATCACGCAAGATTTTTCTCGACCACGGAGAGAGAGAGAGAGAGCGAAAAACAAAGCGCCGAGCGATGCGTCTATATACGGATCGAACGATCTCGACGACCTATTTCCGATGCCATCATTTTAGTCGTGTTTGCCCCCCCCCTAAGGCATGTTCTGGGAGAGAATTGATTCGGAAATTTGTCCCAAGCGGGGGGGGGAGGGGGCACCTTGGGATGGGGGGGTGTACTCGATATCATGCATGGCCGTGGTCATATGACCATAGACGCTCGCATCCCTGCATTGCCGGAACGGAGGACAGCGCTGGGTTTTCGCCGACTAGGCGAGAACATTGCTCGCTGCAGCAAGCGCGAGGGGGGGTGTAACTTATCTCGCATGTTATGGTATACGGTACTTTGCCCGGATGCTTTCACTTATTGGGGCCATCCTTTTCGACGAGTTGCTGCTATTTATGCCGAGGTGTACATGCACAACACAAGCCGACAACAATACCGGTATACGCACCACGACATACATTGTTCGCTGGTCCGCAATGCTGACGCAAGCCATGTGCTTCTCCTACTTACGTGAAATGCTTCGTATTTTACTCCAGAACTCGTTGTTTTCGGGCCCTACAAGTTAAACCCTCTCATACCGATACAGCGCACACCCCAAAAAATCCATGAAGTTCTCCGCACGCGATGCCGTACAACTGTTGCAATGCCGTACTACTGTATCGCACCTCAAGATCGAGCACTGAGCACTCCGCGTCCATACCGCTGCTGCCCGCAGCAGGACGCGTCGTATAAAGCTGCCTCCCGTCCTCCTCCTCCTCCTCCTCCTCCTCCTCTTCATGAGAAGACGTTCCGGATTCCACCCCTCCCACGCCGCCACGTTTTCGGAGGCGGTAGCCGCGGTACCTCGATTGCAAGAGGCGCGCCGCGGCGTCGTGTCCGAGCTCGCTCGCGGACCTCTCGCGAGCGTAGCTGTCGCGGGCGACAGCGGCCGAGGGGTGGCGCGGCCCTGTGTCGCCACCGCCGTCATCTTCGAGCTTTGCCAAACGGGGCTCAACTCCTCCGCCTGGGAGGAGTCCTCCTCCTTCCTCGTCTTGTCCCCCGCCGCCGCTTTGAGAAGGGCGATGGCCTCCGTTTCGAGGAGCCGAGAGGGATGATGACTCCGCCCTGTCAACCTTTGAAGGGCAAGCAAAATGCAACCAACCCCCACACGAGAAAAACAAATGCGATTGCTGAAGAAGCGACGCGAACACCAACTTTTGTTGGAAAAAAGAAAACGACGTTGGAGAGCTACTGTTCAACGTACACGATGTGTATACCAGGCACCAGGTATGTATTTTCGAAGTACTGTATGCGCCGAAAAGGGGGGACAATGTATTCCCGGCTACATGCTACTACTGTGGTGCTTGTACGAAAGGGCCTGTCGACGTTTTCTCACAACACAAGATTTTCTTCCTTTTCTCAGCGAGGGGACACATACATGCCGGTCTGGACGGGAACATAGGGGACGTTTAGGCATCAACATCAAAGACTAAACGGTACTTTATAGTTCCATCTAAAGAGCGGTTTGCTTCCGACACACAGGACCACCCACCATGAAGGGCCTGTTCGATTTCAACGTTTCTCACAAAACAAAGCATACCGTTTTGATATAATACAAGAGGGACTTCGCCGCGGTGGGCGGATGCTCACCTCGGCTCCGCGTATTATATGCCCGTAACGACCGAGGATGTAGACAAATCGAGGCCGTAAATGCGACAGTACTGCCAAGTGGTAGACACAAAATAAACCAGATTCAATGAGCCAGCAACAAATAAAGGTTGCCATCCGGCGCACTCTTTGCCACCTAGCACATTGTGTAAATCGATAAAACAACGTATAGCGTCGTACACAGAGTAGGCCGCGAAGTACGCGAAAAGCCGACACAAACATTTCGAATATTGCCGTCAAGAGTCGCTCTGATCTGGCCATAGTGCCGTCTCCCCTCTTGGGACTACTTCAATGTGCCGCTGTTACCTACTGGTTCTTGTTTGTACAACAGCAGCAACATCACTACTACGATCAATAATATGACAACTTGTACGTCCGCATACCTACATGATACTTGCTTGTATGATATCATACAACGTGTTACAACAGCGTTGTTGTCAACCAACAAACAGCAGCATAGTATAAGCACAGTGATAATATATCTTACAGCGTGCGAGGATAGGACACATACGGTTAGGGTTTTGACCGATTATATAATGTATTGTGGCATAGCAAATACCGTGCGAGAGTGATGTAGAGCGCCGCAAGCAACAGGGCCTGCGGCATAGGCTTAACTGCGTCGGCGTCGACCATTCCATACACCTTGCTACGACGAAAATCGAAAATCATGGCCGATCCGTCATTGGGTCGGAGAGCCCCCTTCCAATCCCTGCTAAATACCAGGTATATGTATATATTTAGCTCGCTCACCTTTTCGGCCGCAGCTCTCTCGATCTCCTTGACCTTCTCCTGGAACGCGTTCCTTCTGGCTTCGTCGTGCCCATCCCCCTCCACTCGGCGCAGACGCACCTCCTCTCCATCGTACGCCGGGTTGTCTTCCAGCATACCCCCCAAAATGCACCTCACATCGGCCGCCGTTCCCAGCCCCGCTTCCGACGCGCTCCACGGCGCGGTGTTACCATTAGCAAGTGCTCCTTGTCCCTCGCTGCCCCTGCCCTCCGGCGCTGGTTCGTCAACCAGCGCAAACCCCATCTCCCGCAAAGCGCGCTTGAACGCTGGCCGAGAGACCCGTCCCCCGCCCTCGGGGTCCAGCCTAGAAAACGCCTCCCCGGGAAAAGAACGGCCCAATAGCCCAGCATCGCGGCACTTGACCCGCGCTTTCACAAGCGCTCGTCGAGCGGCTACGCCCCCATCGCCAGGTCTCGCTGCGCTCATCCAGCTCGCCCAATCGCCACCGCCGCCACCGCCACCTCCACCGCCACCATGCCCCCCTCCTCCTGCCGCGTCTCCGATGTGAGGGCCGCTGTAGGTGGTAAAGGCAGCTAGGTGTTCGAGGGTAAGCATGCGGTGGTCCGTGCTGTTACCTCTACCGCTGCCGCCGCTGCCAACACCTCCCGCCGCGTGCCCGTAGGCCGCAGCGAGCTCGTCTGGAGACGCGCTGAGCTTGCCCGAGGACAGCAGAGTCGAAACGAACGTCTCCTCCGAGATGTGAGTCTTCTTTGGATCTGATTCTTTTTTTCCGGTAGCATCATCAGTGGTTGTGTCGTGCGAGAGTTCAAACGTATGGTTCCGGTTAGGAGGCAGCAAGGGAACGGGGAGTTGTTTTTACGAGACGTGATACGGGACAAAACGAGGGTAGAGAAGAAGATGCGATAATAACAACAACAGCAGCAGCATGCAAAAGAAGTTCGCGCCGCAACAGCAGTACGTAGAGAACATAGGTACTCTTTTAGATATAGATCCTGATACTTTCTACGGCCTACCAGGTATAGTATGTACCAGGTACATAGTATACCGTTCTTTCCAGTACATACCTGGTTTGAGTCATGTACTATTTTATGCCGACGTTCTTTTACTTTTTTGGGGCATATTAGGTATTAATAGGAGTTGGGCAAGGCGCTCTTTCAGTTTTGCAGTTGCAGTCGCCGAGGGGGAGGAGTCCACATTCGTTCCCCACGCCCCCCTCACTACGTTTGGCGCGGTGTCGAGAAACGTGTGTATAGCACTACGTAACCATAAGTGCTCCCCATTTTTTTCGCGATGAGGAGCTACAGAGCTCTAGTATATTTCACGACAAAAGAAACGGGGCTTGTCATGGGCCGATGGTCCGGGCCGGACCGGGTCGAGCCAATCTGAATATTTTCGTGGGCCGGGCCGGGCCGGGTCGAGACTTTTGAAAATGTGATGGGCCGGGCCGAGGATTTGAAAATGTGATGGGCCGGGCCGGGCCGGGAATTGATGAAAATGAGATCGGCCGGGCCGGGCCGCGGCCAATCTTCTGAAAATCTGGTGGGCCGGGTCAGACCGCGGCCCATGAGATGTGGAATCTACATGGGGCGGTCTGCCCTGCCCATGAGGCGGCCCACGTGTTTAGACGGGCCGGGCCGCAGCCCACAACAAAAATCACCCCAACCCATGGAGAAGGAGGTGGTGGTCTACCAGTCGGGGCAGAATCCATCCGACTGAGCCCTTGGTGGAGCAAAATTGTTTTCGGTAGAGGGCATGTGTGCCTCGTGGGTAGTTTTTCGTGGGCTAGAAGCAGCTGGACCATGGAATCCAAAGGCCAAAACGACAAACAAATACAAAACACGGGAGCGCATATGCGTGACCTTTTTAGTACGGGACAATACATGAGCCGGTCCATGTTTTTGAGTGGGCCGCCCCGTGTAGAGCCCGGGTCCCATGGGCGTCGCTGCCACTGTCATGGACGTGGCCGAGGATTTCGAAAATTTGATGGACCGGGCGGGAAAACTAGGAAAATGTAATGTACCGGACCGGGCCGCGGCCCATTATGCGAAAGTTTGATGGGCCGGGCCGGCTGATCAGCGTCGGCCCATGACATGCCCCGAAAAAATCGTCTATTTATATCCAATCAGACGAACGATCTCATTGGGCTTCGCTCGTAGGCTTACCACTACCCACTTTTTCAATACAAAACTGAGGATCGACTATACATCGATCGGTCGAACATCACAAAAAATCGTTTTTTTTCACTCAATGCTACACAGAGCACGCTCGCCCGACGATTAATATCACGAAGCTTGGCAACGTTAAGTCATCAACCCCGCATTCGGTCGAACTCACAGCTAACTCGTCTGTAATTGTTTATAAAGAAAGTCACTGAACTCACAGCTGACTCATTTGCAACAGTTCTATCGAAAGTAACTTATCAAGCTGACGCTTATGTACCAATTTTGTACAATTCAGCAATTGGGGCTGCAAAGGGCATTAAACAGTCCGTCGGTGGAGGAGACCCGTCGGTTATAAAAAGTCGGAGCCCAAAGCAACCCCCGCTACCGCACTCTAGAGGCATCCAACCGCATTGTAGAGGCACCCTACCGCACTGTAAAGGCGTTCTGCCGCACTGTAAAGACATTCTGCCGCACTGTAGAGTCATCCTACCGCACTGTAAAGGCATTCTACCGCACTGTAGGGGAATACGTAGCTCATATAGTTAAGTAGTGCGAGCACCGCCTGGTATGATATATGCATCTCTTTTGTTTTTGTCGGAGATGTATGGGAGAGGGAGGAGAAGGAACACCGGAGGCGGAATACGTATTATAAGGCCACAGACTACTCTACGAAGCTTCTCGTTTTGCCTTTTTTAAGCGCACTTGCTGTCGAGGCGGCCAAATCTCGCCGACCAGGGGACGAAGGAAGTAAAACCACCATGATGTCAGATCGAGGCAGATGACTGCACCCGGCAGGGACGGGACAAGCCAAGCGACCATTGCCATCGTGCCATGGGGTGACCTCTGCTTCTTGATATGTAGGGTATGTATTGGCTGCGGTATAGTCTAGGCCGCACCCGGCAGGAACGGGACGAGCAAATAACTATTGCCACGGTGCCAAGGGATGACCCATGTTTTTTTTTACCAGGTATAGGGTATGTATAGGCTGCGGTATAGTCTAGGCTTAAATTGTCTGTCTCGATACCCAATCGACACGACACCGGTTCCTTCCGGGTCATCCCACCCTCCCACCGCCGTTCAGTTTGCTTATTATACCTGTCACGCCGAGGACGGCTGCGAGAGCTTCCGTCGGAGACAGCTCGTCTTGCTCTGCGGCCTCTGACAGGAAGCTGTGGATCTGACCGAGCGCCGCCAGAACGGCCGGTGGCGGGTCGCTCTCCCGCAGAAAGGCAACGTAGTTCACCTGCCAAGTACATGTGTAACGAGCACTCGATAAACCAACCAAGAAAGTGCGCCTGACGCTGGCGCCACAGGCGGTACGTAGACCTGTGTAGGGGTACACGGGTGGCCGGGACCCTCCTCCCCCCCCTCTGCAACAATATGGGCGAAGAAAATTCCTAACGGAGACATTGAACAATGTAGCGCACCATTAGGAGTACCGATTTGAGAGGTTGTGGACAACCTTGTGGGGTTCGGTGCATTGTACAATGTCTCCACAAAGAGTGTTGACGCCCACATTGTGCAGAAAGGGGGGCGGTGGGGGGGTCTCGGCCACCTGTGGTGTAGTAGAGTTCTACAACCATTTTTGGAGACGAACCCAAAACCAAAACAAAACGTCGAATATATATGACACCGTCCTTAAAGCGTCGGTCGAAGAGGCAAATTTTAGGGGTCGGGTTGGGTCGGGTCGGGTCCGGTCGGGTCGGGTCGGACGGAAGAGACTCGTTTTAATACCCAGTGCGCTGCCCTTTCCGACAGCGCGGTTATTTACCGCCGTGTTCACGGCGGCAAAACAAGCGGTCGGTGTCTTCGTTAAAGCGCGATGACTGAAACAAACGTACCTTGCTAGAGGGTTACATAGCACACGCTGATACTAACACGGCGGATGCAGCAATTACACCCAAATATGGCGCGTAAACGTGGAGCGATACATGGTACGCTCTCAGGCACCCCGTTCGGCGACTGCTCCACCGAACTCCTCGATACCCGGCACTGACTCGACTGCCGCCGCTAGGGGCGGTGAGCTGGGCAGAGGCTGGTATCCGCACCCCGCTCCTTCTTTGAAGAAGGTTTGGCCTCTTGTTGTACTACGAGACGCGAACAAGGGAAACACATCCATAAAATAACTGGAGCTCCACAAGCCGCGTTTAAGTGTTCCGTACAAAACTCGCAATGCGCTACTCGTCTTCCTGCGTTCGAAAGTTTGGGATGACACATGAAATTTATTGAGTTTACTACCTCGCTGCCGTGTGCCATCCTCCAAGTTTCAAGGTCTCAGTAAAACAGGCATAAATAACTTCTGCTTTCCCTTGTTTGCAACCCGCGTCGCTGTTTTCTTTATTTTTTCAGTGTCTTCCGCTCAATCAGCGCCCCCCGGCAGAGATACGAAGCTGCGACAAACATCCGACAGATCACACCGCTTCCTCTCCCCCCCCACTTCATGATCTACTGTAGATCTACCAGGGCGCATACAATACATTTTCTCTGATCTGTATGAACTGCAGTAGTTTTTTCTCATGTCGCCAGGCGGAAGGAAGCCGATTAATCTTGTATGGTCCCCACGCAGCAACATGCTTCCTGGGTTGGGTTGGGTCGGGTTGCGCTGCACCTCGAACCGGCAGGTTGGGGATGTAGATGATCCAGATGATCGGCAGCAGATGATCTGTCCGATATGTGAAAACTTGTAAGACACATAGTGCAGGTATATACTATTCTGGGCGGAAAAATAAGCACCGATTCTTCTTCATATTCATGTCCGGAAGAATCTTGCCATTTCCGGCCAGGGTAGCATAGCACTTCAGGCGTAAATGTAAGGACCGTTGGGGTATACAAATATGAATGCTTAACGTTCCCTATATTTCCGCCCACCAAGAGTGGGATTTTATCTTCATGCGAAAAAAGGAATAACTATGAACATCACACGCCTGTGTACACGTACCTGTCCATCTTTTTCCGGCGAGAAACGCGCCATGAGCCCCTCCACCTCCTCGGCTGAGAGCCCGTGGGGCCCGGGGTCCCCCCCCGTCCGAAGGGGTTTCAACCACCGCGCGGAAACGGATATCTGGCCCGCAGATCTCCCCGTGGCGTCTTCGATAGGGGCCCACTCGGCGACTACCGGTCGCCCTTCGGCAAGGGGTGACAAGTCAATCGCCGCCTCGCCGATTAAGCCCTTGCGGGGGTTCAAACGAGTAAAAAATGAGGGAGGGGGGGGGGGGGGGGGTGAGGGGAGGGGTACTCATGTATGTCATGCATGCGTGGTTGTAGTTTGTTTTTTAAGCTTCAGGCCGAATGGCAGAAGTACTACTTATTATTCTCATCACACTTTCACCTATATTTATACGTCTCGTGTAGCCGTAGACGTTAGACCCTAGCGGGGGGGGGGGTTGTGATTGTCAGGGTATATTGGGGGAACATCCCCAGGTTTCCTAGGTTACTACTCCCTGAGATAATTGTGGTCATCCAGCTATTATTAGGCCTATTGTTTTCACGACACAAATGAAACGAAAAACTGAAGAAATATATATTTTTAAACTAGTACTCCGTCGAGCTCACCTTTTACTCATCATCCCAGCGATGATTGTTCGTACGATTTCAGAATATAACTGTAAAAAGTAAGTAGTAAATATACCCCCATTTTTGTGCCCGATCAAATAGTTTGGTTAAAAACACGACGGGGCTGATACGTGATGGCGTATTCGTAACACCACGGTCCGCACGCGAGTCACCGAATCCAATGACAGCACATATTTTTCTTCGAGTGCGACCACTATTAATATTAGATGTTTTTGGCGAAACCAAATTGAAGAAATGAGATAGCGACACAAAGAAAAACCTCACCTCGGATTCATCGTTGCCTGACGCATTTCCGGAAGGCCACGCTTCGTCGTCGGCGCTCTTCTCATCTGCATTGCCTCCACTGTTGTTGGCGAGGTCGTCCATGATTGTGACTGTGAGGTGGTGCCTGCAAGAAAAAAACTAAACATCTGCATCATCATCGTTATCATCACCGTCGTCATCACCATCAAACATCATCCAACATCATCAAACACCATCATCAATCATCGTCATCATCATCTATCATCAATCATGACCGCCACAATCATTATCTATCATCAACCATCAACCATGACCATCATCCTCAATCGTGATCATCATCATCATCAGCATCAATAATCAATCACCTACAATCACCATCGGCGCGAAGTGTTCAACGGAAAATACCCGAATGCGATGACACTGATCTGATGCCATCCCACACAAGAGATGCATGCCGTATACGGTAAGCGTTTTAGCTAAAATTCGATTAAAAATCGACGAGTACCCTGTGCGATAAAAAAAGAAGGCATTTACGCACCGGGGAGAGGGGGGGGGGGGGGGGGGGGGAAGAGAGAGAGAGAGAGAGAGAGATAGAGAGAGAGAGAGCGAATACGGTGACCAAGAAGCAAAAAAGGGCGTACAGTGCTTGTCCCGGATGTGACGATGTAGGGCCCACTTTGATTGACCGCAGGAAAGCAGCGGTGATGCTATCTGATCAATAAAGTAGTGCCGGTCCCTCCATACGACCGGTTTACATGCGCCAGCGAACAATACCGGCACGATACTCGTAGCGGCAGCCGGCACTATTCCGCACGCTGGTTAATCCCATCTGTGCCAAGCGATTTCACAGGCACTACTGTATGTAGCGGGCAGCCGCCACTACTCAACCGGCACCATAGGGGGACCGCAAACTGGAGTCGGGCCGCGAGACGGTACAGTAGGGGTTTTCATTTGATTGTGGTGTAGCCCTCCAAAACAACATCGATGACGGGGGGGCTCCTCAAACCATTGTGACTCTCAAACAAACTAGGTGGGATCCCAATGCGTAACCTTACAATGCTGCACACTTCGGTGGTCATAGGTTCCTGCCACACGGTCTAGATATTTCAGGGAGCGTAATAATCAGGACGAAATATGCCTGGTAAAAAAACTGGAATACATAGGTTTTTGTGTACATGATGGGTCTTGATTACTGTGGTCCCCCGCAATAGCTGTAATGTTCCTGATATGTACCAGTCTGATCTGGGTGTACGTTCCCGGTCTGCATGATCCACAGTAGGACATGTTTTCCAGGGGTGGATCTGTACTGTACAGATCCTGCACATCGTATATTTACGGCGTTTTTGAAGATTTAAATGATCCATTTACGGGGGACCATAGTAAGTAGGACCTACCGTTCTGACAAAACCTATATATCCCCCTATTTTTACTGACAATATTTTTTCCTATCTGGTATTTACTATGGTCCCCTGTAAATAGTAGTAGATCGTGATATGTCCGAAGTGTGCAGTACTGTAACAACTTACCTGTCACTTGCTCGTAGCCCCACATGATATCGTGTATCGGGCCTGCATAGCTTACAGTAAAAAGCGTTGCTTTCGCACAGGAGGGTGCCAAAGTCGTACCGGCCACGTTCTATTTTCGGAAGGCTCTCCACCAGATCATTTCCGAAAACACCTTAAATGGTGTTCGGTATTCTTGGTAAACTTTTTGATTCTGGGAAGAAGAAAAAGAGAAGTGCCGAAAAACGATCGCACCCCCCCCTCTGCGAACGAGGGCTCAACGCTCTTTTTCTTTTGTTTACGGTACGTTTTTTCTAGAACGGTTGCGTTTGGGTTGCTACCCGTATCTCGCATAGCAGCACGCCTCACTGACTCTTGCAAGAAATTGCAAGACGTGAGCGTAGCTTGCGCCCTGTCGCTAAATATGCTGCTGCTGCCGCCGTCTGTACGTTTTCAACATGCCCGTGGACTGCTTACCACCATGCGTCTTGAAGACAGCATCGTGTGGTTGTTGCTCTTCAAAAAACGTACCTCGACAGGAAGCGGAGGAGCTTGTCATCCGTGGCCACCGGAAAAGAGGTGGAGTGGCGGAAGAACGGGTCGCGCGCGCCGTGCACAACGGGGGTGAACACGTCCTGGAAGCCCAGGAGCTTTCGTGGCAGCAGCAGAAACAGGACACACGTAACGAAGCGGAACGATGTCACGAAACTAGAACCACAACTTTCTGACGCTTCCTGCACTTAACTGAGGACCTCTGTAGTACCCCACGCAACCATCATCTCTGAGGGAAAATGTGAGCTATATACTGGAAGCCCGATACACAATCAATCCCGTGTGGGCTAGTGTAGTAAGTATCTGACTTTTACTACTCCTACTACTCCTACTCCTACTACTCCTACTACTACTACTCCTACTACTACTACTACTACTACTTCTACTACTACTACTACGGAGGGGGCATACGTAATAAGAATCAGGACCCACGATGGACCCGAAAACCAGGGTTTTCTCCTATGTTTACACTCCACGTTTGGTTCTGATTACTACCCCCCCCCCCCCCCCCCGCTTCTATGAGAAAAAATGTTTGGGCTCAAGAAGTGCTACGACCCCTACTGCGGTGACGCGGCTCATTAACCTTTTGGGAACTGCAGTCCCGTTCTGGAGACTACACTACTTGGACAATTTGAGTGGTTTGTCTCCAAATAAACGGGACGGAAATTCTTAAAGTGTCAATAGCGAACAAACTGTAAGCGGAACGTGTGGGTGGGTACATTGTGTCGCGTTTGTATCACGCTCTGCGAGTGGTTGCGTTCGACCCGTCTTTTATCGCGCGGCCAGAGAACGCAAAGGGATGCACAGATCTTGCGGGGACAAAATCACACGCCGATACTCTACGATGTCATATCGTATTATCCCTGACTGCCTGCCTACCCAGACGTGTTTGGAACACAAGTCACTTTTTAAAAAAAGAGCGCAAGCATATATATAGTCATGCGCAAGCATATATATAGTCAAGCAGCAAGCGATTCCTGTTTCGTGGCCAGGGGGTGTGCAGCAAGCTGTTCGTTGGGCAAGTCAGACACGGATATCTACGTACTACTCGGATTCTTGCAACTTCGAGCGGTTTAGGGACGCGTTCTACGATAGAAGTAGCACATTTCCGCTAAAACATTTCGACGGGGCTCCTTGACCCAAAATCGTCGGAATGCACATATCTTTGTTTCGAAAAATGGCATTTTTGTATAGTTGGGCCATGAGATTATTCATCGGAGTGCAATTTGATTACTGCTGATGTCAGTGTTCGGGTGAGGTACTGAGCTCCTCAAGTGACGAGCCTCAGAAATGTTTGGGTGAACCTCTATCGTAGAACGCCTCTAGGAAAAAAACCTGGTAGTGAACGTATGCGGCTGGCGCCGTGTCCCTGTCGGTCCGTCCTCGACCCGGAAGGCCACGGCACCCGACAACCACTAGCTCTAGCTCGTTATGGAGGCTCGACGTGTTGCCCTTGACGCTCCCGTGCAGTGGTGCACCACTCCCTCCGTGCCGGCCGAGGTCCGAGGCGGTCAGGAACCCTTGCGCCTACCACACGGGGGGGGGGCGTTCGATGACGAAGAGCGAGAGAGATGTCGCTATGGGTGCGCAGAAAAAAGAAGAAAAATAAGCGGAAGAAGGCAGCAGTGCTACTACTGTGGCAGGAGTTGTTGCGGCTGTAAGGGGAGTTAAGCTCGAAGTATGGGCTCTCTTTTCCTTTTTGGTATGACGACTTACTTCCGCATGTGCCTAAGGGTACCGGGGTACGCCTGAGAGTTCACCCATATACGAAGTCTCCGTAGGCTATCTACGGATTGTATATGCGGACTCCAAAATGATCGTCCGTCGGCCAATAATCTGGATCCGCGGGAACCTTCGTCCCGTTACTAGAAGCTCCCTCCCCAAAGCCTTAGCCAGCCTTGTTCAGGCTGAAGGCTTGCTTCTTACTCAGCTGACCCCTCTGGGAGACGCATGGTTTTTTTCGATGTCTAGTAGGGAGACAAATTGGCGGTATCTACCTATAACAGTAAGTGGCCTGCCACAATTTATTCGGTGAACGCTAGCGCGTCGTCAGTAAGCATGTAGAAGGAATGTGCCGGGACACGTGCAAGATAATCGATTGCGTGTACGAAGTATAGCGCCAGATTACCTATGTTTCTTTTGCAAACCAGATATGTTTTAGTTCAACACAATTACGTGAAAGGACTTTTCGCGCGGAGGGCCAGAGCCCAGCCCACCGTTCGTACCGTACGTAGCACGCCAGGGGATATCAAACATATGTTGTGTGTGTGTGTGTGTGTGTGTGTTTTTTGTCGTTTTTCTCGGCATACCTTAGCCTCGAGTAGCCTGGCTTGCTCCACTCTCTCCCTCTCCTCAGGTCGTCGCTCGAGGAAGAGGGCGTACAGCTCCATCACCGGAAGCGCCATGCGTACCTGAAAGAGGTCATGGAGTGTTGTTGTTGTTGTTGTCGTTGTTGTTCTCGCATGAATTGACCAATCACAAAACGGGCTCCATTAACGGTGGAGTGGAATAATACCTCAGGGGGGGGGGGGAAACGTGTGTTGTACGTACGTAAGTGTTCTTCACATCAAACCGTTTTTTTTTTTTACGCACTCATCGACGTACAGTAAATCCAGTGTCCATGGTTATTTTTCTTCCTGGAAACAGACAAGCTCTGTGGTCACAGACAGAGGTGTAATTCATCGAAAGGTGTAGCAAGGAGACCACGGGCGGTTCACGTGCATTGCGTCTGTTTTCCCCCCCATTAACCGCAGGCCCCTCGAAGAAAATAGTTCGCTGATGAGGTGAGGTGAGGTGAGGTGAGGTGAGGTGAGGTGAGGTGACACTCAATCATTGACTTGTTGGCGGCGGGTGCGGCTTTGCTTTTGTGCTACAGGCCTTGGGGTGTCGTCTGCTAGAAAAAGTAAGGTTTTGTTGAACTTCTTAAGTGCTTGCCTGAGCAAGATGATTGGTGGTCACGGGCCACCGAGGGTACATCTCCGGGTTTCCGGAGTGTATACGGACCTTGCTGGTATGTCCACATAGAAAATCCGGGGATGTACTCAGGATGTCCCCCGACGGTCAATGAGCTTCTCCCAGCGAAAAAAAAACAAATATCGATCGCGTCGTGACTCGTTGTGCCTACGAACTACGCCCGCTATGGCTTCGAAACGCCTCTGCTATTCTTCAACAAATATGGCGCGACATGCCTTTGCCCTCTGACTGCTGACAGCACATAAATCATCCCGAACAAGCTGTTCGACTACCACCCCCTCGCCGCAAACCGCACTTACAAATATACGCGGTATCGTTCAAAAGGAGTCACAGAGCACGTAGTCTCACGCAGCTTTTCCCATAGAAAGCTTAGCATGAACCATTCAATCGGCCGAACTCACTCACTCACTCACTCACTCGCCTCCAGCTAGCTGGCGTTTTGTTGCGTAAGGCTTTCGTAAAAATACGAAGTCGATACAAACAAGGTTCCTTAAATACTCATGATTTTCGTTAATTCTACCCAAGAGGGCCAAAAGCTACAATCGCTCATCAGTGCGTAGCATAGCACCTGGTAATATTTATGCTATGTACAAGGTGCCCCTTCAGGATATAGTTGGCTTGAAAGTCTCGGGGGTGCCGCAATTTGAAACTAATGTATACGCAGTGGGTGTTCATGAGGGAAATGAATCATTGTCTAAAATATGTATGAATTCATTATTTACTGTACTGTATTTTTTTGTTTGTGTTTTGTTTAGGACAGGAAGTATGTTTTTGTTTCTCTGTTTATGTTTTGTTTAGGACAGCAAGTACGTTTTTTGTTTGTTTTTGTTTTTTGTCTGTTTTTGTCACCCACGCACCTCTACGTGTACGTAGCCGACGACCGCGCCGTCCCTCGTCGAGATCAGGGGCTCCCGCTGCAAAACAATCCTCGGCTTGGAGGAGAGCAGGCCGGACAGTGCGATCTGCCGCCTCCCGACCAACTCGAAGTCCGCCGCCCTGGCCTGGTTGAGCTCGATCACGAGGCCCTCGGTGCCGAGATAACGCAGGAAAAAGTCATCCACCGTCACCTGCGAGCGAGCGTATTAGTTTCGGAAAAAATGTATAGTACGGCGAAAGCCAATGGAGAGGGCAGGGTTGCTCGACGTTGAGAAGCGGTGCTTATTTCGCTGGTGATGAAAAAAAGGTAAGGCGAACATTAATCGGGCGTGAAGAGTTTTGACATGAAGAAGCGGCGCTTTTTTTGTTGTCCACCAAAAGAAAAACGCAGGGCGAGCGGACATTGACGGGGAGGGAAGGGCGAAGATGACAAAAAAAACGGTACTACTGCTGTTGTAGGTGTGCTTTTCGACGAACACGATGTGTCCTGTAGCAGCCCTGACGGCGACCCGACACTGTGACACCGGGAATGAGAACTTCATTAAAACTACTGTCGCCCTTGCGCAATCGAGAGCCAAGCCACCAATAAGTACGAGAAGAAGAATACAGTGTTGGTCCAAGACGCAAGAATCGATCCTATTTGTTTTTCTCTTGAGCGAACACGGTAATAAGAGTAGCGCTCGAGGTGACGCGACACTATGGCAGCGATAATTGAACAAATAATTTAAGAACAACTTTTGTTCTTTGCCTGGTCGAAAAGCTACTCCATCAAAGTACGCCCAAGGAGAGGTCAGCAATGCAGTGCTAGCCCCAAGACACACACACAAAAAAAAAAGAGAAACAATCACAGCTATGTACAGTAGTAGCGGCGCGCCCCGCGGGCGGGTCCAGTTTCGATTCGCACGCCATCTAAAACCTGAAGTACTTCAGTGTATGTTTTCGTACAGGGATACCTTCCGCGAGTACGGTGTGTACATGGATATACCGTGCGTACCTGGTATGAAATGCCACCCTCACCGAGATATAGGTTCCGTTTGATGATCATTTAAGAGTTTGCACGTGGCTTATACTCGTGGTCAGAGTGGCAACACGCAAGATAACATACCCTCGTACAACTGGGACGAACTTCCGACTCGAATGTCTCCCCCAAAAAAAACACGCCTTAACCCTTTCAGTCCTGCGGTCCCGTTTTGGGGACAAAACACTCGTACAACTGGGACGAACTTCCGACTCGACTTTCTCCCCCAAACAAACTTTTAGGACTGCAGTCCCGTTTTGGGGGCAAAACACTTGGAATTAGAGTGATTTTGTCCCCAATTCGCGACTGCTGTACTAAAGGGGTTAAGGGGGGCACACACCACGAGAATGGCGGCTTATTATGGCTGGCAGATCTCGTCGAGATATTCCCAGAAACGCACCGCTTTGTCGAGAAAAGCAGCAGCTTTGAAATGTATTCGTCACAAGGGGGATGTTTGGTGTGTGTGAGGTTTATCTTGCGTATTTCAGGTAGGTGTTTTCGATGATACCAACCATTTCCAGACCTTTCGTTAAACGCTTCCACAAGTTTTGAAGCGCCTACCTTCCTGCTGTGAAACAAGCCGCTGGCCTTGCTCTGTGGGCATGTATGCATCCGCGTTCTTTGCGGTACACAGAAAAAAACACAAACAGGCAAAAAAATCGGCCACTACGTAGAAAGAATCGGCTACGTATTACAGCAGTAGAATTGGCCACCACCATCTGCAAAAAGCAACAAGGACAAAAACAGACGGCGGCTATCACAGCGAAGGACGAAAATCGCCCGACTTGTGCAGCACGACAGTGCGAAGGTGTCACCTACTGAGCTATAGGGGTAAAGGATCGATCGATGACCCAGCCCAAGGTAATCCTTGTAACACTCTCCCCCCCTCTGAACGGCGGGATCTTTGGGGCGCCGGAACCGTATACGTCCGTACGCCGACCTACCCGCTTCGTTTCATTACCTGGGGAACCTGGGAGATGTGTTTTTAAAAGATCGATCGATTACCTAGCCCAAGGAAATCCTTATAACAACAGCAATCGAGCGACAAACACACAAACACATGCATTTCGCCTTTTTTTGCTGCCGGGTGGTCTGCCCTCCGCTCGCGGAACGGGATTATTTTGAACACATCGGACGGCTCACAGATCCCCACCTAATGATCTACGGTAGATCTTCCAGGAGGGAGATAGACCCCTGGTCTTGTCTGATCCGTATGGCTCATGTTGTAGCCGTGTGTATCCGGGCAAAATATCTACAACAGCACACGTTACCCGGGGTGGGATCTTGTGCGGTATTTCAGATATTCGGCAAGATCTAAAGACACTACTGTAGCACGCGTTTTCTGGTTCGGACCTTCTGCTACACGGACCCTGCTGCACAGCCGCCCACAACGGCAAGATAGGATCTAAATGATCTACGCAGACGGGCCACTGCTGCTGTAGAGATCATGATCTGTCCTCCTCTTACGTACCAGTATGTGTGGAATTGTTTTTTTTTCATCACCTTGAATGTGGTTGCGAAATCGAAGGCCGGCGACGTGCCCGGGAGAAGCGGGGTCGCCTGGCTCTCGAAGTCGAAGAAGTCGACCACGATGAAGCTCGAGGATCCAGCCGACAGCACTCCGGGCTCCAGCTCTGCCCCGACCACCCACACCTGTTGGGGGGTAGTAAGTACACTTACTACACGGTGAGACGGGGGGTATACCCGGGAGAAACATGTCTGTTGTCTCTACGTATACCCTGACCGTTACACAGCATGACATGTACAGTCATCGCATACACCTTGAGTTTCTGAGACTCCTCCCCACCATGGGAGGAGGTCTTTACGTACCACACTCGAAAAACTGGTTGTTGAGTTGACAAAAAAAAAATCATACCACAGGTACCATGGTAGTTTTTTATCTCGATGACGCAATCAATCCCACGGCTTTCTGTAGATACAACACTCTGTCCGAAAAATTACGTTCGATCTTATTAGTAGTACGGAAAAAATCGTTGTCGTTTCTATTCCCAGACAGGGCGGCACTGTACAGGAATAATCGTGTCGTGAACACATTGATAGGTGGGGACTCCGACCGCATTTTGGGTACGAGGGGACCACGCTAGCCAGAAACGGTTCGACCGAAAAGCGCCCCCTCTATATATATATGGTGTCGGTTGAGTAGTGCCGGCTACGTACTCGCTATATACAGTGACTGTGACTGTGAAACGGCTTGGCACAGATAGATGGGATCGACAAAGCGAGGAGCAGGTGTGCGGGGTACCGGGTAGTTATTACGGGGGACCACAGTTAATAGGACCAAATGTTGTCAGTAAAAATGGTTAAATATATAGTTTTTCAAGTATACCGTAGGTCCTGTTAATGTATTAGTGCCGGTTGCCACTATATTTAGTGCCGGTAATGGTTGGGTGGCGCATATCGGCACTATGTAGGGACCATTGCTGTACTCGTACCCCTATCTAGTAGTACGCGGCATTTATTACGGGGGACCATAGTTAATAGGACCTACGGTACACGCAAAAACCTATACCAGGTACCTGGTGTATTTTTCATATTTTTACTATTATTTATTAATATCAATATTTGGTTCTATTTACTATGGTCCCCCGTAATAGTGATTGTGATAGTTTGTTTTGGCCGTTTCACGATACAGGGAGACAGACTGATCCGCAAAGCCCAGGCGCGACGTATCATTTCACTATTAATTTACGGGGGGAACACATGGTATATTAATCAGAACCAAATAAGGCGTGCAAACATGGAGGGATACATGTTTTTTGGGTCCATCGTGGGTTCTGGCTTTCACAACGCCCCTCCGTGATAGTGCAAATCCCAAAGCGTACGTGAGAACATACTATTGATATTTGACGGCGTAATTCCCAAAGTACAACGTGAGAAGCTACGTGGCCAAACAAAAATCTCAACCATGGGTGATAATCAGCGGCTCGACGAAGCAGCGCCACGTATGGACGTTTGGACGTGACGGATCCAATCCAATCGGTACAAGTTGGGCCGCTTCATTTGGGGGAAAGAGGATGGGTCAAAAGTCAAAAAGAGGAAACATATCTATAGTTGAAAGGAGCTCGGAGCCTATGATGCGCTGGTATATATTACGGTACGTGCACCGACGACGTGTTTACCACCCAAGAGGCAGTTTTAGACAAACGTTATTTTGTTGTGGGGGTGCGTATATACAGTTAACATAATATCGAATCAATTTGAAACGGACACTCCCCCCCCCCCCCCGAAAAAAAAAGCCTCGCCTGCTCGGTGGAAACCCGACGCGCTCCGTCCCGGCACATCGCAGGGATATGTGAGGGTCTGTGCTCATAGAACTACGGCCATGATGCATGATAATGGGTACACTCCACCCTCCTCATCCAAGAAAGAACTCCATGATGTTTTCCGAGATCAAGAGCAGCCGAAATTTGGAACATCTTCAATAAGAAACATGCCTCCCAACAGACCCCACCTCGACGATGTCATGGCATGAGCACACTCTTGCCGAAGAATTTTTTACGATGCTCTAACATCAAGAGCATGCCACATGTCAAACGATTCAATTGCAGATCATCTACAGATCATCTATAGATCATCTACATATCATCTCCATATCACCTATTTCCACGTGATGATTTAGATACTTCATGGAAGATCTACTCCCGACCTTGTTTCGATCTACAGCAGTAGATCATGCTGCCGTACAGCCCGTACCCGTGTGGTCTAGCGAGCGTTTCTTGGGTTGGATCTGTACTGTGCAGATCCTGCACAGCCTTCTCACAACGGCAGGTGAGGAGCTAGACGATCTAGATAATGATCTATCCGTAGATGGTCTGTCCGTCCGAGATGTGAACATTTTCAAAGGAGAAACAAAAGAAAAAAACTAATTTATATGTGTGTATACCTCGACGATGTTCTGATCCGCGGAAAAGTCTCCCTCAGCCAGCTCGCTCAGGAGTGCGCTCTCCTGCTCTTGCTCCATCGCTGCCGGTGAGGCGTCTGCCGCGGCTCCGAGGCGTTGCCGCCGGGCCGGGCCGTACAAGAGCTGCTTTACCTGCGTCATTTATCAGGCATTCACACATTCTGTCGTGTGTACGATATGTCGTGCAGGATCTGTCACAATGCTGCAATAGTACCAAGACCCAACCCAAGGGAACGCTAGATTGTAAGCCTGCCAACACGGCAACATGGGCTATTATTGCTGTAGATCATGCAGACCAGGAATACATCTTGCACACACTAAGATTTCAACGTCATACATTTCGATGCCATACATTTCAATTCCGATACATTTTAATTTCCGATACGTTTCAACGTCCATTCATTCCAATGCCCATACACTTCAATGCCCATACATTCCAACGCCCATACATTCCGATGCCCACACTTTCCAATGCCATACATTCCATTGCCCGGCCATAGCGTGGCGCGGGGGGTGGGTTGCGTTCGTTTGTCCATTTTAGATGTCTTGGCACCCATACCTCAGCCTCCGGGTCGGTGCCCCACTCTCAGAGGTCGACAACGCTGCTATTACGGGGGACCATAGTAAATAGCACCAAACATTTCTAGTGAAAATAGAAAAATATATACCTGGTAGATTTTTGTCCGTACCGTAGGTCCTATTTAATGTGGCCCCCCGTAATACTACAGCAGTAGCACCCACTTATATTGCTTCCATTCAGTACGGAGGGAGAAGCCGACGATGGAGACAGGCAAAGGGATGCATTTTATAATATTTTTATGTATGTCCTGTCACGCTGTTATGTGGGGATCATGGTAACCAGAACCGAGCATGGTGTTTGCACGTAGGGGGACACCTCGTCTATGGGATCCATCGTCGGTTCTGATTACTATGTGCATGGCTCGCGAAGGGTGTGGGCCGGTGCGACCAGGGTCCTACGTTTGTTTGTTTCTTTCACTCTCTCTTTGCTTTCTTCTGCTTCTGATGGTATGCTCGATTGTTTTGTTTCTTTAAATCGATTGCTTCGTTTTGCTTATTCAAGTAACCCCTCCCTCCACCCCCTCGGTGCTCCGTCTCGAAGCTCCGTCTCGAAAGGGATAAGCGTTGTCAGTGGTCGAACGACCAAGGCAAGCAACAAACGAGTACGCCCCCCCCCCCCCCCCTCAGTGGGTTGTAATTACTTTGCACCCCCGTCGTATCCGCTATTATTAACAATCCACTTCTGCTACTGTCTTTGCTGCCTTCGCTTGTGTGGAACGGCCCTCTAACACACGTAGCGTGGCGAAAGTTTTTAATATTATTTTTGTCTATTTTTAGATGGTCCTGTGTTCTTCATACCTGAGCCTCCAGCCGGTGCACGGTGGTGAGGCGCTCGAGTGCGAGGGCTTCAAAGTCGTGCAGCTTCTGCCCGAGCTGTCCTCGATCCATGGTCGACCTCCGGCACGCCTCCTCGAGCTCGACGTGCAAATCGCGGTTGATGCTCATCTACATAGACACATTTTTAGGTGTGGGGGGGTGACAGAATGATGAGGGCCTATCTTAAAAGGTACGTTACACAAATGTGGGGTACCATCTGATACAAATGCGGTGTATCCTCAACCAATAAGATTCAACACATGCACATAATCGTAATATCCGACAAGAGGGGGGGAGGGGGGACGACTCATTCTTGCTGGTGAGATGACGTATGTATTGATAGGACACATCTCCTTGACCAACTCCATAAAAAAACAGGATGTTTGGCAACTTGCGAGGATTGAATTTTTTGCGTCATAAAGTTCCGTTTTAGGTGAAAGAACAGTCAAGACGTATACTGTTCAGGTCAAGCCTGCAACATACACGCCAGCAAGGAGGGGGGGAAATCGCACGCGCCAGAGAGCAAAAGTTCGGGTGTTTTCTTTGTGTTGTTGTACGTATAGCCATCGAACACCTCTGTGCGTACGAGGTATACTTGGTAGGAACGCTATTAATTGAAAGCATACACACAAATGCAAACAGGAATTGCGTGGATCAAACATGTGATGCTCACAGAAACTGCACTGTTTTTTCGACAGGTTTTTTCTTCTTTTTAAAGACACCACCTCAGTTGTGCAAGGAGATCGAGGATTTTTTTCGTCGAAACTCACATTTTCAAGCTTTGTGCACACACTCGAATCGCGCATTGCCCATGGGTTATTTTTTAGCACTACGAGCAGTACCGGACACCTAAACATAAACAGGAGAACAAAAGAAAACGGCCCATGCCGGATTTCTTATTTGAAGTGGGTACGTTCTACACTAAAACTCCGTATAATGACTTTTAATACCCGAAATTTCTTGTTTTCCTGCAAAGTTTTAGCCTGGCTTTCTTACCTTCTGATCGTTTTTTTCAGTACGGGAGGGGGATCAAAACTAAGAAAAAAAAAATCAGAACCCACCATGGACCCCCAAACCAGATACGTATCCCTCTGTAGTTACGGACTATATTCCGTATTTGGTTATGATTGCTACCCTAACAGACAGGTGTATTCCCCTGTGCTACAGCAGTAGTGCGTGTCCTGTACTCCGCTGCGTGCATACCTGAGCCTTGAGCATGCGTTCCGCCCTTTCGAGCTCTCTGGTAAGGTTGAGGTTGGATACTTGTACTCGCTGCAGTTTCCGTCGAAGGGCGGGGACGTTGTCCATCTCTTCGTCCTGCGCGCAGCAACATACATAGTGTATGTGTATATATATAATATCAGACCAGCTTCTTGTGATGTTTCTGCTAGGGCTGGCTGTGAGCTGGTTGGAAGTCACGGCTAGTTTGTTCTTGGGGGTGTGGCGGAATAGGCCAAACTGACTGATGAGTTTTTATGTGCTATGGTCCAATGTATTGTTCCGTTGTAAATGTCTCCATAGTTGACCGATGGTCAGGCGCCGAGTCGTCTCACCCAAACTTCCTTAGCTCAGCATTGGACCAGTCATTTTCCCAAACACGCTGCGAGCAACAACAATCGGCGGAGATAACTAAGCAAGGTAAGACAGTGTCTGGACGGAAGCATGACGCTGACTATGCGGCAGTCACCGATTTACCACTTCCCGGCCTTTCACGAAGGCGTTGCCCCGTGCACTCCGTGGTGGCCTAGGAGTGCAGTAACTTCGGGACAGACAACGGACAGGAAGGGGATAGTCTGACGCCAGTCCGGTGGTCAACAGAGAACCAAAGAGAACGTCGGAAGTATGGGGAGGACCACTGGCCGGGGCAGGAGGCCTATAAACTATTCCAAAGCTTTCTTTAGATGATCGAGGAAGGCGCAGAACAATAATACCGCAGTATTGCCCAGTTTCGCCCTCAGCGGCGACCGGGGACGGCGTTTTGCGTGGTACATGTTCCCAAGACGTGTGCGCTCGCCACGCTAGGCCCCGTACAACGCGCGAGGTAAGACACGCCCCCTCGGGAGCGATTTTTCCTGGCCGACTTTCGTTTTGCCTAAAACCAAGGAGAAACGCACACAACAAAATGAAAACGGCGGTGGCTTTGGACGTACAGATCTCTTCGTCGGGTGTCTTTCTTCGCAGACGCTTTAGCGCCCTCTCCCCGCGGGATGTCGAGATAAACCAGCTTCGGAAAACCGCCCGAACGAGGGGGTGTATTATTTTTGTAGGTGTTACGTACATGGGGTAGTGTACGGTTTAACTTTCACACAAGGTCAGGCGGTAGAAAATGTGAGTGCTGTAAATGCAACAGTTGTGTCCCAGTGGCACTAAGACGTACCAGTGGTTGAATCCTTCATCCGAAAAATCTTAAGCAGGTGCGATACAGATTATTGATAATTTACACTGGACGTGTTCATTTTCTTTTGAAGCTCGAACCTCAGGGTTTTCCAGAAATCCCGGGAAGGATTCGGGGTCCGTCATTTTCCTCCTGACGATGGTCAAAGCCCTTTCCAGCTCCTCAAGGTCAACGTCTTCATCTCCCGCGTAGAGTCGCATCTTGTCCGCCATCAACTGCGTCACGCGGGGGATCAGGGGGAGGGGTGTTACCATGTCATGCGTGGCTGTAGCGGTATGACCATAGACCCTGGCATCCCTAAAATGCCGGGACGGAGCACGCCCGGTTTTTACCGACCAGGAAGATACTGCTTGCACCAAGCGCGAAGCGCCGTGAGGTGTTCGGCGAGTCGCGTGAAGGTTGAGCTGCATCTTACTAAGAACCGCTTGTGAGGCGACTTTTCTTGCATGTGGATGACGGCGTCAAAGAAACTGAGGGAGGGTGTCGGGGTCCATCTGGGTATGTATGCAAGGATGGAGCTAAAGCAACGTAAAAAAAAAGGTAACACATTTGTACTTCGTGCTACAGCAATTCAAGATATTCATAATGTTTTCGCATCTGAGACAGGCGATCCGCAAATTTCGTACTATTCCTGGGAATGCTTATGGGTGATCAACATTTAAGACCATTCTGCAGCGTTGTCGGACGGCAAACGCTAACAACCAAAACAGGCCACAATATGCGTCCGAGACATCACATCAGCAATACAGCCCTTACTAAGGGTATTTTTGTATGGTGTGTCCCTTCCTCCTCCACCCTCGAGTAACTCGGGCGTGTTGGACAAATTACCACACGCTGCGAGAGCGCACCGATTGAACCTGCCTGCAAACGTCGTAGCTTCTTCTCCAACAAAATTTGGACAGAAGAGGCTACTAACAGACGACACAATATCCCAGCTGGAATGGCGTGAACACTATTACGGGAGGCCACAGCAATTAGGACCCATCATGTACTCAAAAACCTACATATTACACTTTTTTTAGCCACCATATTTGGTCCCTTGTAATATTGTTACATATGTGTATGAATGTGTCATCGGTAGGGCTGTGAGTAAGTATGGCATTTCTTTTCCTACTGCTGACTTCACGGCCAGTTATTATTATTAATAATAGTTGGACGGCGAACGAGGAATCCAACCTCCTGACTTAAGTCGGTTATCATTTTCAAAAACACACGTCGAGCCATCACAAACGCGCGCCAGTCAGATATATAGAGACGCAGAATTCCACAAATTGCCCACACAACTCGGTTCTGTAACACCTAGCCAACTACAAACTACTATAGTCGGTGACCCATAGTCAGCCAACCAAGAACTAGTCGGCGGTTTAGAGTCAGCCAACCAAACACTAGTCGGCGGCTTATCGTCAACCAACTAACAACTAATCGGCGATTTACAGTTAGCCAACTAATAACTAGTCGGTGGGTTATACTCGGCCAACTAACGACTAGTCGGCGGCTTATAGTCTGCCAACTAACCACTAGTCGGCGGCTTATACCTAGACAACTCACTGCCCTATGCTACCGATTGGATAACAGCCACCACGTGGACGATATGGTACAGCAGCAGTGTCAATTCAATTACCTGGGCGCCTGCCTCGGTCTCGTTGTGCCGGACGCGCATCTCCTGAAGGGCTCGCTCCGCCCTCTCCTTTTCTTCCCTGAGCCTCACAGTCTGTTTCTGGAGAGCCACAAGCGCCGCGTGGTGCGTCTGCGCTGTCTCCTGCCGTGGGTGGGTGGGTGGGTGGGCGGGTGGGGGTTACCGTTGGAAGTTAACCGGTTAGATCGTAAACGTAAGGGGACATATTTTGACAAAAAATAAAACACATCTCGTCTGTTCAATGTCGAAACATTCGTCGAAACCAATCTTCGCAAGCTGCGTGTGGTATTACCGCAGCGATACTTCGAACGTGCGTGCTGCGTTCGAGTTGTACGCTACATGATCTCATGAAGGATATAGGCTTTTTGGACGGCCACAAAAGGTTGGAAAAAAACTCTGCTGGATGTTGTTCGATCAGACTGATATGTTCGTTTTGTCGCTAAAGTATCGATTGACGCCGCCACCCTTATTTCGCCATCACACGAAGAAAAGGCACGACGCACCAAGCGGAGACAGGACGTGGACCGACGTGCAGAAACATCTGCTTTCTGCGTAAAAACAGTGCAGCGTTCCATCCAGGGGCGCATGAGGGCGGCGAGCGGAATTAATCACCCAAAGGAGGTTTCGTTTTAGTTCACATCATCAGACGACCGTTCGCGATCCCATGGGAGGGGTTGCTAGTGTACACCCCCAAAGTGAGGCGACAGGGAGCGCTTTCAACCAGTCGAAAATAATTTCCCAACCACGCAAGAACTGTCAATCATGCATGAATTTTAATATCATACAAGAACTCTCAACCATGCATTAAGTTCCAATCATGCAATCAAGTAATAAAATGTAAGAACTTTCCATCGTGCAATAACTTTCAACCCGAGCAAGAAACTTCAATCATTGACGAATTTCCTATCAACCCATGCTAGAACTTCCGATCAACCATTGCGTGCATGCGACCTGCAGGTGGTCGATCTTGAGTTGAGCCGCTCGCCCGCCCTGCTCCAGCTCGAGGACGCGTTCCGAGCGCTCCTGCTCCCGGAACGCCTGTGAGATGAATGGACTCTCGCACAACCTGGTAACCTGTATTATATTTATCAAGGCAGGCACCGCGTTTCCCGGTTATTGAAGAGCAACAAGAATAGGTGTGGATGCGCCAACGCCGCGAAATTTCGCGCACAAGGTCGGCTATGGCAGTGAATGATGATGGCCAACGGCAGCGATTTTTGCGCTTGTCACTCTCGATCAACGATGGGGAGTGACCGGGGGTCGGTCACACAAAAAGAACGCAGCAGCTGTCAGTCACGGCGTACATATATATATATATATACAGGCAATGTTGTTCCACACTAAAAACCAGCAAGTGGTAGTTCGGTATAATAGCAAGCGTCGGTCACGGGTGTGTTCCCTCAAACGCTTTAGTCGGTTGCAACCCCCCCCAAACTGGTGTCACTCCCCGATATGTACCGTACCACACGGGTGATACGATACCCCACCTCCTCTGACGAACTTCCGAGACGATTTTCTCCAAATTAAGGGGGGCGTACGGGCGCACTGGTATGTGGGCACAGTACGTGCACAAAAAACGAAGTACGTGAATTCGGGAACATCTCGTGCGTAGTTACGATATCTCTTTCCAGAGACACACGCGTTGCTCGGCGTTTGCACTCGCTCTCTCTCCACCGTTTGTCGAGAGAAAACCAGCCTTAAGGAAGTTCTCCGGAAGGGGGTGTGTTAATATTAACTCCCGTGTGATACGGTACACCACTCTGAACGGAAACCTAAGGAACATTTGGTCTTCATAATACGGCCTCAACGATCATGTTTACGTCCAGAGTGATATGACATATTTCTTTTTAAGTTTAGGGGGAGGGGGGGCGAGCCGGGGGGGGGAGAGGGGAACGCTGCGTCGCAGGTGACCCTTTGATCTCGATTCCGTTTTTCTGAATCCACGCATTTTCAGACTCAGGGTTGAAATGCAAAAAAACAGAAACACATCGTGGGTGGCGGTTGCAACTGGAATGCTACTCGTAGGTAGGTTGTTACGGCAACGCCGGTCATTGGTCCATGAACCTCTGCCAATCAGGACAGCCAGTGGGGTTGGGGTTTCCACACCAAACAGGCTCTTTCCAACCCTCCCAGCTCGGCGAGCCTTGTCTTGTTGTGTTTTTCACTCGAGACATTACTTGACATTCAAGCAAGAAACTTCGTGACAAGTTCGTCGTCATCGGGTGTCTTTTCTTGTCTCCATCTTGGAGCGAAATAAAACGGGGTCATTCCTGCAATCCAACACTTTTTTATTTGCGTGAGGGCATATCATACCTAGGACAAGGGACCGGCACTATCCGACTTATAGTCTAAGAGGTTGTGCCGTGGGGTGATGGTGTGTGTACCCTGACTACCCACCAAACTGCTGCCATTTCCCATCCATCCAAAAGTTAAAAAAACAAACAAGGGGCCGACACTCTCTGAATCATGGTCTGGACGGCACTATCTGAACTATGGTCTAGACGTGGGTATGGTGTATCCTGGCTAGACGACTGACAAACTGCTGCGTTTTCCCATCGATCCAAAAGTTAAAAACAAACAAGGAACCGACCGGGGGTACAAGAAGAAAAAAGAAAGGAAACGGAGTCGCACTCGCCACCATGTCGGAATTGAAAACAAACTCGCTGGTTGGGATTTTTTTGTCAGAAATTAAATAAAACACTTTTTTTTCGTTTTTGTTTTACTTGATTTTAGTATACCCCCTCTCTGGGACAAACAAATTAAAAGTGAGGCGGCCATTGTTTTTTTTCTGTGTTCTCTTGGACCGGAACTATCTTCTTATGGTCTAGACGTGGGTGTGTTGATCCCGACCGTCACAAACTGCTATATTTTCCATCCATCCGAAAGTAGCAACAAACAAACAAACAGACAAAAAAGCGCAAACAAGAACAAACAAAACACTTGCTGCTGCCGCCGAACGAAAGCAATCCGTCGCCAACTCGCCTGATCTTCCAGCTCCTTGTTTTGCCTACGGAGCTCCGACACCGTTTCTTCGAGGTCGTCGACCCTCACGGCTCTCGCCACGGCCACATCGCGCTCGTGCAGAACATCTTGCAGCTCTCTCCTCGCGTCCCGAAGCTAGGGCCGATACGTACAATCGACAATGAGCAGAGGTGTGAATTGACAGACTATAAACCGCTGACTAGGTAACAATGACTGCCCATAAGCCGCCCACGAGGTACTAGTTGGCTGACCAAAAGCCGCTGACTAGTTGTTAGTTGACTGACTACAAGTCGCCGACTAGTGATTAGTTGGCAGACTCTAAGCCACCGTCCCGTAATTAGCTGGTTGACTACAAGCCGCCGACTGGTTGTTAGTTGGCTGTCTCTAAGCCGCCGACTAGTTGCTTGGCTTACTGAAAATCACCGACCCGTTACTAGCTGGCTGACAACAAGCCGCCGACTAGTTACTAGAGTTGGCTAGGTATTTACAGTTAGCCGCGCGAGGTAATTTGCGGAAATCTGCGCCTTTGTAATCTTTGACAGGCGCATTTGTGGTGGATCGACGTGTGTTTTCATTATCAGACACCATGTCAGTCAGTTGGCTTAGATCGCCACCCAACTAATAACCACGGCCCTTCACGGATCATGAAACCAACCCGCGGGTTGGGTCCAGAAGTGTTTGAAATATTGCGAGTCGGTTCTGGTCGGGTCGGGTCGGGTCGGGTCAGGAGGTTCTCAAAAGCTCACGACTCGGGTACGGTCACCGTTTCCTGGCCCGACTCGACTCGACCTGGCCCGCGAGATCTGACCCGACCCGTGAGAAGCTCTGCCTAAAACCTACCTGGTAGCCGTGTAGCCCAGCCAAGGCATGCCTTACTCGCAGCCCTAATAATTGGAAAAGTATACCCTAGCGACGATTAGCTCTTGCGAATATCTTCGCATCGCTCCCAGTACAGGTGTACACTCAGAACATGCACAGGCAGTATTACTGCGGTAGTATACAAATTTCACCGTTCGAAAACGTCCAGAGCCAGAGCTTCCGAAGTAAAACATGTCCCTCAACAGCCGTAGAAGCGTTGGTGCCGAGATTCTGATATAACTTTCATCCGTTCAATGGGCCCTCCCTCACTCGCTCCCGCCCTGCCTCCCTCGCTCCCTCCCCCTCCCTCCCTCCCTCCTCCCCCCTACCCCCTCCCTCCCTCCCTCCCTCCCTCCCTCCCTCCCTCCCTCCCTCCCTCCTTCCTTCCCCCCCTCCCTCCCTCTCTCCTTTAACGCAGTTTTTTTCAAATGGCACAGACAGGAAAACCGCGTGATCATGCTGTGCTGATGAAATAAAGTGAGCGAAAATATCGATCATCTGACGTCCTGCCGTGCTATGTACATACCGACGAACCATATATCAGAGCAACATTGCCACGGCAAACAGAGGCGGGGGCTTAGTACTTCCTGAGCTCTTCGCGCACGAGGAGCTCAATATCTCACAACCCGAAACAAACATAAACTTTTGAAAACAAGGTTTGTTCACGTGGACCCGACCAACATTTCTAACACTCTGGGCTTAACTGCAAGGAGCGTTTATCCAGAAATGTGAAGACCCATCTGTCTTTATAATTCCACTCAGACGGATATGCCTCAGTACTAGAACAACATACCCTACGGTAGTAACAGTATCATACAAACCGGTGGTAGTTGCTCGCTTGAGGACCCCAACCGGCCAGAAAATATTGCCTCAGAAGGCAAAAAAATGGTACTCCTACCGCCGTGGCATTGGTCGTCACAGGAAGGCACAGAAAATCAAACTCAGGCAGGGATCAGGGAGGGCAAGGCTTGCCGAGCGCGAAGGCTGGCCAGTTGCCAGCAGCAGCAGCAGACGACAGAAAATGAGTGAGGACGGTTACGAAAAGCGAGTACGAATAGTGAGCAGTTGTTCAAGTTGCTTAAGGCGACACTACTACACTACAGTAGCTACCTGGTATCAAAATCTGTAAATAAAACCGAATGTGAATCCGCAGGTAGGCCGTAGGCCGTATTAAAACAACAATGGCTCATGCACGGGGTGCACCAACAGTGCTCGACCAAACTACAGTGTCCTTTTTTGTTCCTTGTCTTACATGCTGAGGGAGCGCCGCTTCACTGATGCGCCACTCCAAACAGCCACCGCCACACAGCAGCAGGGATATCGATCGGCATAAGGGGAACACAAAAGGGTCGATCCGCCCGCCGCGCCAATAGTTGGTACGCCACCCCACTTTTCACCGAGTCTCTTAATTAGAAGAGCATCCCGCCCTCGTTCTTCTGCTTCGTGAAATAAGTAGAATCGACAGCCGACGACGTAACGTCAACTATTTCAAGGTCTGCGTCTTTTGCTTCGTCGCTTCCGGTACCGAAATGCACGTGTTTGTGTTTTCTCCTACCTGTCTGTTGGTCTCTTGAAGCTTGTCGACGCTGCCCTCGTGAAGATCAGCCTGCGCCAAAGTTCTGGCTTCCAGATGTTCGAAGCGAGCCTGGATCAGCTGCGCCTTTGCCTGTGGTGTCGTACGTACGGGAAAAATCAGATGGTGCGGCGCACAACGTATAAACATGTACCACGTTTGGCGTTTGCTATGTTGGGGCGCGCCCGTTGGTTGCGGTACGTACGTGTTTTGGAGATGCATTTCGCGTCTTCAATGTAAAGCCTTCGCAAAACGTGCCGCTAGAAGGGACAACTTATTCCCAAAAGTGCTGCACCACACCATACACCCACTCACCGGTGAGTTGCGGTGTATACATAAACAGGTCGACCACCCAGGCTACGTACGGCCGTGTACAGGTTAGAGTAACAAGAAAAGGCAACAATACTTTCATGGGATTTCGAGGCATTCGGGGAAAATCGGCGCTCGACAGGCTTATTTACAACCTACTTGTATGTCCAACTTGGGCTCGTTGACTATCCTTAGACGGCAAGCCCCCCGTTAACCCACCCCACCCCACCCCCCACCCCATCCCACCCCACTACTGCTGTGTGTGCAAGGTACGGTATGTATGTTTTCGTTTCCAAAACAACTGCAGATTTTCTCCCACGCGCACAAATAGTCTATAACTATCGTGCGCCGACCTGTGCTTCTCTCAGTTCCCTGTGCAGGCTCTCCACCTCCTCTCGGTCTCGGCCACTCGGAGGTTCACGGCGCGCGGCCGCCGCGGCAGCCATCGCTTGCTCGTGTGCGTCTTCGGGGGCACACCCTGCATCGATCTTTTGGAGCAGGTTGTCGTACACCAGTGGCCGACGGGGAGGAGAGGGGCGCGCGGAGGGGGGGGGTACTTCATTTTTTGCCTGCCATAGTAATTTGACCATTGACCACGCGTCTCGTTCGAGACGGCGCGTGTGGGGTATTTCATGTCAGATACTATTAATAGATGCACGACTACGGCAATTAAGAGCAATTCATTGGTAGCGTTCGAGCGTTCACTGCAGCAGGGTAGTGATTTCCCCTCTGATGTCCCTGCCCTATGGTATTGAGACAAACAATCGCATATTATAAGCCCTGTTCGCTGCATATAGATTTTCTGAACCTCCCAATTTTATAATGTTACCTGATGCGTATACATAGAATATATATTGTCCTCTTCACCTGCAGCCGAAGGAGGTAATTTTGACAGCGTAAAAATTGGAAACTCGGAAAAAACTAACAAACTACCTGGTAACAGCCAATAGGGCTTGTTTAAGTGCGTCTTTTCTGGCGAAAAATATCTCGGGGTTACCTTGCTCTGCCGCAGCCTCTGGTTTTCTGCTCGCACTCCTTTCAGCTGCGTCTCAGCGTTCGAAACACGTTCCCGCAGCTTGTCCACCAATTCGCTGAGCTGTTTGGTGTATATACGGACAATGTCGGCCACAAAGGCGATTTGCAAGGATTTAGTAAACAGAAACGCAAGAAACAAGAGTCGTGGCGGCTAGAAAAAACGGTGCACGTACGTACTAACAAGTACCTGGAAACTTTATAAGCGACACCGACACAGCGCAAAAATATATATGACGTAGTTGGCATTGGGGGCGTAAAGACAGTCCAGCAGTCCTACTGCCAAATGAGAAAGGAGATATTTTATGGATAGCTTTGTGGTCGACAGGGTGCATCCTAGGTACACCCCCGGGTTTCCTAGGTGGATAAGGATCATGCAGCGGGTAAAACGGATACAATCCTGCTGCTCACAAGTACATACGTATACGATAAAATTGATATCTAGGGTATAGTTTCGGCAATCGCACGCAGCTTCTAACTGCAAGTTTCGACGATTTCTCTGCTCTCAAAGCTGGATGAGGTCATTTTTGTTTAATACTTTTACAAAACGGTTCCATCATGTTTTACCTTTCGAGCGGTGGGGTCCTCCTTTGGAAGGACCGAGCCCATGTCCATGTCATCGGCAGAGCGCTTCTTCCCCAGCTAGAGGGCAGCACACGCGCGCGCAGGGACGGTGGCTTCTTACGCATGTATGTCGGTACGTCCAAGCGCCACTGAATCGTGATAAGCAAGGGTAGTATATAATACCGCCATGCAATCCTTCGACTGCTTTATACGATCGTTCGATTTTATATTGAATGGGGTCACGGCCTATATGGTCTGACCCAGCGTGCCCGATCTAAGGTCGATTCTACTGGACGCCGCTACATATCTCATCTCTGAGACAATCACGAGTACGTAGCGTCATCGGGCAGGCTCGGTGAAATACCCTATTAAACAACAGCAACAACAGCAACAGCAACAACAGCAACGGCAACAACATCAACAACAGTGACAGCACCAGCAACAGCAACGAGAGCTACAACAACAACAACCAAGCACAACAACAACTAAGCACAACAACAAGAACAACAAAAAAGCGACAGCAACAACCAGCAACAACAACAACAACGACGACAAAAAACAACACCACGCTCGTCACTGTTGTCACCTGCACGTGGCGGCTTCGCATCCCGGCCGCCCTTGCTGCAGGGCAAGGGCTACGGGGACCTGCCGGTCCGGCTCCCACCGCCCTCGTTCTCGCCAGCCTTGCCGTGACCAGCTCCTTCTTTTTCTTCGCCAAGGCATCGTTGAGAGTCTGCGAAGGACAGTTCGAGCGGGAAAGATCTAGGCAAGTTTTATCACAGGAATTAGTGACTTCATGAGCAAGTACTTCGAAATATATCAAGGAGCGTTGCGGAGGGCCGGCCAGTAGAAATGACCCGCAGGGTACGTGCCGAATTTAGACGAGGATGTTGACGCCCGCTCCATCACCCGCTCTCGTCGGTGACGACACGAAACCGCCGACCTTTACTGTGGAGAAACGTACGATACTCACATACGTACTGCCTGTCGAATAAAGGGATACGCAGCGATTTGTCTGTCTGTTGTCTACGCTTGCGAATGTGAATGGGCGTCTTCAGGTGAGCGGCCGAGCGTGTACGCAGGTAAACGAAACGTCCGAGGTTATTTTTCGCAATTGTGTTGTACCTGATGGAGTGCCCGACGCATTGATACGTAGCTATAACCAGGAAACTGTTGGTTTTTTTAGGATTCATCGATCACGTGTTGTGGCGCTTCTGACAGACGGGACGGATGTATGCTATGGGGGAAGCAAGTCTTCCTAGAGTTGTCCCAAACTGACCATTGCTATGGTTTACCCTGAGCCATGCTGAAGATATGAGACATCAAGAACCTACTGTATCCAAGAAGAGGCGTGGAATTACCCAGCACCCATATCACACGTCGTTAACAGGACGGCCGCCAGGAGAAAAGTCGTGTGATAGGCTTCTACGATTGTTCAGGGCGGGCTAATGTTATAGAGTGTCGAACGCGTACGTAGCTATAGAAACAAAGCTATGGTTTGTTCAGGTCATAGAATACGTGTCGCTTTTGAGGCAGTACGGATGTTGGGAAGCGGGGATGCTCAAGTCTGCCTGGAGTCCTCCCCCTCTGACCACTGCTTTGCTTGACCTTGAGCCATGTTGCCACCCTGCAGAGAAGAGACAACAATAACCTAATCAACAAGCATCGTGAACCTACCCAGCACCAACATCCCTGCGTCCTGTACAGGGTAGTCATACCACCATTGGTTTGCTAAAGCAAGACATGGCAGGTGTGCCCGCGGAAGAATACGATCAACTGGGTCCGTACTCCGACCATTTTTCAACTGCATTTTGACGTTTGCAATTACTTATTAGTGCCATGCCCCCCCTCGCAATATATATAATATATATATATATATATATATATCGCTCCACCGATAACGGTACCAGGTGCATGTTATTTCCCACGAAAGAATGAGCACGAAGACGTTGTGGCATAGGAGACAGCCCCCACGCTGCCACTCCTCGCTGCCCATCACAGCACCCACATAGACGTCAGCCAATTTTTTGTTCTAAGCCAGTTTTCGGTCCCATGGTTTAAAATACATATTTTCGGGATACGGTGATTCCGAGTCAGAGTGCGAGGTGAAGCCGTAGAAAGGAGGGGCCATTTTCGACATTTACGACGAATATGAAACCGTGCCGAACGTTATATTGGATGCCCCCTGCAGTACTATCGCACTCCAAACTCCATGGGTTGCTGCCGCGCTGAGTGCTCAGCGCGGAGGAATACCTCCCGGACGAGACCCTCCAGCTCCGGGGTAGGAGGCCTCATCCAATCCGCTAGGTACATGGGGTGATCGACGGCAGAGCTACAAAAAAAATAATACTGGTGCAACAGCAGTACGTAGCATCGCACCTTGATCTTTGTCTTCAGATCACTGTTCTCGCGCAAGAGAACGCCGTTGTAGCGATGCAACTCCTGCGCGAGCTCCTCATTTTCCCTGTTGCGCGGATGACCGAAGCCGCCGCCACCGTCGCCGCCGCTAACGCCGACGCCGGCAGCACCGCTACCACCGGCCGCGGGAGCGCGTGTTGGGGCACCACCCCCCCCGTTTCCGGCGGTGTGGTCGCCCACGTTCTCCAGACGATACTTGAGTTTCAGGCTCTTTTCAATCTGAGACAGCTTTGTGTTCATGCTGGAAATTGCGGCGGAAGAGGACGGATAGACGGGCGGACAGGGTGCCCGGGAAGCGTTACCAATTCGCAGCCGCAAAAGTGATCCGACACTAATTTCAAGTATTTTGTCACCACGACGTGGGTGGGTGCAGTTGCAAAAGAGTTAACTCCTTTTAGGACTGCACTTCCGTCGTGGCGACAAAATAGTTGGCACTACTGCAGTTGGCCTTATTTGAGTCAGATTTAGGTAGATCTACGTACAGCAGTGCAGTAGTGATTGAATCGACCCCTTCAGAAGTCCACCCACGTTTGGGGGGAAACATTACCAGGATCCTTTTGCATTAGCGGTTAAAGCGAGTTGAGTACGATACATAGCTATTTGCTCTTGTTTACCTTCTGTATCTGATGATCCCAAAACCTCTCCGAATCGGGTACAAGCAGTATACATTATGGAAAAACTGCCTGCAGGTGTTGTCCTTGCCACAGACAGACACCAGAATCATCTACGTCACACAAATCGGGCATCCTTGATGATCCTCGTCGTACGAAGGTCAGAAGAAAACATGCGTTCCACGATCCATTTTCCATATACTGCTGTAACACCTGGTGTATATGTATGACACACGTCGGGATTTATATTTCAAACCGTCAGCATGCCCATAATCCACAATAGGCTCTGCAAGTATCACGAAGCTTGCCAAGTTGAGCCGACCACCCAATCGGTCGTACTCAATGGCTGACGTAATTGTAACAGTAATTGTAATTACAATTATGTAAAAAAAGTACGTTTGGTACCTGGTACCGCAGCATCGTACGCATGGACTTTTTGTTGTAGACGGGTTGATGAGGACACTTTCTCCAACAGTCAACAAAAACCAACCTCTCAAGAGCCTCGTTCCCACCCAAGAAGACAATCAGAGGGGGGGCTTGTCCTGTACTGCGCGGTGACTGTACGATTTAAAAAAAACGCAAACGTGATGTTTCTTCATGGGAGGAGATATCTATCCCCTGACCCCCGGTCTGGGGGAAAAAATAGCAGAAAACAATCTACGCAGATGACGGGCGACGGACAAAATTCTGCGTAACTACCACCGTGTCTGTAAATATAAGGAATGTTGGGGCATTATTATGAATGTAAAAATGGTCCTTAAAATTCCGTCCGGACAGCGTGGGATACGTTCTGTCTCACCGGCGGATCGTGTCATCTTGCTCGTTAGCCTTGTGCGTGAGAGACGTGTGGTCATCTCGTAGGCGCAAATACTTCTCCTCCCAAGATAAGCCTTCCATCGGGCTGGGCAAGCGCAACGGCGATGCTGCCCCGCTTGATTGTCGACTACCCCTTATCGATCTTGTCGATCGGTGTACCTGTTCAAGCAGGGTCAAGGGATGAGAAGACTATTTAATACCAGGTGCCAGGTTCGTACCAGGTAGTAGGCGTACAGCGAGCAGACGATTATTTCCAGCATGAACACAACAGAAGACTGTCGCGAACAACAAGCGGCTGACAACGTGAAGATTTCTCGTCGTAAACGTTGGATTCCCACTCGTCTTTACAAGCGTACTTGGCGAGGCCGGTCGCAATTGATCGCGATAGATTAGGCTGCGGATGATTCCGCAACCCCACCTTGTTTGTATTTATAGCCGGAAACATCAGTCTCGCGTTTTGTACACGACACCAAGAACCGGTAGGTAAAACTCTCATCCTTCCCGGTCGTATCTTTGCGAGAATCGAGAATCAAACTAACATGCAAATACTCGCTAGTTTTGAGCACTCAACCAGACGCACCTATTAGTCTCTCGTCGACATGGCGCCCCCTCAGGGGAAGTTTACGCTTGCCATCCGTGTGCCGGACCGCTTTGGCTTGGCCTCTGTTCTGTCTGTTTTGTCTGTTTTTTTTTTCAGTTTTCAGTTTGTTCCCCCCTGTGTAAAGATCGGAGTTATAAAACCTACATGGCGTTCTTCTAGAGGGCAACTTTGAGGAAATGCTGATGCGGTGCGATTGGATCTGGGCCGTCTGTGGCATGCGTGTGGTGTGAGACCACCCTGTAATTCTCTGGCTGTTGCTCCTCCAGTCCACTTCCAGCGCTTGTCCTCGACAGAGGTCATTCGGCATCAGCGATGGCTTCATCTTGCCTCCGTGCGGCGCTTTTGGTCGGGCTCTACGTGTCAGGAGCCCGGGCCTTCATGACGACAGGAGTTAGAATTGGGGTGAGCAAAAACGAAAAAGTCGTGTTGATGTGGGTGTTGCGACGTTACGACCAGACCCGCCTCCTGCCCTCTGGTTACGAAGCTGGTTCCCGATATAGAAACATGCACAGGCAACATGCGGGATCGCTTTTCTCAAGCATTATATGTTCTGCGGTGGTATGTATTGAGTGCGGTCGCGGAGTAAGCTTCACTGCTGCTATGGATACTGTGATTCGACGATGCCATCTTACGTTACTGAACTCACCGCATCTATGATCGCTGCACGGAGTACGAGGTCCAAAGGCAACCAACTCTGCAGCAGCAGCAGCAGCTCTCACGCGGTCTGCCTGCTCCCGAACACTATATACCCTGTGTATGCAAGTGGTACAATGTAATACTATTGCTGTATACACGAGCGTAGTCCAACCAACGACACTGCTGTACCTACCATATCGTACACAAGCGTTGCCTATAAACAGCCTCGACCTGGCGGGGTTTCGCACCATCTCGCGTCTATAAAGGCCACACACCTGCGTGCTTGGGGTGACACTATAATTAATATCATACCTGTACTGCATAGATACCAGGTACGTGCAATCACGTATCGGTATACAGCAGAGTAATAACACACAAACTCCTCGCCCCCGACTTACCGTGAACAACAAACAGCAAACAGCCACCTCCACGAGGAGCCAGCGAGGTCTCCGGAATGAAGCAACGTCCACGATGATGGCAGCGACATCAGATGCGAGGGGCAGCAGCAATCCCGTGCGGGTGGCGATCTTGGGCGCCTCCGGCTACACGGGCGCCGAGCTGGTGCGGCTGCTGCTTAGCCACAGCGGCGTGGAGATCGCGGTGCTGACGGGAAACACCCAGGCCGGGAGACCCTTCTCGGATGTGTACCCCCAGTTCAGCTACGCCAAGGTGAATTTCCTTTCATATTAAACGGATTGCAAACGTGCTAGAGCAAGCAACGAACAACCCACCTGGTATTGTCTACACCAGGTATGCAGTATGCAGGCAGTAGTACAGGACGCTTACTATTAATAAGAAAACGAGCAATAGGAAACGCATGCTGGGGTCTACCGGAACAGAAGAAAATCGCCAGGCGTTTTAAGCGAAGTTTGTGTTGAACGCACCCATCGCATGATCGAAGTGAGAAATCCAGGCAGGACCCGCTCTCCTCTGTTTTACCGGGTGTACACTCGTACCAGGTATCGTTTATGGGTGTCCTTGTACGAAAATAAAATAAAATCTACGAGTAACAGATTCCGTTCTCAGAACGATTTGGAGGCCACAACTTTGCAAACCCCTTCCAACCGTCCTGTTTCTTACCGGCATTGATCATGTTGACCTCATTGTTGGGCGCCAATATGTGATGTGTGTTCTTCACATTGACCCGTTCTTTCTACCCCGTCGACATCTAGCACACCCCGTGCCAGTGCTGATTCATTCATCCTAGAGACGTACGAGCTCTGCGCCCACGAAACCACGACACGGATATATTACTGCTGTACCAGGTACATTGTGATGCAGCAAGGAGAGTAGACAACGAAGCGACATGTCGGCGTACCATAGACTTTGTTTTACCTCTCATCGTTCGACGCCAATAGATTTTGAAGACGGGTCATCGTTCGACGCCACTACAGAAGGTTATGCTGACCTCTCACCGTTCGACGCCAATATAAAAGTCGCCTCCTCTGATGTCTGCCCTCTGCCTTGTCTTGGTCCTGGACGGGTTCAGCCGAGGCTTCGAAGCGCAGTTTTATTAGTTGTCTTCTGCTCGGGGCCAGAATGTGCCTCTGCCCTCCTCGCGTCTCGCGAGGACGTATATAGTGTATGGAATATAGTGGCGATGTGGGTCGTTCTCGTGGAGAGGGTCGTTCATGCAGAGAGAACCATTTGCTCCCCCTGGTGCGTTCGGGGTCTGTGCATGTTTGTATCCGCGAGCGTCAACCGTCGTGAAGATCATCCATGATGGTAGCGAATCTCACGAGACCGGACGTTGGTTGACGTGTCTCCGTGGTTGTGTGATCGGAGTTCAACGAGGTTTGCGTACCCTGTCCTCCACAATGCCCCCACGGGGCACCTGCTGCTGCATTGGTGTTGTTGCTGCTCGTGACTGTTGTTATTTCTGTCACTATAATATTTCACGTACGACACCCCCCCCCGCCTCGAGGGTCCAGACGCCCGGACACAGTTGATGATTACTACAGGATGTTGTCCCTGGTGTCATTTCCCGCCCAGCAATTGCACAGATACGAAGAACACGCGCGAGATAATAATGGTTGGTGTAGACTGCTTGCCCTGTTAATCCTAATGGTGCATATCGCATGTACGAGTCACGGCGTCCGCGTGCGTTTACCCTCAGGGGGGTGGGGGAAAAAAAATGCCAAAAAATACAAAGCAGTACGTACGCACGGTACACATTACGATGGCTTCTGAAGCACATCGTACACCCTCGATCAAGAAAAAAAGCGAAAATGAAATGAAACAAATCCAAAAGAAAGGAAAAGGGGGAAAAGGGGAAAGTGTACGCCTCTGACTCGCTGCCGTTGTTGTCGGTGTTGTTCCACAGCAACTGCCGGAGTTGTCCAAGCACGAGGACCACGACTGGAAGGACGTGGACTGTGTCTTTTGCTGCCTCCCGCACGCGACAACTCAGGAGATCATCATGCAGCTGCCGGAGCACCTCAAGGCAAGGGGGTGTTCGCAGCTCGTTTTGTTTCTCAAACACAGCATGTTTTTTTTTTCACATGATCGGGTTTTCTTGGCCTGACCTCGTGTCGCGTGATCCGGCGCTCGAAAACGCCTGGACGAATGAGACCTTTTTTTTTGCTCTCTGCGAGTTGGGCCCTGCTAACAGCCTCCGCCGCAGGGACTACTGTACCCACTGATAACAGGCAGCGTTCGGTGAACGATATCCGGCTGCTATTTCAGGCGTTACTGACGACGTGCGCTTACCATACTCGCAGCTACTCCGTGCTCAATCCCCGATTGATTGCGGTCTTGAAAAACGAAAAAAACGCTCGTGTAGCTGCTATTTCGAGCTGAAATGTGAGTATCCACGTAGGGTGGAGGGTGGTCCCGTGCGGAGGGCTCTGCACGCGCGGCAGCGCCGCGCACGTGCACCAGCGCGCAAACGCTTTGTTATCGCTTCTCCCGTGACTAAAACGTTTACCTTCGTCCGGCCCTGCCACGCTTGCAGATCGTCGATCTCTCCGCGGACTTCAGACTGAAGGACGTCGATACATACGCGAAGGTGCAACTACAAACAACGTCAGGGGTGACATACTTTTCGTTGGTTTATTTTTGTCTGCTTTTATTATTTTTTATTTCATTGGCTGCGGCAAGGGTGATTTCTGTATGAGGTACTGTTCCGATCCATGAGGATGGTTTTGATTTGTTGTTAGTTCGCCCTTACCGCACCGACCGATACAGTCGTGTGCTAGACCGGCACCAATCATTTTATGACCACAGAAACATAGACTTGAGCATTAACCGCTCTGCTCGGAAATATAGAGCGCGCTTGGATGGGCACCCACCCCGAAGCCCATAAATGCACTCTATGTAGTTTCCGACCTGAGCGGCAATTTAAGCGAGAATGTCGCCTCTGCTGTACTTCGGTTTGGTTTGTTTTTGATGTTCGCCAAAGCGTTTTTTTTTTTTGCCGCACCCCCCCCCCCCCCTCCCTCCCACCCCAACAGTGGTACGGAGGCGAGCACAAGGCCCCGGCTTTGCAGGCGGAGGCCGTGTACGGCCTGACTGAGCTTGCCAGGGACGAGGTGCGAAACGCCCGGCTCGTGGCCAACCCAGGCTGCTACCCGACGGCGGCGCAGCTCCCCCTGATAGCTCTTATTAAGGCCGGTCTAATTCTCACCGACGACATCATCATCGACGCCAAGTCGGGGACTACTGGCGCCGGGCGCGCGCCTAAGCAGGGCACCCTGTACTGCGAGGTGCGTAGTGTGGGGTTAGGTTTGAACCGGCCTGTGAGCGGCCGCCGCTATGGTATGCCGGTACGGTGGTGCTGTGGTTCTGTGGAGGTGGGCGTGGGGAGTGGGTTATCTACCCCTTCTTTTTGCTTCAAATTTTATCCTGCATTTGCTTCAGGTGGCGTTGGGGGGGGGGGGGGGGGGGGGGGTTATCTACCCTTTTTTGTTGCTGCAGCACTTCATGTATCCTGCATTAATTTTCAAGTACGTAGTTTTTCAATCAGAACGTTGATGCAGTTCTTACCCCTTTTTGACCGCCGCACCCCCGTTTCGGGTACGAAACACTTGAAATTAGAGCAGGAAAAAGTTAGGAGTGGTGGAAGGGTTAAGGGGCCGAGAGAGGTAGGCGTCAAGAAAGGTATGTTGAGTGTACAAGGTGTACGAGATAGTCATATGTAAGCGTCTGGGATACGTAGAGACAACATACATGTTTCTCCCGGGGACGTTTCAGATGTTCCAGGGAGGTGCCCCATAGTACGCGCTATGTTCTATGCTCTACTCCTTGGCTGCGTGTACCCTTTCTGTTCCGGCACGGTGAACGCCCACCGATGCATCCCGGCTCTGCCCACGGCTTTCCTACAAGGTACATATATCGGCGTGTATTGTAACCAGAGGGGCAGTTTGTTTGCGAAGTTAAAAAGCGCGCATGATATCCCCCTGCGTACATTCATACGGCAGTGATATGCTGCGCGTTCACCTGTACGTACTATGCACATCATTATATGCAGTGAAACGCAGCTATGAAACATACCGTGCGCGAGGCTTCCGTTGAGCTATGTACTGCTGTGGCAACGGGTTTTATGTAGACAAGAACATTCGAACGTTATTCGTCAGCCCCTAAGAACGCGCAGCCCAAACGTGCCGCAGCGTTGCCGGTTCTATTTCGAGAATCAGCCCGTCAGTTAGCGCGGGACCGTTCTGCCAAAACTAGGTCACCGAGGGGAGAGGGGCAGCAACAGCCGGGCGGCGTTCGTTTTCGTTCCGATTCCGATTGGTGCTATTTGGGGCGAGAAATCGCGGGGGCTCGTAGCGTCCCCACACCCCCAATAACAGACGCACGTAAAAAAAAGCCATCGGCACACATGTCCAACTCCGAGGGGGCGATTCCGGTCAGACTCGCTGACTCGCTCGCCTTCCACGCGAATATATGAAGAGTGCCACTCTTATTGGTAAGTGTTTGGTGCTACTTGTACGAGTTTTCCATGCATGGCATAGTTCACCATCTACTGTGGATCGCTTAGATCCGATATGCCGATATGATATGTTATGCGAGAGCCTCATCATACAGATGGATACCACTCGAAAAGCATGTGCGCGTGCGCACAAAAGCTGTGCCACACAGATCATACAGATCCCCATTTCATGATGTCCATCGTGCAGATCAGGATCTGTCTGTCCAGAAACAACCTACCTGGTACAGTAGATCTTGAAAATGATAATGCGATCTGATTTCTGATCTTGCCGATGTGTGCAATGTCGTGTGTACTATAGTGGTTCAGTGTCACGTACCTGGTATGCATTTACGGGTGTTACGAGTGATTATGGTGCTACGGGCGCGTGCAAGATAGACCGTTGCTGACTGACCCTAAAACGATGCCGCGCCATGCCCGCCCTTTTTTGTATGTTTCGGCGTTGGTCCAGGTCGCCGACGGGATCAACGCATACGGTGTGGGCTCCCACCGGCACGCGCCGGAGATCGAGCAGGGGCTCGGAGAGGCCAGCGGCGCGGACGTTGTGGTCAACTTCACGCCGCACCTGATGCCCATGTCCAGGGGGATCCTAGAGGTGATCCTTCTGTTCGTTTGGGAGGGCGCTGAACTTTTTAAGGAGGGATGGATGGAGGGAGGGGGCGCGGGGGTCGGCTTGTTTCGCTAGTCTTGTGTCATGACAACGTTGTGTCGCTCTTGGTCCCTTATGTAACACTTAACTTGTGTGTCGATATGTTGGCCTCGCCCCACCCCCCTCGAGAGGTTTGCTGATATTCGGATTAGGTCCATGAGTGCGAAATGCTTGCCGCAACCTATCGGTGACGATTAAACCGGTCGTACGTCCCCGGAACCGGAACAGCGCGGTGTGTACGGTAACCCCTCGGAGTGGCGAGTCAGTCCCAATTTTCCTCGTGGCGGAGGTCCGGGTATCTTGCGGTTCTCTGCGCGCTCGCCCTAGGTTGTCGGTCTGACTTGGGAAGATGAGTGGGGTTAGCTGCATCACGCAATAATAAAGGGTGAGCTAGCAGTTGGCGTTCACGCTGCTTTGACAAATGCGTCATACTGCGACGTTACGGTTTCCTGTAACGCTGAATCAGATACTGCTGTGGCTTGGGGCTTTCTGATCAATGTTCGCAACGCGGACCCCGAGAGTTGCGACGTATGTGTTCTTGTCGGTTCCGCGCTAGACCCCAAGAGTTGATATTCATACCCGGTTCGTCGTGCTTTTCCCACCCTATTTCAGTGTGTCCCCAAACTGTTTGTTGTGAAACTTTCTCTGCGTTTCTCGATGCTAATTTTCTGAAGCGTAAACCTGCCCTCCGTCCCCCTCTTCAGCCTCTCTCCCTCCCCCCCTTGCCCTCATTCGTCCTTTCACTGCGCCTTCTCGTCCCACGTCTGCAGACGATCTACGTCAAGCTGTCAGACGGTAGCACGGTGGAGGACGCGAAGGCCGCCCTCGAGAAAGCATATGACGGGGAGCGTTTCGTGACGGTGCTCCCAGGAGCGGCAGTGCCCCACACCCGGCATGTCCGAGGAAGGTGCGCTGGGCACAGCAGTCATTTCGCGAATCACCGAACGTGTTTTTAGTACTCGGAGAATCGTGGGGGTTTTGGATAACAATTTGTCTCGCTTTCCGAAGTGTTTCATCCTGTTTTTTTGTCGTCACCCCCTTTTTGTTCGTAGTTCTTCCCACTGGCTGTGATGGGTCGAGGTTCGAGCTGGACGTTGTTGGAGGGCAAATATGTCGATACTGCTAGTTGTGGCGCGTGCCACGGGTAGGGATAGCGGCCTTGTTTTCTGAGGCTGCTCACTTGAAGAACTCCATACTACTATTACGTGGGACCATAGTTAACAGGACCAAATATTTTCACTAAAAATGGTTGGATATGTAGGTTTTTATGTATACCATAGGTCCTATTAACTATGGTCCCCCCGTAATAGTAGGTCAACCAACGCTGACTTTGAGGAAATGTGTGCGCATTATCCGAGGGACACCATCACATGGCACACTTTAAGGGGCTGACGCGACAAAATGTGCAAACACAAACGGGATACTATATTACCACGTAATCACCGGGTAGTTCCTCGGTAGAGGAGCGTTTCGTATTAATAGTGAGTCAAGCCACAAATACTTGCCTCATAAGGGAAAAAGTGGTATATACACCACTATCCTAGCACGCGTCTGATCTGCTTCTTGTTTTCCCGTTGTTTACCGGCCCGTCGGTGTTGGACGCGTTGGGCTTACTCTCGCCGTCTTGAAACAGCAATCACGTCTTCATGAACGTGGTCCCAGACCGGCTGCCCGGCAGAGCTATCGTTCTGGTGTCCATGGACAACCTCGTCAAGGGGGCCAGCGGACAGGCGATACAGAACATGAACGTAATGTTCGGCCTCCCGGAGACGCAGGGCGTCGACATAGCGCCAATGTTCCCGTGATGAAAAGGCAGGCGTTTTTAAGGCGGGGACGGGATCGGGCTGGGCCGGACCTGGACGGACGGACGGTTTCGCTCTTAAGGCGGTGTTCCAACCAAACATGCTACTTTTTACTTGCGTAGGAGACTGGTCTTTTTTGGCTCGTCAAGGTCTCTGTTGGCCGTGCGATGCTGGTTTTTGTGTACGAGGGGGCGTTTTGTTTTCGGCGCGTCAAGGCCTTCTTTGGCCTTGTTATACTATTTGGGGTACGGAGGCGGTCGGTCTAGCGGTCAAACCGCGGTCTCCTGATTCGGTGGGCCATAGTAGTCAGAACCCAAGAGGGACCCACAAACCGAGTATTCCCCCAATGTATACACATCACTTTTGGTTCTGAATGCTCTGCTCTCGCCTGATAGCATAGTTGGGTTCAACCCGGTATATGCCTGGTGTTTGCAACGGTTGGATGGAGATCCACGCCTGTTGCTTATTAATGGCGATTGAATGGATGATGCATGGCCTGTTCGTGTGCAGAGTGGACGTTGCTGGATGCACCGTTTTTTCAGGTGGGATGGTGACGGGCGTGCTGCCCACCGCCCCGCGATCGTACTCAACTACTATCGCACTCTGTGGGGTGGAATGTTTTCAGATCGAGGGCCTCGTTTTCATTATGGAAGATGGCATGGCGTAACCAGGAAGGAAGAGAGGCAAGCCAGGGCTTCGTCGCTGAACAGTGCCTGCAGCCTGGATGGCGCAATAGGCCGACCACGTTTTTTCGACCAATCAAGCGTTTCCGTTAAAAAATAGTTGGACCAATCGGAGCACTGCTGGTGGGGTTAGCAGTGTTTCGGCCTTCCCACGGAGGCCTTGGCTATTTGGCGCATTTTGTGCGTTCGCCACAAAAGCGGCCGACGAACGATGGAAACCCAAAGGGCGGGGGGGTACAGACAAGGAGGCAAACGCTACCCTGTGCCGCATGGACAGTATACCTGGTACTTGCGAAGCCTAAAAAACGGGCGTGTTTGTTCAGCAACAGACAACACCCGTAAGAATTTTCGTTTTTTTCAATGCCCCGCCAGAGGGACAGGCAGCGGCTATGTGCCGTAAAAACCTCTGAAACATTATTTAGCGCCGCGCTTGTTGGTTCGGCGGCGGGTGTTCAACCCTACTGCCGTGCGAACGTCTCCGCAGCAGTAGCAGGTTCGGGTTGGCACCATTTTTTTGTAATCCATATACACGCGGTCTTCCACTCCAGAGTTATTGGAGCCTGTCTTGTGGGACCGCGGACCAGATGATGGCAACGACTTGATGTGAGAGCAGCACCTCACGGCGGTGATGAGGCTACAGGGCTCATCTTCTGGCGTGTGCTCGTAGGCTACATACTTGTATGATACCTGGTACATACAGCACGAGTATTATAGTGGGGCGGTGATACGCACGCGTTCGTTTCATCTTTGAAAAATCTTCTGGTGTGTTCGCCGTATACCCACTTTTTTTCCAAGTCATGCCAGCAGGGTGTGGCCACTTTCTGTTCGTGTACAGTTACGTGTTGTGAGCGCTGGCGACCGGTTGACTAGCCTACCGTATAATCCGGGTGATGAGGTATCACACCCCCTGGAACAAATTTCAGAGCCGATTTTGTCAAAAAAAAACAGGAGAGAGCGCACAAGACGAAAATGGAGGTGGCTTTGAGAAGATGGATTGTCGACATATTTCTCCCATAGACGCGTCGCTCGGCGTTTGCACTCTCTCCCCGTTTGTCGAGAAGATCGACGTAGAATTTCTTCCCAGGGGGTGTGTCGTCTTAAGTGTTACCGGTATACGGTAACCGCCGTATGGAAGAACCAGAATAATTCCCAGCAGTGATCGGCACGACCCACACACAAAAGGCCGTAGTATACAGCGCTCTGACGATTCCTTTAACCATATACCAGGTACGTACAAATTTACTTCCAAGTGTAGATTTTTTTTTTCAAGTGCAGAAGCCTACCAGGCAAAGGATCGTACGAAGAATCCAGCCGGCGACACCCGTACGTACGTGACCAGAACGAGCGATAGCTCTCTCCATTTGACGACGGGACTTTGATTCGTCCCGACAAAAATCGGTAAATTTTGTTCCGCCCGGATGGCTTATACCGACTGGAGTGGTTACCAAATGCAAATTCATGTGATTGCTGCCGGATGTTACTGGAATTCTACTGGTTTAGACGAAACAGACAGACAGGCATACCAAATGCAAATTCATGTGATTGCTGCCGGATTTTACTGGAATTTTACTGACTTAGACGAAACAGACAGACAGGCAGACACGTTCAGAGTTTGGTTGTACAGAGACCCTACAACAGCAGGTACACCTAGGGAATATTGAACTACTGTGTGCCAAAAAGTCGCAATAAACGACGACCCCAAAATGTGCAGCACCATATTGCGGTAGATTCCACGCTTACAAATCGACGAGGGCAATGGGGAACCAACGACGCGGAACACCGAGAGTGAGAGGCAGCGAGAAAAACCGACCGAACAAGAAAAAAAAACAAACGTTGAGCTCCACGAGGTTGGAAAAAAGCGATGCACCTCAACATCACCGTATTTACATTACATTCCGAGCGGCGCAAGCAAGCGCGCCATGTTATCACCCAGCGGTACTGGTGGTGCTCGGTACCAACCCACACTGCACACAGCAGTCTAGTGGCACCAACTGCACTGCCCCACGCCTCAATGAAGCAGCAACACGGCGCTTCACACGAGCAGCCACCGCGCATCCTTCAGAAGGACGCACGACCAAAACTCTTGCCTCAAAGACTAAGTACGGACAGTAGTGACGGACGGTTATTCTCACAGCCGAACCTCTCTTTCGTGTACGTAACCACGCCGCGTTAGTGAACGGAGCACGTAAACACGCCGCGCTTATAACGGCCGAGCGCGTAAACACGCCGCGTTTGTAACGGTCGTGTGCGTAAACACGCCGCCTTCGTGGCGATCGTGTACGTAAACACGCCGCGTTTGAAACGGTCGTTCTCGCGACCGAGCCTCTCTCGTCGAGAGCGTTCGAGCGACACCCTGTATGATCTGCCCGTTGGCATGACAGCTCTGCCGCGCCCCTCTCGCAAACGACGTTCCGCTTTGTTTTTTCTCAAGTCTTCCACCCCTTTTTTCGCTGGTGCTCCATGTAGTTTACGTCTGTTTATCGCGAACGGAACGTACGGAAGTAGGAGCATGGATAAGGACGCGCGTTAGCTTGTAGGTAGCCTACATAACTACTACGAACTGTAATGCGACTACCGTCCAATAAAAAGGATTCAAAAAGCCCCTTTACAACTGCCTGCACCCATGTTGCAGGGAAAAGCTACTGTACTTGGCAATAGGGTCGTTATTACCGGGGAGTCTTTTCCCCCCAGATTTTTCAGTCTTCGTTCCGCGCATTTTTTTGTATCTTCCAGATTTTCCGGATTTTTTTCCCCCGAATAGGTGAAAATTAATTTTCCTGGTGTATTTTCCTCTGTTGAACGTCATAAATCGCGGCAGTACGCCTCCGTATCTCGATGCAAATTTTAAAAAATACTAATTTGTGTAAATCCTGCAAACCAAAAGTTCTACGATAAGAACGGCTCTTCTAGAGTAGGATAATGTTTACGGATAGTGTTTACAGTGGCAGTGAAAGGGTCAACCTGGACCCAGGATTTTTTTTGGACAGACTACATGACGTTAGAGTGCGTACGGAAGTAGTGAAAGGGAAAATCTAAATTACCCGTCGACGAGAGGTGAAGAAACTGAAGGTTTCATCGTCTGTTCGTCCCAAAAGAAACGAGCGCACCGCCGAGTACTACGAAGCAGTGTGGTACGTCGCACGGGGAGATACGGTGGCTTGCGGAAAAGACGCGGTTGCCTACAGTGGTCGTTCACGATTTGCCCCCGCTTCGATCAGAACGGTTGACAGTCCGCGACAAACGTCTCATTGCCCATATATTAACTTCGAGATTATTCCCCGGCGATCGGGCTTATAGGGATACCTGGCAGGACTTAACCCTTTTAGTACTGCAGTCGCGTTGTGGGGACAAACTCCTCAATTTCCAAGTAATTTGTCCCCAGAAACGGGACTGCAGTCCTAAAAGGCTTGAAGTCTACTGGTATTATGGTATGTTTCATCGAGCATTTTTTTTTTCTTTACCGTTCCCCGCTTAATGGTCTAGATACTTCAGGGCAGAAACATTCCTAGTCTGTATGCTCGAGCTCATGTTGCCAGGTGGGAGAAGCCATATATTATTTTTAAAAAAAGCAGAGAGGATTCCGTCGAAGCTCATATTTGTAAGCTGTGTGTGATACTTCGATCGCGCGTACCGCGAGTTTTACATGATCGCATGACTGCTACATACCTGGTATCTCTTATTGAGGCGAGGGGAACCAAAATCTGACAGCTGCGGTATTATGCATGATCTACAGTAGCACATGTTTCCTGGGCTGCAATATGTACCATACAGATCCTGCACAACAATCTCATAACGGTAGATCAGGATCCAGAGGATCTACATGACCAATCTGATCTATCTGATCTGCCCGAGGTGTGCACTACTGTCTGGGTCAAGGTCTGTACATGGACTTTGCTCTCGTTGTGAACTTCGTAAAACATGAAAATATCAAAGTATCACCATGCCGAAGGTGGAAGGGGGTGCAGAATTATCCACGACCGAGACGTCTTCGAACGGAGATGGGGGCCTCAAGATAACGCCTGCTGCTATACAACCATCGTGAAACCATTCCGCGGGGAGGGGGGGGGGGGGTCCGGACTTTTTTTCGAGCGCCTTCGCACACTACTGTACAACGCACAACACAATGTTGTACGGACGGAGCGGATAATCGGTGATCTCAGAGGAGGAACTCGTAACGAGTACTCGTATATACAGCACGCCGGACGAGCGCCGGGTTGCCTATCGGGGCAGCTTTTGCCGCCTTTGTTCCCGTAGCCATCTCGCCGGCTTCAGAACCGCCTGCAGTATATACACCATGCTAAGAACACCTCGCTTACGGTTGGGGTGGTCGGGTAGCGGGCGGCCTACTGCCAAGCAGAATCAGAATCAGGATCAGGATCACGGTAATCAAGAGCCGTCCAAAGAGTCAGAATAAAAAACACGCTCCGCAAACGTATGTATAAACGCAATTCTACTGCTCCTCCTGCACTCGGTGGGGAATCTGTCTCGTCCTTTCCTTTCCTGCCGGATAAGCTCCCCCCTATGTCTACCAAACGCGCGCACAACGACAACGACCCGTAAGAAGACAAAACTCACAGTCTCCCCAGATCTCGTTGTGGTCGGCCTCGTCCCCCGCCGACTTTCGCGCGTCCTCCGCAGCGGGGTCCACCTTGACCGCGATCGGACCCGAGGGCGCCGTTCTGTCGCCGTACCGCTTCAACAGCGCCGCTCTTCTCGCGGAGGCTTCGTCCACCACAGGTGCTTCCCCTGCATCTGGACCCCCTCGCTGGGTCTGGTTATGCTTCTCCCCCCCTCCCATCTGCTCCTGCTTGTCAGGGGTGTCGGAGGAAATACCCCTCCTGGTTGCTACCGCTGTCGTCGTCGTCGTTGCCGCGGCGGCCGCTGCTGTTGCTGTTATCGTCGGTGTCGTTCTGTGAGGAGGAGGCGGATGCGGCGGGGGGGAGGGGGCGGGGGGGAGGAGGAGGAGCATGCTGATGAGGATGCTGATGCTGATGCTGACGAGGATGGCAATGATCATGAGGACAGGTACGGGGGTGGGCATGAGAAGGAGAAGGGCCAGGTTGTTCGATTTAATTAGTGGCAGGTTGGGTCCGGTCCATCAGCCGCCATAAATGCGGGAGTCTACATGCTGTGGAAATATCCCTATATGGCACGTGAAGGTGACGGTGGCGGTGCTTTTCTTCCTTCTTTTCTTGGGGGCGAACGGCTTAAAACTGGAAGAAAACCCCTTTAATCAACCTTGTCGCGTTTGGTATTATAGTTTGGCTTCACCTCGACAGACGTTGTTACGCCGATGATTTGTGTCTCTTGCCATTTATCGCCGATTCACCCTTTTAGCACTGCAGTCCCGTTTGGGGGACACATCACTCAAATTCTAGGTATGTTTTCCCCAAAACGGGACTGCAGTACTGCAGTAAAAGGGTAAACAGCAGATTTACATGTATTGGAGAGGAGAAAGACGAGCTGGGATAAGGTGGGCACTCGGCGTTCTTGTTGAGATGCCCCCCGAACTTTTCGACGTGCGACGAAGCAGTACACCTTTCACCACAGTTCGGCACGCAACCGTTTAGCTGGAAACGACGAACTTACGATTTGCAGATTATATGCAGTCGGAACCTAAACCTGTGATTGCAACATTGCAACACGAGCGACGCACACATGCTGCAGTCGACGTTCTGCCCCTTTGTGTATACGACGTACTAGGCGCAGCAGTACTTGTAGGCAGTGCGTGCGTATTTTATATGCTCTCCGATCTCCGAGACGTACAACAGTAGACACGTCGTACTCGTACGTGGTGCTTCGTACCACAAGCGACAACAAGGATGCCTGCATGCCAGCACAGTCAGCCCAGCGTCACTAGTAACCATCTAGTCCTAACGAAAATGGTCCCGCGCTACTGGTCGTGCCGCACTAGAGTCACTCGAGGAAGGAGAAGGTGGGCCACGCCTGGCAGCGAATCTGCTTGAGTGTTGCTGTACACCATGATGCTGCTGGCACCGGTGTGGAGGTTCGAGTCAGCGTTTTCAAATTTGCGCACCTTCGATGCATCGCAGGTTGCCCCATCATGACGACTTGGTACATCCTGGAGGCCATAGCTTTCGACATCTCCTCAGAATCCCCAGCTGCCCGCTGAACAAGCACAGCAGATGGCCAGGACGAGAGATAACTGTGAATATGTACTGCTGGCCTGCTGGGCTCCCTAGCTCTGTGTGCACGTGCCTCAGGGGGAACATTAGGATACGCCCCGAGTAATAAAACGCCTTCATTTAGGGTCGAACTCCCATATTTCGACATGACTCTCATGACTCTCCGCGGTAGATATTTGCTGATAGATGGTCGTGACAAGGGCGTGGTACAGTAGTTGGATGCTGTGGTTCTTCTGCATAGGCGGCACTTCTGTACTTCTAGAGAAGCAATCCATGTAGAGTAGGGCGTGGTGCAGCTTGATTTATCTTCGTAGATCTACCCGGAACAGCTCTGAATTTCTGCCGTCTGCATCAATTATCAACGATCGTGTGAGCAGCGCGGGAGAAAATGTCAATACACTTTTCGCGGCCTCAGCCGCATCAGCCTCGCCAGGAAAGGCAAGAAGAAGACCGGGAGCGGGCGCAGCAGCCGATTCGCATCGTTATACTCCTGGAAGAACGCCAGCCCATCGGTCTAGAGCTCGACTTCGGCGCTGAGGTAGGTGCCCAGCCGCCTGCGCTCACCGGTACCATATACCAGGCATATTTGGTTGGGATTCTTATTATTTCTATTAATATTAATAGTACTACTGCTGTGTTTGTTGTTCTTGGAACGGTGAACTGTCTCGTGTAACACAGGCAGACGACTCAGCAGGAGCATACACGAGGAGGCTGCAGCGGGCGGCAGTACGCACACGAAGAGCACGCAGTGGAATGCATCACCAGCGAGCCCCTCTGGCAGTTTGCGTGTCAGTTAATTCATGAGATCATTCGTAAGTCCTTAGATGAGTGTTGTATGAAAGTGTCACACATGTTACTACAAACTGGTCAGCGCCCTTTCGAGGTGGCTGATGAAACGAAATCTACGACCGATTTTCCTACGACCGCCGATCGTAAACGCTTCTCCGAACTGTTATCATAACACGTAAAAAAGTACCCGAGAAGATGCCCGGAGCCAGGAGACCGCACTTTCACCTCGTGACAGACAGCAACTTTGCCTTGACATGTCTCGACTGACGCCAAAATACCAGGTTTTAGTCTAGAACACTCGCCCGGCCCTACACCCTTTGACAGCTCCCGATTTGCCTTGCTTGACATGTCTCCCGACATCTTCGGTATACCCTGGTAGAGCTTTCGTTGGGTTCGCACAGGGGGTGCGATCGGGTTTTCAGCACTCGATTTTTTTTCCAGAACGGGAAGGCTGTGCCAATACCGCTGTACCGAATAGCAAGGTGTTTTCGGAAAGATGTAAGCCATCTATCTGTTCGAGAGCCTTCCGAAAATACAAAATAATGTTCGACTTTATGATGAAGCACCCTTGCCGTTGTCGAGAAAAAAAACAAACAAGCGCAGCTGACGAACGATCGCACTACGAGTACTCGTATGTACCAGGTACCAGGTACCAGGTATTATTTAATGGTAGCACCCCTGTGTGAACTCCACGATCTTTACGGCACATAACTCTCCAAATCAACCAACGTACACAAGAAGTGCAGCGATTGATGACAGTTACAAGTATCAAATATCCTGCTGCGCGCTCCTATGTATATATAAATGGAGGTTTCATGTACTGTCAACACTGCTGTAGCATCAGCTTGTAGAGCAGTAGCCGTTTACCGGGGTAAGCCGTCACCGCTACTACCGAGCAGAGTCGATCAATTCGGATTCCAAGTGTAACTGCTGTATCATAGCGCTCCCTCCGCAAGAGGTACTACTACGAAAACACTGCTGTACCGCGTCACCGCCGTCTCCCGCAATGTAATACCAGGTGCCAGGGATATGATACCAGGCACCTGGTAAGGTGTTAGCTATCATGGAGCTAAACACGGCAGTTGTTGCGCAAGCTTATCCATACGTACAAGTCTGCAGTCTGCAGACAAAGCTTTCGCATATTGCCACTCCTAAATAGTACTACCGGCGCTCGTGGGGACATCATTCTGCGGGTACGAGTACAGACAACAACATTTTTGGCCCCAGTACAGTATTGTTCTTGTCCGACTTTTATTGTTCTGTGTTATCTGTTTCGATGAGCGAGACGACGTGACGATTCGTGTTGCATTGTATAATGCACCTTTATCACAAGGATCACCCTTATTTTTCATCGGCTGCCACACGGGAAGACAGCGCGGAAGCCATGCCCCGTGCGAAGGAACTCAATTCGCTCGTGCGACTACCTACAGTATTGGGTCTTTGGGGCCCCTTTGACGGCGACCAAAACAATGATAGCGTTGGTGATATCATTGTCGTGGTAGTCTACGAGCAGCGTGAGCGCCGGGCAGTCAGGTTGCGTCCGTGCCGTGCGACCACTCCCTGCATCGTAACTCGAACACCAGTTTGTATCATCTCCCAAATCATGCGGTGACTGTAGTTGTGACAATCGCTTTTCATGGTCGGTTTTCATGGTCGATTTTCCCCCTCTGAATTCCCGAGAGGGTTGAGCTTTTCGGGAAACAAGGTAGAAGACGGCCTGAAACACAAGAATGACCGTGTTTCATCGCCGGTCCTGGAAGAGAGTGCAGCAAATCAGGCATCGTCACCATCATGCTGCCCGCGTGCCCGTGCCGTGCGTATGCCTTCGTCGGCCCTTCGGACACGCACACGCCCGCCCGCCCCAGAAGCCAGGGCTACTGCGTGCGGCAGATGCGGTAATTCGTCACTTTCCGTAAAAAAAATAGCGTTGAGTTCGTACTGGGTACGATCGTTTTTTCAGCGCACGATTTTCCAGAACGGGCGAGGTTTCCAAGAACACCGAATAACAAGGAGTTTTCGGAAAGGTATGGTGAAGCGCCTTCCGAAAACATAACGTACCCGGTACGACTTTAGCACCCTTACAGTTGTTAAGAGAATAATGAGCGCTCAAAACGATGCCCCCCCCTGCGCGAACTCAACGCTCTCTTTTTTACGGTTTTTTCGACATTTTTCCCCCTTCGAAGTCCGAAAGAGCAGGGACCGGGGACGCGAATTGGGTGACTTTTTGTGTGTTTCTTATCTATCACTTCTTACTTTGCAGCTCTCTGGACAAGACGTGGTCACAGGTGTATGCCTTCCCTTCTCCCCTCCCGGCACTTGCCTTCATTTTTGTCGCGCAAGGGGGGCTCAGCGTTCCCGCTGCTCGTCGATTTTCATCGACTTTTGACTCTCGTATGTATAAGTTGCCGACTCTCGCTTTGGCCAGTGATATACTATACGTTTGATGTTTGTATCAGAGTGCATGTGGTGCTCATGCTCCCGGTCAGAGTGGTAAGTAGCTGCGTGCGACAGTTTGCGGGGTGCTGCGTCTTTGTATCTGACTGCCGCGTTTGTGACTCGACGTGCGTTGTACGTATAAACCTGGGATTGATGAAGACAACGTACGTAATTTTAGTTAGTTGGCTTATATTTCGCCACCCACATAATATTTAGAAGTCAAGGCCAGCCAACTCACAGCTGTGTACCGAGGAAGTTTGTTCGGTCACATATACCGGGGGAGGAGAGTTCAATATTTATTGGTACATACAAAGCGTTCGCGTGAAACGTGCCACTTGAGGATTGAAAAAAACAGCACGAAAACAAAATGAAGCCACAGCCGCAACATCGTACCTGGTACGTATTGTAGTCATGGTATCTATTACTGTACTTGTCTACTGGTACTTTGTAGCATCCAGCAGTAGCACTTGTGCCTTTCTTTTGATATATCACACGTTGTCGTGTCGTGTTGTACCATTCGTGCGAAGTTTTGACGCTTGACAATATGTTGTATAAAAAGGCCTCGTGCATGTGTGTGCTTTAACGTTTTACCTGCCTTGTTAGGCCGGTGGCGGGACTAAACCTCGTCCTGTAGACAGTTTAGGTGCATACGTTTATGGGGAGGGATGCACGTAACTTCACGTGTGAGAACGAAATTCCCAGTGACTCAACCGTTTTAGAACCGCAGTCCCGTTTTGGGGAAGAAGTACGTAGAATTAGAGTGCGTTGTCCCCAAAACGGAACTGCAGTCCTGAAGGGGTTAAGGCTTGGTTAGTTCTGGCAATAGTATTTTTTTTGTCTACCATGCCCCCGTTTTTCCTGCCATTTTTCACGAAACTAAAATCGGACTCTGAAACAACTTGTAAACAGCAGGAGCACAAGACTACGGTTTTAAATACCTGACGCCTAATGGTAAATATCCTGTTGACTGTTTGCTGCTGTTCTAATATCGGACGAACTGCTGTATAGCTCTACGAAGCTAGAGCTGTCATATCGTCTCCTAGTAGCAAACAAGTAATGAATCCTAGCACTACATACATTACGTAACCACTGCCAAGCCGACTAAACAACGGCTCAGAATAGATTTTGCAGGGGTCGGACTATTGATTTTCACGATAGTGCGGGCCGGGAAGCACTTCCGGTGGTGGGATCAAGGCACGGGCGTGCGTAGACCCAACCCAACCCAACCCAACCCACCCCCCTGCAACCCTATCCCTAACCTTGTGACCCCAACCCGGACCCAAAACGGGCCAGAAACGGATAAAAAACGCGGGTCCGCCGCTTTCGTCTTTCGTCATTCCGAACTATTAATAGCGGTGGACCACGATGTGCGAACTGCGGGACACGATTTGCTTCCTGACACTATTAATAATACGTACGAGTGGTGAGTTGAACGTTCTCCGGAAGTCTTCAATCCACCGCTGGAACACTTGCATCCTAAGGCGTTGTCACATGTACTCCATCCCTGGAAGATCGATCGAAAGTCGTTGTCAGATGTACTCTAGGGTCTTCAGGGGATATCCGGGGTACATCCCCGGGTTTGCTAGGTGGATGTGGGTCTTGGGGATATATCGGATGTTTCTGCTTGCTGCTGTGGAACATCGCGCGCAGAATTCCAAGTCTGTCCGATCGACTCTGTCTGTCACGCTTGTGTGGTAATTCATGCCTGTCTTTCGCTCGTGTTGACGAGGGTGATCATGCTAGGCCTGGGTAGAGCGTGGTAACCTGGCCCATCCCAATAATCTGTAATATCTCTCACTACCGCATGGTAAATAGAAAGCATGACACCTTACGTGCCCATCGGAGACTCACTCGTATCTTCTCCTGTCGGTTTAGTCTTAACTCGTTTGTTTCGTTCTGTTGCAAACACCATTTTCACAGCAACGTTTATATACTCCATTCACCAGCACAAGCTGAAACCGTTGTGCACCACGACCCCACGGTATCGTGCGCGGACGCGTGAGGTACTCGCCCACATGCTCAAGTTAAACGCTGCACACCTCGGCCAGATAATCGATCTCCACTTCATGATCCAGATATTTCATGGCATGTCTATTCCCGATCTCGTGTAGTCTCGCTAGCTCATGTTGCAGGGTGGGCCCGGTGTGATCTGAACGACCTAGCATATGTTTCCTGGGTTGGATCTGTACTAGGCAGCAGATCCTGCACAAAACCTCATACGGGGCGGGCGAGGAAGTAGATGACCTATTGTAGATCATGATGTGTCCCAGCTGCTCGCCTTTGATTTTGTGCTTCTTGCCTGTGGCAGGCGAAAGCGGGGACGGGGGTGCGCGTCTCCCGCGTCGATGCCGGCCTAGCAGAGAGGATGGGCTTGCGGCAAGAGGATCGGCTGGCGTTTATTGGGTGAGAGCAGAGAGCAGCGCGCCGCAAACACGCACTGGTACACAGCGGCAGTACTGTCATAGTGGCGGCAGCATATAATAGAACATTCGTAATACTAGAAATAGTGGTAGTGGTGGGGGTAATAGTAGTAGTCGTTCGTGCAACAAACGCCCCTGACGGATCATGTTCCTCGCTCGCTGTTGATCCTCGTGTGGTCTGTAGCTTTAGGCAGCGCTTGAGGCAGTGCATACGAATTACATACAGTACGAGTGCAAACATACAGTAGGAGTAGTGTCAAGTCGGCTGGCCACCAGCTGGCTTCGCTAGCCGCCCTACCGACTTGAGTTAGGTAGTTGACCGGTTGGTTTTTAGTCGTGAAATATTGCCGACTCACAGCTCTACCTTTTACTGTACTCCTGCAGCGCTCGATCCGCCTTCATACCTCTTCCCTCGCCCCCCCCCCCCCTCCCCCGCCCCTTCCTTTCTCTCTCTCTCTCTCTCTCTCTCTCTTTCTCTCTTTCTCTCTCTCTCTCTCTCTCTCTCTCTCTTTCTCTCTCTCTCTCTCTCTCTCTCTTCCAGCAACGAGGACATACGCGGCATGGACTATGACGATGTCCGTGAAATGCTTCCGAATCTTTCCTATCCCACAGAGCTGGTGTTCGAGCGAAAGGCACGGCGGGGCGGCGGTGGATACTTCAGCGCGTCGTCTCCGTCCCGAAAAGCACCGGTAAGCGCCTCAGGCAGCGATCGCCGACTGGGGTACGGCGACGGGGGGCGCCGCTGCATGCATGCATGCCCCGCACGCACGCGCCCCCCCAGGGATGGGAGTTGATGCATGGTCGAATTGTTGGTTGGTTGGTGTGATCATTTCGTGCATGCTCTACCTGGGTTGGAGATTTGATACGTTTTGGGGATATAGTGGGGTGCGAAACGGCGAAGTCGCTTATCCCGGTTCTGCGGCCGAAGAAAATCTGTAACTCACTGCCGTGGCGTGATTCCAAGGCCTGCGCCCCTCTTTACCTCCTTCGTTATGTTTCGCTAGTTTTTTTTTTTTTTTCGGGGGGGGGCGGGTTGTCGGCTGACGCTTCTGCGTCATGAGCAGGATGCGGTGTTTTGTTCGCACACCGCTGTAGCAACCTTGTCGGCCGCTGATGGCTGTTGTTTTCCGCGGGGCATGGCGGGAAGGGAACCAGGGGTCCCAGACTCCCCTGCGGCCGGCTGTTTGTGCTCCGGTGGGGGGCTTATTTTGACCTTGAGCCGAGGCGTTGCGACAAGAGGCGATGCAAGCGCTCCCGGATTTTTTTCGTGCATGGCTGTATAGCCCCGTTGGTGCTGTGCGTTCCCCGTGTCAGTTCAAGGGGGGCGCGTTGTCTTTTTCGCCGCCTCGCGTGTGTGCAGCCGGACCAAAATACTTCACGACGGGATGATGGCAACGCTCACGGCACGCCATAAAACGTCATCGACGCCAGTGAACAAAACTTTGGACTCATGAAGTGAGTATATGCGCTCGTTCCCATTTGCCTTGTCTGTTTGCGCGCGTATCTCTGTGTTTACGTGTGTTTGTTGTCGAATCTTGGGAAGCAGTTCTCGCACTCCCTGCTTCGCGCGCACGCGACGGAAGATGCAGAACTAGCGGCCGACAGACCCGTCACACGGAAACGCGCCCGCGAGGGACAGGTGAGAGTGTGCACGGCACACGCTTTATTTATGTGCTCTTTTAAGGCCTTGTACCAGTATGTACGTACTGTAGTTTCCTTTGTCTGCTGGGTGCCTCCTTCCGTTCGGTTCCCATGGTGTTATGGAATGGCATACGCGTAGGTATGTAGCCCTTCCAAATTCAACGTTTCATCGACAAGCATAGCTGATAGCGGAGGTAAGAGCCGAAACGACCAGCGAATGGCGTGTATGGGTCTGGTGGCAGGCTGCCGGGCGAACAGGCACACGTAACAGCAATGCGGATGCACAAGGTCCCCCTCCGGGACGTGCCTAGGGGAGTGGCGCAAGAACGAATTGAACACAATACAACATGCATGCATATCAAACGCATATGATACATTATTGCGACGTTACGAAACATGTGTACATTACTGCTGTACATATAGACAATGTACACTAGACCCTTTTAGAATTGCACCTGCTTTTTCGGGGACAAAACATACCTAGAAATGATGTGGAACTGTTACTATTATTGACTGAATCGCTTTTATAGATTTTCTTGTTGAATCCGCCAAACATTGTATAATGTTTTTCGGTATGTTGATGCATGTCTTTGTCGTGGCGCTCACGGCGAAGAAGGCCTCTCCCCCGCACACGAAACCGAGGATTGCCGACATAAAAAAAAGTCTGGAAGCACTCCACGAGCGACACGCGGCATGCACCGCACACACGTACGTGGCACACAGAACACAGCAGTACAGCAGTAGTGGGATACTATTTTACGTAACTATCAGTAGATATGATCTCTGCGAGGATCGTACTCGCGTCTTCAAGTCCAAAATCGGGCATCGTGACTATCTTACTATATTACCGGAGATCTAGATGACCAGGTATCATTTTTCACGGCGCATGCTGCACGCACATGCACAGCAGCAGAGCAGAAGAGAGAGAGAGGTGGTGGTGACAGATGACGGACCGCAGCCTCCGATATAGCAACTAGCCACAGTGGTACACCACAGGCCTGCGACACGCGCGCGGTGTGGCCCGCTGCTGCTTGTGCTGCTAGCCAGGCGGGTTGTAACCTTGGTTGTATTGTTTACATGCTGCCTGACATCTTGATTTCTGGGGTGTGCCTCCGACGAGAATCACAGTACGTCGGAAATATAAGGACAGTGCAGGTACTCGTTTTGCATTCTAACGGTCTTGACATTTCTGTCCAGAGTGTGCGTGGATCTGTCACTCATAGAGCAGCAGCAAAGGAAGGTAGATGGTGGATTGCGGACCGCAGGCTCCAAAAAACACAACCAGCCACAGCAGTACAGCGCCTATGGGTGTGTCGCACACCCACGACGTGTGGGCGGCAGCGTTGTAACGTGCTCTGTGCATTTTGTGTCTACCTGGTATATGTCTTGGCTGTGTGCTCATAAGAGCCTAAAAAATAGGGAACAAAAACAGGCAACAAATTCCAGGTACGTACGTACAAAATAAGACCTCTTGTACTGAAACCAGGGGAATCATCTTGTCCACTCCCGCCGAAAAAAACTTTGTACGTTTACCACGCGCTCCACACTGCACGGATCGCGCCCGGACCTCAACCAATGTGTCCGGCCGGGCTTCCCGTCTCGGCTACTTAACGTTTTGCCCTAAAGTACTATTAATAGTACGAAGAGACAAGTTCGAAAAAGTTCGAAAATTTCACAATCACAATTTTCAATATGTATAGGCAGCGCGCAACACACAGCCAGTAAATATCAGACCAATACAATGCCTCTGCCCCCCCCCCCCTCCCGGCAGCCGATCATATCAAATAAAAATACTGCCTCCGCGCATTTGCAGCAGTGGAACTCCCCCCCTTCCTCCCGACCGCTCTGTTTGTAATCGTGTATACCGGGGGCGCCTCGGCGGCCGGCAAAAATAGCGAAGTCGATCATGGTGATGAGGGCGCGGGGGGGGGGGGCGCAACCCTATCGCCGACAAGGCGAGGTGCAGGCGTTGGTGAAGAACATGCCTCTCGCGAAGGGGCCCGGTCTCTCATAGCGGAGGCTTACAGGCGTGTTGACCAGTTGTGCATGTTTGTTTTGCCATGGGCGTTGTGACGCTTAGTGGAAGGGGGGAAAGGGGGTGATAAAAATATTCGAGATATTTGACGATGGTTGTGCGGTAAGGAAATGGGAATTGGCCGGTGGGTGCTGATAATTTATTTCTGTGTTGCCGGACGGTCCTACCAGCGGTGTCGTGACTTTCGCGCTCGAGATCTCTCAGCGATCCATCAGGCGTAGCGTGTATCCCGGTGCGTACTTCAGTGCTATTTCGCATCGTTTTGGCTGGAGCTTACATGTTCTCTCTACCTAAGGTGTGGTGAGAGAGTTGTTCTGAGTAGGGCGTCGTGACGGGTTTGCTATTGATATTTGCATTGTTAGGGTGTGCTGCCGGTGTGCGCTACGGCACCAGTCCCTTCCTTGTTATGTTGCCGCAACAGCGGTATCCGCCTGTGTAAACGGGAATATTTTTGTCAGTGGCACATAAATTGGTTCCTTACGTCGCGGCTCGGTGGTGGTAACCTGCTGCTGCTGCTCCTTTGCATATGATTTGCGCTGGCTGCTGTATGGCAGAACTGGTTACCATGTGTCACTAATATGCCCTACCACCCGGCCCCGCGAGGTCATGGTGACCTCGTGGAGACCCCGTGGAGCAGCTAGACTTCCTTGCAGCTCAATCGACCGTCCGTTAGTTCACTTTTGTCTTTCTGACAGCCTTCCCCACTCCGCATCCCCCTACCCGCGCTACTTGTAGCTAGCTGACGACCAACGACTCATCCAACACTCTACTGTTACTGGTGGGAGTATAACCGCGCCCGCAGTCAGTTCCGTGCTCGATCCTCCCGTCAGTGTTTACCTCCCGCTGTTATTGCTGCTGCCGCTGCTGCTGTTGCCGCTGCTGCCACTTTTTTTGCGTGTAATCGTCGCTGCTGTACAGCAGAGCCGATCACCGTCTCCTACTGACGCGCCCCCTCGACCGGCCCCGCCAATGCATGGCGATCTCGGGGAGCAGCTAGACTTCCTCGCGGCTCAGCAGGTGACCGTATTTTAACGTCGTTTTTTGTTTCCAACTCCTCCCGCACCGCATCTCCCCACCCGCGCTACTCGTACCTCATTGACGACAGAAGGTTCACCCTACTATAGTTGTACGAGTAATATTGTAGCGGCCGGCAGCTTCGTGCTCCACCCTCTCGCTGGTCTTAATATGTTGCTACTGCTGCTGTTGCTCCTATTGTTGTTGTTGTTGCTGCTGCTGCTTTCCTGCGTGGTTCGCGGTGGCTGCTTGTCCGATAGAGCCGGTCGCCGTCTTCTGCTGATGCGCCCCCCGTCCGACCAGCCCCAACAATGCATGGCGATCTCGTGCAGCAGCTAGACTTTCTAGCGGCTCAACAGGTGATCCGACCCTCTATATTTTGTGGGTTTTGTTATTTACTTCCCAAAAGTTATCTCACCATCCGCGCTACTCGTAGCTAACTGACACCCGACAGTTCACCGGGCAGTTTTATGTGAGTTGCACAAGTATATCATCATCGCGGAAAGCCCTGAGCTTCTAGCGGCTCAACAGGTTATCGACCGTCTATATTTTGTGGTTTTTGTTTTTTACTCCCCAAAAGTTATCTCTCCATCCGCGCTACTCGTAGCTAACTGACACCCGACAGTTCACCCGGCAGTTTTTTGTGAGTTGTACAAGTATATCATCATCGCGGAAAACCCTAGAGCATGAGACAGCATAATCCGATGAAAATAGACGGGCAGTGGGAACGCTAAACCCTCTGCGCGCATTCTTATGAAGGCATGTTTCGTGGGGGGGAGAAGGGAAGACACCTGTGACCACGGCTTATCTCGAGAGGTGGAAACTAAAAGTAATGGTTAAAACACGTATAGTAAAAAATCATGGCAACCGCGCGCAGTCGCGTGCCTGGTCCTGCTTCTGGTCGGCAACGTATGCGAGTCTGCTCGTTGCTCGCCTGTTTCAGTAGCCGCTATCTTGTGGTTTGCATGTCCTTGCTCTCGTTCAAGGCCTGCCTCTGGTTCTTGTCGCTGTACGATATGCGGTAGCTCTTTTGAGAGAAATGCCGTTGGTGATAGCGCGCTAGAAGTACGTACCTGGTACGGAAATGCCCGTTGGCGAGTGGCGGGGAGGGAGAAAGGGGGGGGGGGGGGAGGGAGGGGGCGGGGTGAGCATGGACCCTGTATCCGCTGGCCGTTCGTTCCGTGTAGGTGTTGCTCTTGCTGCCGCTTCTGTCGCTGCTTCGTGACTGCCATTTGATGCATGTGGTGCAGCAATTTACGGCAGAACAGCCAATGCGTCTCCTGCATTTTTTCTCCACGCCGTACGCGCGCTCTAGATTACCGGTCTTACCGATGATATTGTAGGTGTGTCTGGCCGTTTGCCGTTAAACCCCCCTACCCACCCACCCACCAACCCACTCACCTACTCACCCACCCACTTATCCAGCCAGCCACGCACCCACCCACCCACCCACCCACCCCGCGCGCACGCGTCCGCTTTACGCCCCTGAAAATTGCTCTGGCCCCGAACGAAATGAACATCCCCCGATTGTCCCGCATTAGCTTGCCGAAGAAAAAGAAACAGCGGTGGCGGCAGCAAGAGAAGCGGCGGCAGGGCGGAAAGTTCGCGCCTCCGCTTCAAGAGAAACGTCTGCTGCTGGAGATGGGTTGAATTCATCTGCAGATCACCAGGCGGTTGCGGAATCTCGGTCATCGGCGTCGCTAGCGACCCCAGGGCTGACTGCGGTAGCCCTCGCGATGGCTTCGAGATCGAAGAAAACCGAGACGTTGCATAGAGGGCAACGTCAGGGTCGGCCGCACGAACATAGACCACGCGACCCACGTCAAGAGGGGCGTCGCGAGCACCCGCAGGGGGAGCAGGAAGAGGAGGAGGAGGAGGAGGAGGAGGAGGGAGGGCGGGAAGTCGTTGTCATGAGTGCCCCGCTACCGCCGCCGCCCCCGAGGCCGCGGCCCCGATCCCACTCCGTTATGTCCCCGTGCGGTGGTCAACGGAGAGATTCTCACATGAGGGTGGGATCGCCAGGAGAGGAGGGTGGAGGAGAAGGAGGAGACAGAGAAGGCATGTGCCGCGAGGGTGCCGAGTTGATGGCCTCGTCAGCAATGAATCCACCGTTGTGGATCGAAGTTTTGGTGTCCCTCAGCCTGGCGGACATGACCGGGACGGACGCGGCACGAGCTGCCGTCGTAGGCAAGGAAGTTCGGGACTTTCTCGCGAAAGAGTTGACGATTCTCCAACGCCTCCGGAAGGTGCGCGCCAGGGAGGGGAAGGGGGGGGGGGGGGGGGGAGGGGGGGGTGTACTCAGTAGGAGTTATGTACTCGATCTCATGCATGGCCGTAGTCGTATGACCATAGACCCTCGCATCCCTACACTGCCGGGACGGAGCATGTCGGGTTTTCACCGACCAGGCAGACATTGCTTGCACCAAGCGCAAAGCGCCGTGAGGTGACTGGCGAGTCGCAAGATGGGTGACCTGCATCCTACTGAAAACCGCCTCTGAAGCGGACTTGCATATGGATTACAGCTTCAGTGAGTTAATTAAATTTCCGGTGTAGCACTTCCAGAGGAGTACTATGAAATTGCCACTTGGGTGCCTTACCATGAACACTACGAGGTACGATCATTCCCAGTTGTGCAGAGTAAAGGTTGTTCACCTCGCACACATGATCTAAGTCGACCACCAGCTGTGACCGACCGCCAAAAAAATAAAATATAGCGGCACCCTGGTTTTCTAACTCTAGTAGTGAGCGGCATGTTTTACAGTGGTGTTGCCAACCGACGCCAACACAACCCATACATAATAGGGGGTCTCGACACGGAGAAGCTTGCGGCCCGAAGGGGGGGTGTTATTGGTATCCCCGTAGTATGTCGATTTGGTTTTGCACAGGGGTGCAACACAACAAATCGTTTTTCAGTGTTCGATTGTTCCACTACTGGAACCTTGACAGTGCTGAACAGGATGTATATATACCCTTGTACCAGGTATATATTATATATATATATCCTTAGCAAGGAATTACTTTTAGAATACGCACGAACGGTTTATAATTCAACTTGTAAAAATTCAGATAAGTATAGACGTGGCGTAGTACGCAGCGTGCAAAGTTGAGTACCAACTATTCAATCGCTCGAACTCACAGCTGACGTATTCCGTTATTTTATCAAATATACATACGGGCTGAAAAGAGCCTGTCGAGAGCTTTCCGAAAATATTTTTTTTTCAATTCTGGCACCCTTCCCATTGTCGAGAAAACTAGCACCGAAAAAACGACCGCGTCATACCTTGTGCGAAATCAAAGCGCGTCGCGGATATGTTAGTCCACCACGGCAGCCCTTTTGGGCGGGAGTCGGCGAAGATACTTCTATGGGTGTGTAGCGCGTTGGGGGGGGGGGGGGGGTCGCTGGGATGCCGGTACAGTGTTTGCCTGCAGCCACGACATCGGCCGCGCACGTCACGTCTCGCGAAGAAGAGCGAGACTCTCTTGAAGTGTTTCTCCTTCCCTCCCCTCCCCTCCCTTCCCCTCACCTCGCCATCTCGCCCCCGCCCCCCTTCTCGCCGGGGGAACGCCTTTTCTATTAACATCGACAGGTATCGGCTCGCGTGACGCTAGCGCAGTACATCGCTCTACGCGGCGCCAGCCTTGTGTCGTCGCCAGGGTACCGCACGCTCAAGTCGCTGGAAGAGCTTTACCTTGCGGACCACGAAGACGAGCTGGCCGAGATCGCGGAAGAATCGTTTGTCGGGGATCTCGTCGGGGTGAGACACTCGTCAGATGTATGTGTGTATCAGTCTGGTCGAGAAAGTCAAGGAACGTACATTAATTTGAAGACCAAACGCGTCTTATATTTCCGTCGTGGATAGTATTTAGTACCAGGTACGAGTTTAACAGGCTATCTCCCTAGAGGTGTTGAATGAAGCTCATTGGCTTGGGTTGCGCCGCCTCATTTGGCTGAGGTTTCACCGCGATTTGTTTGTGTACCGTGTGTGCTTGCTGGGATATAACGGAGCGCGCTATTAAAAACGCGATGGTTCGCTTGTTGTGTGTGATGCGACGGCGGGATTGCGCGGGTGTGTGCGTGTCTATTTGTGCGTGCGTTGTTATGTGTGTATGTGTGTATGTGTATGTGTGTATGTGTATGTGTGTATGTACTGACAACAGCCGTCTGAAACAGAAAAGAGGGGACGCCCGCAGGGTGGATCACGTTTTGAGAAGAATCTCATTGTTGTGCTGGGAGACAGTGATTAAGTATTACTCCGTGAGCGATATCGCAGCTCTACAACAGCACGACAAAGTAGAAAGAGGCTAGGGAAAAACAGAGTGTATGTGTACGTGTGTATGTTGTGTATACCTGTATGTATTAGGTGGATGTATGCATGTGCATGTACGTACGTGCGCCCCTGCCTGTTGTTTTAACTTCTGTACCGGTAGATGTTGTGCGTGCCGGAGGCGGAAGCTTGTCTGCTTCATCGTTTGTTCACGGCGCGGTAAATGTTCGGCAGTTTGCAAGAGCCGATCACTCCAGTCGTTTATTGGTTAACCTCGAAACTACTTATGCCGAAGATCACTGTTCCGAGCCCTGCCATTACGTTCTTGCTTTGAACATACAACAGTTGACTGCCGAAGTCGCTTGGCTTGTGTGTGCGACATTGGACGCGAGTTGACGAGGGAAAATGTGCTGAATTGTTCTCGCGATAAAAACAAAGACACGTACCCTAGCGGGGACGACGGAGAAGAGCCTCTTTTGTGACTATGTAAGTTCCGCCGATGTAGGGAGGAAGGAGAAGATGAGTAAAGGTAGTAAATGGGATCAGCAGAAATAAAAATGTGGTTAGGTAAAAGAACCCGCGGTTGCATCACGGTGGCGGACACATGGGTTGTCTGTTTTCTGTACTCTGTTTGACGGATGTGTTGCTCCAAGATGTCCTCTACGTATCTTGAAGCTCCTTGGTCTAGATTGGGCCGCCTTTGGCTCAGGCTGCACATATTTTATTTGTGTAGCGTTTCTATCAGATATTTACGACTACAGCTTTCGGTTGGAGTGTGCTTCGTCCGCCTCCCCTGAGGTTGCGACGTGCTTCGCCCACATATCCTTTGCTTGCGATGTCTAGCTCTGCCGTAGCGATTGTACTGGATTGAAACAGCACGAGCGCCACCGCCGGTATTATCGAGCTTACTTTGATGTGGAGTGAAGACATCAAGACGTCGTGCTTTAACGAACGAGCATTAGGCCTTGCATTGAACTCCAGCTAGCTGTGGTATCGCAAAACACATAACGCAGACATCTGCTCTACTTCGGCACTTGGATCCGTCCGTGCTGGCAGCTACACACCGGTACCATACGTATTCACACGGATCCACAGCATTTCAACAGGTTATGAGCCTCGTGTTACGCGAGGACCTTGAGTCGATTTGTCCAATCTCCTCTTGTTCTTTTGTGTTATTTCTCTAAATGCCCGGAAGGTCGGCGAATTTGGGACAAAAACATATCCCATACTCAGCAGCGAACAGACACATTGGGTAGATCACAAGGATGTAGTGTGTGAAATCCTTCTGTATTTCAACAGCAGCACTCTCCGAGACACATTCCAGGGACAAGCACGGCCGGAGAATGTGCGTCCTTGTCCCTGCAATATGTCCTTAAGAGTACTGCTGTTTGAATATGCGACGGCATCCAAGCTCTCCTTGCAATATACTTGGGTATACCTGGTACCTGTTGGTAGTTGTTCGCCGCTAAAGTCGGGTGCATCTCGTAGCATATGCGTATTTTTCTGTTGCATACCGGTGACGGTTTTTTCACAAGAAAAATGGCGTCCGCAACAAGAAAGGCCCCACAGGTGGCACCAACGTGGAGCTCAAAAACAACTGTCTCCATGCAGTATGCGCGGCAATTCTTGGTCCGCAGCGAAAAACAGAAGAAGAAAAAAAAACAACGATGTTTGTCTCACCCGACCCGCCATCTGTTTTCGTTTTGGCTGTTTCTTTCCGCTCCCTTGCGGTCTTGTCTTTTGTTTCGTGGTGTTTTTTTTTCCGTCCGGAATAACCGCTGTTTTAATGCACGTCTGCACGCTTCAAGAAATCGCCGTCTGCCAGGGCGGCGCCGCCCCCTCCGAGGGCCAGTGATGGCGGTGCTGGTGCTGGTGCTGGTGCTGGTGTCGATGGCCTCCCGCGGCTGCAAATAGCGCCTCCATACTCGTCGATAGAGACGGTGGAGGCCACGCCGCGATGGGCCCGGTTCATTCGGGTGCGCATTTGACATATGCGTGTCGTTGGTGGCGGGATTTTTTTGGTCACACTGCATCCTCTTTTGCTGGTCGCTCTCGGGTTCGCTTGCGGTATAGCAAGTAGCAGCGTGGATTGACTTGAGGGAAAGGCACTCTCTCTGTCCGTAAATATAGGGACTGTTTGGATATATTGTGTGAATACCAGACAGTGCTTATATTCACGGCCAGAGTGGTATGTGCTCGCGGTAGGAGCGTGAATTCACCAAAATTGTCTGTCTGGGCATTTAAGTTTTTTTTTTTAATGTTACGAATACGAGCTGGGCCAGCCAAGGTGCTGCCAAATCGGTTGATTGCCCATGACCCGCTCAATACTACGTATTTGGATGTGATTTTTTTTACACGGTGTTGATCATGCACCAACCCACAAAAGGAAAGCAAGCCCTTTTTTTCATTTTTTTGTTCGAGAGATAAGACAGATACAAAGGTCCAGAAAAATACAAAAGCCACCGTAACATGTCTGACGAAAAGGACTCGCTTTCCGTTTGTTTTCATATGTCATGCAAATACGAGGTTAAATTTTCAGGTCGAAACTCGCAAATTTGGACGTGGCATCGCAGAAAAACAAAAAATGATCGTAATCACCTGTGTTATGTATGGAAATCGTATTTTGGCGATATCTCTTGATGGGTGGCGAATTGCGCAATGAAACTAATATATCGGTCTTATCGTAGGGTCTTCAGCTATGTCTCCACCAATTTTCACCTTAATCGGGAACGACGATTTTATCACGAATTTTGTGTTGAAAAGTGGGTGTTTTTGAGTTTTCGCCAATACCTCGTCGAGGTCGAGTCGAAGTATAATTTTTTCTTGATTGTAATGTACGTTTTTTTTCTCTGCGCCTGCAGTGTTGTGTCAGGGTGAATGCCTCCAAATTTCAAGCCCTATTTCGTAGTGTTTCACGAGATATACCATGCTGATGGTTTATCCATTTTTTGGCTGGCCCCGCTCGTATCAAAAACGGTATTTATATTTCCGGACGACAGAGTGGTGTTATGTGTTAACACCGTGGGTCGGGGTCGAGTTCGGAGTCTCGCGTGAGCTGCGCGAACGGTAACCGTAATGGTCGGCTGAAATTATCGGGGTGTCTGATTCGGGCAGCGAAGCCGTGGGACAGCAGTGCCACGGTATGCCTTCTTGACCCCCCCAGCCTTGTCGATATTTTAGTGGCTCAAGCCTTCTGTGTATTTCTTGCGCCAGCGGCCAGTGAAGCCTCCCGTGTCCGGTCAGCTCGTCTCTCCATGTCGTCGACCGAAATTACCGCCGCATTGGACCCTTCCACCAACCCTGAGCATCGCCCTAATTGTTCCGCACGCGTTTCATCGTCTCCCGCGCCCCCCCTCCCGCACTCCCCGACCCCCCCCCCACCCCCTCCTTTTCCCCCGCTTTTTTTCTTCAATAGGATAGCCACCGCACTACGCAGGACGTCGTACGGAGGGCGTTAGCGTCGCATGAACGGGCGGTGGCCACGACCGGCGTTCACCGACTTTTGAGGGTGGGAACAGCGCGAGAACAAAGGCGTCGTAGGCTTTCGAGGCCAACAGTCCGACGGGGGCGCGGAGAGCGTGGAGAGATTTATCGTTTTCTAGTGGTATTTTGTTTTTATTCAACGCGAGGGGTGCGTGCATCCGGCTGCTGCATAGCTCGCTGCTTCGGAAGAGTGCAGGCGCCTCCGCCGTCGCCGTCGAGCGTAACTCGACCGTGTGGTGTATGCCTGGCGCGGTGCGGGTGGGTGGGTATACACACCACCTGCTGGTCCCTTAGAGGCGAACCGAACCTACCATTTCCTCGCGCTCTTCTAGCGGTGGTGATACGCGATAGTGAGTTCACGCGTACGCACCTGCCCCGTGTCGTGTTTCGATTTTTGAAGGCTGAAGCCCCCGCCTCCCCGCCCCCCCCCCCGCCCCCCACTTTTTATGCTGCCACCGCCATCGTGGGGGCCGCCTTGCGTGGCGTGCCTTCTTCCGCGCTTCTGCGGCTAACTCAGAAGCAAGGGTTGCTGGACGTAGAGGAGACGAGGGCAGCCGGGAAAAAGACGGATCGCCAGGTGAGTTTTTTTTTTAGCTTTTTTTTTGCCACCCGCCCCCCGGGCGTGTTTTTGTTTTTGTGGCGCGTACTGTTGCCGTCGCCCTTCATTGACTACGTCGGTCTGTGTTGCGTGATGCTGGTAGGTATTTTGTGCCTTGTCTGTGTACTCTTCTTTTGCTGCCTGTTGGCCAATGCCTGTCCTTAGTTATGTTATCGGATTCGTGTTGTTTGTGTTCGTTGCTTTGTGCGTCCGACCTGCCAGTGATAGCCGCTACCCTCTTTAGGTGGCGTCATTACGGCGTGTTCCTCCCACGTGTTTGTAGCTGGTCTGTCGCATGACGCGGCAAACCCAACTCGGAACAGCCCCTGAAGTAAAAATGCGCGACCTCCGTACGACGCGGGGCGAGACGCGCAGATATTGGCAGGGAGTCCCGCCTGCCTCTCTTGTCTCCGCGTTTGCAAGCCCTGTTTTCTAGTTCCTCTTTGTGCTTACATACGCACCTGCACATAAGTAGTAGTCGTCATTTTTTTATTGCGGGGGGGGGGGGGGGGTAGCTTCAGAGGCTTTATTTGGCCGGGGCCATCTGTTTCATATTCCCGCGTAGGAAGGGTTTGCTCCAAAGGCGTTATTCGGTCCGGGCCAGCCGTTTCACTTTTCTGTATATATATAGATACCTGGGGTATATGAGGTACCAGGTATATATTTACGTGCACAATGTTTGCGGTGTCTCCGCCCGCATTTTTTTCTTCTTGTTGCTGTGTGATTCATCTACAGGCGACGGAAGTGCTCGCCAAGATACGCGACTGGGAAAAAACGGCGCGGGTGGGCGAGCACTTCGCGGTGGAGGTGTCGGGCGCCGTAACCGGTCGCGCCGAATTGATGCGCGACGCGTTGGAACTCCTCATGGCAGGGATAGACAGGCAGCGCATTCGTCTGGAGACCCTCGCGACGGTGAGTAGGTGGCGGCGAAGGTGCTAAACGCCATAGAGCTGTATGTTATATATTTACCAATCAGCGGGGGGAATTGCCGCCGAGTGTTTTACTCATGCGACCTTATATACCGCTGGTCAGCACCTCAGCGAAAACGACCGAACGGTTAGACCTGGCGTATTGGCCACCAGTGGCGGGGTCGGGGGTATTGGCGGTGTTGTAACCTTTATGCACGCCGAAGAGCGTTGCACCTCCTCTCTATATACTAAATGTAGTATAGCTGCCTAGACGGGGTGAGTTGGACAGGTGTCCCCCCCCCCCCCCCCCCCCCCCCCCCCCCCCCTCCAGAAAAAAATTGTCATGGTATGTAGGAAACGGCGGTTTTGACTTTTTGAATGACCGCTCCCCTGCACGTAATACCCTTCCAATGCCGAGAAAAGTATCCCACACTAATCCCAAGCAGTATGTCTCTAAAACTGTTTGCAGTTCTTGAGGGGTTAGTTGAAGCTATAGAAATAAGGCCAAAAGAGATCTTGACGGTACCCTTGTATATTGACATTTTTTGCCCCTCCTATTTTATATTGCGTGTGTGTCCGGGTATGAGGTATGGAGTTCTCGGCCACCCTTTACACGCTCTTTTTTCACACAAAGACCATTTTTTTTTACACGTTTTCGGTTTGATTTTTTTTTTTTACGGTATGTTGTTGCTTTTGCGGGAAACCAAGAAGGGCGGAGGCGTCAACAGCGATTTATTGTTAAGCCACTGCCGCTGTACGGTGAACGAACGTCGGAGGAAGAGGTGTGGTAGTCAGGGGACATTCGGGGTGCATCCCCGGGTTTCCTATGTAGCTATTGGTCTCGACATCCCTCAGCGGTACCCTCCGCGCTGGTTGATATACTCGACGGTGCCCCCGGCGATCTAGGGGTTAAACCTCGTACCTACTAAGGTCGAATTCGCGAGAGAGCCCCCCCAAGAGGGACATTTTTTTTTGTGCAAATCTTGACTACAGGAAGCGCCCACTAGTCACAATTCGATGCGAGCCGACAAGAGGAGAAAATTCTAAAACAAAATCGCGATAGAAATGAAGGCGCGCACCGCAGTGGACGGGGGGGGGGGGGGGGGGGGGGGGGGTATGAGCGCCCGCCATGTGACCCCGGATGTGACTCACGAAAGGGAGGGAGCTGGAGAAGTGGGGCGAGTATAATATATATATAGATGAGATGCAAACGAAATTTGAATAAAATGATAATATCCTATTAAAAACGGTGATGAAGGAGTTAAAAAAAATGGCCTTGTCTTGGTGACATTCTGACCCGCGCATTTCACCCGTCCTTTTTTCTGTCTGCGTCGCCTGCCTCCCCGCCCTCCTTGCCCCTCTGCTCCGCCGGTTGCAGTTTCGTTTGTTGGAAGAGCCGGCAACGGAGGGCTGGAGAGACCTGTCGGTGTAATAGCCGCGCATTTCACCCGTCCTTTTTTCTGTCTGCGTCGCCTGCCTCCCCGCCCTCCTTGCCCCTCTGCTCCGCCGGTTGCAGTTTCGTTTGTTGGAAGAGCCGGCAACGGAGGGCTGGAGAGACCTGTCGGTGTAATACTCGATCGAACCGGAACCAGCTCAGCGTTGGGCGAATCAAGTTCTCGCTTAGCACGGCGGCTGTGTTTCCTTTCGTACAGCCGTTCGGGCAATGGGCTGTCTGACTGGTCTACTGTTATATGGAGGGGTTTTCTGGTTCTTGAAATACCACTAAGAGCCGCTTGAGTGGTGGACTTGCATGTGGATGACAGCTTCAATGAATTAATTTAATTTCCGGTGGTTGGTGCCTGTGAGGGATTCCATAGAGGCTCTTGCGAAGCCTCATTACTTGGTGAACTCCGTTCTCGTCTGTCTCCTCGCGTCCTGGCGCCATTTTCACGAAGATCGTTTCGTCGACGGGAGAGTTGAGAAATGATGTGGGGACATCGTACTGCAAAAACGTCTTTTCGAGGTCTTTCTCCGCTGCCAGAGCTAGCACCATGGGGATGGTTTGCAGACGACTCACTCCCGCAGGGAACCCCTGCTACCATCCCCGAACCGAACACCACCACTCTAACCTTGTGCGTGTCATCGGCCTTGATTTCGTAGATTCACCGTCAGCCGATGATTAACCATCCCGCAGGGACCGAGGTGATGGGGACGAAGCCGTAGACATGGTGTTTGATCAGGCTCTCTATGCCCTTGTCTTCCGCTGCCTCCCAGAGAGCAGCCCCCGGCAGCTTCCTCGCCTCTGTAAATAAAGGTGTTGGGACGATTCTCCGTTTCGTCTCTCCTTCCGAACGCGTTTGGATTTGTGTGTTAGTGGTGTCTTGGGCGTATTCTGCGATCGGCATTCATTCGTGGCGGATTAAAATCTGGCCGGTATGCACGAACCAGGACTGCACGTAGTACGTGTACAGGTAGCTGATATTAATAGTAATAATGCTGACGTTGTCCGTTCATTTTGTGGCGCGAGGTGTCTCTCCCGTTCGTCATGGTACCGTTTAGCCCCTAAGGCGCGGTGCCTAATACTAAAACACCGTACGTACGAGCACTACTTGACGAGCTTGGCAGTACGTGTGCGAGGGTACACGGCGTCCGATTGGGTGGTGGGCGATCGGGCGTGCTCACTCGTAGATATGCCCCACCCGCAGTTTTATCGGCGCGGTGATATCACCTGGTACTGTAGCCCATATATATACCTGTAGTATCATACCAGGTATCTGGAACCTGATATGTACTGGGGGGAGAGCGGGCGGTTCTTCGCGGGCTGGCTTGGGGGGGGTGTTCGTTTCTGCTCGTACTCGTACCTCAAACTCGAAACTCGTGCATGTGATGCCAGATAACTTGTAACGGCTATGAACAGTAAATAAATTCGTACCGGAGGCCGGAGGGTCATTTTAGTCGTGAGGTATCCAGTAAATATGCGTATAATGCTGTATCCAGATGATCCAGACTCCAGACTTTACAGATTCCAGACCGCAGACCGCAGATAACTCCCGTTCCTCTTTTCTTTTTTAGACAGCTCGGGCTTTCGTATTTTTTTTTTAACGCGAACGATGATCTCTGCCCCGTGTCCCGCGTCGCTCCTGACTGCAGCATCAAGCTTGCATCTGATCTCTGTTCAACATTCGGTGAACGGCGCTGAGCGCAGGCAGCTTTTATCTCCCTGACCCCTGCCCCTGTGCGGCCAAAGCCTTCCTAGTGGTATGCAAACCTCCACCGTTTTTGTTTTTTTCCTTTGATAAAGATTTTTCTGGCGGATCTGATCTAGCTTCTGATATTGCGCCGCATAAAAATAAAATGTTGAAAAAGTTTCGTCAGGTCTCGCGGCACTCCACACCCTACGCAGCTGCTCGGCACGCCAGAGCTCTACAGCAACCGAGGGAAGGGCGAGGTGAGGATTAGGCTCGCACCTGCTTCGGCCTGAACGTTCCCGCCCTCACGCCGCGTGTACTCCCCGTGTCATTGCTGCTGCTGTGAGAGCCCTGATCTACCAAAAGTCAGCCGGTCATCAGCGCGTGCGTGGCTGGATCCCAGAAAACGCGGAGGAAGTGTACGATCACCACACCAGGGACCTGGTTCGTTTCTCTCTCGCACACACCTTCTCTCCCAGCTTCACCGAGTGCCGGAGGCTCAAGCGCCATCAACCTGCATCACACAACAGTAGCGGCAGCACGGCAACAGCAGTAGCACGACAGCGGCAGCCCTTCGCCACCTCGGGTGTGCGCTGCCGTGGGCTGTGTGGGCCTGCAGTTGGTTCAAGGCTCGTTGATGGGGTTCGTCGCAGAGGGGAACGACGATCTCCCTCACTGCGATGACGAGGAGATTGGCATTACTACCGAGGTGGAGATGGCGCTCATCAGTAGGTCAGCAAGGGGCAGTGGCTGCTGCGGGGCTCCGTCTGGGGGGGTCGTGGGCGGTGGCGCCGAGTCGCGGCAGGCCAAGAATCAGGTGAGCACGTGTGCGTGAATCTGTGCCTAGTTGACGTTTGTGACGTTGACTGCTGCTGCTGCTGTACGTGAGCTCTATTTATGATAGAAACGAGTGGCCGTATATTCATACCAGGTACCAGGTATTACGTATTAATAGTACTCCTTCTTGCTTGTACTCGTATTAATAGTGCTTCCCCATTTCACTGATATCAATGTACTGCTGCTGTTCGTTGTGTGTTTTCTTTGTTTCCATTTGTACAGCAATACTCCCTTGATACTGCAGACATACTAGTACCTGTATGTATGGTGTACCGGTACCTGGTACACCAGGTACCAGGTATCATAACATGACACACCAGCACCTTGTCAGGTCAGGCCCTACTGCGAACTTTGAACTTGTTCCTGGTTGAGTTCTGCATCATTTATTTCTTGGCAGACTGGCAGACTCCTCGAATTCGCAACGTGAGAGAACGCTGAGAGCGACAACGTAGAATAACGTAGACCGGATTGTGGGAAGACGGAACGGGCGACCCTCGTATATTATGATACGACTACGTATACCAGGTATACGGTATGCACCCTTGCTCATCGCCTCCCTCAATGTGTTTCGCGTTTTTGCCTTTTTTCACCGCTGCTGCTACTGCTGCTGCGTCTTCCGCTCATTGGACAGCTTATATTGTTGATAGTTTACCAAGGGCGTCCATGCACATGCATGGATACGCTCCGCTCACAATACGCATATTTACGCACTCGTACATGCCACTCCACGTGTCAAGAAAAAAATTGGGCAGCTGAGTGTGGGGGTGTATCAGGATACTACTGCTCCCAGAGGGAAGGTATTACCTATTGAGCTATGCGGGTAAAATATCGACCAGTTACCGCCCAGGGTAATTCTTGTGACACTCTCCCCACCTCTGAACGCCGGGGTATATATCTGGGGCGTCGGTGCCGTATACGGCCGTGCCCTGACTTTCCCGCTTCGTTTCAATACCTGGGGAACCAAGGGAACCAAGATATATGTGTTCAGGGACGCACGCACAACAAGCGCTTCTAACGTTAGAAGTGAGATTCGAAGCAGTGTCCTCGACCAAGTCAAATATGAAACTGTTACCTACCAAGCTATAGGGGTAACATCTCGATCGATTCCCCAGCCCAGGGTAATCCTTTTAACTTGTATCTGATACCGGGTGCAAAGCATTGTACCATCGCGTATTCAAACATTTCGTCCAGGTTGAACATTCAACTTGTTGTTCCGCGCCACTTGCTGATGAACGGCAAAGATAATTTTTTATAACGTCCAATCTGACAATAACATTTATACTGCTGCCTGTGGTACCGTATATGACGTAAGAAATCACGAAATCACCCCGAGGGATACGTACTACTGCTGCTGGAGTACGTACCTGGCAATAATAAAACTGTACGTACTCGTAGCTAATCGCGTTTAGCTTTTTTTCACCACTCGGGGTGGTTTACGGTGGTGGGGTGGTATCTAACACCACCCCGTGATAACGGACATGTTTCGTTCGAGTTTTGCAACATTTACCACCGGGAGGTGGTTTCTAGTGGGCAGTGATACACGGTAGGGGGTGATAGGAGTACAATGGGTACTATTTGGCACGCATGGCACACCCACCCCGGCCGCAGGGGGGTGATAACGAGGGGGGGGCTGGCGCTGCTGCGTTCAGCGGGCCTGACGCTGCTGTCGCCGGGGGGGGGGCTGGCGCTGCTGTCGCCGGGGGGGGGGCTGGCGCTGCTGATGCCGAGGCTTGAGGCGCGACGAGCTGTGCCGGGACCGCAGACACTGTGACTGGGGCAGGGGTTGCTGTGGTGGCTGGTGTGGCAAGCGTTGCCGTGGCTGGCTTATCTAGCGCAGCTGCAGGAGCTTGAGGCGCAGGTGCAGCAGGGGTGGTTTGCGGACGGACGAAAAACGAAGCGATCGTGGTCCCGCTCGTGCCTAGAGACGCGCCAGCAAACCGTGTCGGGGCAGCTGGCTTTTCCGGGGCCACGGCCGCGTTCTGCACGCGGTGATGCCCCCCCCGTGTGGAAGGATTCTGCGCCTGTTCTATGTTGTCGTTGTTCTCCATGGTGTGCCCTGCCGAAATATATTGGAATTATAGCAGTACTTGAGTGTGAGGTTCCACGGAGATGATATTCGTTTTACTGTTGTGAAGGCGTATCGGCCCAAGGGGGGGGGTGGTACCTAACGCACCCCGGTGATAAACTTTCCTTTTAATCTTGGCTTGGCTTCTCACCGGGGGTGGTTTTCTGTGGTGGGTTCGTATCTAAGAGAAGGGTGGTGTCTTACGTCATATACCGGTATACAATTCAGCCACGTTTGTTCATACGTTCACGTTTGTTCATACGTTTAAATATTACACGCCTGAATCTCGCACACGTTGACCATATCATCGGTGTACGAGTCCTGTTGTACATCCACATCGTAGCCGCCCACCAGCTTAAAAGGTGCGCGGAGTCTCATTACAATAGATACTACCCAAGAATGGTGCACGAGGGGTGTCGGCGCCCAAGCCACCTTTTTACCCGCATGTGCGGTGCCTTCCTCGTATGACACGCGCCCCTCGATTCTTGCGTGCGTATTCCTTTTTCGGTGGTGATGGCAATAACCGAACATCATCATCAGGACTCGACCGCAGTTTAGGCTACTGTAGTTGTGACGGGAGACCGTGGAAGACTCAATACAAAGACAGTAAAAAAAACGCGTTGTTTGAGTTTCGTCCAGAAGGCCGTTGCCGCTGGGGATATAACCTCATGCTCATGTAAAGTACGAGGTGAGCTCGAAAGTAAAAGCAATGATGATGATGTTTACCTGGTATACGTTTTTTCGATTTATTTAAATACTAAACGTGTGACTGACTGACTGACGTGACAACGACCCCCGAAACTAGTATCGTCTCCTAACTAACTCCTGTTTTGTTTGTAACCCCCACCGCACAAGCACAGGCTCGCCGCGCGCCGTCCTGCAAGTCGACACCCCCGGTGACACCGCCACCGAGCTGCACGTCACACCCCGACAAGCGGGCTAGAAAAACCCTCGGCGTCGCCAACGATGGCAGAAGCGGCGGCGGCGGAGGAGGAGGAGGAGGAGGAGGCGGTGGCGGGGGGTTGCGTGGCGCTAGCGGCGGTCGCGGGTCGCCGAGAAGGAAGAACAAATGCCCGCTCTTTTTCCGAAAAGAAGGCTACTGCTGTTTTTGTCGAAAAACACGCGAGCCACCACCACCGCAAGCGCGGGCTCCCTCATCCTGCTGCTGTCGATGTCGCTGTCTCTGCCGTTCTCGTCGCCGATGCGGTCACTTCATGTTGGGCGTCGTGCTGTGCCTGGCGGCCATCCCGTGGCTCTTGAGCGCGGGGCTGCACGCGTTCTGGGGGTCGGGGAGTAAGGAAGGGCGCTACGAGGCAGCGGCAACTAGCACCGGCTCGGAAGGCCCGGAGCAGGTACGAGTACAGTGGTATATGACAGATGATTTTTCAGTTGTAACTAAACCATACCAGGTAGCTGCCAAGCTCGGAACAGCGGCCCGCAGCAGGTATGCTTACAGTGTGACAGATATTCAGACAGCTGTAACAAGACTGTGCCTACCGAGCTTGGAGCAGTTGTACTTTGGACAGAGAAAAAGAGAGAAGAGGGGTTTGGTTCCAGGTTTGTACTTCGTCGGTCAAACGAAATTTGTGGGGTCGGCAATTGATGTCATGCGTTTTCTGTATTTTTCGCACTGTCATAAGGCTACACGTGTTCCGTAGCATGTTAGCTTGTGTTCTATACTAGAACGTTAGTGCGTCATGTGTTGCACGAAATATGGTGGTATCGATGGGAGAAAAGGCAGAGCGAGAACACCGATTCGACGAAAAACGATTTTCCGGAAACTGGGTTTCCCCGGTAGCTCTGCACTGCACACACACCGTATTGATAGTACATGAGTCTATTCTGTTGTGCTTACGCTCACATTATAGGTATTGCCGTGTTGTTTTATTTTTCTATGTTTCAGTCAGATTTCCACACGTACGTGCACGAAGAAACGCAAGATGGATAGTGGATGCGCGTACGCTTCTCTAAATGTCCGGCTTGCTGTTCGGAAGCACAATCGTTTAGCGCCTATGATTGAAATATACTGGGTATTTGGCATTAGTGTTGTGTCATTCTAGCGCTCGGACACAACGGGGTCGTTGCCTTTGGTGCGTTTTTCGTGTTCAACGAACAGAGCACCGGCATTTACGATAGTAGCGTTAACAGCGAGAGCGCCGAGGTCGATTGGCTGCAGCTGCACCTCTCACCGTGCAGATTGCTGTCCATGTCGTCAGCTCGCAGCGTATGTCTTTTTTCTTGTTTTACTACGAATACCCCATGGGCACACCTGCTCTATTTTTTCAATTTTCTGATGTTGGTACAATTGCGCCCGCTGTGAGTTTGTCAAACCTTATTTGGTCGACACGCACAACAAACTTTCTGTGCCAGCTCCACGCGCATCCTGCACTTTCGAGAGAAGAGTAAAGGCTAGCCAATGCCTACTATTAATAGGTGGCTTTTTTGCGCCTGACGCTAACCCAAAGCCCGAACTCAAGGCTATCCCTGCCTTTGACCCTAACCCTAACCGATATTTCGTTTATGTGAACACTATCATACGTTGCAACAGGTGCACCTCGCCTATAGCGGGGTGGACGTCTATGGCAACCCGACGGGCATGACGGCGGTGTGGACTAGTGCCGCCGGCGAGGCGCCTCCAGTAGTGGAATACGGCCTGAAACCGAACGAGTGAGTAAACTTGTGCGCGCGGCAGATGCTACTGCTTGTGATCTAACAGGAGCGTTGGAGATGCCCCGATAGTCATATATAGTATAGCCCACATCATGGGCTGCACTTCCGCAAAAGGGCTAGATGGCTGCCGGGAACGTGATCGCATAAGGTACACCAAGTACCCAAACCACTCAAGCGATGAATGGAACAATGCGATGTTGCTGTCATCGATGCCATTTATACGAAAACACGGAATATGAAACCGATGCCCCTATTGTGGTGATCTCTCAGAACGAAACCACGGACTATTCTTGCTTCGCCTCTCAATCCCTCATAACCCTCTTCGCTGCTATTGACCCCGACTGGTATGATATCATCAGAGCCATCACCTCGCTCGTCTACAGCGCTTACCGCAAGCCGTATGTATACTGCTGCGGTTCTGGAGTGTCTTGGCACCCTCCCCCCAGTAGAACTTACCACTTACACGAAAAAAATCTTGACACACGCTGCGTAGGAGACGCAGCAGACTTAGCGTAACCATTGTTTGAAATGGTCTGATTGCCTTAAGTTTAGGGTAAGGATTAGGGTTAGTTCCATTTGCTTTCACGAATAAGTGGTAGCTGGTAGTGGCAACAGTACCTCCAACTCCATCCCGTCGTCCCTCTTCCCAGCCAAGACCTTCCGAAAACAAACGTATGCGTCGAACCGAACCACCATTTGTTAGGCTGAACCGTACCGCACAAGGCACGTCGGCCAGCTACCTGGACACAGTTCACCACCGGGTGTCCCTAGAAGACCTCGAACCGGGCACTCGGTTCTTCTACCGTTGCGGCCACCCGAGCCCTGTTCACGATGCCGGCGCCTCCGACGGCCTTCCCGCGGTCGACGTCCACCTGACGAGTGGCAGCGCTAACGGCGCGGGAGTCGACCCGACCGAGGCGGAGGCACGCGATGTCGCAGGGTACGGCCCCACGTGGACGCACGTGTCGTCCTTCGTGGCTGCCCCGGAGCCCGAGAGGTGCGCGGCGGATCGGTAGTAAAACAAGTTGGCGGGGGATCAGTAGAGTTGGTGTCGCACACACTTTAGGATAGCATCGTTTCTTACGTGGCGGAGGCGTATCTGTTTAGCAACGTCATCGCGGTAGCAAACGTGGCGGTCGGAGGGTGGCGACGTGCGAAGTTTGCGGGAGTGGGTGGAAGATGGATGGATGCACCGGTCCGCCGTTGTTAAGTGCTTTGTCGCGATGACGATGCTTTGTGTGTTGGGACAAGCTACTGCCGAAATAGCCATTCTTCCCCGAGGTTAAAACCACGAAGTCTTACCTACCGGTTTTTCATAGCGCTTTCTTGGTCAACTTTTATACGCGCTTATTTAACCCGTTATGGCGAAAGCCGTCACCCCTCGTGTTTCTCGGACGGCTCGCCCCGTCCGCCCTACTTGAGCGAAACCGCCAGCATTCAAGATCGATAACCGAACCACTTCCGTTTGTACGATTTCGACACATGCGCCACCGGAAAGCAAATTAGCTCGTTGATGCAGTCATTCATATGCAAGAGGTCCGCCTCACAAGCGGTTCTTACTAATAGTAGGATGCAGCCCACCCTCCATGCAACTCGCCCAATACCTCATGGCGCTTCACATGCTTGGTGAAAGCAATGTATGCCTGGTCAGTGAAAATCCAACGTGCTCCGTGGCACTGTAGGGGTGCGAGGGTCTATGGTCACACGGCAACGTTCATGCATAATATCGAGCACACCCCTCCCCCCCCCCGGAGGGATGCGTGGTCAATATTCATAAGACTAAGGCGAGCAACAACAAAAGCACGCCCCCCCCCCCCCCCCTCCCCCGCCACACACACACACCCCTCCCTCCGAATCTCCCGAATTAAACGATAGGTGGGCTGGAGACGGTCCGTGGAATCGACCGATCTCCGTGGCAGTGGTGGGTGACTTTGGCCTTGTGGGCGCCGGGGCAACGTTTGATCGCCTGCACCAACTGGTTGACGACGGGGAGGTGGATTTCGTCCTTCACCTCGGCGACATCGCATGTGAGCGCCCAGAGTTTATAGATAAAAATAACGAAAGCTTGAATGAAGAGGAGCTTGACACCACCCTGGGCGTACGTAAGAACGGTCGGGGTACAAATAGGATGTCTAAACGGTTCTCCTAATTTTTCCCAGGGTGGGCTAAGTGCAGCATCAGCGACAGTGCTGCAGTGACAGAAGCTTGTATGTACGCACGTACAGCACCTATAAATACGCGCGTACGTTCGAACGTACAACGGACACACACAGGCAGCGGCACAAAAGAAGTTTAAAACCCAACGCACGCTCGGTCAACTGTCCGCCACCCGGGTAGTAGTATCATAGTACTCGCAGTACTACTTCGCACGTGCAGCAGCAGCCGCGGGACACGACGATGCCATTGGCATTGGGAACGTGGGCAAGGAGAAAAAGTGCATCTAAGCTTTGTAATCGAACACGGTTGTTGCACAAAAGGTGCAGCTAAGCCTTGTAGTGGCGCTCGGTGTTGCAGACCTCATTCTTCAACGCGCTCGTTTCACGCACGTCTCCTCGGGGTTGGGTCACGAAACAGTGGCTGCGACAGATGCCACCTGCGGTCGTGTAGTACCACCGCGAGGGAGAAACGCAGCGCTAGCAAAAATCTCGCCCAAAAAACATATTCGGTCGATACTTCTCCGCGTTGCCTCTGTACCTTCCAAACTCTCTGCTGCCTGGAGCAAGTATGTTAAGTGTGCGTATGCGTGTCTAGGGAAAATGTCGCCCGAGAATCGAACTCCCGCATGCCACTTTACCCCGAAATATCCATACGTTTATATTCTTCGGAGATAAGAGTGGTATTCCCTTTGTTGGTTAGGAGAGGTGGCCTACCATCCTGTTACTCAGTCAGCGCCGACAAGTTGTCTCTTTTGACACCAACCCAGAAGTAAGCCACAGGACTCTTTGAACGCGGGCTTGATCTGCGTGAGAACCACAAAAAATACCCGTCGAAATGACTCTCCTGTCGCCCCCCCCCCCTCCCCCCCCGGTGCTGCCTTCTTGACAATGCGGTGAAAACTCTAAACGCAATAAAGATGCCGACGATGCCTTCCTGGAACGGCTGTGGTCTTTCGGCTACGAAGAAAAATGGGACGCCTTCATGCGGAGGTAAGATAAGACCTGCAGCCACCTTGCGAGGCGTTAGGGCTACACAGATGGCCGCCCCCCCCCCCCCCCCCCTTGCACAATGTGGGCGTAACAAACTTCTTGTGGGAGCAGTGAAACATTGTAGTATACACCAATATGTGTACCGAGTTTAGAGGTTGTCGACATCTCGTGGGGTGTGCTACATTGTTCAATGTCTCCACAAGGTTTTTTTTTCACGCCTGCATTGTACAAGCTGGGGAGGGATCCCGACCACCTGTGCATTAATAGAGGAGACGGCGGTGGACGAACGTTGGCGGGTTGGTTGTTTCGGCAGTAAATAGGTAGGATATGTCAAGCCACATGTATGTGTGGAGCGAGACTCAGCTTTGGTTCACCGTGTAACCTCATGCTAACCAGCTAGCCACTCTGGTCGGAAATATAAGCCTCGTTTCCACTCTCTCAGGACTTTCAAACGCACATTATATCACCGGCCACGGGTGATGCTACCAACCCTTTTGGGAGCTCAGGTCTACCGACCAGACCAATACCGGTACGAGAAATGTCGTCGGCCTTGAAGAAATATCAGGCGTCTACGTAGGAACAGAGCGTGTGCAGCATTGCCCAACCATCATCGGTCATGCTGCCAGCGCGTCGTAGGCACGCACCAGGTGTAATCTCTCCCTACATTGCACTGCGAGGCGCACGCATCCACCCCCCTATCCCCTCCCCCCAGCGAACGCACCCCCTTGTGCAGCCGATGCTGCCGCTGGATTCGTCATCAGTGTGTTACACTCTCCCTTCTCTCTTTTAGGACTGCAGTCATAAATTGTTTGGGGACGAAGTAGTTACAATTGACTGGTTTGTCCCCCAAAACGGGACTGCAGTTTGCCCTATTAAGGTGGGGCATAACAAATAGGACCTACGGTACAGACAAAAACCTAGATATATACCAGGTAGCGTTTTTACGAACAATATTTGGTCCCAATTACTATGGTCCCCCGTAATAGAAGGGGTGAGAACCCTTTAAGTGCTGCGGTGTGCATACATCTAAATCCTATACTGATCCCAAGAGTTTGTCACCGAAACGGGAGTGCAGTCCTAAACGGGTTGAGGCATGCCTTCAAGTCTCAAAACGGGTGAAGGCATGCCTTCAAGTATCAAAACGGGTGAAGGCCTGCCTTCAAGTCTCAAAAGGGGTTGGTAAGTGTCAGGCACCGGCACAGGGGGGGGGGGGGCTACACCTTAAAAGGGCTCCATTTTTTACTAGAAGCACCGACTCAGGAGAAGATCAAATGAAGCCAAAAGCTATAGAATGAAATCCCTCTCCGGTTTAAGATCTATGTACAACGCCCATTTAGAAAGGTCTCTACTAGACCTGACGCACCCCTCTGGCACACGATAGGGTAGAGTGGTGCACGATATTTTCTTCGCCTGAGGAGCTTTATCCTATTCGCAAGTACGAAAAAAAAACATGTTTAATTAAAAAAAATAAAAACCCAATGGCCTAAGGTGTACAAAACAGAAATATCGCAAAAAAACACAAATGGCATTCCGACGAATTTGGGTTACGAATCCCCCCCTCCGTGTCATTCTGAAAAAAAAAAATAACCGAAAAGTGCTACCCCTATCGTAGAACGCGTCCTCTCTTAAATCGTAGCCCCCGCCTGTATGTACGCCTCTTTGTCTCTGTAGTAGTCCGATGTGCGTCGTTTAACGGGAAATGGAATGTTGACGTCTAGCCGCATGTAGGGCGCGATGTTGTCGTCTAGCCGCATGTAGAGCGCGACGTAACTACTGCTTGCGGCGCAACTCGTGACATATTAGGTTTTTGTGTAGACCCTGATAGTGCGGCGTCTGCTAATAGCCCCAAACGAAACTTCTTTTTTTCATCTCTGGCTTGGCAATTAGTACTCGCCGCCATTCAGCATCGATGTTGGGTGATCCGACCCCCTTGTTTTGTGTCTCCTTACGTCTAGTTTTTAGTTTTTTTTTGTTTTTAGGCGGGTGTTTCGGCGGCGATTGCCCGTAATTCAGCCCTTTTACTCTTTTCTCACCTGGCGGCTTCGTGGCAACGAACGCATCCATGCCCGTGGTTAATGTTGCTTATATGCCCGCGGCGACTACTGTTTTTTTTCGTGCAGAGCATCACGCGGCTACGCTTCGAAGGTGCCATACATGGTCGTTCCGGGAAACCACGAGGCGGAGTGTCACAGTCCGGCGTGTCTGTTCTCGAGGCGAAAGCTAAGGGTGAGCTACGTAGCTGGCACAGACGCGTGCGTCGGCACGAATGTTCTTGTTTGCTCACTTTGTGTGAGCTTATCGGGCAGTAGGATAAGTCCACTGCTGTAACACCTTGCTGAGTAGTGGTGTCCGTAAAAGTGTATCCGATCTATGCATCGAGCGCCCCTTTCTCCCCCCTCGTCCGTTTCCCCTGAGTCATTCAATATGCGTTCGCCGATCGCTCTCTGCAGTGGAACAATAGCGATTCCGCGCCACATCTTGCGGTGGCATACTCCCACATATTACACCAGTAGGTATAGACGTCGTGCAAAAATATGAACCCCCCCCCCCTCCCTTCCTCCAAATTAGTTCCCCGCTGTCATCCCTATGCGAGATTGTCGGCGTCAAAAGTGGTTATTACGTAGTGGGATGTAGCCCTCCCTCCTTGAGACTTGCCGAACACCTCACGTTTCGCTTCGCGCTTTTTGGAGCAAGTAATGCCTGGCTCTTCGGCCTCAACCCGAGGTTCTCCGTCCCGTCCCGACATTGTTGGGATGCGAGGGTCTCTGGTCATACAACTACGACCATGCATGACATGAGTGCACCCCCTCCCCCTCCCTCTCCCGCCGTGCTCCACAAGAAGAGATGATACACGGCTCCACTCTGTCTCCTCCTCCCCTATCTCTCTTTCTCGCTCGCCGCTCTCCACTCTCAGGCGTTGAAGAGGTTCGGCGCTTACAATGCCCGGTTTAGGATGCCCTCGCTCGAGAGTGGTGCCGAGCACGGGGCTGCCATGTGGTACTCCTTCAACGTCGGGCCCGTGCACTTCGTGATTGTGGACACGGAGACCGACTTCCCTGGGGCCGGAGGCGACCAAATCGCTTGGTTCCGCGGCGCAGGCAACGGGGGGTTTGGGGACCAGATCACATGGTTGGAAGAGGTTAGTGTTATGTGCAGGGTTGGTGGGTGGGTGTCAGTGTTGGTGGAATGGTAACTGGCATGTTTTCAAACCTTAAGTTGGCTATATGTAGGTATTCGGTTAATGTGTTACCAGTATCTATGACAGCCCGACAGACTACTATTTTAGTATTAGTATATGCCTTCAAAAACAGGGGGTTGCTCGATGCGGCAGTATTTGTTTTTCATGATTTGTCTTTTTTGTTGGTCTGTTGCTCGTTACATATCCGATGTGTTGCTTTTTCGTTTGCGTGCCTGTCTCGCTCAGCAGGTGTTATGCTCAAAGGCCCTATCGTAAGAAAACAGACTTTGAGAAATCTAGCCTAGAATAAAAACAAAAAAGTGGAAGGTACCTAGCCCAGGCGTTCGCCGTCTATCGAAATTGTCAGAAACCTATAGCCAGAATAAGGATGTTAGCCTAACACGTGATTCAAGGATTCTTCCGAGAGGGCCGATACTGTGGTACCCGTGCGATTCCTAGGCCGCGGAATTGTTCATCAGGGTTAGCGTTGTTGGGTGAGGTATGGAGCTGCTCGAATAGGAGAACTGCAGAAAATGTACTGGTAGGTGCTACGAGTACATATACCCGGCTGAAATCTGCTACTACTGTGAAAAAATCAAAAGCCCCCAAAAACCGAATAACGTATTCAGTCCTGCGCGTTTGACAGCGGAAATATGGAGTGAGCGTGAACCTGAAAATACTGACGTGTCGAAGGTTCGGCTGCCCCATGTTTGGGTGGTGATGTCGGCTACTAAGCATGACACTGGGGAAACAGCTCCCGCTGTTACATACCCCCGCCGTCAGCAGCACGCGTCTCAACCCCCCAAGTTCTCATGGTGTAGTTTGGCGGGTTGAAAACTGTGTGCCGTTTTTTCCTCCCGCGTGATTGTCACCTGTTGTCGGCAGGATCTAGCGAGGGCTCAACAGGAGCGCGATGTCCGACCGTGGGTCATTGTGGCGGGCCACCGCCCTGTCTACGCTAGGGAAAGCGCGGGCGGCGACGGCCGAATAACCTATGGCTCTTCGGAACGGTACGAAACCTTTTGTGTGATTACACGATGTAAAACATAATGTTGTTGTTGTTGTTGTTGTTGTTGTTGTTGTTGTTGTTGTTGTTGTTGTTGTTGTTGTTGTTGTTGTTGTTGTTGTTGTTGTTGTTCTTGTTCTTGTTGTTGTTGTTGTTGGTGGTGGTGGTGGTGGTCGGGGCGGTGGCGATGGTGGCGGCGGTGGCGATGGTGGCGGCGGTGGCGGTGGTGTTGTTGTTGCTCTCGCTGCTGCCGTCGTTGTTCGTGCTGTTTTTGCAGCTGTCATTGTTGCTGTCGTTGCTGTTATCGTTGTCATTGTCGGTGTTTACATTATAGCAAAAAATGCGGATGTTAGGCTGTGGGTTGCGATTTTGGCTGTGACTAGCGTGTTTCTTGCAAAAATCTCTGACCCATGCTGCGGTAGTTTCTGGTTGTGCTTTTGAGCGCCAACAAAAAAACCCTCCTACTGGCCGCAAGCGCCCCTCGACTGGGGAGGTGCCCCAACATATGTGAATCCTGTTTGTGTGGCCCCTTAGCATATCATAGAGCTGAGGGGGCGACGTACTCGATATTGATGGTGCATCCCATCCCATCACAATACTCAGGAAACATCGTTGACTTTGTATCAAGGTCAATCCATTCCATCACAATAGTCAGCAAACATCGAAAAAACTTTGTCATGGTCCATCCATTCCATCGCAATAGAAGCCGATTTGTATGGCATACTTTACGACATATTTCGCACTTTGAGACTGATTGCCCATCGGGACTTGAGCATGCGACCCTTCTTCAAGTCGGTTGTTCGGCGAGGCGTAGAGCTCCTGGGCGGAGAATGGAGACTCAAAAGGTTATCGCCACCACTTTATCGTACCACCGAACTGTAGCACGCGTTCTCTCCCACTCGAGCGTACCGGTACAAATTTTTCCTCGCCCGCACTCATACCCGCCCTGCAACCCATGCCTGCTGCCGCTGGTGGTGCTTGGGACACTGCTTGCTCGCTGCTCGTTTGGGCATGACGCAGGGTACGGCGCGCGTTTGAGCCGTTGTTCGATAAGTACGAGGTCGACGTCTACCTAAGCGGACACGTCCACACCTTTGAGAGGTCGTTTCCTGTCGTCGACAACAACGTCCGATTTTCTGCCGGCAACCACGATAAGGATAGCGCTGGCGCGGGCGTGGGCGCGGGCGTGGGTCCCGTTTTTGGTGCTGCTTCGAAAATGCTGTACGATGAACCCGCCGCGCCGGTGCACATCGTCAACGGAGCGGGCGGCAACATCGAGGTACGTTCGTTATAGCGGCAACTCGGGGGGTGCTTGTTCTAATGCGCGAGGACAGCCAGCTAGTGGGACGCGTTTACTCGGTTGGTCGGTCGGTCGGTGGGTGGTAGGTCGATGAGTCGGCCGCCGTCATTCCCCCCTGTGCGTGCCAGGCTGGCGAAAAAGTTCCTAAAGCCCGCCCGCATCAAACGAAATGAAGGCGGGCACCGATCCGAAGGTCGTGGGGCTAAGGGTCGTAAGTCGTGGCTGCGAGTCGCGGCGAACAAAAGAATGCGAACGGCGAAAGATAGCAGGTAGGGTTGTATATGATACCAAGTAGTCGGTGGACGTAAGATGATCCCTGACGAAGGCAGAATGACACGACGACTACTACTGTGACGGATTCATGAGGACCCGAGCGAAGCGGAGAGGCGCACGAACACATACATCATTGCTCGCATCCCACGCCCGTCTCCTTTCGTCTCCTCTTTCACCTGTAGGGGATGACGGCTCCGCAGCCCATGTTCCCGGGCGAGTTCCCGCGATGGCACGCGCACGCTGTGAACATGCTGGATGGGGTCGGCATCCTCTCGTTCACGAGCATGTCGGAGATGCGATCAATGTTCGTCTCGAGTGACAGCCCCACCGAGGTGATAAGCGTAGTGACGTTCAGGGTGATGGGGAGGTAAATTGTGCCTGGTTGAAGGTGGCGGGGGTGAATTGTGACTGGCTCAAGGTGATCGAGGTGAATTATGATTGGTCCAGGGTGATGGAGATGAATTGTGATGAAATAGGGTGGTGTACAGTAGGTGGATTGTGACTGGTTTAGGGTGATGGAGATGAATTGTGATGGGTTCAGGGTGATGTAGGTGAATTGTGATTGGTTCAGGGTGATGTAGGTGAATTGTGACTGGTTCAGGGCGATGAAGTGAATTTGTGAATGGTTCAGGGTGATGGGAGGTGAATTGTGCTTCATTCAGGGTGATGGAAGTACATTGTGATTGGTTCAGGGTGATTGAAGTGAATGGTGATTAGCTCAGGGCGATAAGAGGATAATTGTGATTTGTCCAGGGTGATGAAGGCGCATTGTGATTGGTTCAGAGCGATGGGTTGTCGCAGCTTTTAGCTTTGGAAGCGCCAATTTATGTCGGCAGTACCGTAATATCTGGCAACGTTCTGTGCTTCTCACCGTAGCACGTGTGTAGCCCAGTCCATAAGAGCCATGAAGATCACTGGACCTCAGCCCCACCGTTCCTTCCGTTTAGTGAGCGCTGGCAGTGTATGTTCAGCTTAGTTATTGGGAAATACCGTTTCAAAACATTAAATTATGAATATTGCGGGGGACCATAGTTAATAGGACCAAATATTGTTAGCAAAAATGGTTAAATATATAGGTTTTTATGTATGCCATAGGTCCTATTAACAATGATTCCCCGTAATAGTTGTGTGTGATTGCTGCTCGGGTGCATACTTCAGGCTATCATACTGAGAAAAAATACCAAGGATTTTTACGTGTAAGAATGCCTCGTTCCGGCAATTTTCCACCTAACATCAAGTAGAGGTTTCCCCTGGAGTCCACAGAACAAGGTCGGTCGATGACCCCTAGTAGGATTTTAGTGTTGTACAGTTTCAAGGTGAAGGTATATATGAGGGAATCACTCTCTTTCACACACACCCATCGCTTTTGTTTTTCACGCACCGAACCGAATACCAGTTCTCGCTCTTCCCTTTTAAGACCGCGTTTCCAAACATTCGAACTAGAGCAACACTTAGGTTTATGTACTATGCACTAGTAAAAGGAATAAACACCCACAGAGGGTGCTCATTTTATGTATCATTCTACCGAAACCAGAGACCAAATATATCTAACGTCCGCTGGGGATGCTATTGTTTTCTCTCGTTCTTGCATGGGCAGATGCTTGACGAGCTCACCATTCGGCGTCACCGGCTGCAAGAAGGTGTTCTGGCCGATCGCGGGGTCATCCAGCCATCTTCCGGTATTTAGCTGTCAGCACCACCTACCATCCGTCTGGTGGACTATTAATAGTAATAATAGCTGTTTAGCCGAGCTTCTATCTTTAGCTCAAACTTATTTCATTGCCTAATTTCGTGTGTCAAAACAATGTGCCTTTTATGTGTGGGTGTTGAACGATTCGCTGCCTGTTAAGGGTGGTACCTTATTGGACATCTCAAGTGTACTTTCTTGCCGTCCTAAGCACACGTTCTTGGCGTCTCGTGTGTACCTATTTGGCGTATCAAGTGTATATTTTTGTGTGTTTCAAGTGTACCTTTTTTGGCGTCTCAAGTATATATTTTTGTGTGTGTGTCCAAGTGCACCTTTTTTGGCGTCTCAAGTGCTCCTTCTTGGCGTCTCAAGTAGATCAGGTGTGCTGCGGGCTTAAAATCGTCTCCTCTTTTTGCGGACAGCACGCGCGAACCGCTCAAGTGCTGGCCGTTCGGAGGTGGAGGAGGCAGCAGTGGCCTCTCCTGAGACCCCTCGTCTCATTTCTCCAGAGACCTCGTCTCATTTCTAGTCTAAGATATTTTGTGGTCGGTTTTAGTGTGAAGGTGGCCGAGGAAAATCAACCACTGCAGCTGCGGAAACCGACCCACCTTCCTTGTGATTTTAATATCTGCGGGTACACTCTGCACCGGAGATATGCGCAGTTCTGCATGTTACAAAGGCTTTTATCTTCGCTGTGGGTTTCAAAACAAGACCCTTGTAAGAGGCGCCTCGAAGGCTGTCCGGGGGGTGGGGGGGGGGGGGGTAGTGTAATTTATTTTTTGTTTGCCGGGGCAGGCAGGAACAATTCAGTTAACGATACGTAGGCAGGCCTCTTTCTTCATGTATTTATCACTACATCAGCTGTGAGTTCGACCGATTGAATGCTCGGTACTGTAGTGAAATATGGGTGAGTCATTCACTGCATGCCTAGTCGTGGCCGCCTGGTATGAATGGTAGTCTAAGCTTTCGCGGCCGGGTGGGCCGTGCAGGATATAGGCCCAAGATTTCTTCCGTGTATTTCCCCCCCCCCCCGTTTCTAGTCTGGGCAACCTCGATCTAGGGGCCGCGATAAAGTCTGAGAGCAGCGTTCCAGCCACCCTTCGATACACGGTTTGCTCTCCAGTTGAGACAGGACATTGTTCTACTACGTATGATAGCGAGGTTGTCCAGACATATACCTGGTACTTTTTTGTGTTTCGTTACGTGTAGCGAGGTTCTGCTGCCCACTACACCGTAGTGTTGACGTTGTCCCACGACCGGGGAGGGCGCTCGGCTGGTCTCGTTGAAAAGGGTTTCAGGTGGCGCACGGCAGGCGTTTGTTATTTTCATGCCACAACAAGCGGTGGCTTTTCTAGTATTTGCCGTTCAATTTTGTTACCGTGGATGGACCGACGTTGTCGCATTTTGTTTTCTTCTTTGGGTTGGCGAAGTGGGGGGGGGGGGGGGCGTGGGGCGGGGGGGCGCGGGGGGGGGTAAGGGGTGTGTGCGGATAGAAACAACGGCCTCGCTTGTGTGCGCGCGCTTGTTTCAGCTTATGTCTACAAGTGAAAGCATGTGTTATGGTGGAGTCGACGAGAGCCACATGCGGGCTTGCTTCGTAGGGGGGAAACAAAGGCCGACCGACACACACGTACTTTGCCCAGGCGAACGGGAAATGGCCAAAACGGTTGACGGGTTGGTTGGTGTGGTGATTGATCGTGAATCAGAGTCATTCAGAAAATGCAGAAATCGGCGTTTGCATCAAAAATAGCGGTCACAAAAGGTGGATGGGGTGGTTGTTGGTTGTGAGTCAGATTCATTCACAAAATTGTGGAACTGCTGTCTCCACCGAAAACATGTGGTCAAAAGGGTAAAAAGATGGGATGTGACTCAGATTCACAAAACGGCAGAAAATAAATTGTTGTCTGCGTGAAAAAAAGGAAAAGAAAAGCCACGAGTGAGTGGTCAATATGCCGGAGTATCGTGCGCAGTCCCTTGTAGTTTGAAAGTAGTGTTATCTTGTTTTATCCCATTATTTTATAGCCGTTTCGTAGTCGTGTAAACGCCAGGAGATTTTTCTTCTGGCCTCGTGCTGTGGTTCTCTCGGGGGCGTTTCGAAGTTAGTTTAGTTTCTTTTTATCATCAGCGACTGCATCTGTGCGTGTCAGTACAGTTCACATCGTCTTGCTTTCACCGGCAGTGCACGGTATGCTGAGAATGATGCCCACGGTTGACGCAGCTCTTGCGTCGAACAATATAAAAAACAGAGGGGCTTCCTCGGGCGTTGTCCTATCTATAGGACATGTTGGTATAGCGGACAGCTGGATCAAACGGAATAATTTCTCGGCCCGATTGCCGATGAGACGTTATAGAGTAATTCGCCAAATGAAGTACGTTTATGCGTTTTATTGCGCAGACGCTTTTTAGAATGTGGTTGCCTTGAGGGCAGCACGCGGTAGCTTCTGTGTCGCGTCCGTTCTTTCGGATAGCTGCAGATTCGCGTTTGTCGCATGTTGGGGGCGTTGGCTTGGGCGTCACATCGCACCCTGCCGCATTTATGATCATGTAGACAAATCCTGGGGCGATGGGGTTACCTTTTTCTGCTGGGTTTTTCGCTCTTGCTCGGAGTCGTAATTGGTTCAAGCCAGGGCTGCTTGCTTAAGATGTGCAAAACATACTTGGTTAGTATATGCACATTCAAAACTGAGAGGGTGCGGGGTGTGTGCTCGTGTAGTGCACGTCTGTAGTCGTATTATATCACCATCGAAGGGAAGGGGGGGGTGCACTCGATAGGAGAGATGTACTCGATCTCGTGCATGGCCATAGTCGTTGACCATAGACCCTCGCATTCGCAATGCCGGGACGGAGCATGTCGGGTTTTCATCGACCAGGCAGACATTGCTTGCACCAAGCGCGAAGCGCCGTGAGGTGTCTGGCGGGTCGCATGAAGGGTGAGGTGCGTGCATCCTACTAAGAACCGCTCGTGAGGCGGACTTGCATATGGATGGCAGCTTCAATGAGTTAATTTAATTTCCGGTGTAGGCACTTCCAGGGACAGCAATGGGAGTACTAAGTAACTGCCTCTTGGGTGCCTTACCTTGAACTCTACGTGATACGATCACTTCACTTGTGCGGAATAAAGGTTTTTTACCTCGCACAGATGATGTATCTCGACAACCAGAACGGAGGGGGGGCAGGGTTGAAAAAGTAGAAGGTGAAAATCCTACAATGTACCGATTGCTATGTAGTGTTGATCGTGTGAGTTGAAAAGTATAGTAGGGCGAGCAGAAAGTAACGGAGAGTACGTGTGGAATTTCAAAAGTTCTGCTAGATGCTGTAAAAAAAAAAACGCAACTTTCCCCCGTCCGGCGGGATACGCTTGTTGTGCAGCGGCACATACTAATACTACGTGCATTTGTTTCGGACTTCAGAGTTGAAACTCGACGAAACGAAAGTGACAATACAGAAACAGCGGCCCCTAACTACTACTGCGTGATTTAAAAGGGGGTGATACAAACCGGAGTCCAAAGTTACGACTGCAAGGAGTCGTACGCCACGGACGTAACGTGACCCCTTCCCGCTTCGTACAGCTGGCGGCTTTTTGTGCTGCTCGACGGTCGATTGCACCAAAACAATTACCACACGGTCGTTTGTTTCGGTATGACAGGGGGGTCTCAAAGGGGTCAAGAGCGCCGTGATAGCTGGTTTGATAATCGGCCCTGAAAGAGACACGTGGGGCAAGAAAGTTGATGGATTTTTGTAAAATGAGATATTGATGACGCAGGGAGAGGTGCTGCCGTAGTACGGCGCTCCTCTTGTCGGGGGGGAAATTGTCGTGATTCGCCGAGTGTGGGTGCGGCAGAGGTACTCGATCTTTTGCTACAGTCCCGTTTTGGGGGCAAACTACTCATAAATAGAGTGGTTTGCTCCCACAACGGGATTGCAGTCCTGAACGGGTCGACCCGTTTAATACAGCTGGTATTAAAACGAGCAATAAGAAAGGCAGGCTGAGGTTTACAGGAAAATGAAAAAATCGGGACCCGCTGCATTGAAGTTTTGGTGTAAAACGCATCAATTCTCAAATGATCACTCCAAGCTTGGACCACGGTTCCAATGTTTTGTTATTAAACAGGTGTCCTTTAATGCACTGCACTGTGCAAAAACTTTTATTTGACTCCACTATTCCAACGGGAGTTCAACAGTGCTAAAAAGGCTTTTTCGCCCTTTTGTTTAGGACCCCACTCCCGTTTAGGGGGCACATGATACTCAGTATTCGAATGGCTAGTCCCCCCCCCAAAAAAAAAACGGGGCTGCAGTATTTGCCCCAAAAGGGTCACCTACACTACCCACCAAGAAGTGGTCACCGCCGGGGGGAAAAAAAAAACATCCCACGCTGTTTTCTCTCGACATTGTCGCTGACAGCTCATCGCATCCTTGCTGAGCACCTAACATTTGCCGGTGTGGTTGGTTGGTCGGGGAAAGTTTTTGCCACTGCGTAGCGCAGGAGCCCTAAATAGACCCATGAAACAACAAACTAAACTGTCTGCCAGACGCGTCCGTATGTTCGTCCCCTGTCGCTGTTCATGACGGTCGGCATGATGCCAAATGTGTCAGACTCGAGCGGATATTGCCAGGGTCACATTCGTGGGGGAAGAGGGGGGGGGGGGGGGGGGGGGGTTCGGGGCGTTTAGTTTGTGTGTGGGCCATTTCGAGCAATGTTTTACCATGGCTTCGTATATATACCGTCCCTCAACTTTTACCGTTTGGTGTGTCTCCAAGCACGCTGTTCGTCGTGGAGAGCGTGCTGCTCCACGCTACAACCTCCGCGGTTTCCCGCATCGCCCGATTAAAGCAGAACCGACACAACTTGCACGCTTCATACGTACGTGACGTGGGGCCGTCAAACGATAAGGCTGCTTAAAAACATACCACCGGTATGTGCCACTTTGGACAGAATAATGCAACGACCGTTCGGTCTGCATCTTGATGCCTACCCTGGTAGACTATTATTGTCCTTCTGTCGAGAGTGATGCCATCATTGTATTCAGCGACAAGCGAGTGGGAAAATCTGTGTGTGTCGCTGCGGCGTTGTGATTTCGCACTATCGAAATCACCATTGGAATAGGTTCTCCGCTTCCGCAGAGACCGAGGATGACCAACCACAGCTTACGCTACCATGGGCAGAATATGTTTTTGCGAATGGCCAAGATGACACATACATCCGTGCACATGCACACCAGCAAAAACGAAACACGGCCAAAGGCACGGCTTCTCGGCTGACAGTGCAGTAAATCGTACCTGGTACCCGTTGAGGTGTGTGAGGATGACGGAACAACAGGAGCCTCTCCGGGGAATATTTTGGTTGTTCCAACTTCAACCATTATGCAGGGCCGGATGGTTCATCGCGGAAATTCATACATATATCATCTTGTTCGTGTTTTCACTTCCTCCGTTCCCTTCTTCGGCTTGTCGCCATTTTCGTAAAGCCTTGTATACGTAATGTGTCGTATTTGGGGCCCTCTGCACGACGACACTATTCGTTGACAGCCTGGGACAAGCAGATAAACATGATAAACATAGTATACGCAACCACCACTGTAGGCACCGGCTGATAACATTTGAGAACCAGTCACCGTGTACAGCTGGGACGACTAGATAAACACGATAAGCATATTGTACGTAAGCACCACCGTGGCCACCAACCGTCAACGTTTTCAACGCCAATCGCGTAAAAACTATACGCACTATGGCGGGGCCGGCAGGTGGACCGAAGGAGCAACCCAGCTGGCTTTGTTAGCGTAAGGGCCACCATACCGCAATATACTATACGCATACGCACCCATTACACGAGCACAGCTCCCCTCCCCTCCCTCCCTCCCTCCCTCCCTCCCTCTCTCTCCCCCCCCCTCCTCCCCTCCCTTCCTTCCTCTCTCCCTCCCTTCCTCTCTCCCTCCCTTCCTCTAACTTGGTTTGTTGGCGCGTTTTTTGCCAGGCTTAGCTCTAGCCGCAGCCCCCAGCCGCACCGCTTCTCGTTTTGCCGCCCTGGCCCTCGCCGCCTTGGCCGCAGCATTTCCCGGCTCTTCTCCCTCTCCCTCTCCGTCTAAGTAACCTGACCAAGCGAGCATACACCTTTGTTTCTACAAGACAACGTTTTAACAGGTGGAAATCGTAGAGTTGATGGTGACCCAGGTACCCTGACCAGGCGAGCATACACGAATATTTGATGAAACAAACAAAGCCATCTAAAACAGGTGGACGTCGTAGACTTGATGGAGCGGTATTGGCGCGAAAGCAGAACGCAGGCGAAAGCGTAATTTTTCCCAGAACGGTATAGACGTGTGGAAGTTGACTTGATGGCGTGATATCGGCACGACAGCAAGTGACCCACAACAATCCATGTTCGGTGGGCATGACGTCGGTGTTGAGGTTTTGAGGTACGTAGGTCATCTCCGTATTTCAGGAACGGGCAATAAACGGACGGGAGGCATTCGAAACAGGCGGAGAGGAAAATACAAATGTCAAAACGGCCTGACTATATATAGTGCTCAGATATGTTCGCGCATGGGCCCACGCACCCACTCACCCACTCACCCACCCCCCCACCCACCCATCCCTCACAAACGTAAGCATATTACTTATTTTCATCCATCTGCCGGAGGAGAAAATAACAAACTAGAAAATCACATGAACAAATGAATTGACAAAATATAAAATACAAGTAGTAGCCCCGCCTACGTCGCTACGCTCACCGCCTAGCTCTTCGTCATCTACCCTGTTGATTCGGTTCGTGATGCTCTTGGCGAACCGCAGCGTCCAATTCGACCCAGCAGCCAAAAGCTCGGCCGGCTCAAACTTCCTCGCGCGCCAAGCCTTAACGGCCCCGGCTGCCTTCACGAAGCGCCCCGATTCCCTGCCTCTCGCTTTCTTGTCGGCGGCCGCCTGCATTTTGCGCGTTTTCCGCGCCGCCGTATACCAGGCGTCGCGGGCCTGCACCATCGCTGCTCGCGCCGCCTCTGCCTCGGCGTCTTGCAGCCGGAGCTTCCGCTGGCATTCCTTGCGGCGCTTTCTTAGGACCGCTTGCCTCTCTTGCTGGGCTTTGTGCCTGACTCGCGTACATATGGTAGATAGGCGATTGGTTGGTATGGCGGGGGGGGGTAGGGGGCGATGATGATGATGATGATAATGCGCAAGGGAGCGGATAGTCCGTAAAACATTTGCGCATACATAGCAGGCAGGGGACTTCCATGTGCCTTCCATGGGACGACTTCCATAGGGATTCCACGGAATGACTTCCATGGAATGACCTCCGTGCTCCATGGAATTTCCATGGAATGACTTCCATGGGAACCTTCACCATGAGACCTCCATGGAGTTATTGTGCTTCTGTATATTTTTTTCTGCATCACAAACAAACAAGGATCTTCTATGCCAGTAGACTGATAAGAAGATTAGACTCATACTGTTTATATTTCGGGCATGAGAAGTATACAGGACGCCCACGAAATTGTTTGTATATAAGCTGCAGAGTTTTTTTTGTTTGCCGGGGTGAGAATTTTCGGGAGGGGATGAATCGCTTCCGTCGTCGAATCTATTAAGTCGAATTAGCTTCGTCGTGACTACGAGATAGAAGAACGTGTCTCGTTGGGTGTACCCACTAACGACGGCACCGTTGTAAGCTGCAATCACTACAACCAGACTGGCGGTACGATAGAGGAAACTGCAGAGTTTCTCTCCTAGAGAAGCTCCATACTATTGGTAGGTCAACCAAAGCCGACTGTCTGAGAAATTGGTGGGGTTCAACCCCTTAACCTGGCGGAGGAAAAAATGCCATGGCCCACGGAGGTGGAAAACGAAAACCGGGGTAGCAAACACTGCTGTAGTCCCCCAGCTGAGGAGGTTCGCTGTATCGGGCAGAAACATTTGCGGCCCAAAACAAAACGCTACCCCAATATCTGCCCTAGCACGGCATAGACAACCGCTGTGTTTTATAATATATACAATAAACAAACGCGCTACCCCAATATCTGCCCTAGCACGGCATAGACAACCGCTGTGTTTTATAATATATACAATAAACAAACGCACTTCCACCCACTCCGTAAAGAGCGTTGAGTTCGCGCAGGGGTGCTACTATTAACAGTAGTGCGTTCGTTTTCCAGCTGCGCTCGTTTTGTCTTTTTCTTCTCGTCAACGGCAAGGGTGCTTCATCATAAAGTCGAACATTTTTTTTGTATTTCCGGAAGGATCTCGAACAGATGGACAGATCTTTCCGAAAACACCTTACTATTCGGTACGGTATTGGCCCGTTCTGGACTAAAAAAAAAACTAGCGCTGAAAATCGATCCCACCCCTTGTGCGAACCCAACGCTCTTTACGTGGTATACTTGTGTGGAATTTGTGAAAAGTGTGTCCGGCTTGAACCTTTACCTTTGGGGGGGGGGATAAAATTGTTGGAATTCATCGTGTGGGATAAGTCTTGCAGGTCGAAAAAAGGTCAAGCTTCTACTGTTTATTTTATAGTTTTCCGCCTACTCCGCCTGCTCCCGAGGTCTAAACGAAAACACAAGCACGAAAAAAAACGTACTGCACTGTACAGTACTGTGCACTGTGTACTGTGCACACACACCTAGCCTGCCGGAGGCGTATTCTCGCCGCACGCGCGGGCTCCAGAACCTCCAAAACTTCCAGGTCCGTATATCCACCCCTCCCTTCGGCCGCTTCTGGGGTGTCCGGGGTCGCTGTCCGCTGCTGCAGCACACCATCCCTGCGCGTCCCGTCGTAGTCACCATCGTCGTCACCACCGTCACCATTAGCCGCGAGGCGGCGGCGTTCCATCTCTTCGGCGAACGATTGTGCTCGCTCCTCCTCGTCTTCGGGGTGCGAGCGCCTCCACCAAAACGGGTCTTGCTCTTCGAAGAGCGACACGCCGACGTCGAGGCACTCCCACGAGTCGGCCGGACTGGAGGCGGCGGAGAGGGCCTCGGGCGAAAGACTTTCGAAGAGAGCTTCGCACCTGGGGCAATTAGGAGCGTGCGTGCGTGCGTGCGTGCGTGAGTGAGTGAGTGAGTGGGTGCGTGAGTTTCTACAGGCGAGAACAAAAACAGACCAACGAAAATTATAGTGACGAGCAGTTGGGAATAATATCGCTGAAAAAATCGACAAGCAGTGGGTATGTTGATGAATGAACCTTATATATGCACGATGAAAATGAAGGTAAGACCGGGGGTACTCGATAGGAGAGATGTACTCGATATCATGCATGGCCGTAGTCGTATGACCATAGACTCTCGCATCCCTACAATTCCGGGACGGAGCATGTCGGGTTTTCAACGACCAGGCAGACATTGCTTGCATCGGGGGGGGGGGGGGAACATCTGTAAACACGCGGTTTGTTGCACATAATAGAGCTGACGATAAAACCTCCCACAAATGAGTTTGGCTCGAACGAAAAAGTGATGATCAACAAGAAAAACAGCGTGAGGTCCGCGAAGGAAGAGAGCCTCAATCGCGCCGAAAAACTACTGCAGACTATGACGCGTGAACCCGTGGGAGAAAAGTGGCGGAGGCGTACATAGTCCAATCTCGGGGTGGCATGCACATATCGATGCGCACGGGCATCACCCATGACCAAAAGGCCACGGCAAGAGGGGTTGGGTCACTTTTAACGGTGCACTTTTCCCCCCAGCCGGTTTAGACCCACTAGGGTGAGCGCGTGGCTTAAACCTTCTTCTGTTGTACTCTTGAGCTTTGTGTTCTTGTTTTCGCGATATTGTACACCGCCAGAGGATTTGTTTCTTAACCTGGACCACCAAAATATGTTTTGAGTCCAATTTTGATTGCCAAAACGTTTCTTTATGTCCCATTCTGAGTGAGGTACAGAGGCACTCGCTCGAGTGGCGTAACGCCGGGGGCGGAAAATAATGGCATCATACTCCCCCTCGCCGTCGCCTTTCCTTCGCTATAGCACGGGGGTGGGGTAGCGAAAGAGGAGGCAACAAAGGCAAGCTTTTTAACGCTCGTTTCGCTGGTTGGCTTGTTTTTCATATTTAGCTGGTGTGATTGTGACGTGTCTTGTGGTGAACTTGTCAAATACCTGGTGCTCGTCACGTCTTCATCGTCTCCCAAGGCGTCCACCTCCACCTCCTTCCCCTGCTTCTTCTCCCTTCCAGCCTCTTCGACCTTCCCGTTCGCACTCTGGAAGTCGCTGACTCGACCGGGACCCTCGATTGCAAAGCAGAGGTTGCTGCTGAAGAGCGCGAGGACAATCGCCCATTCTTCCGCCTCAAGGGCACACCCCCCCTCTCCTCCCTCTCCTCCTCTCCCTCCTGTTCCATCGTTGGCATTCCCTTCTTCCGCTTCCTTTCCTTCAGTTTTGCTCGTGACATACGCTGAACTGCTGCCACCGTCTTGTCTTGTTGCGAAATCATTTTCGCAACCTACACCACGAGAGTCATGCCGTCTGTCCCCTGGACTCGTCAGGGCAGCCGAGGAAACCACGGGTTTAAAACATGCGCCCGCAGGAGGTATTATTGGCCCCTTCCAGGATATTGTCGGCATTTGCGCGCTGTGGTCGTCCGGAGTGTTCAAAACGCCGCTTGTAGCGAGCTCCAGTAGGCCCGCCTCGGCCATGCCCACGGCTGCCTGTTCATTGTGCGCGTTCAGAGGTATGGTTGGCGTCTCGCGACTGGTCCCAGGTGCACGGTATTCGACGCGTCTAGAAGTGTAGTCGATATGTACCCGTGACTGATTGTAACGCACGATATTCGATAGGATGCGTCGAGCTAGGATTTTTTTGTCACGTAATGTACTGTACCATCTTGTAGAGCAGTGTATTTAGCGCTTTTACCTTCGTGACGCCGGATATCTGATCCCTTTCATGGACAAACCAATGCTCATCGACGCCGATATGTTGCAGTTACTTTGTTTGGTCCGTTTAGTGGATATGGCTACTGACGCCAATATGCTGCAGTTGTTTATTATCCCTGCCATAGATACAACAAACATCGACGGCATTATTTTTAAGTTATTTGTGTGGTCTCTTTCGATGGAGACAACAATGATTTTCGGCGCATTATGTTGCCAATATTTTTTCTTAGCCTTTTTACGGACAAACCATTGCTTATCGACGCCAATGTTAGTCTGAATCCTGTATTTGACAAGCAGATGATTATCGACGCCATTATGTTGCACTTACCAGGTATTTGTCTAATCCTTTTAATGGACAAACCAATGTTTTTTTACGCCGATCTGTCATCGACGCCATAATGTTGCAGTTACTCGTCTGTTCCTTTTAATGAACAAACTAATGATTTTTTACGCCGATCTGTTATCGACGCTACCATGTTGCAGTTACTTGTCTGTTCCTTTTGATGGACAAACCAATGATTTTTTACGCCGATCTGTTGCAGGTATTTACCTCCTCCATTGCTGTCTCACAGGGAAGGTGTCAAAGAGATACAAGTCAAGATGCACGGAGTGCACGCGCATGCCCTCGCCCCCCCTCCCCCCGACCCTTTACCCACGCCCCCCAGGTTATTGGACCTGCGAGCCGGCTGACTAAAAGTCGCCGACTACTTATTAGTTGGCTAGATAATACCATCAATTTGCGCGCGGTACTGCCTTTCTTGCGTCTGACTGGCGCTTGGGCTTGTGGCTCGAACGGTATTCTTTGTTAACAAAGACTACAGATAGTCAGTTGTTACGGGGGCCATACATGGCAATCAGAACCCCCCGATGGACCCAAAAAATCATATATTCCCCTATGTTGACAATCCATATTTGGTTCTGATTACGACTGTATATCCCCCCGTAAATAGTTGGCTTACCTCTCCACCGAACGAAAACACATTTATCTAAGTCGCTCTATTAGTCGCAAGGTCCAGTCAACTCACGCAGCTCTACCGAGATACCGGGTTACCTTGAGAAGCTTGCGCCCTTCTGCCGCCTGAGCGGAGTCTCGGCTGCCTTGTTCCACGAGAAGGACGCCGAGGTTGTTTACCGCCGCGGCGGCCCCCGCGGTGCCTTTCCTACGCCTCTGCCTTAACGCGACCAGTCTTCTCCAGTACTGCTCTGCTTGGGCCTTTTCGCTCTCTTGATTAGCGGACCGATATCTGCATGTTTTTCACAAAAGTTTAAAAAGAAGGACACGTTAACTGTGAGATCGAAAGTTTTGTTCGAAGCCTACCTTTGTTTCCAAGCTGCGTGAAATACTTCGATCCCGCGTGCTATATATATATATATATATTATATATATATACGGGGCGGGTTGACCTCGTGAAGAAGATAGGTCGGTGACCACCCTGTGTGATAGCACCCTTGGGTGATAGATAGTACCAAAGCTGCGGTAGGACTACCTCGGCCAACAATATAGAGAAAGCACAAGCTTTCATCTCTCATAAAGTGTTGAGCCCCCACTGTAAATAATGCCGAACCGTTCATTTTCCGCCACCACACGTCTGCGATTGTTTTTCCTACAGCGGCGTATTTTCACCTAATGTTTGCGGCATATTTCGGTGAACACAACATATGGCACCATAGACACGTCCGCGCTCTAGACCACTTGTCTCAGCCCATTCACCTGGCGAACATTCAGATCACTACAGATCATTACAGATCACTGCAGGACACTACAGACCACTGCAGATCACTGCATATCACTTGTGAGTCGTGCTGCGGTAGGGGGTTTACTTGGTTATAGTATAGCCCAGACGTTTTCTCACTGACCGGGCTCCCTCAGTCTAGGGACCAGCCACCCAGTATCTTTGGATTTTGATGTCAACTTTCTACGATATTTTTTTCAAGCCCATGGGATGATCGTCTATGTATCGTTCTTAAGCGTACAATTTTGTCAAGGTCGGTTGCCGGGTGAGGTACATACCTGCATACAGAGCTTCTCACAAGCGAGGAAGGAGCATCAGAAAAAATAGGTGCTATAGATAATATCAATAGAGAAATAGGTGCTGTATATATTGGGTCGCCCCGGTGGTTCAAGTGGTTAACCTCGAATTCTACTTGTTTGAGTCCTGGGTTCGAGCCCCAGGAGGGTCGGACTTTGACTTTATTTGCAAAAATAAAAAAAAAAGGATTCAATTGTTGAGAGCGCCTTGCAGCGTGGGTAGGCACAATTCGATGCGAGTCGACGAGGGAAGAAAAGGCTGAAATCTTCTCGCGATAAAAATGAAGGCACGTACCGTAGCGGGAAGGGGGGAGAAGAGCCTGCTATGTGACCCCGGATCTGAGTTACGAGTTGGAAGGAGAGAGAGAAGAAGATGTGCGAAGATAATGAATGGGATGGAAATATATATATATATATATATATATATATATATATGTATATATATATCATATAGAGGGAAATAGGTGATATAGATAGTATATATAGAAAAACTGGTGCTATATAGTACATGGTATGTATATATATTCCTGAACCGAAGCATGTGTCATAGTCATAATCCCCATTCACTTAGACACCAGATCACTACTTGTCTCAGATAAGTTCACCTGCTGCCGTGTAGCGAACCTATTGCTGATTTGTCTCTCAGTCCATCCGGCCTATATACCCGCCACTTGTCTCGGGTAAGCTCTACCTATATACTGTTGTAGCGAGCAGGTCACTTGTTGGTCTGTCAGTCAATCGGTCCCGACACTTCATTACTCGTCTCAGTTAGGTCCACATGTATAGCGAGCAGATCCCCTCTTCGTCTCTTTCGTTCACCTTGGCCGACAGATCATTACTTGTCCTCAGTTGAGCTCGCCACACTGTAGCGAACAGATATAACTCTTATTTTCCACTCAGTTTCACCTGGCACTCAACCCTCGCTCGTAGAGGTCGACTTCCTCCTTGAGCTTTTCCTCTTCTTTCTGCCTTTGCTTCTCGGCCCGCCTCCTTTCTCTCTCCTCTCTATCAAGCCTCTGCGAAAAACACACACACACACACACAATTGACCAACAACAACCAGCACGCACGATACAAAACGGTGGTTGAACAGCGGTACGGGGATCATTCTGAAAAGGGTGCGCCGGCATCAAGCTCCATTTTACAGAAGGGGGCATTCGTCGGTGGGCAACAATTCTCGCCCGACACAGCTGGTGACTGCCGAAAAACAAAAGCAAACCAGGAGCCTAAAAAGCGCTGGCTACGAAGATATTAAGAGAAGCAGCAGTCTAGCTCCGTCTGTCGTATAACGCCAATCTGGAAGGGAGAGGTGAGGGGAGGTTGTGTTGCTCATCTTCAGACCTAAAGGATCCTTTCGTGTTTTCGTCCAGAGTGGTATTTTATATAAAATGAAATGACGCCTAGACTGCCCTGCCAAAAGGACCGGCACGAACCCATAAACGAACAGGACGCAGCCGACGACGACGGCGACCCTGTGCGCGTTCGCTTTTTTGGTGGAGTGTGTGAAGGTTTCTGCCATCCACAACCATTAATGTAGTAGCGGTTGCGGCGGACCAGTCCCTGGTGACCGTGTCAAAACTCGCGAAACGCCCCATCAACACAAGAATATGATGAATGCGATCCCGCACAAGCATGAGGAGAACGCCAGGGCTGTCAGTTGGCTGATCACAAGCTGCCGATCAGCTATCAGTTGGCAGACCATAAGCCGCCGACTAAGTTTTCGGTGGCTGACTATAAGCCGCCGACTGGTTATCAGTTGGCCGACTATATGCCGCCAACTACGATTAGTTGGCTGACTATAGCTCGCCGACTAGGTACTAGGTGGCCGACTCTCGGCCGCCGACTAGTTATTAGTTGGCAGACTATAAGCCGCCGACTGACTGGTTGCTAGTTGGCTCACTATACGCCACCGACTAGGTATTAGTTGGCTAGTTGCGTTCGGGTAGTTTGTGGACTTCTGCGTTTTTGTACATATCTAACTAGCGCGTTTGCGGCTGGGCTTCGGATCGGTCTTGATATAGCACTCAAGTCAGTTAGTTGGCTTACTTCGCCACTCAACTATGAATTATGAGCCGTGAATTCCAGGCAAGGCATCTGCCTTATTCACAGCCCTGAGCGAATAGTGTTATTGATGCTGTCTTCAATGCAATTTTTCGGAATCAGTAGTGAACTGCTGCGCACACTTATAGTTTCACAGTTCACTGCTGAATACGACGCTTGGAATCCTCGCCGAAACATCTGATCAAATGGATGAAGCTTTTTGTGTGCTACGCCTTTTTTCAATCTCGACAGTGCTCTTACTGTAGGTCTACTCGATTATCGTCCCTTAGTCCAAACAATGTCGCGCTGTGTAAGTAGACCCGTGTCAAGTTGTCCGTTTCAAGCACAAACGATTTGCGTACAGGAACGTGCGTCATCAGTTCTTGTTTTCTAGAACAGCGATCGAGCGCCGTGAGTGTTTTGGGGGTGATGTGTGGGAGGTTGTGGGGGGATCGCCGGTGGGGTTGATGGCGGTGGGAGGGGCGGGGGGTGCACTCGATCTCATGCATGGCCGCAGCCGTATGACCATATACCCTAGCAACCCTGCTATGCCGGGACGGAGCACGTTGGGTTTTCACTGACCAGGCAGATACTGTTTGCTGCACCAAGCGCGAAGCGCCGCGAGGAGTTGGGTGAGTCGCATTGAGGGTGGGCTGCATACCACTAAGAACTGCCTGCGAGGCGGACTTTCTTGCATGTGGATGACAGCGTCGAACGTAGTCGTAGGGGGAGGGGGGGAGAAGGAAAATCTCTCGCCTGCCTTTCCTTAGCTCGGTCAATCTCGTCCAGCGCCACCTTTCGACGCATTTCTGCACGGGCGTCCCTGGCTTCTTCCTCAAACCGTCCTGCCATTGGCTCCCCCACCCCGGCCGGCAAGAGCGAAAATATTGGGAAACCCGTCACTTGCAGGCGGGCGGTAACCTTCCCCCCCCAAAAAAAAACGCACATGAGAGGGTCAGGCAAGAGCGATCCGAGAGGGCGAGGAGCGAAGAGCGGGGGCGGGGGGGGTAGTGGGAAGCGTCAACGTGGGGAAGGATGCATCGGACAGACACGGCGATCTACAACAGACCATCTAGATCCTTTGTGTATTTTTCCTGTATGATATGCTGTGGAAGAGTCGTACATACATACAGTATATATGACGCAGAGATCCCCCACCCCACGCGAAGCATTTTGCGGAAAGAAGCTGCGTCGTCATACAAGATCAAACACCCGGCATTGCGGTCTACTGAAGATCGTGCACCACCTGGTGGATGCCATTCACCCTCAACACTACTTTTACTCCTCCTGCTGTGTCCTAAGCCTCAACCACCGGCGCCGGTAGTAGGTTTGTAATCAATAACGGAACATGTCGCGCGTCATTGTATACACAGCTTTATATCTCGAGAACAAACCAGTGCGCAGTGCTACACTGCGTGTATCGTCGTTCGGGGAGTCGGCTAAAAACAAAGGTTTCACAAGACTATGGCAGCAGTGACTTATTTCAGCAGGGGGTAAGGGCATCTGAGAGGTGCAACTATCAGGACTTTTGATGTTTCATCGAGCTCCTATGGTGGTACAGGACCTGCAACCAGGGCATACGGTTCTTGGGGCTCCGCGCCTGTTTCGTGAGGGACAATGTGAACTGTGCTGGGAAGCGTGGTGCGCTCACGCGCCGCAGGCGTGTAACCCCTCCACAGGGGGTTCCGGAGGGCTGCCGGAGGCCAAACAAATGCGACAAAGGCGTTACCATACGCCCGAAAAACACTTGAAAAATCGAAGTTAGACCTATACCAATGGGAAAGCGAAGTATCGATAAAAATGTGCCTCAGTCATCTTTCCCGCCTCCGGCGGGAAGGACATGCCCAACGTGTTGCGACAACAGCGATGAATTCCAACCCGAAAGTTGCGCCAGCGCAGCAGCCACTTCATGCCCTACCGGTAATCGTTCTGCGGCAATGCGGCAGGGCGGGGGTCTTTGCTGTCCTCTCCGGTTTCAGGCGTAGTCCTTACCGTCACCGGCAGCATAGTATGGGAATGGAAAAGCAAGCTGATTTCAGATTAAAGCCTCTCCCACGTTAGCACTCCCCTTGCTGCCGGTATCACTCCCTTTGTTGTCGACCCCCCTTTGCTATCACACCCTCTTGTTGTCAAACCATCTGCAGTCTGACCAAGGTCGATTAATGCTCCTTAGTGACCACTACCACGGTATTACCCCCCCCCCCCCCCCCCCCGTTACCATACCCCCTAGCTGCGGGGCTCCCGTGCATGCTAGATAGCACACACCCACAACAGCACACCCGGTGATAACATTTTAATATGTCAAAATGTTATCACCGTGTTCTACTGTATAGCGCACGTCAAGTCTATATATTGAAAATGAGATATGGCCTGATCTGATCTGATCTGATCTGCCTGTGCTATGTACGGCTTAATTCCGATACACTGGGCCTTGAATATCAGGGGCTCGCTAACCGAGTGAAAAATCACGGACGGGGGGAGTTTTGGAGGGATGTGCCGGAACCAAGGTCACAACGAATACCGCGACGGCAGTCAAGACCTCTTCGGGATGTTGAAGCGTCCACCCACATGCCAGACAGATCAGATGAATCTGATCCTCTCTTCATGATCTAGATCTTTCAGGGGAGATACAATCCTGACCTGTATTCCTGTATGATCTATATGATCTAGTTCCTGTTCGCCGGGTGAGAGCCGTGCAATCCGTAGGAGCACATGTTTCCTGGGTTGGATCTGTGATGCACAGACCCTGCGTAAACATGTCATAGCGGCAGGCTAGGATCTAGATGATCTCGATGGTCTATCTGTAGATGATCTGTCTGTAGGCGTGTGAGAATCACCGAACCGCCTATCTGGCATCTCTAAAAGGAAATGGTTGCTTCTGATATATACACAGGACCACCATTACAAAAAACACACACACAACGGGAGCGAAGCGACGACAGCCCACCTTTGACGTGCCGATCCCGATGGTGGCTACACCCTCCAGACGAGAGCGAACAGCGTCGTAGGAGCGCACTCCGCGGGCAACTGCTGCCGAAGTAGCCGCCTATTAATAGGTCGAACATGCTTCATGAGTAATAGGCGGAACATATATACGTACTGCCAGTAGGCAAAACATATACGCGTATTGTTAATAGGCGTAACATACTCGTGACAGGTGTAACACACTACAGTATACTACGAAGTATTAGCAAGCGGAACTTAGTAGTACTACGCGCAACATGCTATTAATAGGCGGGGCATACTACTATTAATAATAGGCGGAGCATACCGACAACCATCCAGGCATTGTAGATTTGCGGGATGGAAACTCGTATACACCTCGTACCGTTTATTTTCCACCTGCTATGGTTCTGCCGGATGCACATGATGCGGTAACAGTTGAGGCTGCGTCTATACGCACACTAAGCGGACAACATCAGGTGGCTTTCAGCGAAAAGCTGCCTGACAGATAGGAGCGTTCGAGCTAAGAGAACGCCCCAGAATAACGACTTCTGCAGCCAGTAAGCTTAGAGGGAACCCAACCGCCCTTGCTGCGTACTAATACCTGCCACCACGGCAGTGTTGTTGTAAACCGACCTGCAGGCGTTCTTGTATTCCCCTAGCTTTGTCTTCGGCCTCGCCTAGATCCTTCCGTACGTCCGCCTCGACCTGCGGAATCGAAAGCAGCCAAGTATGATATTATTAGCGGGGTTCAGGGACGAAGAAACAAGCCGCTGCGCCCTTTTTTTCGAACCCTAAAGCGTATATCATGCCGCTCTACACTCAAAACTTAAGGCCTGTTTTTATTGAATACTATTACTTCAGCCACCACGTGATTATGCTAAGCGGCGTAGTGGGTTAGTAGTGTGTATATCGAAAGTTCCGATATATGGAAGTATTGAACTTTCGATATAATCCCATCGAACGAGTTTTTGCCCTCCGTCATCCCCATCTCCGTGTCTCTAAAAAAATATTAGGTCGTATAGTAATTCTCAACGAAAAACTTTGCAGATATGACATATCGACATCGCACGTATCGAATAGTTTTTTATTGGTTTCACCACTAATAATAGTGCCACGTGCAATGGACAAAGCACGGGGGAGTTCCACATATAAATAAGCCTATCAACCATTGACCCAGTGGTTACTACTACGAGTGCCTTTGTCTCGTACACAGTACGCTTCAACAAAAGCGTCGAGTAAAGCGGTCAACCCCGCTGACTTTACAGGGGTTTTCTGCGAGAAAAACGTTCCAAAAGTGTGATTTACTGCTTATCCGTTTACTTTTATATATTTCCGTGGTGACCTCTCTCGTGCACGAGCGAGCATCCAACCTTCTAAACAAAAAAAACAGGGCACTCGGGAAGATCAAAGCAGCGCATATCATTGGCGCTGCACTACATTTTTAGTAGCTCCTGCCATCCCTTAAAATCAACCAAATACCTAATTGTTTTACCCCCTTATAACCCTACATTATAACCCTACTTACCTTAACCCCGGGTTGCTGATTTTGCCTTAAATGGCCCACCGTTCCCCGGGTTGGTCACTTTAAAAGCATGCCTACTGCACTTTGTTTTTTTAATGAAGACACCCGTCGTGAACACGAGTTGCAGCTGTCCAGCGATAAAACACGCGCTTCCTTCGGTCTCCCTCCCCCTGCAGTATGACGTTCGCCGTAAAAATATTCCCACTACTGCTTCTAGAGGGGCGTGTATATCTGCGTACTACTAGTACTACAAACGGTACGTAAATAGTTACTCGATCGCTCGCGAGCGTCGAGACATGTACCCGGTACAATCTACTGTAGCTATGTAGACAGACGAACCTTAGAAGGGAGCCCTGAGCATAACATCACTCTCAACGCTTTCGCTTTTTCCATGGCCGCCTCCATATCTCCTAACGCACCCGCGTCCACCACCACGTCGTCCAGATCCACTTCTTGTTTCTGCTATTCACAGTAGAATGTTCAACACAATTCCAATACATTCAGTTGGAGGGGGGGGGCGGCATTCAATAGAGACTTAAACCCTTCAGAACTGTAGCCATTTGTTTTCGGACAAACTCCTTGGAATTAGCGAATTATTGTAGGATATTGTTGGCAGTAGTAGTAACAAGGTTAAGCCACCGCATTGATGCAATATCGTGCAATCATGAACGGAGTTGGGGGGGAGGGGGGTCTGGCTTGCTCGATTGACACCTTAAGGACTGCACTCCCATTTTGGGCACAATTTACTTGAAATTAGAGGCAAATATGAGTTACTTGGAATTAGTGTACAGCAAACGGGTTACCGCCGCCGAAGTCTCCCTTCTCGGCCCTATTTCCACTATTTACGTGTGCATTCATTTCATGTATTTAGTTATGCTTCCGGCTGATCGGTCAACGAAAAAATCTGAAAAAAATATACCTGATGGTTACTGCAGATCTTTGTAATGTGGGGTAGCATATGCCAGCCCGGAAGTACAGAAAAAGCAAAATGTGATAAAGCAACCCAGTCCGATATATGTATGCATACATTCACGTTAAGTTTGGGTATATGTACTACAGCACTTGGAAATAGTGTTGGATGAAACTTTGCATCGGCGATAAAAGTTGACGCACTATTCCCGGTCAGAGTGGTCTGTGCCGTGTGTCAACCATTACGTACGCGATCGTTGTTGTAAGCGTAATGTTATCGTTTTGCTGTCACCTTTCCGTCCACGTCATCCTCCTCGCCCTCTTCTTCGTCCGTCATCAGCTCATCGCCTTTGCCGGGTTGTTCGTTTCGTCTCCTCCGCTCGTAGCCTTCTTCTCCCCCTTCTCCCGCGGCACCATCATCACCATGGCGCTTTGTCGCCTCGATCAATTCCGGGTGCTCCTCCCCAACATTTGTTTTTGCACCCATTTTCTCGGCCGCGTGATAAGGTGTTCCATCACCGCGGTGACTTGTTTCTTCCTTTTCTCGCGGCGAGCCTTCGCGGCCAGGGCTGCTTGCTGCTCCTGTGCCTCTCACACCGCCGCTTCCGGCGCTTCTGCCGCGAACGATTTGCGGAGGCTCAGACGCCGGGGCTACGGTCGTAGGGCCGCGCCGGCCATCATCGTCACCACCGCTTGCCCTCGATGGCGATTCCCCAGGTTTCAGGGGCAAAGCGTGTCCCCCTATTGTCGTCCGTCCTCTACTATGAGGTGCCGCTGCTGCTGCTTCTTCTAGCGCCGCGGGTGGTGCCATTGTTGTTGCTGCTGTCGCTGCTGCTATTGTTGTCGCTGTTGTAACGAAAGTGTCGAGGCTGCGGCTGTCCCCGTCTATGGCGGAAGCGGGAAGGAAGGAAGGCCTGTCTCCACCCGGAAAGTACCACCCGGGAGGCGCGCCTGCCCACCCCTCCCCAAGCCTCTTTGTGGCTGCATCTCTGAAGATAGGAACAACCTGTTTTGTTTTTGTATATGGGTAGTGGGGGTAAACGGGGTTGGCTGCAGTTCTACTGTAAGCATTTTAGCTACATATTTACAATACAACGGTAATGTCTGCGGTAGGACGCCCTGAGGGCCGCGAACTACACGCGGGAGCCAGAAAAAAGGGCGCAAAAGCCCAAGGGTGCACGAGGCCCACGGAACGAATGGAGACAGTCGGAGAGTGTAATATTTTGCGTGCTGCTGTTGAGCAGCTGTCGCATAGTCCCCCTTGGCCGACTATGTACTGCACCTGCGACTACTACTGCAGCAGCAACAGCGACTACTACAGCACCCCATAACTCCAAACCGTGGTATCACGACGGAAGTTAGAAGACAAAAAACAGGCAGGCGTGTCCAGTTAGCAAAAACGCTACCTGTTCATTGATAGCCATGTGGTAGGGTATGTTTGGCGTGAACCACGCCCGCGCTAAGGCAACGCTTGTTGTGCCGTGACACCAACATCTTACCCCTTCCTCTCCATCGGCCAGCCACTTTTGCACGCCTTCCACGGCCCTTGAAACCCACCCGGGGCCCATCAGCCACTCTTTCGACCGACTGCACGGCACACAAGCAGGGCGATAGAAAGCCGCGAGCAGGTTTCGGCGTAATAGGAAGAAGATACGGAGAGGGTGTTCAACGGGGTCATACCAACAAAGACTAAACCACGCTGCTGTTCGAAGGTGGAACATGTTTTCGCTGCAGTCCTCAGTATCGGCTTAGCCCGGTGGCCCGGTGGCCCTGCTTCCTGCGGTGGAAACCTCTACCTACAGAAGTGCGTGCCAATATACATATACGTATGTACCCGTAAGGCGTTGATCTAACGTTGGCAGTCAGATGCATGCGATATACGACAGGGGTATGTACGCATAGCACTCTTTGCCTTGCAAGGCAACTGTTTCTAGACTGACGGAGTAGCTCCACAACGGAGGAGAGCTACCCGACAACCACCCGGTAATATAGTACCCCATTGTGTTGCACACTAGTTGCCGCTGGCACCTCCTTGGCCATGGGCAAGGATAGGATTGATTTTTCATCGGGTTAACCCTTTTAGGACCGCAGTCTCGTTTTGGGGACAAACCACTCGATTCCCACGTACCTTGTCCCCAGAACGGGACTGCAGCCCTAAAAGGGTTTAGCGCACACGTTTTCTCAAAGGTAGGTTTGACTTGTTAATAGTATGGTGCTACATACTCCTATCGTAGGACACGCCAATACCGATTAATGCAACGCCCGCGTCGTTGCCTTTAGCCCCCCTTTCTCAATGGAACAGTAACAAAATACACACACAGCCTGATTCCTTTTCTCCCGCCCCCGCCCTCCTGCCCTTCGCTTATTTTTTTAGTTTATTTCCGACACAAGCAAAGTATGCCTGCCACCGACCAAGCCCGAAAGTCCGCCACAAGCTCTTGTGCTACCCACAAAAACATTCACCCGCGACTCTAGGTACCCTTTTTGAGGATATGATTGGTAAGTTCAATGCGTAGCCAGCACACGTCGGCGCAGCGGTACACACACGAAAACGACAGTTTCCATGCCAGTTAGATGGGAAAATTCCGCTCCGGGAATTTTCCGGTTTGAAGTGAACGCGGGTTCTACCACTGCATGCCCCTTCGTCCAATCATCTTCCCGGAGCTTTCCGGCTACATATGCGGTCACAGTCTTCGTCGATGAATAAAGACGCGGCATTTGTACATGTGCTGGCTGAAACCACTCTTTCGTGAAGCACCATGCCAAGTACTATCGGCGTGCATGGACAGCAGTATCCTCGACTACATCAACACTATCACACTTACCACAGAAGGTCAACGACGTACCCGGTACTGTCCTACGCGTTTTTTCCTCAGCGGGGAAATCGTACGCGTATGACCGCACGCGTGCATGAAGTCGTTCGTTGACAGCCTGCTGAGACGCGTGCTACACGACGTAGATGCATAGCGGTACGCGCACGTAGCACTTTCAGGCCTGAAAATACATAGCGTGACTGAACGTCGTGACGTGACGGCTCCCTACTGAGGCGCTGCCCTTTGCTTTACACCGTCTGAATCCTATTTTCTCTGTGTGTGTTGTTTTTACAATATTTTTCGATTTTGTACCTAATAGACCAGGGGACTTTTTTGACGCGGGTTAATTAACCCTTTTGGAACTGCGGTCCCGCTTTGGGGACAGACCACTCTATTCCCAAGTGCTTCATCCCTAAAACAGGAATGCAGGCCTAAAAGGGTAATATACAGAATACACTAAAACATATTATTAGGCTCCTTCCTCGCTGAAGGAGCAATGTATACCTCGCAAGTTGAAAAACAAAAGCTTGTTGTTGGCAAAAAACGAAATGGACGACCCCCAAAACATCAAATCTCATGGCCTACTACCGTGGATATACATATACAAGACGAAACAGCTTGAAACTGAAAAAAACAACGCTGGGCGTAGTTCTTCAGCTATAAGGAGCAGAGTCGCCCCCCGCCCCCCCCCCGCGCCAATAAGTTTTTTTTTTGCCCAAAAGCGTACATTTTTTGCCAAATCAGTTTAATATTTTTTTTACCCAAAAGCGCTCATTTTTTTTGTTTTTCTGAACCAAACCGCTTGGGGCTTCAGAAGCGACAACTGACGTCAAACAAAATGACGGCTCCAGCAAATGGGCCCTGGTTGACAACAAGGGGATGATAAGAAAATGCCTATTCCGAGTTACGATGCGAGGAGTGTAGCACGGCGCGGGCGCAGACGTTGTCCTACCCGTAAAGCTGGATGCTCACTCGGCCCTTACTCGTGCTCTCACTCGTGTGTATGTATAGAGACGGTTCCATATCACCAAATTCGTCATTGTTCTGGGCGCTCTCTCTCGGGATCCAAAAAAGGGTCCCATAAGCGGTTGAAAGTCGTTTTTTTTTTCGGTGCGGATGTAGGTGCAGAGCTCGTCAAAAAGTGCGGACGGAGCCCCCCCCCCAAAAAGAATGTAGCTGCTACACACGTTTATACGCGACCTAACGAAGCTACAGGATACAAACGATACCACTCTCTGCCTACATGTACGTAATGACCTCATGTTTAATAAATAGATATAGATGAACGGTCCTTACGTTTCTGCACATGTCCTCATATTTCGGGACGTGTCCTCATATTTCGGGACATCTCCTCATACTTCGGGACATGTCCCCATATTTCGGGACATGTCCGTCCTCATATTTGGGACATGTCCTCATATTTCGGGGCATGCCCTTACATTTCGGGGCATGTCCTTATATTTCGGGACAGGTCCTTATGTTTCGGGATAGGTCCATATGTTTCGGGATAGGTCCTTATATTTCGGGACAGTTCCTTATATTTCGGGGCAATTCCTTATATTTCGGGACAGGTCCTTATATTTCGGGAGATATGCTCATATTTTGGGGCATTTGATTGCATTTCCGAACACTTCCTTATATTTCGGGACAGGTCTTTATGTATTCGGGACAGGTCTTTATATATATCCAGGACAGGTCCTTATATTTCGGCACATACAATCTCATTTTTCGGGGCATACCCTCATATTTCGGGGCATATCCTCATATTTCGGGACATGTCCTCATATTTCGGGGCATGTCCTCATAATTCGGGCCGTGCCCTCATAATTCGGGCCGTGCCCTCATATTTCGGGATACGTCCTCATATTTCGGGACATGTCCTCACATTTCGGTCCTTATATTCACGGACAAGCCCTCATATTTCGGGCCAGGTCCTTACAATTTGGGGACAGAGTGCACCTTCCCAGCAGCCCTCACCGGTCCCCCTCGGTCGTCGCCAGCCAATCAGCGAGGCTCTCCAACGAGCAGTCCAAGTGCGCGTCGTTCGCAAACCGTAGCAAGAAGGAGAGGGCCTTCTCGGATCGGCCGAGCAGCGGGTGTTCTTCCATCGAAACGCCTTCCAAGCGCGCGGCGGCCGCGGCGTCCACCTGTCCAACGGCCGATAGCTTGACGCCCAAAAGCGAGTTGAGCGAGGAAACCTGGTTCCCGGGGGGTAGCGAACGGGGCGGAGGGACGGAGGGAGAGGGGCAAAATCAAGGGCCGCACAAACAAAATTTGTGATGGCTCAACCTCCCACAAGGTTTCTCACCAGCAGGTAGAGATCGCGGTGCGGCCCGGACCTCTTAAGCTCGAACGCGGTCGGGAAATCATGTGAGTGGGTACAATAGCGGGGCGTCGTGTTGTTTTCGTAGTCCATGCCGGGAATACACCAAAGTGGAGAGGTGCGGTCTCCTTGTGGTAGCGGCCATAAAAAAACGTATCTTGGGAACGTCGGAGCAAAAGCAAAACATTGTCGCGCTCTGCGGTTGCTCGCCCCCGCCCCCCCCCCCCCCCCGCTGTATACAGCGCTCGTCCCACTGTCCTGTCCTTCATCTGCAGACTCCATTACTGCCAGTTCCTACCCCAAAGTAACTGGGACTGTGAGTGAGGCATGCCACGCATAGACTTCACGGCTACTTAATAGTGTTATTAAATTACGAAGGATTACTTGGGGGTCGGAGTAACATACTATGGTAGTCAAGTACTACAGTATATGACGCCGAAACTCCGCATTTTCCCGCTCGCAAGCTACAACTGTTGTAAGACCTAACAGCGGAAATTCACAGGCAGCCCAAAATATCATACCATGCGCTAATCGACCGACCGACACGCCACTGCCGTTGCCCCCGCGAGCAAGGCAATCAGCGGACGAAAAACTGGACAACATGGAAAAGCATGCCGTGGACCGCCGAATCAAGAAGACACCGTGCTATCTATACCTGTACTGTGTATTAACGAAAGAAAAAACAACAACAGCCGTGACATCGAGGATTTCGTCGAAACTCATCTTTGCTATAGGGGATATACTATTACTACAGTGGTATTACGGGGGACCATAGTAAATACGACCAAATATTCTTAGTAAAAATAGGGAAATATATAGGCTTTTGAGCGTACCGTAGGTCCTGTTTACTATGGTCGCCCGTAAAGGTGTCACATCTATTTTATGGCATCGGAATCATCCCCGTCGCACCCTTTTGAGATGACGATGAAATAAAGGTGAAGACTATTTTTCCATAATTAACTTGAAGAATGGCTACCGAGACAAATATGGTGAATATTCGAAGCACAAAGCATTGAAATTTGTCTTCGAACATAAATAAAATATTGAACTGATACCCTGGTAGGTCATACTCGCATTTTCGCGGGCGTCACGAGTCTGAAGACAGAACCGAAATCAGCGACGATCATCGAGAGCTATGACCGAGAAAACAAAATCAGAAGTACACCTCGGTGGAGCAACCAACCCAGCCATATCCGGGCAGATTCGCTGGTGTGAACCGACCAGTGCAGTACTCGTCAACACGTGATACTGCACGAGCATGCTCTCACTCTCATGTAGAGCCAAATCAAGCAAAGTCCCCGCTGTACTGACCCCGCTAGCTTCGATGTCATCTCCGAGATGACCGAATTCTCTGTAGAAAGCCACCAGTCCGGCTTCTGTCAAGTAGCCGTTCGTGTCCGTCTTCACCCCTATGTCCTGCCGACGGACGGGCGGTTGCGCGATGGCAGGCGGGCGGCGCAAATCGGACAACGTATTCAGGACTCTATCCTCGAGCTGAACGCGGGTGGGTGTCCGCAAGTAGTCAGGGTTTCGAAGCAAAACGGTCGTGGCATATGGTACCAGGAAAAAAAAACAGTATATTCACATACGACCAAGGACCGCTTGGTCTTCATATTAGTGTCTAAACGGTCCTAATATTGCCGACCAGAACCCACAATGGACCCAACAAAAAAGGCATCTCCTTCATCCCCCTGTATCGACACACCACATTCGGTTATGATGACTATGTGCCCCCCGTGATCCGCTCGTATGATAATGAGTTGAGAGATTTTAGTGTTGAAGCTGGGAGAGGGGGACCACGAAGGACGGTGAAGGGACAGGCCGGCTGGCTGGCGAGCGGGCGGGCGGGCGCGCGTCGAAATCACGGTGGGAGGAGAAAAAGGGAGAGGTTGGGGGGCGAGTGTTATCACGCGTACGACAGCTACAACTGCCGTCGGTGTAGCTTTTAGAACCGCAGTCCCGTTTTTGGGGACAAAGTGCTTGAGATTTGAGTGGTTTGTTCCCACAACGGGACTGCAGTTCGAAAAGGGTTAAGGAGCGCAATCTTGGCACAAGCAGCCGCTGCGTGCTCTATAAGACAGGGGCGGGGTGGGAAGGGGTGCACCTAAGATTTTCCGAGGTTCCTCCTCGCTTGAAACGTTTTATCCATCTACCACCCCCAAAAACGGTTTTAAGAAACGGTGTACGACGTATACGCTTAACACGATTACCTATCAAATCCTGTGGCCTGTACGAGATCTACATCGAAAAATAGTGCGAGTGAAAACGTACCATGTACTATAAGACATGCCCTACTGGATAGTCCCTCAGCTGAGAATCCCCCATCAGTTGAACATGTTGCCTCGTCAGGCTAGAAGAAAGTGCCTTGTTCGACCATACCCCAAATATCTAGTCGAGTGCAGTAGACCACTTTGCCCTGAAAGGACCCGATCAAGGCTGTTCCGGTGCTCGTTTGGTTCCGTCTTGCTGCTGCTGCTGTTGCTGCTGTAGCTCAAAATGTTTGGTCTGCCTCTCAAATGATGGCTTCCACAACGCCCCCTCCTTAGATAGCCGTTGGCGGGGGCAGTCCGTCGACCGCTCTAGACTTTAGACAAGCTCTTCTTAAGCGCTGCTGCTGCCGAAACTTTAGACGCGCTCTTCTTGAGCGCTCCTGTTGCCGAAACGAACGCCGCCATTGATAGCCGCTACATCAATGATGGCTATCAAGAGGCTCTTCTGTTGTCGGGCCCGTACGTAAGAATTGTACTAGATCGGGCATGGAATTCTAGCGTGAACGCCGAGTTTTTGGTGTTGGCACTATTCGCGGGCGGGGGGGGGAGGGGAGGGGGGGGGGGGGGGTGATGCCACATGACGATGACCTTCGCCTCTCGAGTTTTAGGTAAGAGGTTTACTATACCTGCAGTGGTGTATTCGCGATTCGTCTGTTAGTCGCAGGCGATCCGTGATATTTAATGGTACGATACAATCGACATAAACCGAATCGCAAAAAAGAAGATTGCCGATCGTTTTTGTCTTTGCGATATATTCAGAAACGAATTTTACCGGCTATAAAATACATTTTCGTCAATCAGCTCTTGTCGAAACCTACATAAATGGCATTGCGCTTCTGCTCCGATCTACAATTATTGTTAATAGTCGTCCCAGCAATCGTTGTTTGCAATTGCTGTGGTGGACCACTGCCCTGCACACGAGTCAAGCACAGCACAACTGCATCACCATCACCGTTCGCAAGTTGCAGCGGAAAGTGATGAGGGAGCCACGCAAACACCTTGGCGACATGTGAAAGACGCGACGCGTCAACGATTGATAGGCTACAGGGTTGGACTAGCCGGGTAAGAAATGATATTTCGGTTTTATCTAAGAACCGTTCTCATATGAATATGAAGACCAAACGGTCATTATGTTTCCGTCCAGAGGGGTCGTACGCCTCTCGTTCAACTTGCAAGCGTGTCGAATTTTGCTTTTATATTAAGTGGTTTGCACAAGGTGTGGGCATATGCAAGACATAGTTGTGAGAGAACGAAGCTCGCTATGAATATTTTCCCACGCCGGGCAAACCACGATCTGAACCATCTAAATAATCTAGATCATCTGGATCATGTATTTACCGTTCTGTCAGTTTGTGCAAGATTCTTATCATACAAACCATAAACCTCCCACCCGGCCAAACACATGTGCACAGGAGCTCCTGCGCCACACGGACCCCAAAAGGTGCGCAAAAACTCTACGTCTTGCAGATCACACGGAGTGCAAATCATTGAAATGCAGCTGCCGCGAAAATAGATGGAATCATCATGCAAAGGGGGCTATCATCTGTTCGACGAGGTATGCAAGTATCTGATACGGTGGTTCTCGTAGTGGGTTCTGATGCACCACCCTGAACGGAAATAAATGCTAGGACCATATTGCGGGCCGTTAGAGTTGAATATGTATGGAAGGATTTCTATATAGGGGATGAGGCAATATCGTCCCCGGGTGCGGCGGGACCTCTACGTTGCCCCGTGTGGCAACTCTGTTCTCAATATACAGTACCTTCAAAGTACGTAGATAGTCGAGTTCACTGGCCATTGCGTTCGAAGAGGTCCGGACCCCCATTCGCCGCAGCATACCCACCATCTCAGAGAAGCTCAGGCCTCCGTCTCGGTCCTTTTTTGGTGCGACATCAATGCACCCCGACAAGAGATGGCATTGGGGGATCAGTTAGGAAACATCGGAAGGGGGAAGGGGAGGGGGGGGTGCACGTGCGGTAGCGATACGCACGAAAGTACATTTTAAGTGTGGGAATGTGAAGGGCTCTCTGAATGAAGCCCGGTATCGGTTGACCGAAAGGTATAGTGCTCTCGGCGAGGTGTTGTTTTTTTCGCGACGAGCCCACTACGTATAAAACACGCAACTGCAGCCGAAGGAAATTCTCCGCTGCTAGAGATATCCCACAACCCCCAAGCTATCATAGCAGTCGGTGCTGCCTGCCTGCGTGCCAACTCAGTAGTTTTTGGTGTCATGACATTTTCATCTATATTTTCTTATCCCCTCCATTCTCATCGCCCCTTCTTTCTCCCCCCTCCGCCGAAGTCATATAATCAGATCCGGGGTCACACTGCAGACCCTTTCTTGTCCCTCTCCCGCACTGCATACAGTACGCGCCTTGCATTTTCATCGCGATAACAGTTCAGCCTTCGTTCCCTCGTCGAATCACGTCGAATTGCTTGAAACAAGAAACAGCCGACTGCTACATACCAGGTAGCTCAGATGTTCGGGCTGACCCAACACGTTATCTCAGAATTTGATTGTGGTGTGAGGTACCCCGTTAAGAGCGTTGAATCCGCGCAGAGAGGTGCGATATTTTGTCGACGCTTGTTTTCTCGAGAGCGAACGATGAAAAAAGGGGGCGCTAAAGTCGAACATTTTCTACTTCCGGAAGGCCTCTCGACCAGATCATTCCGAAAACCCTTTGGAATACCTTGTTCGGTATTTGTTTTGGGGGGGGGGGAAACGAGCGCCGAAAAAACGATCGTACCCCTGTGCGAAATGAACGCTCTTTACGGCATACCGGGTATAGAGTTTCTTAACATAGGAATACATATACGTCTGAAAAAAAAAAAAGCAGGAGCTGTGTACATCTGTGGCGTACCACGCGTCTTTTATGTATGCAACCTTGGCGCCGTTTTGTCTTTTACTCTGTCCGACATCCCGGAACATATTCTTCGCCACGTGGCTCCCCCCGAATATCGGCCAGTCCTTTTTATTTTCGCAACGATCTCTCGCTGGATACGCAATTCATAATATACGCACCTGCAGCTGAAAACAAGCCCCCGCCGCAGTCGGCACTTCATTCTATTTTCGTATTTTCGTGACTCTGGTCTCTGATCTGGTTTCTAAAACATGGAAGCCCTACGACAAAGCGCCCTTTTTTTCGTCTCGGGCTGTCTGCCACCCGGAACGTAATCCTCGCCGCCTGCCTTCCCTCCGAACTTGCTCACCCCCGTTAACTTCGCAACGATCTCACGCCCAACTGGTGCACATCATCAGCAAACGCTTTCTTCTGTCACTGATCATGATCTCGCTCCCATGCAAACCTTCGCACACACGTCGGACACGTGAAAAAAACGATTCCCACTCTACACGATGCAGGCCTTTCAGGGCAGAAGCTATTATAACTCCTTTCCTCGCATGGTCTATACGGGGTGTGCGGTATCTCATGCACATCTTCCGGGCATGAGCCATTGATAATATATATATATAGAGAGAGAGAGAGAATATGTGTTATCTACAGTAGGACAGTTTCCTGGGTTGGATCTGCACATATGCAAGATCATGCACAACATCTTATCACAACAGCAGGTTAGGGTCTAGATGATCTATCAGTAGATGGTATGTCGATGAGCTGTAGACGATCTGTCCGAAGTCTGCAACGTTACCGCCCTTTTTTGTCATCTCACCCTATCCGACATCCGAAACAGAATCCTCGCCGCCCTTTCCCCGAACTTGCTCAGCCCCCCGCCCCCGGCCGCAGCCTTGATTCCTCCCTCGAGAACCTTGACCGCCCTTGACGACAGCTCGGCGAGTGTGCCGACCTCGCTCAGGCCGTTCTTCGCGAGGATAGGCCGGAGGCCATCGAAGCCCATGGACGGCACTTGCCCAAGGAGGTCGGATAGCGTCTGGATTTCTTCTAGCACCCCCCTTTCGTGCGCGTAAGGGGAAGTGACATTCATGTATGGATACAAATAGAAAACATCAGCTGAGGGGTTAAGAGTCTCGTCGAAACATACTGTATAAACAGGGATTGGTTGGGATTCCGAACTCGGCCTGTCGGCACGTAAGAGAGGTTGCCGAAAACAAGCACAAAACAAAAGTGTCTACAAGAACGAACGGCTGTACAGCGTGCGCGTGCTCCATGGACCCGCGTGTGGGTTTGTGTGTTGCAGGGCGGAGCTACCGTAACTCCGCAGGAAAAAGGCGTTATCGGTGTAACTGTGGAATCGCTTGGCACAGATGGGATCCATCAGTGTGGTAAGTGTGCGGAGTAGTGCCGGTGAATCTCATCTGTGCCAAGCGATTCCACAGGAAAAAGGCACTACAGAGAGACCACCACTACTGTTGTAGCTCGGAAATTCGCCCGATAGGGTTTGCTATATATTTTGCGTGTTTTACCGGTATATGCTCTCCTATGGAGCCTACGTAGCCGGAGGCAATGCACCCTCTACTGGAGCCCAAACCTCTGGCCCCTGCATATAGGCAAGGTGTGTGTTTTCGCCTAACCTTTGGAGAGTATAGTTGGCGAGCCAGCCGGTCCCGTGTGTTTTTGGCGGGTATGCTCGTTCCGCAGATGGGTATTCAAAACGCAACAACATACGTATCATATAGACATCGTCACGAATACTACATACCTGGTACCTGGTACATGCTTGGTGCACAGCATGATATGTAGGAACCCCACACACCTGGCATACGTGTCCATCGAGTCTTCTAGAAGTTCCTCCTCTTGGGGGCCGTACAGCCTGCAGACAGGGAGTGGGGTGATGTGGTGGTCCGCGTGAAACAGACGAAAAAAAAAAGAAGAAGAAGTGTGTACGTAAGTACGTGCGAGCGCGATAGGAGATGCGAGCGGCGCAAGTTGTCACTGAGGAAGCAAAAAAAAACAACGTGTTCTATGTTGTGCCTGTCGCATGCAGTACGATGGCATGACGTTGCACTGTCTACTCTTACTTGCTGCATTACAGTTTGCCGAAGAATAATATATGCTGTGTCGTGGTTTTGTGACTGCAGAGATTGTATCTCTCTATGTAGGATGAAGAAGAGTCGGCACGGACACTGGTTGTGCTGGTTGGGGGCAACGGGTAAGAATGAGCGGATTAATGTGAAGAACACATACGCACATTAACCCATCACACATTGCACGTTGCAAGCATGGCGCAGGTTTTGAAATAAATCGCCTCCTAGTATTAATAGTAGAAACAACAAATATATCGAGTACACCCTCCCCACACACCCTCTTTGAGTTGTACCAATGCACTATATACGGGCGGTCGAAGGCTTTCATCGGGCACTTGTACGCACGTGGGAGGGCAGCGTTCGTAGCTGGGCGACAAACAGAGGCAGTCTTGGACGATAGGCTTTTAAATGCCCAAATTATGGAAGATTGGACGTGTACTAGTATTACAAGTATTCTGGGAATTGGTGGAGCCGTATTGAATATGTGATGGGTAGGAAGCCTGTTTGGTTATCAACGTATACAAGAAATCTGGGATTTGGTGTAGCGGTATTGGATACGAATGTATTGGAAGCTTGTTTGGTTATATAGGGGGATACACATTACAGGATAGAGCGAGGATGCCCGCAAATAATCTGCGGAATGGTTTTGCAGTTGAGCATTGAGTTCGTATGTACTCGTCGCGAGTCGCGAGTAATATCTACCAAAACATACATTTTTTAAATAGAAGAAAAAATGAACGCACCTCCTCTTGAAGTTTTTCCACGGCTTCATGGCTTGCAGAATCTCCCCCAAGTCGGCGGTCATCTCCAACTAGTGGTGGTGGGTGTGTGGGAGGGTGAGCGGGTGCAACGTTAACAGTTCACCACGAGGGATAGGGAGAACATTCGAGGACACAGCAGGTGGCTTTTCGATCATAAATAACAATGTTGAGGCAGGCATTCAACAGGAAGGCGATCAAAAAGTACATGCTCCGTGTTTTCCCTTAAAGCTCGACCGGCCAGCAACGGAAGACCCGAAGGGCCGAAAGACTGTAGCGGGTTTCTTCGGGTGAGGGGTGAAAAACGAAAGGGGTCTGGCAGACCTCCACAGGCGTAGACGTCCTTGAGTAGCTATATATGTAGGCTAGACTCGCACGGCAAAGGTATTAAGCTGGGCTCCCGCCGCTAGCTGCCCCCGGGTCTGGCGTCCGGACAGCGGCTTCCATCTAGAGAATACAAATCGAAAGGTTTGCACACAAAAACCGTCCAACCGGGATTTCCCTCCACCCCACGGTAATTGTGTCTGTGTCGATTCACGAGCACCTAAAGCACCATAATTTTTTCGAACTGTTCCACACCTCGGACAGATCATCGATTCCCGCTCCACTACCTAGATCTTTCAGGGAAGATGATCTGTATGATCTGTACTGGCATGATCTAGATATGTTGGTGGGTGGGAGTGGTATCACCTGCATGGTCTAGGACGCGTTCCTTGGTTGAATATGTACTGTACAGCTCCTGCGCAATATCTCACAATTGCAAGGAGGTGGAAGGTGAAGATGATCTATCTGTCGATGATCTGTCTGTCCGACGTGTGCACTATTCTCAGCAGAACAGAGCGATGACATACGTGGGCAGGCCAGCCGCCCCGACACATCGTGCACAGGCGAAACAAGGGCGGTTCTTCGCATGATTTCCCACACCAGAAAATTTCTTAGGACACTCATATACCTGCACTGTGAGCTTGGACACGAGGTCCGCCAGTGGATGACAAGCAGCAGCATCTTCGCCTTTCACCTCCTTGCAATATAAACATAGAGGGGTAGGGAAGAACGTAGGGCAACCGTAAGGGGCCATTTGGGTATCCATAGTGATATCGAAACTGTCCTTACATTTACGTACCGTGTGCATATTGGTGGGGGTGAAACAAGATGTGTACCACTCTTGTCCCCAAATATAAAGGCAGTTCATTGTATGGATACCATGTTCCCGGAACCAACACGCCTACTCATATAGTCAAAACCCCAGCCTTCAGATTAAACAATATTCAAAAACAAACGATGGAATGGTACATGTTCGGGCAGTCCCTACATGGAGCACAGACGTTTCGCGGGTGTAGTAGTACGTACTTGGGGACTTTGAGAAAAAAAAGAGGAGCTGATGCCAAAAAAGAAAAGAAGAGAAACGTTGCTCGGGTGTGCTCGAACGAAAAATCTTCCGCGTCATGTTTTCGGCTGAAAATGTTGCACTCCTCGCATGAGGAGCTCAGAGAACAAGCCACCACCCTTAAAAGACACCACCCCTACCGTGGCATTGCTCTGGGTGCAAACAAGCCTCGCGGGCACAAGACACACACAAGATATGTGAAACGACCGGGATTCTTTTGAGACATATCGTAAAAAACGCGTATTTTTACGCACTCCATTTTTTTTTCCCTACGATCCCATCCATATTATTCTCCTGGATGTCGACGGGTAGAAATAACGGTTAAATGTGAAAACACACACACACATTCTACCCTACTGCCATTGTATGTACATAGGCCAAGCATCACATTGGTCGATCTCCGAAAGTGCCCACCAACGAAAACCCACCGGGTCGCCCCCAGGTGCGGATATCTGGAACGGGTCCCTGTCCGAGAAAAAGGCCACGCGGAGAACGCGCCGCGCACCTCGGGGGGCAGTCGACACGGCAGGGGTGGTCGCTCCTCCTGAATTAGGTCAGGGTCAGAAAGCAGAAATCGGTTTATTGTGTATTTAATACGCACATATATATATTTATATCACCTGCATATATAACAGGTATATATAGTTACATGTGCCTACGTAGTTGAACCAAAGTACGCCATAACCTTCCCCCTCCCCAGTCGTGCACGCCTTGGTTTATTGACTTACGTATACATGGAGGCGTGCTGCAATAGGGGGTAGTAATGGTAGCACATTCTTCAGCCAAACTTTTTTTTTCTCTGATGGACGAGAGGACCCCCCCTAAACTGATGAACTATTTAGACCATTGACACTAGGATATCATTAATTTGTTTTTTATTATATCTAGCTACGTTGGCCATCGGATTATCCATCGACTTGCACGCTCATTTATTTTTTCTCGAGGTCAGTTTTGACCTGCTAGTAGTGTAGAGCTCCTCGAGTTCGGAGCCTCAAAGGGCAAAATCAGGCGCACCCCCATCGTGTGAGCGCAACCAAACCTTGGGTGTAGCGTACCACCCCCCCCTCCCCCCCTCCCACTCGCGCAATATTTTACCATATCGGTACGTGCACCCCATTCTTCATTCCGCTATGTGCTATTCCGTACTCGCGCACCTGTTGTTGCCTTGGAGGACTTTTTTGTAGGAGCGCTGTCGGTAGCATTAGGCGCGGTGGCGGCGCTTGACGCAGACGGTGAGGTGCGGTAACGGATCTGAACGACTGCGACGAGGACATCCGTGAATCCCAGCTCGTTGCGGTAGTCCTGACGTCACCAAGCGCAGCATCACACATACGTAGCAGGTTGCGGCACACGTGCAATGCTATGCGTCGAGATTTGGTTTGCGTTTTGTCCTTGAGCCATCCTACCACAACATTATCTTGACAAACTGTGTACTTCGAAGTATGTATACCTTGGTACCACGTTTTTTTTTCGGGTACACAAAAAAACGTCACTTTTTCGCGCATGGGTGATGCTGCACCGCTTCTTCACTATGGTACACCTGCACCAGCTATAATACTAGTGTTATTCATATAGGAGCACGATGTAAGCAGGGGGGGTCGACGTAGTCTACTCTTGGAATCAATAGTGACAATAACGCCATTAGACGCCAGTCGACGTGGGAAGATTGGGGCTGAAGTATTGTCGAGATAAAAATGCAAGGCACGAACCGTATGTAGTGGGGCAAGGGGGGTAAGAGCCTGCTATGTGACCCCGGATCTGAGCTACGACTAGTAATAGGAGGGGAAGAGAAAAGAAAAGCGGAGGCAATACGTGGGATGGGAAAAAAAAGTATGTGCCCCCCCCCCTAAATACTATATATATATAGGTTGGGTTGGCATCGGTCGGCAACGACACTGTCAAACGTGCCGCTCATCACGTGAGCTAGACAACCAGGGCATCGTTTTTTTTTTTGTCGGTCACAGCTGGCGATCGAGTTGTAGATAATTTGTGTGGGGTGGGGCACCTTTACTCCGCACAAGGGGAAAGGTCGCACCACGTAGTGTTCATGGCAAACCACCCACGAGGCAGTTACATAGCACCCCAATTCCTGTCTCTGGAAGCGGCCACATCGCCAAATAAGTGCACTCATTGATGCTGCCATGCATGCGCAAGTCCACCTCACAAGAAGCTCTCAGCAGAATGCACCCCGCCCTTCATGCGACTCGCCGAACACCTCACGGCACTTCGCCCTTGGTGCAAGCAAGGCCTGCCTGGTCGGTGAAAACCCGACGTGCTCCGTCCCGGCATTGTAGGGACGCGAGGGTCTATGGTCCAACGACTACGGTCATGAAAGTTATAAATCCACCCCCAGCACCCACCCCCCTTCACCGTTGCTCGGTCTCTGCGCGCACGAAACACATTTTCCATGAGGGGTAACCTCTCCCCTCTACCACCCCACCCACCCTTGAGGGATACTCTATTCATACTTGGAATCGGGATATAACCGTTTGAGCAAGTCGAAAGAAGGTCAAGCAACATTTGTACGGTAGGTTGATGTTGATGGTCCCTCGCGCCAAAATATCACTCTGGGCCACATGCACAGCCGTCGTCTGGCTCCGTCCTGCAAGCGAAAAATACAACTTGCGCAACCCTCTTCTCTTCTCACGCGCGCAGCCATCAGCAAAGAAAAAACAAACCTGAACGCTGTGCCCGGCAGCTGAAGAAACCTACTGTTTTTAGTTTTTTTGCGGGTTTTCTCTCGGAGCAACTACTTTCTGCGACGACGAGGTCCCGCGTCGATAGCTATCGAATCAACGCAGGGGTAGCAGTCCTGGGTGAGAGTCTCGGGTTGATCGCGGCAAGGAGGCCTCATTAACTTCAAACTACACTATACCTGGTACGAATTTATGGCGATGACGAAAGGTTACCGCAAGCTTATGATAGAATCGTTTCTGCAAGCAGAAGAGGGGGGTCAAGGAACCTTTAGAGGTTGGTGACGTTGATGGGTCCGCCGAAATATCTCACTCTGGGGATGTTGTTGAAGAAACTTCTGACTTCCGCTGCCACTCTCTCGGCGGCGGACTCCTCCGCAGCTTCGAAATCCGCGGCGGCATCCCTCTCGGCCGCTAGGGCGGCCAGTAGCGACGACGATCCTGATCCGACGCTGCCCTTCCTGCTGCTCGGGGCTGCTGATGGTGGCCTGCACCAGATAGAAAAGGGGTCTTGCATGTGAATCAATTCAGCCATCCCCATGTAAGCCTTACTACAATGGGGCGGGGGGGTATTGATGGTGGCCTGCATGCGATAGAAAATGGGGGTCTTGCATGTATCAACTCGGCGTTCCCGTGCAAGCCTTAAATACAAGGGAGGGGCGGAGCTATTGATGGCGGCTTGCATCCGAAGAGAGTAAAGGGTCTTGCATGCATCAGCGTTCCCATTCAAGCCCTCAAAAGAGGGGGGTGGGGGTGTACTCATGTAATGCATGGCCGTAGTACTCGTGTGACCATAACAGACCCTCGCATCCCTGCAATGCCGGGACAAAGCACAGCGTCGGCCTTTCACCTACCAGGCAGGCTCTGCTTGCACAAAGCGCAAAGCGAAACGTGAGGTGTTCGGCAAGCCACATGAAGGGTGAGCTGCATCCTACTAAGATGGGCGGGAGGGGGGGTGTACTCGATAGGAGAGATGTACTCGATCTCATGCACGGCCTTAGTCGTATGACCATAGACCCTCGCATCCCCTACAATGCCGGGACGGAGCATGTCGGGTTTTCACCGACCAGGCAGACATTGCTTGCACCAAGCGCGAAGCGCCGTGAGGTGTCTGGCGGGAGGGGGGGGGGGGGTTATTGATGATGGCCTACACCCGACGGTATGGGTTTTTCATGCATAAATTCAGCACTCCCATCCAAACCTTGAAACAACGAGAGCGGGGAGACGGATGGTGTAGACCGGGAGGGCGCCGGGGGGGGGGGGTGAGAATAACTGATACCAATACGGCTGCCTAGACGCGGTCGAGCGTTCATTTTCCAGGGACTGATTGTCCCTCAATTCGGTTTTTAAAAAAAACTCTCTTATAGCAGCAAACCGAAACGAAGAATAGATGGGGTCGGGCGAAGGCACAACACGTTTTTCAAACGTGCTCCCTGCGGCTGTGAGCTTGGCCGACTTTTCGTTGCCGACTATTCATTAGTTGGCTACGAGAGGTAATTAGAGAGGGTCATACCGTGCGCTAATTTTTTGTCAAGCAGTTCTTGCGTCTTTGCTTGTTGCCTCAGACTGGTGGTGCGTTTGTGGTTTCGAAGCGAGTTGTTTTTGCTACTAGTGAAAGACTAAAAAACAAGTCGGTTCAGCTGGTTTACTTCTCCACCCAACTGACAAAATAGGCGTCAAGTCCAGCCAAACTCACAGCCTTAATATGCGCTCCCCTGTTCTCTAGGCACGCCTCCTTCGCAGAAAGGATTGATTTCGTACCACCAACAACAGGGTTCTATCTCTCTCTCTCTCCCTCCCCCTCTCACCCGCGATCGACATGATGCTGCTCTGTAGGTTGCGACGCAGCGGAACGACCAGTCGCAGGAGGAGGACCTGCTGCTGCTGCTGCTGCTGCCGACGTCGTCTCGTTGGATGGTTGCTGCTGTACTGCATCAGTCGGAGGCGGCGCCTGAGGCGGCGGGGGTGGGGAGGTGGGAAGGAACGGCATGTCCATCCACGCCACGGCGCCCATTTCCTTCACCTGCGGTTTTTTTAGGTACAAGCACGATCGGTGCGCTACGAATGAGAGGCTATGTGAATCGTGACTGCGTGGGTTGTTCCACCTAACACATTCCATACCATGCCACGAACGCAAGTGACGAGTTTTTGTTTGTATGTCTGCTATGCTTTTTCGACTGCTGAGACTGTACATAATGCTTCGTACGATTGTACCAGCTGTACATTTGTTTTTTTTGTTCGCGAGGGCTCAATAAGGTAAACCGATCCGTGTGCCTTACAGTACACTTGTGTACGAGCTATATCTTCACAATAAAAGTAATGTCAGCCCCGGTCTATGCCCTGTACTGCGAGGTATTTATCTAGTGCTTCGCTACGCAAATGCGCTGAGCGCTCTGCTGTATCATATGTACCTGGTAGAGAGTAGTCCGACCTGTGGTCACTAACTTCTGTTCGCCGCGCAGGATCTGACCTTTTTTTTGGGTCGGGGGCCAGTGCACCACACCACCGAAAAACTGCAACTAACTGGTACTGTGCATATACGCCTCTCGAAACGTAAACCTGGCACATCTCGGATAGCTAGATCATATACAGATAGATCATCTGCAGATAGATCATCTACAGATAGATCATCTATAGACAGAACGTCTACAGATAGATAATCTAGATCCTAACCTGCCGTTATGAGATGGTGTGCAGGATCTGTATGTTCGTACTGATGGTTCAGGTCCAACCCAGGAAACACGTCCCATATACGACATCGTGCGGATTATGCCGCTCCCGCCCGGAATATGTGTTATATAGATTATACAGATCACAACGATCACACAGATCATACAGATCGGGAATGTATCTGCCCTTGGCAAGATCTAGATCATGAACTGGGTTGGCAGGGCCCCGTGTTTTAGCCCCCTTTTTTGGAAGCTCTCGAGATAGCGACCAGAACAATGGTTGCTAGCAGCGTGAGCTCCCAGAACTACGAGCAGGATAGTGTTGCGCCCCGTGCCGCACGACTCCTTGCATCGTCGCTCGGACGGACACCAAATTATGTCACCCCCCACCCCGCCCCCAAGTCACGCAATTACCGTCGCTGAAACCGCCACTTTTGGGCGTCTACGTCCCTCCTCTGAAGTCCTCAAGAGGGTTAGGTTAGGTCGGGTTAGTGAAGCCTTGGGCGTCTCTCATTTGCTTCTCCAGACGGGATCGACAAAAAAAGGCCCCGTGCCGCAGATCGATATGAATTCGACAAAAAAAACACCTGAGGGGCTAATCTAGCAGCCCTGCGGCCTTCCTCCGCCTCCTCTTCCTGCCTTTGCCTCTTGGGCATACACGCTGCCTGTAGGCCACAACAAAACCAATTTGCGGCAGCAGCGTTGGAGGCGGGAGGGGAAGGTGGGGGGGGGGAAGGGGGGGTGGCGTATACTCATGTCATGCATGGCCGTAGTCGTACAACCATAGACCCACGCATCCCTACAATGCCGGGCCGGAGCACGTCGAGTCTTCACTGACCAGAGGCAGACATTTCTTGCACCAAGCGCGAAGCGCTGTGAGGTGTTGGGCGAGTCGCATGAAGGGTGAGCTGTGCATTCTAGTACTAAGTGACATTTGCGATCCAGACTTTTAAGGGAAGGAGGGGGTCTCAACTTGCGCACACGCCGCAGTAGCCGGGCGGCTAACTGACTAGCGGTCGTCAAGGGCGTGTACTGGGGGGGCGTATTGTGTTTCAGGGGGGGACATAGTAATCAGACCATGTGTAAACTTTCGGAAAACACCTGGTTTTTGGGTCCATCGTCGGTTCCGATCACTACAAATGGCCCGCCGTGAGAAAACACATACAAGCAGAAGTTTTGATAACAGTACTGGTGTGAGAGAGGCTAAACCGCTTGAAGCGGTCATGCTTAAAAGTTACCTCGTAGTAGCTGTTCTGGTTTAAGAGAACCTTGGATTTTTAGGATATATACTATGTACCTGGTATCGGTTTAGGAGTAGTGCTGGTTCAGCAGAGGTAACACGGTTCGGAACGATCAGTATAGCTGCCATAAAATAGTCATTCCGATTCAGAAGAAGTTCGGGTTGTTAAGAGCTATCTGTTAAAGGTACTGGTTTAACAGAAGTCAAGCAGCTTGGAACGGTCGTACGTGTAGCTGCCATAAAATACCGATTCCGGTTTAAGAGAAGTTCGGGTAAATATGAGCCACCGCTCTGGGCGTAAATATAAGCACCGAGTGGTATTCATAATTATGTATAAACGGTCCTTCTATTTCCGCCCAGCGTAGTATCGGTTCCAGACAAGTACTGGTTTAATAAAGAAAATTGGCTTGGAATGACGTTACTAAAAGCTACCAGGGTAGTTTATACTCACTCTGCTTTAAGAAAAGTCCGGGTTTGTTTAAGGTTTGAGACAAGAAGGCCTCACACACACCTTCTCTTAAACCGCATCCCCCCCCACTGTGGCGGCAAAACGCGTACTCCTTTCATATGCATTTGGCTTAACTCCAGAGCTCTTATCCAAGCAGTCTGTCCTGAAACCATGAGTGGACTTGTAAAAGAGCTCAACTCTCTTGGGACTTCAGAGTGGAAAATTGACGATTAAAAAAAAAAGTGACGACTACAGCAAAAACGGCCAACTGCGCGATCGGGAGACGGCACACAAGTTGGCGTCCGGGTTGCAAATGCAAGAGCGTCGTGCGGCACTGGGAGCAACGTGAATGCTGCAACCCGCACTGATAAGCACCCACATTGCTCGTAGACGGTGGGTAACACGTTGGTAACACCATGTTGTCGTTATTTTGGTCGCTTTAATTGTAATCAAGTCACAAACGGGGATAAAAAAGTACTTCCTCTCGAAAATTACAACGTTTTTCTTTTGTCTCTTTGGGCGGCGGGTCGCTTCGGTATGTACTACGCAGGCGGATTGTTGGCGGCTCGCCATGGCTGTGAGGGAGAGCAGGCGGAATGTACACAAATCTTTCGCGCGTCCTGCACCGCCCACCGGTCTCTAGAAAGTGATAAGCCACGCGGCATCGTACCTTTCTTTGCGCTTCTCTGTCTTTCCTGGCAGTTCCTTCTTCCTGCCAGAACTTCGCGTGTAATTTTTTCTGGGAACGAGAAAAAAAAAGAAGCAGAACAGTACAAAAAGACACACGGTTGGGGGGAGCGTCGTTTTGGTGAGTGGGACCGTTTGTCGCGCGGGGAAAGCAGTCGAAACTTGGCTTGGTGTTCTGATCTCAGACGTACAAAAAAAACGGAAGTGGTGCAGATTGGTGCTCAATTGTATTTTTTCCTCCCGTAAGATGGTTCGTTGCGATGTGGTCGCATCCAGGGGACATAACATTCACTCTAAAGGTCACCGGTCTAAACCTCGCCACTGCTGCTGCTAGGTCATGCGGTGCCCAGGGAAAACATGCCTCCCTCATTACCTGCTCATCGATACACCATCGGAGGAGCTCTCTTGCCGACGAGTCTGACTTGGCTGCGGCCGCCGCCCCTCCGCCTCCCGAACCCAATTCACCAGGTCCCGTTCCTCCGCTGCGAGCAGGAGACATCACACCCCCTCCACTCCCCCCGTCTCTCTCCATGTCCGTCTTGACAATGTCCAACCTAATCGTGGATCGAAATACAGCTGCGTTAGGCTCGCTCCGACTATTATTAGCAGGCGTATGGTGTTCACCCCCCCCGGCGGGCGACGTGCTTTTCCTGCCCGCTGGTTTCGTTGATGTTGAAAACGCTCGAGACGCAAGAGGTGCGGTTCTGTGGTGACCTTTGTCGTCTTTGCCCCCGGCATTACCACCGCGGCTGTCACGAGAGCTCTTGCCGCGTTTTGTTTCGCCCTTCTGGTCGCTCCCGACGGCTGCAGCAGCACCGTCGTGCTGTTGAGGACGCGGAACAACCACCGAAACCGCGAATTTCGAGTATCGCGGCCCGACAGCAGGAGCGGCATGCCTGCCCCCCCTCCCCCGCTGCTGCGGCCTTGCCCTCTCGAAAGCCGCAGTGCTCTCGCTAGAGTTCCGACTGCCGTGTCGACCTCCTCCATGCATATCGTCCGGTAGGGCGTTCGATGGGGGGGGCAGTCGTGTCTGTGTCTTACGTCTCGAGAAGGTTCTCTTCGCTTGCTCTATCTCTGCGATCACGTCCTCTTTCCAAACCTGTAGGAAAGATAATTGACCCAAACATCGGATCGGGTTGATTCATGTCACGATCCTTACACGAGTTGAAGGTGCGCGGAGGGGAAAACATGCAATGAGGGAAGGTGCAGCGGGGGGGGGGGGGGGGGCGTACTCATGTCATGCATGGCCATAGTCGTGTGGCCGTAGACCCTTGCATCCCCACAACGCCGGGACGGAGCACGTCGGGTTTTCACCGACCAGGCAGGCATATTCGCACCGAGGGCGAAGCCCTGTGAGGTGTTTGGCGAGTCGGACGAAGGGTGAGGTGCATCCGGCTGAGAGTCTCTTGTGAGGCGGACTGTTTTTCATATGGATGACCGCGTCGAACAAGTTGGGGGGGGGTAACATGCATTGTGGGCGGTCATACACAAGAGCAAACCGATACATGAAACTTGGGTGGCATACAACCAGCGGTCCCACATGTACGTACAGAGCAAATTGAGCACCGTTCTGGAGACTAGGCGGTGGAAGAGGACCTCGCGTCGCACTGTACATCACTACATCCTACACCGACACAATAGAAATCGACACACGCCATATTAATAACAGTCGACAATAGTCCTGACTGTGCTGTTTTGTCGCAGCTGAGCAAACCTCAGGTCGCACCGTACTACACCCTACACAAGGCATTTAAAAACAATTCGTCACATGCCATAAATGGCAGTCAGTACGGTCGTAAAATGCACGGTTTGGTGGGGATCGAAACGGCCGCCACTCGACGCTTTAGGCGCTGCTCTATTCTCGGTATCTAGCTAGAAGAGTTAGATGTAGGTGAAGCAAACGTCTCGAGCGGGCGCATATATTTCGATCGTTCCTCAACTTGTGCCATACACTCCTGTATCGTGTGTCGTGTGTAGCTACTAAATGCAACCGGTAGGTGTTGACCATTACCTCTTTTTTTCATCTTCTTAATTATTGTCTTCGCCCTTCTTTTCTCTTTCCCTCCCACTAGTCGTAACTCAGATTCGGCGGGCCACAAATCAGTAGGCTCTTCTCCCCCCCCCCCCCGCTACGGTTCGCGCCTCCTTCTTTTTCGCGAGAAGACTTCCGCCATTTTTTCCCGAGTCGACTCACGTTGAATTGCTCATAAAAACTCAAAACGAATCTTGAGTCAACGCTTGATCGACAAACCAACTTGATACTAAAAACCACGGCGGGCTCGAGCACTTCGTAATACCGCATGCGGTCAAGGCTGCGGACGGCAGGGATGTTATTAGGGTTTTCTTGTTTCTGAAGTTCAGAGAGCTACTCTCGCGTCAGGCTACCCTAGCTAGTCCTCCCCCACAAAACTACCAGGTGGGAACTCTTTTAGTAGATCCATTTCATTTGTACTTCTCGGGTAAATTTTTACATTTTTTCGTTGCGAGGTTGAGCGAGTCGCGGTATGCACAGTCTCGCAATTGTTTGCTGGTGACGATGCGCAGCGCCAACAGAAAAAATTGAGCACATGTATTTGAATCGGGGTGCAAAAAGTCAATCCTTCGAGTTAGTCGGCAAACTTCGGTAGCGAAAATTGGGACACGCCCTGTACATGAGCGTGAGTCCAGCCGACTTCGAGGACCTAAGAAGGCGGTATCTCCTCCAACAGCCACAAGGTGAGCCGAAAACAAAACACCCGTTGTCGGCCGAAGCAATCCGGCGCCGGCTATAGCTGTTGACGTTCGCGTCATCGGAGATTCCGGGACAACCGTTCCACACCGCGATCACATCATGATCTAGATCATCTCGTTCCTCACCTGCCCGTGTGAGAGGTTGTGAAGGATCTGTATCGTACACATCCTACCGCAGGAAACATGTGCTAGCTCGTGCAGATTTTACGGCTTCCGGCCCGGCAACATGAGCAGCAGAAGAAATACCCTGCCCTGAAATATCTACATCCCCAAGTAAATGGAAATCGATGATGATCTATCTGTCTGTCTGGGTTGTGTAGATATATATTTTTCTTCCTTGAACGCCGCGAGACCCACCACTCAAATCACGCACGATCTAAAATCAGCTAGTCGATGATCTTCTTCTGCCCCTTCTTCTTCTTGTTCCTCTTGTTCTTCTTGTTCTTCTTCTCGTTGTATTTGTATTTGCATTTGCCTTTTTGTTCAGTCCTCACCTTGCGCCAGGTTTCCAGCCGTTGCTTCCACGCGGGCGGCGGATCGCGAAGCCGAGCTTCTGCTCGCACCCTCCTTTGCTCCCTCAGCCGACACCATCGCACGAAACCCACGAGAGTCACCCTTCCCAGCTGGTCTTTCTCGAGCTCTCCTTCGGGGGCGAGTGCTCCTTCAGCCTCCCTGAAAGCCAATAAAATAAGAGACGGAATCACAAGGAAATTGTCAGAAAGCGAGAACGATTCCTTTGCCCCCCCCCACCCCTCAATTCAGTCGACCCCGTTATCCAAATATGCAAGAAAATTCCGCCCCACAACGATGGATGCAGCTCACTCTTCGTTCGACACGCCAAACACCTCGCAGAGCTTCGCGCTTGGTTCAAGCAATGTCTGTTTGGTAGGTGAAAGACCTACGTGCTCCGTCCTGGCTTTGCAGGGGTGCAAGGATCTATGGAAATATACGACTAATGGCCATGCCTGACACGGGTATACCCCCCCCCCGCGCCTTGCGTTGGGGCGACCAAAAAAGTATGGACGGGGGCGCAAGTCTGGTCTACGGTTTGCTCCAAGTTTTGGCTTCTTCAGCAGGCTGCTACTTCCAATATATACGCGTGTCACGGGGGACCATATTAAATAGGACCTGCGGTACACACTAACACATATATATTTCGCTAATTTTACTAGCAATGTTTGGTCCTATTTACTATGCCCCCCCGTAATAGTAGCCAACAGACCCGTCACATTTGAAGAAACCAAGTTTTCGGGTTCCCCAAAAGGCGGTGAGAAGAGCGGAGTCAAAGGAGAGGTAGTGGAGGACTATTTTATACAATTTACATGCCGGACAGACCACGACGATGTACGTAGATTGTCCACAGTAGCTCCTAAATAAGCTGATGTTATGATGTGTAGCGCAGGATACGTACAGCACAGAGCACGAATATATCTGTCCCACAATATCTAGATTATCGAGTGGGAATGATCTGGAGATGATTTGCTCGATGCGTACAAATCGTTGAAGTTCCGTTGCGTTGGGCTTGAGTCGTACACAAGACAGTGCGTAGAGCGGCGATTGTCTCGGGAACCACGGTCACGGCAAGTTTTAACCGAGAGACACAACGCGAGAGCCCGAAACGCCAGTACACACAATAGGATACATACCAGGTCCATAGCACTAATGACACGCACACAGAGAACCCCTCCCCGTCTGTCTGTGCACATACGAGAGCTTGAAATTCCAAAACCGAAATCTTCGCTCCCCTTGAGGACTTCTTCGTATTTTGTCTTGAGCGGCGGGCACTGCTTGAAATTGGTGTAGGACTATTCTTGCGGTACACGCATAGCAAAAGGGCTACGGACTGAAACATTCTGTTACGGTGTGAGACATGCCTGTCTGTAATGAAACCCCCAGCGCCTTCGACCAGATCTTCCAGGGTGTCTACGTCCAAGCGAGTTGCAAACGGCGTGGTCCACCGAGCGTCTTTTTTCCCCTCTCCCACCTCTGCATGGAGGGCGGACGATTCTGTCCGTACCGAACGCAGACGCGAATATCACGCGTCACAGGAGGGGAAGCAGGGAGGAGAGGTAAGGTCGGGGACAGCAACATCGGAAATCGACTCCCTCTTCGTGCGCAGAAGAGAGCAAAAATACGCCCAAATATTAATATAAACAATACCTGGTAGTGGTGAGATCGAGGATTTCGTGGAGAACTCATCTTCGCAACCTGTTCACGCTACTTCGATGATGCTACTTCGATCGCGTGTACTCCGTACGGGTTTTACGAGAGAGCAAGAATTGTGGCTGGGGAAAACAAATCCAGAGGGAAAACATTAACACGTCCGACAGACCGCGAAATGCAGTAGAGCCGGACTTGCCGTTACGAGATGTTGTGCATAGCCCGTGTTGTACCTGGTACGCATTTAAGTCAGGAAACATGCCCTACAGCTGGTCATGCAGGTTATATGTGTACAACCGCCCCCCACCCGGAAACATTGAGCTAGATGATACAGATCATACAGACCGTACAAATCATACAGATCATACAGAGCATACAGATCATAATCATGCGTATCATGCAGGTCATACGGATCGTACAGATCGTACAGATCATACATATCATACAGATCATGCATACCTTACATATCATATAGATCATACAGATCATACAGATCATGCAGATCAGGAATTTATCTGCCCCTGAAACATTCATCTACATCAGTGAAGTGGGGAATCGATGGCCTGTCCGCGGTGGCGAAAAGTTGGACGCTCAAGCTTCTTTGTGACGCTCAAGCTTCTTTGTGTTTGTTTATTTTCAGGATCTATTTTTTGTCATCTGAAAATATCTGCTATGCGCTTTCACGCGAGCCTGAACCCACGCTAAGGGAGACCAGGCAAACGGCTTGGCACGGCAATACTAAAGGCTGCATACTACACATTCCGGTTTCAAGAGACGTAAGTTCGGGTTCGTTTTCCCCTCTTGGGGCCTAGGAGGGAAAAATTGGCGATAAAAAGCGACGATTACATCAACATCCACAGCGTGATTTAAAGGGGGGATACCATCGCACGAACAATGGTTGGTGTCCGAGTTACAATGGTTGAACGCAAAGAGTCGCGCGGTACGGGCGCACTATAGTCATACCCGTGCTGCAGGGCTGTCACGCCGCTCGGTAGACGGTTGACGACGCCAAACTGATTATTTGGTCAATATATATTTGGGGGGCCACAGGAGTTAAGAGAGGCGAAACAGACCTGGCACACCACACTCTAAAACAAAAACGTGACCACATGCTGTATATGCTGACATGCTGGGGTATACAAACGCAGAGGCGGAAATGTACGATAGAAGTGCCCCCTTTTTTCCCCGAGGCTTTTCCTCACTCGAGGTGCTCTACTGTAGGTGGTGAAATGTTGCGCTGGCGCACATTTTTTGGCAGAATTGTGCGCAGCGCACCGTGCGCGGGAGGCTATGTGCGGCTTGCTGCTTGCTAGGGGTCTATTTCGCCGTTTAAGGCGCCTTTTTTCATGCTACTATTAATAGACACGTTGATGCCAAATTGCTTTGTGGCACAAAAAGCTTGTTTTTTTTTATTTCAGTTCAGAATTTCGCCGGTAAAGACGCACATTTTGAGTATATCGACGAGTATAAACCCAAATTATGGCCTCCGGCGGGTCCTACGCGGGCAGCGGCCTTCCGGCGCCCTCCCGGGGGGGCTCCGGGGGCCCTGGTGGGGAACCACACCTCGTCTACGGCTCGTGGTGCGGGGACCACACCATGTAATCCGCCCGGAGATGCGCTCTGCGCACCACGCTCTTGCTGCCGAATCAGACTCCCGCTCTACAACTCTCACCCAAAACTGACCTTGACAGAAAATTAAATTCGCAACCCGACAGACAATCCCCCATTATAATCGAACCTCTTTTTTCCAGGTTTCTCTTTTCTTTCTTCCACAAGAAAAACAGGAAACACAGGAAATGTTCCCAAAAGCATGGAAATTTATTAAAAGGAAAAAAAAACAGGAACGCTTACGGAAGCATTCCAATAGTAAGGAAAATATTAACTGTTCAGGACAAAAAATGCTTTGACAAGTTAAAGCGGCCCCTGAGGTGTCACAAAAACACAAAGTAGTGGTATTCCGGCGGTATTGTGTTACAGTTCCTCAGACGGAGAGGCCTCGTCAGCGAGCAATGAGCTTTGGCCTAAAACTGCTATTCTACCTACCCCATAATTAAGATGTCTACCTTCGTTTTCAATCGCCTGCTTGTCTTTGAGCAGCTCCCAGTCGCGGTAACTCCGCATCTCTTTGCCGCTCAACAGTGTGCTGCCGCCGCCCCCTCCACGCGCCAGAGCCGCCAACCGCACACCCCCTACTCCTCCTTCTTCCTCTTCCTGCCCGCTTGTTTTTCCCCTACGGTTTGACTGATGGTGTAACAACCACAGGAGGAGAGGCGGCACACGAGGCAGGGTTACAGCCGCGGATGGCGTCCCGCAGGGGGGGGGGGGGGGGGGTAAATATCAACCTGCTCCTTATAGTGACGCACGGTATGGTGGAGGGGCGCGCGCCTACTTTTTTCCTGGAGGTTTCCATCCAGCACGGGTAGGCGTTCTATATTATGTAACTCTCGCCCGACACTCGGCTTCGACCAATGTCGTGCACGCGCAACCCCGTGTTATGACGTTATAACTCGAATAAGCCCACCAAGCCCGTTTTTATTTGTCGGGGGAGTTTTTTCTCTACTTACTATTAATATCATTTTGGCCCCCCTTTTCTTCTTCTCTCCTGTAATAGTCGTGACTCGGATCCGGCGCCACAAAGCAGACTCTTCTCCCCCCTCCCCTACTACTGATTGAAGCTGTCATCCATATGCAAGTCCGCCTCACAAGCGGTCCTTAGTAGGATGCAGCTCGCCCTTCATGCGACTCGCCGGACACCTCACGTTTCGCTTCGCATAGTGTGGTGCAAGCAAGCAATTTCCGCCTGGTCGGTGAAAACCCGACATGCTCCGTCCCGGCATTGTAGGGATGCGAGGGTCTATGGTCATACGACTACGGCCATGTCTGAGATCGAGTGCATATCTCGTATCCAGTACACCCCCCCCCCCCCGCCCCCTCTCCTACTACGCTACGTTTTTGTTCGCTTTCATCGCCGGAAGGGGACAGCACTTTCTTGCCTGGTGGCGCTCGCGTCGGAGTGATGTACCGTACGCATGTAGTGAACGAAAACACAGGTGAAAATCCGAAATGTAGTGGGTGGCTCCTCAGGCCAGGAGAGACAGATCATGATCTATAACGTATATAAACGGATCATGTAGATCCTATATAGCTTGCCGTCGTGAGATGGATGCTCGGGTAGGATCTGTCTCGAGTACAGATACTGGATCCAACGCCTGGAAACATGTGCTGCTGTGGACCATGCAGACTGAAGGCTCCCACTCTTTCAACGATGAGCTATTGTAGATCATACAGATCAGGTATCTATATATCTGCTCCGAACGATCTAGATCCTAGGCTGCCGTTATGAGATACCTGGTAGATTCTGGGTAGGATCCGTCTCGAGTACAGATATTGGATCCAACCCCTGAAACATGTGCTAGATCACGCAGATTCTTCGGCTTCCGTTCGCAAACGTGAGCTAGATCATACAGATCATACAGATCATACAGAGCATACAGAGCATACAGATCAACAATCCGTCAGCACTGAAAGATCTAGATCATCAAGTGGGAATGATCGGTAGAACCTATCCGGCGTGTGTTAAAACGTTTGGATTCGAACGTACGTTCTCCGCTATCGCACTGCAGAGGACATGGCCCTGGCTTGAGTGCACAGCAGCAGCAGTCAAGAAGGGAGCGAGTGATAGTCGCCTTGCAGGCATTATGGAATCAGAATCGTCCTTGTCAATAGCCCAAACGGGAGGGGGGGGGTTCTCAATATCATGCATGGAACTAGTCGTATGACCATAGACCCTCGCTTCCCTACAATGCCAGGACGGAGCACATCGGGTTTCCACCGACCAGGCAGACATTTTCTTGCCCCAAGCGCGAAGCGCCGTGTGGTGTTGGGCGAGTCGCATGAAGGGTGAGCTGCATCCTCCTAGGAAACGCTTTTGAAGCCGAGTTTCTTGCGTCTGGATGACAACGTAAATTAATTGATGGCGGCGGGATGTGTGTGTGCTCGATATCATGCATGGCCGCAGTCGTATGGCCATAGACCCTCGCATCCCTACAATACCGGGACGGAGCACATCGGGTTTTCACCGACAAGGGGGGGGGGGGGGGGGTGAGAGAAACAAATGATCACCAGGCAATCCACAGATTTCGTGAAAAATATTAGAACATTTCGCACGTCGAACAGGTCACGATCTACAGTAGATAATGTAGATCATCTGGGTCCTATCCTGCCGAGGGATCTGCATAGTACCGACCCAACCCAGGCAAACATGTCCCATATGTCCCATCGATAGATCTCAAGCTGAATGGATATGGTTCCCACCCGGCGACGTGAGCTCACAGTGTGTCGTACCATACAGATCAGGCATCTACTGTATACACCCTAAAATATGCACGTAGATCAATCGTCAAGTAGGGATCGATACTGCGTCCCGAGGTTGAGAAAATGTTTGGGAAGCGCGATTATGACATTCACTCCCTCCCTCCCGCCAGAGGACGACCCCGACCAAAAAGACACCACGCGCGAAAGAAGAAAAAATGACAAATTCTACGGCAAGGAAGGGTCTCCAAACCCCACGTTTTATTCTGGGACTCCTCCCTCAAGGGGCTGCTTTCTCTACGATACCACCCGAAACACTGGCAACAACAGCGACAAAACTAAACGAAAGCGCAAAACATCCCGCCTCCAACAAATACCTGGTAGGCATTTGCTACGAATAATGTTGTAAAAAAAAAACATAAAAGAATGGCGTTTCTATCGATAGCGGGTACCCGTAGAGCTCCTCAGATGAGTTATTTTAGTGCTGCAGTCCCCCGTTTTGGGAGACAAACCTACTTAAAATTGGAGTGGTCTGTCCCTCACAACGGGGCTGTACTCCTGCGAGGGGTTTAAAGCAGCAGCCCCCGCTCCAATCAGAAAAAATGCTACTTACGGGTGGCACTGCTGCACCGACCGACGATGCCTGTGCCACTACGACGCAGGTATACTCGAGTGTCTATACCGGCGCGACGGACTTATTGGTAAAAAAAAACGTTTCTTCTGACTCACTGACGGACGGGGTTCTCCCCTACACTAACCGAATCCCCCCTACAACCACCGTTGGGGGGGTGGGGAAAAAAAAAGACGCTCATGTTTTACAGCAGTAGCATATATTCGCTGTGTACATACACACGCTAGATAACATACAGGCCATGGGATGGATTGATTGCCCGCTCTTTGAATTGTGTTTTGACAGGTTTTGGGTTGTGTGAGATTTCTTCGGGAGTTCTTCAAGTGAGGGACTATCGGGAAAAAAGTTGGAGCTGTGACGCCCCCAGTGTAGGAAGCTATCACAACACTCACTCGCTCACCTTCTTGGCAATGCCCAGCTTGTAATTCTTCGCGTACTTCGCGCTGTCCTCGTGCGTGAACGCCTTCCATCCCCCGCCCCCCAAATTATCCGCCGCCTTGCGCGCGCGCTCTTTGACCCCTCTCTCCCGCTCCGCCTGGCGAGCGGCCCTTCGTTTCGTCTGCGCCTCGAGTTCTCGAGCAGCAGTGGCGGCGGCAGCGGCGGCGGCGGCGGCAGCCGCAACGGCCTCGGCAGAGGAGGAGGGGCTTGCTGACGATGCGAAAATAAGAAATAAAGAAAAGGAAAATGGGTATGAATATGGGAATACCGTATGCGACAGCAGTTAAGATTATCTTATTTTGGCTAGCGCCCGCGGCTTATTTGTTGTCGTGATGTCAAGGTTGAGCTCTGCAAGGCTATTATACACCTGGTAGGATTTAGCGTGGCTTTCTTGGTTGAACACAAATGCTTAGCTGCAGATTCTAAAAATTAAAACATGTCAGCCTGAAAGTATCAACTCCCAAATTCTGAACAACGGTTCGGACCGCTATATGCCCACCGACTAACGATATAAAAACACGACGAAAAAAACAGAGAGGAAATTAAACATGGGGAATATAGATATTTCGGACTCGAATTGTACATCTCCACCGGCTGATGACGCAAAAGCCCGAAAACAAAAACAGAAAGGGAACGGACACGGGAATGTAGACGGTTCGGGTTTTTCGTACACGTCCACCGACTGATGATGCAAGAGCATACAAAAAAGCAGGAAGGGAAAAAAGGACATGGGAACACAGACAGTTTGAGCTTACTTGTACAGGCCCACCGACTGATTCAAGACCGTAAAACAAACAAACTTCAGAAAGGGAGTGGAGCATGGGGACATACACGGTTTGTACTTGTACATGTATGTCCAGCGTTACATGTCGCCTCCCTGTTCATGGAAAGGTATCATAGGTCAGGGTGCGAGAATCAAACCCAAGACGGATCTCGCCAGCGCGTGCTCAAGCGTCTTGGGCTCTACAGCAGAACAGAAGAGTCGAACAAAGAAGAGGGCGCTGGAACATATTGTTGTATGAAGATGTTTCGATGTCCTACATACGGGTTTGCTCCCCCTACCCCCCCCCCGCTCCAACCGATAAGCGCAAAGAAAAGGCGTCCGCACCCCGCACCCCCCCCCCCCCCGTCCCCCCCCATGACAAGCTCCAACCTTTGAGCGCAAAAAAAAATCGTGTTTGTGTGTGTGCAGTGTTCACCACCAGAAGAAGATGCGAACTCTCGTGACTACATACAGCTTCAGCGCATTTTCACGTCCAATTTGTTTAATCAACCACGCATCGTCGAAACTATCCCGTCTTATACATCCATAGGAACGCCTGACGATACCCCCCCCGCTTTTCAACTTGCGACTACCCTGGGAATTGAAGTCAACCACATCCCGAAGGGAAACCTTGAATATACATACACATTCTGAGCTACGAAAGGGAGGAAGCTGGAGAAAGCAGCGCATAGACAACAGACGGGATGCAAAAAAAAAACGAAAAAAAAAGGGTACAGCAGTATATGGGTCCTGCTTATTGCTCGGATTTCTCTCGTGTGCTCACAATGGGTTTCGTTGTGATCCCTCCTCCTTGCAGCCGCAGCAGCACGCACTAGCCTCCCCACCTCTGCCAACACCTGCATCTGGATTTCGGGCTCGGAAGCAAAGTCGTCGCCCGCCCACCCCAAATCGGACTGCTGTGCATCGAACCCCCCACCATCTTGGGCGCCGGAAGCATCGATGCCATCTACTCCACTTGCAGGCGAACCACGTTTTCCCCACGGTATCCCACCACCACCACCACCATCTCGAGGAAGAGAAGAAGAAAGAGCGCCATGCCTCTCGTTCGCAGGGGGGGGGGCAGGATCATCGTAGTCGTCTTTTTTTCCTGTACGAAACAAACAAAGAAGGCGATGATTCTTTTTTCAAAGGGATGTTCGATGAACGCCAATCCTACCTCTTCTTCGGGTACTTCCGGTACAAGTCCTACAGGGCGAGTCGGCCAACATCAACCTACTGAGAGTGCGCAATGTTTCACCTACGAGACCGGACAATACCAACTTACTGTAGTTTCAGTAGTGTGTTATAGACCAGGCAGTGAACATCAACCTACTAAGAGTGCGCAACATTATACCTACAGGACCGGACAATACCCACCTACTGGGGGCAAAAGAGGCATGCTGCGGTAAGAGTGCACCTGCAATTTTCTGAGGCGCCTCGTTTTGGAGGAGGCTCTACACTATTACGGGGGACCATATTAAATAGGACCTACGGCACACACAAAAACCCATATTTTTCGCTCTTTTTACCAACAATATTTGGTCCTATTTACTATGGTCCCCCGTAATACTATCAATAGGAAGCCATCTATACTCCTAGTAAAAGTCACTCAAAAACTGGCCTTTTAAGAAAAATGTACACCCAACCCCTAAAACAATGATGAGCAATCAATCCAATAGCCTACTCTAGGTCTGTCGTCAACGAAATCAATACATAATGGCAGTTCCTCAGTCCGAAAATATTTTTTTGGACAAATATGCTACGTACGTACTCCTATCGTAGAACGTGTCAAGATCAATACCCACCTACTGGACCAGCCAATACCCACCTACCGTCAAGTAAGAGTATGCAATAGTCACCTACTGTAGCAATAGTCAATACCCACCAACTGCAGTATTAATAGTAAGAGTGTGCAATACCCCACTTATTAATATGAGCGTGCAAGCAGAAATAGCGTGCGAAACGTTCAAGTGATAGTAAGAGCTTGCCGTAGAATCATTGTCGTTTGCAATACGAATAATATTCACCTACTGACGAAGAGTATGCAGTGGAAAAGGTGTGCGCAATAGGCACCAATCAAATGAGAGTGTGCAGTAGGAAAAACTGTGCGTAACACCTGGTACTCACCTACGTGCAGTCTTGGCGAGAATATAAGGGCTCTCCATCCCCTCTCTTCCATATAGCCCACCCCAACACATGTGATCCAAGGACGCATGCGCACACATCCACGCCTTCTTTACCACAACAACAAAAAGGCTTGCGAATCACCCCTCTCGTTCTATACATATTATATATATATATATATATATGCCTGGTATATATTGAGTATATATCTCTTTCTTCAAAAGCGTCTGCACCTGCTGCGTCGTCGCCACCACCGCGAGCCTTGTCAAGCAGAGCGCGAATGGCTTCGGGGTCTAGGAGTCTCCCCACGCCCCACTTTTCCGCCAGCGCGCGCACTCGCGCCCCGCCGACTACGAGCTGTCGAACGTCTCCCCCCCTTTCTGAGGCGTATGCTTTCGCCTCAGCTGCAACACCCTTAGAAGCAAGGGAAGCAACATAGTGCTTTTTGGTCAGTGAGGGGGGGGTGTACTCGATAGGAGATATGTACTCGATCTCATGCATGGCCGTAGTCGTATGACCGTAGACCCTCGCATCCCTACAATGCCGGGACGGAGCATGTCGGGTTTTCACCAGCCAGGCAGACATTGCTTGCACCAAGCGCGAAGCGCCGTGAGGTGTCTGGGGAGTCGCATGAAGGGTGAGGTGCATCCCACTAAGAACCGCTTGTGAGGCGGACTTGCATGTGGATGACAGCTTCAATAAGTTTATTTAATTTTCGGTGTAGGCACTTCCAGAGACAGCAATGGGAGTATTATGTAACTGTCTCTCTTGGGTGCCTTACCATAAATACTACCTGGTACGTGATACGATCATTCCCACTGGTGCGGAGTAAAGATTGTTCACCTCGCACAAACGATCTAACTCGACAAGCAGCTGTGACCGACCGCCCAAAAAAAAAGCGGTATCCTAGTTGTCGAGCTCACGTAGTGAGCGGTATGTTTTACTGTGTACTTGGTAGTTGCCAACCGACGGCAACCCAACCTATATATAATAGGGGGGTAGGGGGGGGGTACTCATTTGTTGCTTGCCTTTAATTATAGTCATTTGACCATTAAGCACGCATCCCTTTCAATACGGGGCACCGCAATGAGAGGAGGAGAGGGGGATAACAGGGTGGCAGTAAGCTGCATCTACTCCTGATGGGGGCATCTGGTTTTGTTTGTAATGGGCACGGCAGCCTCTCTCTGCTACCAGGTAGTTGGAAAGAAGGCTTTGGTTGTCCACCGCGGTACCCCCCTTCCACCTGTACACTCGAGAACCTGATTTTTCTTAAGGGGCGGTATGCTTCCTGCCGTTTAATTTCATGCATGTACGTGGCAGGCGTTGGTATCCAAGATTGCCGGTAGACTCCAGAATTTAGCAAGACAAACACACACGCCCCCTGGAGGGCCATTGCAAAGTGCTCTGGTTCGTTGCTCAGGCCGAAGGACCCCCTGGTCTCAGCAGTCCTGCCATAGTCGATATAGCCGAAACAGGGGGGGGGCTACGACCTAGGAGAGGTCGATTTTAAGAGAACCATCGAATTAAGAGCGGTAAAACGGCTTGGCACGGGCATGCTAAAATACAACTCTGTCCCGAACTATAGGTATCGTTTGTTTGTTAACATTATATACAAAAGTTGACCATATTTTGGGACAGAGTGGTAATATAGGACCCATTTTAGTCTAAGAGAAATACCAGGTACCGGTTTAAGAGAGGTCTACTAGGCCCGCGACATGTAAGTAATGTTTGCATAGTAAAATTATTAACCATAGATCATTATATTTGGGGACAGAGTGGTAGATACAATACTCCTTCCGGTCGAAGAGAAACCCCGGTTTAAGAGAGGTCTAGTAGGCCCCCGACTATGAGTACCGAAGCAGCAATTATATATAAATGGTGCTTACATTGTGGGACATAGTGGTCATATAAGACCCATTCCGGTTTGAAAGAAACGCCGGTTTAAGAGGGGTCTACAATTTAGGCTCCAGAAATATTTGTAACTTTTACCGGTATATATTAAAATTGTATACAAACGGTAATTCTGCTGTGGGGCAGAGTGGTAGATATAGTACCCATTCCGATTCTAGAGAAAAGCCGGTTCAAAAGAGGTCTACAGCAGTAGGCTCCCGAAATACAGGTACCGTCTGTATATTAAAACTATACAACAACGGTTATTATATTGTGGAACAGAGTGGTATATCATACCCATTCCGGTTTAAGAGAAATATCGGTTTAAGAGAGGTCTAGTAGGCTCCCGAAATTCAAGTACAGTTTGCATATCAAGATATATACCAGGTACAAACGGTGCTTATTTTATGGGACAAAGTTGTGTAGATAATGTTCATTCCGGACCAAGAGAGGTGTACTATTACGGGGGGCCATAGTTAATAGGACCTATGGTATACATAATAACCTATATATTTACCCATTTGCACTAACAATATTTGGTCCTATTAACTATGGCCCCCCGTTATACGAGTACTGTCGGCCTGACACATCCCTCTCTTGAATCGTAGCCTCCTCCCTGCATGATACACGCGCATTGCCCCCGTGACGACTCGTCAAGGCGAGAGTGACGCACCGTACGCGAGGCTGGCAACCACAATGTAACGGAAGACACACCTAAAAAAACGATGTGATTGGAAATACAGAACTAGGGGGGAAATATGGGCAGGCGTTGTTCCGCATGGTGTCATCGGAATGCGCGAAACAGCAACCTCGTACGTACATACCTCTGACCGTCTTTCGTAGTCGTCGAGAGCACTGTCAACGTGAACCAGCTCTCGCAAAAGCTCGTGCTCCCGTTGATACAGCTGGGCACACCACGAAGTGAGGAACAGGGGGAAGGGGGTCCAATTTTTGTGGGGAAAGCATCGACGAATTTCCTACAGTATACAAATTTTGGCGCCGGGACACAATTAAGGAAACCCATACCCTTACGATATATACCTGGTATACCTTAGCAACAGGGAAGAGGATAGCGGCAACACAATCTCAAATAAAGTGGTCAAATCACGTGTTAATTTTAAGGATGCCTTGTTGGGCGTCGTGTTATTCTCTGTGTTCCGGGCACTGCGTTGCTGACGCGCTCTACGATAGAGGTAGCGCATTTCGGCTAAAATGGTGTCTGAATAACGGAGCTAGTTAACCCAAAATCGTCGGAATGTCGGTCATGTTTCGAAAAATGACATTTTTGTATACTTGGGCCATGAGATTGCTCATCGGGATGCAATGTGATTTTTGCCGAGGTCAGTTTTTGGGTGAGGAATGGAGCTCCTTAAGTGAGGAGCCCAAGAAAAAGTAGGGTGAACCTCTACCGTAGATTGCCTCTGCTTGTGCCGTCTGAAGCTCAGAAAGACCAGCGACGCCCCCTTGTGACGACGGAGGAGGCGCATGGAGCACACACCCACGACCACAAAATAGTATCTACAGTACCTCAGCCGGTACGTGAGATAACCATTTTTATTCTTGCTCATGTGTTCATCCCATTTACCGTCTTCGCCCATCTTTCTCCTGCTCCTTTCCTGATCGAAACTCAGATCCGGGGTCACAGAGTAGGCTCTTCTCCGCCCCGCCCCCCCACCCCCAGCTACGTTAGGCTTATTTTCGCGAGAAGGGACAAGTACTTTCTCCCCTCGTCGACTCGCGCCGAGTTGTCTCACCATCACAAGGTCCGCAGAGCCCGAAGCGCCCACCCCTTTGAGGAAGTTCCGGCAACGCGCGTTCGCCGAACAAAACGCCGAAACAGCCCCCGCGGAGATGTGCTTCGCTACAACTTCTCCGCCGCCGCCGCTGTTTGCGGTCATGCCTGCATCGATGCCACTAACCGAGGTGGCGGAGGCCTCGACGATACCAGGATTGACTGTGGAATTCGCTGAACAGGTGAGGTCGTCGCTTGTTGCGGCGTTTTCTTTTTCCGTCGCTTTACGAGCCAGCAGTGCCGCTTCTAGAGCAGCCTAGTAATATCGATGGCAAGGGTTAATGGGAGAGGGGGGGGGGGGGGGGGGGGCGGATGTACTCATGTGATACAAGGCTGTTTTCGTATGGCCGCAGACCCTCGCATCCCTACAACGCCGGGACGGAGCACGGTCGGGTTTTCGTCGACCAGGCAGACATTGCTTGGCAGGGGAGGAGCCGGTTCATAATTCAAATGAAATATGTAAAACGTTCGGTACTGCTATTCAAGAGTTCGTGTGACGTACAACTTGAAAACACGGCATGAGACGTACTTCGGAGCATGCGCAAAGCGCCCACCATGAAAACACATCCGGATTGGCACAACAAACACATGCTCCTTTTTCCACCCCAAAATTCTACCAGGCACATCGCAGACCTTCAACAATCTGGGAGAAGGGATCTTTAGGTTGGTAGGCTGTTCGGGTGTTTTGGTTCCTGTTGGGATCAAGGTACGGGCGAAGACCCAACCAAACCCCTGACTATAACCCTAACCCTAACCCTAACCCTGACCCCAAACCGCAGCCAAAACGGGCCAAAACTCGCGATAAACGCGGCTACGCCGAGTTTGCATCGAACCAGGAAATTTCTCAGTTGCGGACGACGATTCCGAAGTGCAGACCACGCTACGCATTTTTCAAGTAAAAAACATCCCTAAAGATCCCTTCTCCCAAACTGCTAAACCTACTCGTTTTAAGCGTCGTCCACCATGAGAACACTTCCGGGTTGGCACCACAAACGCGTGCTCCTTTGTTGCTACAAAATTCCACCTCAAAATTCTAACAGGCACATCGCAATCGTGTTAAGCGTAAGCTTGGGGAAAATCTCAAGCTTGGGGAAAATCAGTGACCATTTTATCCTCCCCAAAACACTTCATGTAGGCTTGCACCGCGGTGGGCTGGGCATAAAGTCACGCACGTGGTGAAGGAAGGCTTCTTGAGCAAGGGAGTGAAGAGTGCCATCCGGCGGAGGCTTTATTCCGTGCAGTCGGCAGAACCCCGTCGCGCACGCGGCCATGGCCATGCGAAGCTCGGTCTGGTTCACCTGTCCATCTCTGCGCGGCGTGAGCAGTGGGACGACCTTTGTTGATCCTTCAGTTTACCATTTTGTATATGCATGCAGCAATAACCAACACCTCTTAGTATTTCTACTATAGACCACTATGGCCGCAAATATAAGGACCGTTTAGGAGAAAATGTGAAGACGAAACGTTTCTTACATTCCCGCCCAGAGCTATATACTGTAAAAATGACCCGATACTAATCCCAAAGTAGTTTCCCCAAAGAAAAAATGTGGGCGTAGTTTTTAGCGGGCAACTAAAACCCTACAGTACGTTGCGCCGGGCTCAAGCCACAGTAGTTACCTCTCTGTCCGGACAGTTTGGGGCCTGTTTGGTCTTCCTGTTAGTGTATAAACGGTTCTTATGCTTCCACTCAGAGTGGTACGTGCGGCAGGGCGCGTCCTGCACGAGTGTTGGATGGAAAAATTAAGGACGGGTTAGCGAAAGCCGTCCGTCCCTCGGTGGTGCAGCCATGGCATATACTGCTAGGCTCGGGCACGCGAAAGCATCTTTTCGTTTTGTTTTGCGATTTTGCGAGCTTTGTTTGCGCTGCTGGCTCGCAACTCCCGAGATCATCGAAATACACCTCGTGAGTCGTTCCACGCTACCTGTAATACGAGCTTTTGTCTGGCGCAACCCGACGGCCCCTAAACAACCCCAAAAGGGAGCGTGCCTCAATTCCGTGGACTGTGGTCTCTTGCGAGGAGCTGCAGCTGCCCGCAAATCGGGCACAGACGTTAAGCTGGGGTTGTTTTTCGTCTCATGTAGTGCCTTCCGAATTTCGATCAACTTCGACCACTGCAGCGCCCCAAAGTCCAGGTGCAGGCCTTTGTTGAGATTCAATCTGGACAGCATCACAAAGTGTTGTAGATGAAAGACTGAGGTGATGCCCTCGCTTTCTACGAAGGTACGAACCATCCGAAGGTCCAAACGCAGCGTGTAAAAATTGCGGCGCGATTAACTGCATCGGAAATATCTACCTGGTACATGTTTTTTTTTTCGCCCGTAAACCCGGGGTTAGGGAGTGGATAAAAACCCTCCGTGGCCTTAAAGATGTACCGTACGAGTACGCAGTCGGTAGTCATGAAGGGTGGCCCGACGAACGAGCATCCACCGCCGATGGCGGATCGCCGACTCATTTTTGGCCACTTGCCACACCACGAAATGCCCAACTTTAATCCACCCGACCCGATGAAAGCGAGACCCTCTATTAACGTACGGGATCAGAACGCCAAGGCTGTTCGTACACTTGGAGGCAATATTCCACTCCAAGAGTTATTGGAGCCTGTCCTGCGACCACAAACTGCATTGTGGCGATGAGTTAATGTGAGAACAGCAACAACAACAACAACAACAACAACAACAACTACTACTGCTACTACCGACCCTGTCACGTCCCCGGTGGCTTGGTAGGTGGTCCGCGTGCCTATCAAGATCAATTTCGTGGGTTCAAGTCTCACCGAGTGCATGCTCGTGGCCTTTTCTTGCAAAAAAGAAATTGATGAGCGGAAAGCGCGAGAGCGTGAGTTAGCTACATTCGATGAAAATCGACGAGCAGTGGGAATGCGGAATCCTATACACGACAAAAATAAAGGCACATACCGGGGGGGAGAAGGGTGGACACCTGTGACCACGGCTTGTCCAGAAGCTCGTGGAGGGTAAAACCCCCCACGAGTAAGGCTGGACAGTAAAAGTGATGTTGAAAAAAAAAAGAAAAAAAAGAGTCCTACTACAGGTAGAAACTCTTCGCTTAGTGTTTCCTGGGAAACAGGAATTTTCGGGAGCGATAAGGAGGCGTGTGCTATAGGGTAAGGGGTGCGAAGCTTTTTTTGGGTGAAATCTTTTTTTTGACGGGGGCTCCTCAAACTCTCAAACTACCACACTATCCCCCAATATAAAGAACAGTTGCACAACAATACTACATAGAAGCGGTCCTCATGGTGCGGGGTAGAGTGGTACTCAGTATCTTGGGAATCCCATTCGTAGGCTTTTTACACTATTACGGAGGGGGGGGCACGGTCTGTGTTGTTGTGTTCTCATACCCAGTAAGTTGGTAATTCACTCGCTTTATCCATTAATTTTGCGATCGTTTTTTTTTTTCCCCTCGGCCTCACACTCTGTGACCATAGAATTAGTATCTCTCTAGCGATGAGGAATCAGGACGGACACTCGATGTACTGATGTAGTTGGGTAGAAATAACGGTCTAATGTGAAAACATCGCACTCATGGCAAATAGAACCAACTACGGTGTGAAAACATAGAGGAGAAGCCCTGGTTTTTGGTTCCATCGTGGGTTCTGATTCTTACTACATAAGCCCCCCCCGGAATATTGTTAGGCCGTGGGATTGTTGTATCTGGTGAGCCGTATGGCACGTATTTTCTTAAAGTCGTTTTTGTTTCCGTTGGGTGCTCCCCAGCTATAGCACGCGTCATAAGTTGATGCGGAAGACACCCTTTCTCAGAAGAAAAAATCTCGTATGTAGTCCATCTGGTCGGCCAGAATCCGGATTTTCTTGTTATTGAATAGAGGACCGGTATTGCTGTACTACGGTAACTTGTCTATACGCGTACCTGGTTTGGGGCAAACAAAAACGGCAAGCGCTGAACTAATATCCCACGCGCTACTATACGGAAAGTCTAAACTATTTCGCACGCGGACGGACGCGTTCCTTCCGCAAAATACAGAAAACTGGGTTGGACCTAGGCAAAGAGCTTTCGGGGTGTGCACATGAAGACCGAACGGTCCTTACTGCGTTTCTGCTCAGAGTGGTGCATAGCTACGAAGGGGCTGCTGCGTGCGTCTACGAAGAGAACATATAAATGAGATGCGGTGTTCTATTGCGCCCATGTCAAGTGGAGCTCTGGTACGAGACTCAGGGGTGTCGACTGCTGGAACGGGCACCCTTCTCCTTTACAATACGGTAGGTATTTTTATTCCTTCTCGTGTCTCCATTGTGCTCGAGGCAGAGGGGGGAATCAGAGCGAGAGGAGTGGGTCCTTTCCCACGTATTCCAGGACTCAACTCTTCTCGTTCAACTACTAATAGGGTATTCATAAATGTACGATCTACGGAGACATCCCGCAAAAAACGTTCCCAGCACACGAGTACATAACCTGGTTCCCATACGTACAGATCTATTCCCATACGAGATGTGTTCCCATACGTACGTATATATCTATATTCTCATACGAGCAAAATATTCCAGTACCTTACACCAAGGGATATCATCACACTTGCCCACCCTGAATAGTAGTGTATGCACAATATTGTCCAAAAAATCAGAAAGGGGATTGAAGCTGCGGCTATTCGAAACAAAGAAAAAGGGATACAAAGCTACCCCGCACCTCGCAATGAGACTTCGACGCCTCACACCTGCGAGAAACGCTTGATACTGTAAGAAAAAGCTACGTACGGCATAACAACGTCGAGCGGGCTACGACGAAGACGAGAGCTAAGTATAGGCGAACCGGGGGGAGAAGAAGGTCCCGAAACCCCCCCGACCATCACACCCACCTGTTGGTGTCATACATGCCCAAGACGAACTTGATCTTGCCCAGCTCCGATGCTCCCGTCAGGAGGGCGAGCCCCCCCCACACCACTCCCGAGGGTACGCGACCCCTTTCGAGGGCATCGAAACAAGAGAAACATCTGTCCAGATGCATGCGTCTGCCTTGCTCGCTGTCGCGAGGGCCAAGTTGCGTCGAGCAGTGCTTTCGAATCAGGCTGCTGCTGTTATGGATCCTCTGCTCCCGGCCTCGCAAAGGATAGTTGGCCACGTCTGCAAACACCTGCGGAGATGGAAAAACCCACGATGATAAGATGTGATTTGATATGATGATAAGATAGCAAAATGTATAACTCGCACATGGTTTCATGACGATTCATCTTGAGTCTTGAATTTTGAATAGGGTCTTGTCTTCTTCTCAAAACTGCAAATATACAAGAAAAAACACCATCACCAATCAGCCTCCAACATAAAAAACGTGCTTTTTTTCTTTCCTTGTGTCGAAAACTAGAGAGATTCGCCCGCCAGTAGAGGCTGCAACGTTGCCCGGCACATCGCAGCAGAGGGCAGATAGATGTGTTTCATATCTGCGGGTCCGCACGTGTGCGGTGCGAAGGGCACAGCGTGCTGCTGTAATTGCTACGCGCCTGGTACCAGGTATTAAAAACAAGCCATGGTACTGTATGAATTCTGCACAAAATATGTCTGCTTGGCTTTTCCATCTACATGTCTATTAAAACCTTCCCCACGGGCGAAAGAGAAAAGATACGTCGCGCTGCGCGGGGAAAAAGTGAAGTATTTACCTGGTGCGTAGTAAAGCTGAGCAATGTCCACTCAATCGGTCACACTCACAGCTGAAGTAAAAACTACCCCAGCGACTTTTGCGTGCAGCCCTGTCGATGCCTACACAACTACTATCAACTGCTGTAGTAGCTTTAGGATGGCGTCAGACACGGGACAGCAAACCACACGGGGGGCAACCGACCGTGCAACCAACGGCATAGCCTACGTACAGTACTCACCCGCCGGAATTCTTCGGCCGTGATAAAGAAGGCATCGCCGCTGTCGATGCTGTTATCCCTTCTGGAGGATACGCCAACCCTGAATTCCTGGTAGATCGAGCGGACCGTCTCGAGAGAACAGCGCTCCTCGAGCCAGCCTTTCCACTCCGGAGACGTTGTTCCGGTGGAATATTGCGCTCCCATTGTCGGTGCCCCGTGGGTTTCGTCGTGTACTCCCAGAACCGCTTCCCCACTACCATGCTCGGGATACCTGCTGCAGCGGGCACCTATCTCTCTGTCAACAGCAAACAAAAGCCTAACTGGATTTTTTACAACGGCGTTGCACTAGATCCCAAGCCAATACCGAATGTTTTATGCGGGGAGAGCGACGAATTATCCCCTGTTCCAGTTGATGGAGGTAAGATCAAGAACAAACCGAGGAGCATCCGTTGCATTTTGGGGTTCCTGAGGCTACTACCTCACTTGAGGAGGGGAGACACAGGTGCTTCTGCGCCCACGGTGATCAAAGGCCACGCAATCTAGAGCCACTCCTGTAAACTTTAGATCTCTGCTGCTGTCAGTTTTCAGTTTTTCGGACGAGCTTTCAACTTTTGGGTCAAGGGTTTCATAGGCCTTGAAAGTGGATTATGCATGGGGTTTCCGGGGACTGACTGTTGTTGCTTTCGTTGCCATGTGGATGCAGGGTGGCCTGCACTCCGTGCTCTTGCTCTGTGCTGTGCTGTGCTTCTGACTGCTACTCGTCCTGCTGTGTGGTGTTGTATATCCAGTGTGTGGTCCATGAACGCGCGACCACGGAATGTGAATGGCTTACGGGAAGAGCTTCTGGCAAAGGTGAGATCCGAACATCTTTCTTCTGCATCGGGCTCCTGCTGCTATCGTTCTTGTCAGTTGTACAAAAAACGTTCTGCGTTGTGCCCCAAGTAAAAAGAATCAATACTGGTACGTGAGTGTATAAAACGAAGATACGGAGAACAAGCACGACGGAGATATACATGGTACCAGGTACCAGGTATTAAATACCTGGTAGTACTTATTAGTCCGTAAATGTAAGGATCGCCCAGTAAGTTTAAGGATTGTCCAACCAGTCCTTACATTTCCGGACAGTATCCTCTGTACCAGGTACCAGGTACAGCAGTACTACTGCTGTTTCCGCGCTTTTCTGTTCGAGGGTGCCATACAGCTTGCATGAGTTCGCGTGCGGAGATGCCCCAGAAACCATCTGTATACATAATAATAGGCGTCACCGTATCCGAAAAGAAGACGGAGATCATGCTGCTTCGGACACCGAATCAGGCACCCCGGACCTCACCGCTCGGCATCGAAGCAGCGGGACAGAGGTATAGGCAGACGATGCAGTTTTTGTACCTGGGCGGCCTTGTCGTCGCAAGCGCTGACATTATGCCAGAGATCATGCGACGGATCCGACTCGCATGGGCGTGCTACAATCGGTTCAAATGGGAAGTATACTCGTATGATATGGAGGATGCCCCGCTCACTCTAAAAGTCGCATGCTTAACGCCGAGGTGATGGAGACTCTGCTGTACGGGTGCGTGACGTGGGTTCTTGGTCAGGAGCACTTCGCTGAGCTCAGAACGGCACACAACAAACTCCTCCTACGGATCATTGGCTTCCAGCGCCGGCAACGCACTGACCACCTCATGTCGTATGCCAAGGCCCTCAAAAAGGCACAATGCGAGAACGTTGAGACGACCATCCGCAAACGACGCCTCCTCTTTGCGGGGGCCGTACAGCGGACGACCAATGAGCGGCTGACCCGCCGGGTGATATTTGGGACGACGGCTGGTGGGGAGAACCCGGGACGAGGCCGACCGGAAAAGAACTGGGCCCAATGCCTCGCAGACGACCTCAGGGTTTTTCAAGCCACCGAGGGGTCCACGGAAAGCTCCCCCCTGCTGTTCGGAGTAGAGACGTTGTTATGGCCGAGGGCGGCTAAGAGGAGCGGGAAGTGGTACCGGGGGGTCGTCGAAGCGGCGGACTGTTTCATGGCGAGGTGGCACAGGGACGAGGCACAGAAGAGCCGGCTGCGCCACGCAGCAGAGGACGCCAAGAACGGCGACAAGAGGAGGGGGGGAGGGGGGAGGAGCAGCTGCTCTGATACAGCTGTCGACAAACGCAGAAACGAAATTATAGATCGGGTGGCTCGTATCGGTTCGACTAGCTCTTACAGACGTTTGCCTGTATCTCCCTCTCTTTCGTGGTGCTTCATCCGTGCAGCAGATACCTGCCCTTCTGAGTACGTATGCTTTCCGTCTATTAATAGCAGCCTTTCTGAAGTCCTTGCGTCGTTTGTATTCTGTTTTTTTTTCTTTTTTTTCTTCTTTTTTTCATTTTAGATTTTTTTTTTTTTTTTTTTATTGTCTTTTTGCTCTTATTTTTCCGGTTTTGCTTGTGTTGTTGAGTTCTCGTACGCGGTACGCTGACACTTCACTTGCTTAACACTTGAATTTGCGATTTAGTTTTTATTTTTGGTCTTCCTCTGTCTCACAGTCTGTGACCACAGAGTCAATATCTCTCTAGGATAGGGAAAATCAGGACGGGCACTGGGTGTACCGATGAAGCTGGGTAGAAAGGGCGATTTATTGTAAAGACAACAACAACAACAACAACAACAACAACAACAACAACAACAGTGTTGTACTACGTAGTATTAATAGTATTACGGGGGACCATCGTAGTACATAGGATCTACAGCAGTTAGTATACACAAAAACCTACTCGTATGTATATGTTTCCCTATTTTTACTATTAATATTATTAACAATATTTGGTCCTACAGTATTTACTATGGCCTTCAGTAGTAGTAGTAGTAGTAGTAGTAGTAGTAGTAGTAGTAGTAGTAGTAGTAGTAGTATAGTAGTAGTAGTAGTAGTAGTAGTAGTAGTAATGTTAGTAGTAATGTTAGTAGTAGTAGTAGTAGTAGTAGTAGTAGTAGCAGTAGTAGTAGTAGTAGTAGTAGTAGTAGCACTAGTAGTAGTAGTAGTAGTAGTAGTAGTAGTAGCACTAGTAGTAGTAGTAGTAGTAGTAGTAGTAGTAGTAGTAGTAGTAGTAGTAGTAGTAGTAGTAATATTAGTAGTATTAATAGTAGTAGTAGTAGTAGTAGTAGTAGTAGTAGTAGTAGTAGTAGTAGTAGTAGTAGTATTAATAATAGTAATAGAAGTAATAATAGTAGTACTAGTAGTAGTACTAGTAGTAGTACTAGTAGTAGTAGTGGTAGTAGTAGCAACAGTAGTAGTATTAACAGTAGTAGTAGTAGTAGTAGTAGTAGTAGTAGTAGTAGTAGTAGTAGTAGTAGTAGTAGTAGTAGTAGTAATAATATTAATAGTATTTCGTGATATTAATATTATAGTAATAGTAGTAGAAGTAGTAGTAGTAGTAGTAGTAGTAGTAGTAGTAGTATTCTGTAATTACTTGGAGTTGGTGTGGAGAATCGTCTGCTGTGGGCCGCGCCGGGAGCGCCTTGGGGCGTTTCGGCCCCGGATTCGCCGAAAATAGACAATGGGAGAGAAACGTTGTCCTGCCAGGCTTGAGTCGCAGCGCTTGCAGACAGTTTGGCTCCAGCAATAGATAGATGCAAAACGTCAACGCTTGACCGTTGTCGGAGCCACGCTCACGATCCGTTGGCACTTGATACTGGATACTGACTGGGTCGCTTGGCCAACTCCAAAACCCAATCACCATCCGTGGTACAATTACGCAAATTACAAAAAAAAAAAGTTTTTGCTCCTACGTCGTATACCAGTCGTATACCAGGTACATGATACATATACCTGATATAGACTTACAGTACTTACGGTCGTATTCCTGAGCGTGCTTGGTTGGTACGTCCCTGGCATCTCAGAGCTCCCATTTGGACACCGCATCCTTTTATGACTTGCCGGCGAGAGCCTTGTTGGGGTTTTCGCTTTTGCGTGCGTGCGTGTACCCAGAGCACGGCGACGCCGGCGAGCCCGACGCCATCGCGGGTGTCAGCGAGTGCTGGCGGGTAGAGGGGGGGTTGGAAGGAGCGCGGTCGCCGTTTTCGTGGCTAGGCGTCGCGTGCCCATAGAATCATGATGCAAGCATGAATGGGCTCTGTCTGGCCTCCTGATGTTGGGTTGGATATAATATGGACGAGTCTATGAAGGTCGCTTGGGTATGCCAAAGAACATTTAAGCGATTATTATTTTTGCGGACAAGCTGAACTTCAATGAGAGAGCTCCGCAGTCCAAACACCAACATTATCGAACTAGCGAACGAAGATCACGGTGAGGACCGGGCTTCACGCTAGGCGGGCGACGGGGCTCCCTGGGGCAGAGAGGGAGGAAAGCTGTATCCGGGGGCGAGGTGGTCGCGAGAGAGGCGGGCAGCGTACGAGGCTGAGAGATGCTCTGCTGCCCGTTTTTTTCTTTTACCGGCGCAAGGTGTTACAAATCAGGCGGGCGGAAAATCTCATCACAGGGCGTTGTTTTTTTAATCCAAATTTTCGTCTTAATTCGATTTTCTTTTTTTTTGCGGTGCTGTACCGTTTTTCTCTTTCGATTTTTTTTTTTTTTTTCTCTTCTTGGAATGCCGTGCCTGTCGTATCCAGTATGATGACATGGCATTGCATTGTCTGCTCTGCTTACTGCATAACAATGTAGTATCCCCGTGGCGTAGTTTCATAATCACATAACTTGTACCACAGGTACCTCTCTAGGATTGAAGAATCGGCAAGGACACTGGGTGTGCTGGATGTCGACGGGTAGAAAGAACGGCGAAGAACACACACACCGTGCGTGCATCTCTTTCGTGCACATCAAAAGAAGTACGAGTATGTCTGTATCATACGTGCATGCGGCGTCCGGGTTGTTTTTCCTGGATGGATGGAGCATGGAGCTCTTGGCATTTGCAAGTCGCCTGTTCATACCTATTTTTTTTCACCATTTTTTCCGTTGCATTTTATCTTGTGAGCGACCGTAGCGGGCGGAACCGCCCGCTACGCGAAGCGCCTTATATATGATACTCCTGTGCTGTACTGGTACATTCGTAGGCCTGAGGTACAGCAATCCATAACTCGTATACCAGGTATATATCAGGTATACTCGTAGCCTACGTATGCACGTAGGCTATATTAAATGTTTCATACCTGGTGCAAACCAGAGCTCCTTGCGCACGCCGAAGGGGCCCCCAGGGGAACCCCCGGAGGTCCTCTCTCCGCGAAAGGGCCGCCGGAGGCTAAAAATGCGACATATATGTAACACAACGCCGGAAAATGCCCTCCAATTTTGCAATTTGCCGGATCGTTTCACCCTTTTCAGAGAGCCGAAACGTATCCCTAACCGGCATGTGGGTATACGTACTTTTTCCAAGCTGTTTGCCCCAAAATGCCTGGTACGGTTGTGAAAGTAGATGTAAACATCCACACTATGTACTGCGGCGGAACAACCTTTTTCGAGCCCGCGGCGAAGAAAAATATTCTCGAAGGTGTTTCGCCTGCGGCGCAAAGGCTCTGCAACATGTGTTTCGCCTGCGGCGAAACGTGTTGCGCAGTTCTAATTGCGTGTAGCGCATGTGCTCGATTTCGAGACACAAATGTTTCGCTGTCGCCACAGGGCAACAACACCCAGAAGGAGCTCTGGTACAAACGTACTGCTGTGCCAGATACCAGTATACACGTATGAACTTCAAACCTCAGTCAGTCTCCACCCACGTATAAAATACGTATATGAAAATGTAGCAGAACAGCAGTTATATGATGCGTTTCCGTTGTTTTTTTTCGTACTCTGATCACCCTTGACACCGCTGACAATAATCTCCTGGATCTGGCAGGAGAAGGAGTTGAGCAACGTGCACGAATTCCTCCTGGATCAAGATAACGACCTCCGCTCCTGCCTGCACCGCGTCGGGGACCTCGAGCTGAATCTCCTCGCGAATCGTCCCGACAGCTGCGCGACCAACACCGGTGAGCGAGTCCGAACCTCCCTTTACGTCACGGAGACATACCCGCGCAGTTACGGTATACACGAAGCATACTACTTGATTACAGTATGGGCCCGGCAACAACAAATAAACGCCTAATCATAGTATGAGCAAGCCTTAGAACCCTATTCTGACACCATCTTGGAATAACCTTGAGCATAGGCTACTACTGTACATACCAGGTAGGAATTAGGGTAGGGCCCGCCACTGAGCACGATTTCTTATTAATACAAATTTCTTAGGGTGGCGTCCCTCCCCCAAAAAGTTAGCCTTGTGTTCTTATTCACAGCAGGTTCTTAAAATTTATTCGTGGGATTACACTGCTGTGCACGTACAGCAGTGATGGGTAGACACAGGACACAAAGGGACGCGCCGCTCACCACTTACTCGGCGTTATGGTTGAGGATCACTGTTGTGTGCGACACACCATGCGCTTAGAACTCACCCTAACCCGATAACCCCGACCCAATCAACCAGTGTTATGATACCGCACGTATGGGTCCGCCAGTAAGAAACGCCTTCGTAATGTGAGCAAGCCTTACGCAGAACCTTATTGTGACACCAACCCTTGGTCAACCTTGAGCTTAGGCTGTTAGACTATCGTACCAGGATTTAGTCTAGCGCTGGCCGCTGAGCACGATTTATGAATCCAGTTTTCTTGGCGTCTCTCAAAAAGTTAGCCTGATGTTCTTGTTTGGTTCCTTACTATTCATGGGGCTATGCGCCTATACTGCACACATACAGTGATGGACACAGGACACAAAGGAACGCGCCGCGTGGGGAGCTCACCAACTTGTTCGGCGTTATGGTTGAGGGTCACTGGGTACGATGCACGATACGAAGAGAACTAACCCTATAACCCCGACCCAAGCAACTCACTAGTATATAGCATGGGGCCGCCAGTAAGAAATACCTGTAAAGAGTGTGAGCAAGGCTTGGAACCTTATTGTGATATTATCCTTGAGCAACCTTGAGCATAAGCGATCAAGCACCAGGATTTAGTGTAACGCTAGCCGCTGAGCGATTTCTTAATCAAATTTCTTAGCGTCCCTCAGAAACTTAGACATATGTTCTTGTTATGGTATTTCTCATGTGGGCCTAAATTTTACGGCACCCAAAGGAACACGCGGCGAGGGGAGCTCACCATTTGTTCGACGCTAAGGCTAAGGGCCACTGTGTAAAATACCAACATAGCTAATCCTAACCCGAAGCCAATCAGACCCAATGAACCACTGTATGGGGCTAGTCATCTTCGTAGACAGCACTGTGCTTCAACCAAAGTGTCGAATGAGTGGTCGGCTCTACTGCCCGCCGCTGCGGAGTGCGATATAGTTCGTGAGAGCAGCAAGTGCGCAGCAACGACAAGCTGTGCAACAACGCCGATATTTAGGTGTCTCGTGTAGAATGTAGAACGCTCAGAAACGCACGTTGACTCTCGGCGTCTGGACCCACGGTTTTGTGCTGTAAAGGTCATTCCTAATACCAGGCAGACGCAAACTATCACAACTTGTATAAAAAAAAAAACGCAACGTTTCGAGACTTTGACAAATTGCCGTTTCGTCGCGTTTGAAAACGAATATCAGCGTCTTTGACACGAACCGTGACGTAAACTTTTCTTGTTCAGAAAAAAACCAATGTCTCTATTCTTCGACGTATTATCGTGAGAAACATCACGAATCGCGAAGCGCCACTTAGTTTTATTGTAACCACATTCGGCACATTTTTTGTGTTCGTTAGGAATGACCCTCTTGATGTGCCTGTTTTTCGTCGCGCAGCAGCAACTTAACCTACCCAAAGTACCCTTGTGCGTACTACGTACAGTAGCTGGTACATAAATATCTCTGCGAAGCTCAAGCGAGCACACGTCAGTACCCGCAAACCCCCCGAGCCTCCCACACGCCACCCCCGTGTCGTCTCGCTGCCGTCAGACTGCGACGAAACCCCGCCACCTCCACGGGAAATAACTCCTCCTCGTCATGAGCTGATCAGCGGTGATGCCCGGGCAGGGACAGCGGTGGAAGCGCAGGGCAACGCCTCTTGCGCCGGGAACAGCAATCACAGCGCCACCAGCAGTAGCGGATACACGGCTTTTTCAAGAAGAATACCTACTAATGGCATGTGCTTGCCTTCTGCACCACCCCCAGATGCCGGTGCGCCGGTTTCTTCGCCTCCACTACCGCTGCCTGGTGACGACGATCCGTCACGGGCTCGCATGTTCGCGGAACGTTCTGCGTGCTGCTGCTCTGCTATGGTTACTGGCGACAGGCCTGAGGCGCCGGCAACGCCGCCACCTCGCCGAAACCCCGTATGCGAACATCGACGTCGTCGGGCCGGTGATGGCAATACCGACCCGGCAGACGTTCGCCACAGGCTTGCCAACGCGGCGGAAACTGCGGAGGAGCTGACACCATCGGCTGTTGCACCCGAGCCGCGTCGCGCTCCGGCAGCTCCAGCTGCTCCTCCCTCGAGGCCTGCTGCTGCTGCTGCTGCTGCTACTGCTTCCTCTCCGTTCCCCTCCTCTGACGAGCGACGATCACGAGTTTCCCCGTGCCGAATGTCGACCCGTACAATGGAGAGAGGCAGCAACGGGGGAGAAGGAGGAGCAGAAGGAGAAAGAGGAGGAGGAGGAAGGGCAATGCCAGCAGCATCAACAGCGGGGGTAGTTTTTTCTTCCCCGCGTATCGGAAGTCATCGCCTTGCGGATCGTCCCCTTCATGAGCAAGGACGAAGAGAGCCCGGGGGCGATGCAAAAAGCTGCTTCGCGACGATGAGGGGACTCGCGGAGTCCGACGAGCGAGTTGCTCACGCGGAGCGGCGGGCGGGAGCGGCGGAGGTGGCCGAGCGATCGGCGGCCGCCTCGGCCGTTACCGCTAGGGGGGAGGCGAGAGTGGCGAAGGAGGAGGCTGAGCGGCTCCGGTTGGAGGGGTTGGAGCTGTCTTGTTGGCGGCAAGCTGTGGTCGATCTTCGGGACGCGCTTAGAATCGTGGAGCGAAACGGAGAAGAGGGAAGAGGAGATGATCGCGGAGATCGGGGTGATTGCGGTGAGCGTCGAAGGGTGGGAGGGAGTAGCGGCCGTACGTCACGTTTGTCTTGTTTCTTCTTGTGATTTTTTTAATGCTTCTGCGGGCGATGGGGGGGGGGATGGCTTGCGTGCTCAGCTGCTCCGTGCGTCACACGCGAGACTTGCGGCACGTTTGGCTCGAGAGGATACTCGATTGGCTCGGGCATGTTAAAAATCAAAGTAGATGAGTGCACGACGGATCGCACAATCATTGTGTGTGAAAACGCGAGGTGGCTGGGTGACAGTTTTCTCATTGTGAAAGTGTCCCAGGTATGAGCTCCCCAGTGACGAGATATAATATGCCAGTTCACGGATCATAGGGGCTGATTTGTGAGCTGTTGGATGTTGTTTGTTTTGTCCCTGCAACCGCACAGATCCGGTAGCGCGGCACGCGACGTGGGTATCCTCCCCAGCCTTAGGAACTCTCCTCCCACACCTTCAACAGTGTGCGCGGGAGCTTCTGTCAGACCTAGTCGATGCACGCGCGAGAATCCCTGCGCCGTCGGCAGTGGCAACGGCAGCGTCATCCTCCAGTGGCAATACACGCATACCTGCTGGTGACAGAGGGTGCGCCTGTGTGCCGACGGTAGCAGAGCGGAGGTCAACCGATGAGGGGCAGCGTAGAGGCGAGGCACGCAGCCGCACCCATAGTTTTGAGCTGCAGAGCCGGCGGGAAGGGCAACAGCAGTGCGCTGTATTCGCTGGCGTATCACACAGTACTGAGTGCTCGAGGGGCGCGCGTTGTGGCGGCGGCGTCGGCGAAACAGGGGGCGCAGCAGCGGCAGCGGTAGGGCTGGGGGTGGCACCGGAGGTGGTAGATAAGTCAACGGCATCGCTGGAGAAGGACTGCGAAACGCTGCGGATTGTGGTTCAGGCGTTACGAGAAAAAGAAGAAGATAGCCAGGCGAGTGCAGACGTTGCACCGGGTGCGACTAAGGCATCGTGTCACGGGAGGAAGAGCGCCAGGGCTAGGGCTAGAGCTAGAGCCCTACAAAGAAAGGGTACTTGACTTTTTACTCGTATTTGTTTTTTATCACTTTTGAGGCAAGACTAATCTTAAATGGAGACCATGTACAGCAGCTGTAATCTGCAAGCTGCCGGGCACGATGAATAGGAGCCTACCCATCACCGGCGATAACAGTGCACGCCAGTATTTGTGAAAGGTACAGTGATATTCATCGTACATGGCGATGTTTTGGGGGGACGAAGTGGGCCTGGCGGGCAAGCTTGCACCCATTAGTCGATTGCACCCACTGCTACTTGGACGATCTTCCTTTCATTCCCCCCGTCACTTGCCGCGTAGATTTCTGACCGCGTTTCGCTGCTGTTCTTTTCCTTCCAAACCCATCCCTCTGGATTGAACGTCAAACGCGTGCAGAGGCGGATCGCCACCCTGGAGGAGCGTATGTTGCAGGCATCTCTCGCTGCGGTTGAGCGGGACGCGCTGGTCTCAGTGCTGCGGAGACAGCTTGCCTTGCGCGATGATTCGTACGCTTCTGACGCCGCCGACGGGGGTAGCGGTGGCCGTGGACGAACAAAATCATGCCCGCGCGGGCGCGCGGGGTATAGGGGGGCAATAAACGCTGCATCTACGCCAGAGCCGGATGTCGCCCGGAGCGGGGGGCGATCAAGACTTTTTGCGGACGACGTTGACGTCGAGCCTTCGCCGTCGCCATCAACCCGGCTGCCGCAATCGGGTTGGAATGCCGCCTCCGAAATGGGCGACGGCCCCGACCCATCGCGCTCCCGCCGCCTTCCCTCATCCATGCTCTGTTCCGCAGTACAGCCAGAGCCGTCTCAGGGACGACGGCAGGCGTACTCCCACGCTAGGTTAGACGCCGGCTGTTGCCGCCAGGCTGAATCTTGTAGTTACGGCCGGTCGGTCCATAATGATGCCGACTCGAGCCGCCACGACAGCAACCGGCATCCATGCAATGGAAATCGTGAAAGAGGACAGACTGCTGTTGCCGGTTTATCCCCTTTCAGACAAGCGCCATCGACGCCGAACGCCACGCCTGCTTCCACAGAGACTCCTCCCATGGTCGCCCTTCGTGGTGGCTACCGTGACCGACGCGGAGGTAGCGGCGGCAGCGGCGGCGGCAGCGGCGGCACGGGGTGCAGTGCAGAAAACGCCTCCGGTGAGATAATAACTCCCAGACCTGCTAAGGAGGAGAAGCGCCCTGGCGACCCGCTAGCCCCGACTCCGACTACGGACGTGATACGCCGCCTCCTGTACGAGAACACCCCGACGCCGCAGATGGAGCCGGGTGGGAGCGCCGTTAGGATTGCCGCGACCGGCCGGCGTTTGTTCTCCGAGGATGCTTCCACTACCGCTTTTCCACGGGGCTCCGGGAACGCGGATGGAGTGCGTGGTGGCACTACCGCAGCCACACGATTATTTGATTCGCCTTGCCGGCGGGGCGGCGGGAGTGGTGGTGGTGGTCCAAGCGAGAGGAGCGGCAGCCGCGGGGGGGAAGCCAGGGGCAGGCGAAACAGCGACGGAAGGGCGACGGCGGTGCTGGCGGCAGACGCACAGAGTGAAGGTGTTGTTGCTCGTTGTTCAGTCGGCACAGTTACCACGATGGAGAGAGGCCGGATCGCAAAAGGGGAGATAGTTTTGCGCGAGAGGCTGCTGCAAGCGAGAAGGGATTTTTCGGCCTTGCGCACGGGAGTTCCGGCGGATGAGTTGCTGCCGTGAGACCTTACTGTAGAGATACTAGGAGAACCAGGGGAGCCGGTGTTGGAGGTGGCGGCTCGTGGATGCTTTGGAGGCATTTGCGTCGGGCGGGTTCTATATCAACAATCAACGATACAGTCACCAGACACAACATATCTCACGTTTTTCACTGGCAACGCTTTTGTTGTCAAGGTGATACGAGTCATTTCCCCCTGTAGCCACGAGTTTTTCTGTGATGATTTTTTGCTGATATGACGCCCTTTCAGTACAATATAATCTGCAGTATGAGGATGGGCTCCCCTGCCACTGGGCACGTAGTCGACCTGTTTTGTTAGCACCGCTTCAACGGGCGTCGACCCTCAGCACCCACATGCACGATTTTAGCAAGGAAATCCTCCACAACTGTGGCCAATCGGCGTTTGAGGGTATCTTGTCGTCGTTACTGGTCAGTTTCGACTCACAATAAAAATCACGAGGTACAGGGCAGTAGCAGTGTGGAAAACGTAACCGAAAGCGTTCTGTACAGGAAGCTTCTCGCGTATACCCCCACCCCCCGCCCCCCCAGGTCATACGACTACGCCCATGCATATTATCGAGTACCCCCCCCCCCCAACCCACGTGCGCGTGAACTCCCTGCACATGCCGCTCACACATTGCTCGCTCAACGCCCCCAACGTCGCCGTAAACGCGAGCGTCGGCTACCTGGAGTCGCTCGCTCGCCACGACCGCCCGGCCACCGGCCGCTGCTTCCCTGCCGGGCCGTGGACACCGTAGCCCTTAGCAGTGACGCCCCGTGCTGCGCGATCGGGAACATTTTTTTCATGGCAGCTAACACGCTGCCTATAAAAGCTTTCGTCCCCCACCCGTTCTCGCGAGCCAGCCATATATTGCAGGGGGGGCTAATGTTGTAATCAGAACCCACGACGGATCCAAACGCCATGTGTTCCCGTATGTTTACACACCACATTTGCTTATGATTACTATGCTCCCCCGTGATGAAGCAGTGGTAAATGCCGGCAGGATAAAGCTTTCCTTTGAGCTGTATGTATCGCATCGCTTGGCGGTTTCGTAGGGGGCGAGCTACGGCGGGTTCGAAATTCCGACTCGCCCTCCTCGTGTCCGTTCCTCTTTTGCCCTGCGGCCGGCTGCGGCGTGTGTATCTTTTGTGTCTTTGTATCGCCAAAAAAGGAAGGAATTGAACGCCCCCGTGAAATAGTTCCTTGATGCGCGTTTCACGCCTCGCCGCGACTTGGCTCGTTTAGTGCTCGCGAAGGTTATTATTGTGGGCACCTTGTCGTTCTGCTGCCGCACCGTTGGTGCACGCGGGGTCAATGGGGAGCGGACGACGAGAGGGGCCAATGGGGGACGGATAAGGAGAGGGGGTGGGGGGGGCAAGGAGTGCGAGATGGTTGTCTTGAGGCGGTGTGAGGTGCAAGGTGCCCGTACTCTACTCTAAGTCCTGCACTCGTGTGTAGAATAACAACTTATCAGGTACGTGCTTTTGAACATGAATAGCTACTGTAAACGCGGGGCTCGAATAGGGCACGTTATTGTACAATCAGTTTGCCATGTATCCATATCGAGCCGTGTTCTTCTCGAGGGAAACGAACTCAAGGAAGGCTTCTACAGTAGCTCTCAAGCTGGGCGAGCAGAGACCGCCCACCCCCAGGCGGCGCTAGTGTGTCACTCATTGCCGATCGACATGGAACTTGAACCGATACGAGTAGGGGCACGTTGCGACTCTAGTCTTCGAAGCTGACATATGTTGCTGCATGTTTATCTCAATACGATTTCTCTGTGCGCTATTGATGCGCTATGAATAGAAGCCCCTCTCTGTCCCCTCTCCCTATTACGTAGCAGGTTACCATCTGCGATCCCTTCATGGCAGGGGTTCCGTGTGGAACGACATACATAGCTGCCGGAAAAGGCGACCGACGATCAATCCAAAACGGTGGCACTTCCCCTATACAGCAGGACGAAGCGTTAGAACCCCATGCGACTCGCCAAACACCTCGCGGCGCTTCGTGCCTGGTGCAAGCAACGTCTGCCTGGTCGATGAAAACGCGACGTGCTCCCCGTCCCGGCATTGTAGGGATGCGAGGGTCTATGGTCATACGACTACAGCCATGCATGATATCGAGTACACCCCACCCCCCCCCCCGCTCCAAGAAAACGACGGACATTGTTGACGATCCTTGTTCTGCAGCCGCCCTCTAAAAGAATATCCGTCTGGGCATTGGTCACGGACGTTCAAAACACATGACACTCGACTGCGACGCCATGCGTGGTGGTTGGTCATCGCCTCCAACAAGCACACTTTTCGACGGCGCTAACCTCACCTCGAGGATATTTAACTGTTTCTTGTTGCTCTCGCTAGGATCTGTCCGGACATCGAACGGCGCCCATCGGCGCGAGCAGCGAACTTTCCGTGCTTACGTCAGTCTGGAGTAGACCCTCGGTACTGCTGCGGCGTCGATGGGCAGCGTTAAAAAATGGAGAGAAAGTCTTCAATTGCCACGAATCCGAAAGGCATTTTCTAAGGGCATTTTCATGCTTGAAAGAATTTCCCATGTTGATTACGCCCACAAACAGATGTTCTCGACTGAACCACAAACACATACATGTACATTGATAGTTGGAGTGCCTCGCCTCTTGCCCCCCCCGACCACTGTCCTCCAGAAAATCGTGCCTTATCAGAAAAATACAACGAGTATCAGCACCCGGTCCAATTATTGACCAACGTTGTGCTACAGTCAGTACGTACCTTTTCTTCAGCTGCGGCATTTGATCGATAAGTTTTCCGTCCCCTCTTTCGCTTTACGGAGGCACACAAACATTATTAGGCAATCAGTGATTTACCCCCCCTTATTTACCCCCTGTACCCCTAGGGCTGGATGCACTTTTGATCTCAACCGAGGATGAATGCAGTTCTGACCCCAACCGAGGTTTGATGCACTTTGGACCTCAGGCGAGGTTGGGTGCGCTTTGGACCCCAACCCAGTATCGACCTATCTACTACCAGTACAGGGCAGTAGTGTGTATTTTGAAAAGTTGTATTTGTCGCTAGATACAGTGCCTGCAATAGCCCATGGGATTGTGTATCGGATTGGTTTCAGAACGGTTACGTGTTGATATTGGTGTGTTTTGCCATCTGACAATGTGCAGCTCTTGTTCCAATCGTACCACCCACATGTACATAAAAAGGGTAACTAGAATCCAATGACTTAAAACATGAACAATGTTATCAATCAGACCTGAATACTTGACCAAATGATACCTATAATGCAGTATCGGGCATTGGGAGAATTTTTTATCACGTGCTGACATTTATACCTGGTCGGTCCTTACGGTTCCGCCCAAGAGAAGTATATTTAGTTCACAACTCTGTCCCGAAATGTAAAATGACCTTTCTAACAATTTTTTCGTATGATTATTGTTATTATGATTAATACTATATATAATATTATTATTGTCTATTAATAATTATAGTATAATTATTATTGTTATTATTTCATTTGCCGTATTAGACTGTGCAGGCTTAATCCAATCATACCATCCAACGTACAGAAGTATAAAAAGGGATACAACAAAAAAAACAATGACTTCAAACATGGAAGGTGCTATCGATACAAGCGAACGGTCCTTTTTACTGTTACGGGGGACCATAGTAAATAGAACCTACGGTACACGCAAAAACTTGCATATTTCCTCGTTTTTACTAACCATATTTGGTCCTATTTACTATGATCCCCCGTAATAGGGACAGAGTGGTATAATTTTTTCCCTTCTTCTTTTTCTCAAAGTTGCTTGTTGGATGGCGTACGTACACAAGAGAACCTCCTCGCGTGTTAATCCTTTCAGAACTGCAGTCCCGTTTTGGGGGCAATTCACTCAAACTCCAAGTAGTTTGTCCCCAAAACGAGACTGCGGTCCTCAAAGGGTTAAGAGCCTCAGAAAAGTTAGGCGCTACAAACCTTCATCTCACCGTGGCATGCGTCCCCGGTCTATTCCCAAGTGGTTTGGTTTGCCCCCCCCAGACGGTGCGCACAGTTCTTGAAGGGTGCACGCCTATTGCGGGGGACTATAGTAAATGGGACCTATGGCACAAACGAAAACCTATATATTTACCTATTTCTACCCCAACCTATTTGGTCCTATGTACTATGGCCCCCCGTAAGGACAGATAGATAACGATCTACATGTAGATCATCTAGACCCTATAGCCTGCCGCTTTGAGGTCTTGTGCATAATCCGTCAGGCACAGATCCCAACACAGCAAAAATACGTCCTGCATGGTACCGTGTATCGTACAGATGATACGGCTCTTTCACCCGGTAACACGAGCTTCAAGTAGATCGGATCATACCTACATATCTGCCCTGCACGGTCTGGGTCATGATCTAACGTCTGCAGATGAGCTGCCTAAGGTGTGAAAAGGTTAGAGCATGCGCCCGCCAGGTCCGGCATGAACAGTCCAGGGGAAGCATTAGGGAATGCCACAAAAAAAAAACTCCGAAAATCCTCGGAACCCCATCACATTTTCCCCATTTGTTTTCGGGCAACAACATCAACAACACTGACTCATTAAACGATAGCGGGGTGCGCAGTGTACTCGGCAACCAGCCTCTCGCTTGGACAACAACAACAACAGGGAGCTGCGCGCACGATCTGTCAGCAGCGTTAAACGGACGTCAAGTCGATCCCGCTACAGATAGTTGAGCCTCCCCCACGGCTCCCCCGTGAACCGCTGTACGCCTTCGAGCAGCCAACCGGCGGAACTTTCATGCTCGACAATATAAACGCTTTGCCTGTGAAACTGTAAATTCAATCTCAACAACGGTACTACTAAATACTGGTAGCAGGGAATTCCGTCATGCTGTCATCCCCGGCGGTCACTGCGGTTGAGCACCTGCTAAATCACCAATCGTGAACCGTATTTTCTAGCCTATTTTTCAAGCGTGTTTGTGTTTCATTAATTAATTTTCGTTTTCTTAAGTGCACGCATTTTTCTTAACCAATTTACCTGCTCGGGTCGTAAGAAAGGGCCGCCCGATCTACCTTCTGCAGATCTCGCACGGTATCCGCGACGAGCGGGGGTTGTTGAACATGATGACTACTCCCTGCCGAAAAAGAAACGACGAAGGTTTCGAGAGGCATCAAGAGGAGGATATTCACGGGTTTCTGTTGTCAGGTGTCACAGCCGCCACCGGCGGCAAACGAGATCGGCAAACAAAATCAACGACCGAGGGCGAGCGAGATCGGCGCAAAATTCAACGAGCCGCACAAAGCGCGGCCCTCTGGCGATGGTCGGTGGGTAAAAACGGCGTAGTACTCCACCGCAACTGCAGTATTTACCGGGTGCCCGGTATATGTTGCTTACTTGATGCCTGGTATATGTTCGTTCATGAGTGTTCAACCTGAAGGCAGAAAGTGATTTCTACTCAATTTCTTGGCTGTTACCTCTAGACCATGTATGTACCGTTCACATACAACAGGTATCTTGTACTTCGTGTACGTTTAATATGAGTTTTAAGGAAGCCCTCGATCTCAAACCCGACGTTTTTTAGTACTTGGTAGGCATACCTGACACACGTTTGGGAGTGATAAGCTTGAACGTGAATTCCAGAAGGCGATTGTCTGCCCTAGTTCCTGGCGAAACACGAACAAACGACGTCTGCACTATTTCTTGGACAATACACGAAACGTCACTGTAAGTACGTATGTGCGTAGCTCAACCTCGGAGACGAAAAGGAAGCGAGGACATCGCTCCCTACTCCAAAAATCTGCAGGCGGTCATCCCACTGCTTTTCGTGTCGTACCTATCCGTTGAGGATCGTTTAGGAAACCCGACGATGCAGATGAGGCATTTACTGGTGAAGACTCGGCGCTGGTACGAAGGGCGGCATAAGAACGGGACTTGCGATCCCTCTTCTCCTTTTTTTTTAGCTGCTCCCGCCGAAGCCGGCGTATCGCGTGCAGGAATTCCCCGTGTTCGATGGTAACGGGTTCGACGAAGTCTGCCCGGCATCCCTTCACCAAGGATAGCGAGATCATTTTTGGAAGAATAACATGTTAAAACCCCTTTCAGAATTGAAACAGTCGGGCTGCTGGGGCTACAGGGGGTTGTGTTTAAAGTGGAGTCAGTGATATGAGCTGTACAACACGCCCGGCGGCACGGTGATGCTTGTGCTGCTGTTGCTGCACGCTCTCATCAGATCGCTTGATGCTTGATTACATCGCACTTGGTGACATCGCAGTCGTCGCTTTTTTTGTCGGCATACGTGGGTCCCCAATACCCGAAGTAGAACCTATATATATCTGGCAGAATACCAGGTTATCGACATGTGTGCGCGGGGGGTTTCTCCACGAGGTAGCAAATATTTCTTCACGAAAGCTCACGCTATCAGAGGTCAAGCCCTACCGTGAACTTCTCGCTGACGACTCGAGTCGAGGTTTTATGTTCACGAGACCTCGCATATTCAACCTGCCTTCCCTCCTCCTCTTCCCCTCCTCCTCCTCCTCCTCCTCCTCCTCCTCCTCCTCCTCCTCCTCCTCCTCCTCCTCCTCCTCCTCCTCCTCCTCCTCCTCCTCATCCTCCTTCTCCTTTTCTCTCTTCCCATCCTCCTCTTCTTCCTCCTCGCCCTCCCCCTCCCCGTCCTCCTCCTCCTCTTCCTCCTCCCCCTCCTCCTTCTCCTCCCACTCCTGTCCCTCCTCCCAAGTGTCTACAAGCTCCCGTCCCCGACCGCACGTAAAACCTCCTCGCACCTTTTTCGTGAAATACGCGATGAGGGCGATAGCCTCGGACGTCGAGAGCTTCACTCGAAAGTTGCGGAGCAGGAGGTCTTTGATGTTCTTCGGACCCAGCGGAGGCCCATCGAAGGCCTTCATCCCGGCCGAAGCCTCTAGGGTGTAGCGCAGCGCGACATCTCGCGCCTTCTGCAAGGCGCACCGCAGCGTCCTCTTCTCCTTCCGAGACGCCGCCTTGTCCGTCGAGTAAGCTGTGTCTCGCTCACGAGAGGAGCCGGGGCTGGTGCCCCGAGGCTTCCCTAATGACCTACATACCACGTGTGTGTATCGATACGCAAGATGGGCGTGTAGATTTGCTGCGAATGTTATGTGGCTTTTTTCAGGCTCTTTCTGCGTCGCCCAGCTATGTATAAACAAAAGATGAATGCCTACCTGGTACGTATCATAGCGAGAGCCTTTTGGGGGGGTGACGGACGGATAATAGGGGGGAAATATGCCGTGGCGGACGCTCGGCTATACCGTACCACGCGGGTGATAATATAACACATCCCCTGGGACGATTTTCAGAGCCGATTTTTTCCCAACATACCTCAAGGGGGGTACACACACGAAAACTTGTAGGATTAAAAAAAAGTATCTCGAACGAGATCTTCCCAAAGACGCGACGCTCGGCGGTTACTCTCTCCACGTTTGAAACTCGGGGAGGGGGGGGGGGGGGCATCTTCATTAAGTGTTCCATGACCACCGTAACTACAATACTACGTGTATAAGGCGCGTGCCATGGCAGATAGGAGCACTGGACGAGCACTTATTTCCTAATTTTTCCGAGAGGCTCTCCTCACTCGAATAGAGGTCCATGCCTCACTTAAAAACGTGCTTTTTTTGGTGAAACATGCATATGTGCCCGGTATAGGCTTTTACCCCTTTCAGGACTGCAGTCCCGTTTTGGGGATGAGCGACTCAAATTTCAAGTATTTTGTCCCCGAAACCCGATGATCAGTCAATCCCACGGCCCACAGTAGATGTATATCGCATACTATGGTGCAAAATTAATGGGGCACCGGGTTCGTACCGTAAGCCCCTCCGTTGAGGGGCTCCGTCAGTCGCAGTGACAAATATTTCGTCGAAAAAGCGCCGCCCCATATATGTAGTATTAATAGCACGAGTCGCAAGTTTTCGTACGCGAGGGTGTTGTCGGCCTTACGCCCGTGACCACCACCACTGCTCGTTTTTCTTCGTGACAGACCATCAATATCCGATATGTTTTGCTACAAGTGAGGTAACTACTGCACAGGTGGCCGGGAAGGATGCCCCCCCCTTACCCTTGCAAACTGTGCGTGTAAAAAATCCTTGTAAGAGACGGTCGAACAGTGTAGCCCGCCATTATTAGGCGTATCGAAATTTCGGCACCCTGTGAGATTTGCTACATCGTTCAAGACAATATAGCAAACCCCACGAGGTGTCGACGATCTCTCGATTGAGTACGCCCCACGGTGAGGTATATCGCTGAATGTCTCCACAAATGATTTTGCGCTCACATCGTGCCGGCTACCTGGGTGCTGTAGCTATTATAGATCGATGGACTGTTTCTGTGCAGAGCCTCTTCCACAAGGGGCGTCGTTCGTCATACAGTACCGGCATGATACGCGGCAATGTCGGTCTTGCCTCACGTATATACAATACTGCTGTGTAACGGTATTTACACTTGGGTTGCAGGCTGCACCGTTATAGTTTCATCGCCGTGTTCGTGCACGTGTTTTCTGATCAGTTTTTCAGTGATTGCTGTACAGTCGTATCATACCAGGTACCTGGTACTTCAGCACGTCGTACGTAAATATATCACACCTGCGTTTGTCTCGTCTCCGTCTGCACGTGCTTTCCCCGGCTCCTTTTCTCGCGAGCCTAGAATCAAGGCTGGCGCCGTATAGATTCGACAGCCTCGTCGCTCTTGCCACGAGCGCCGGGCAGCCGGCATCCAAGGAGCGCACATCGTCAATGCTGCGGGACATCTGGAGCACTCGCTCGATCCTGTTGGATTGAAAAAAAAAACTATAATTGTTGGTAACAAAAAATAACTCATCAACTGTGAGATCGAGGATCTGTCCCAACCAAGTACGAACCTGAACCAAACCTCTCTCCCCCCCCTCCCCTTTATACGACCAAATACCAGGAACTGGTACGCCTTTTTTGCAGTCATTTGCATGCTCAGTTAAATGCTTCGATCGTGCGAGATATTTACGTGCATACGAGTTGTATATATCTATCTCACACTCAAGTTGATTTATTATTTTCCAAATATGTACGTGTGGCCTCGTGAAGGAGGCGGCTCCCTTGTGGTGTGATCCCTGTACTGTAGTCTTTCCAGGGCCAACCGAACAAGTTTTCACAAAGCGCGCACGTGTACGACAACTCGCGACAAGCGAGCTCGAAGATACCCGTCGCACGGCATACATTTCGTCATCGAGATATTTATGTCGCAGTCCTTGTGTAGACAGTAGGGTAATCGTCAAGCTCGAATACATCAGAAACTACAGGGATCGACATGCCAGTCGACGTACGGCCCCGTTTGTCGCTGTTGTAGCACCTACGAGCACGGATATGTTTACTCTTCATCACCGCAATTGAACCTCCGATCGAAATGATACCACAGGGTACGTACACGGTACATACCCGGTACATGCATGCCCCAATTTCTACAGCAGTAGTAGCATGCACGTTCGTATGATATCGTGCTGTACCTTGGAGCATCTCAAAACGATCGATCACTGGAATGACAAGCAACGCGGCCGGAGCCGACTACAGTGTATGTACAACAATGCGGCGTCGAAGCGGACTACTGTACGGTGTTCATATTGTCGCGTGTGGCATGAAAACACAAGCGCTTGCACGACCAGGTATCATATTCGCATGATCATGATACGTCGTACCTGGTACGTAGTCGATTGATATTCTCACCGCTCGTCTCCAGTACTGCTGGTGTTAAAAGGAGCCTTATTGCCTGCGCCTACGCGGCCGTGGCGTGCGTCTATGGACGGAAGCTGTTGCGGCGGCAACGACACGATGTAGATACCCCTATTCATCCCAAAGTGTGATATGTGACGCGCCGTGCCGTCGCCTGCTTGGGTAGAGGTAGAGATACGATCGTCAAAGTTTAGTAGTGCAGCTGCCGGGTCATGTACTCCATACGTCGAGTAGTCCACACTATGCTCAAGAATAGGCCGAGGGATGTGTGTACGAGTATGGCGATCCATACACATACATGTGGATAGGCGTAATGACGGTTTCAACAGGATTTGTATGTGCGTTTGAATTTTTGTTTCGTTTTTTCCTGTTTTTTTTTATGAAATAATGATGAAATACGTCAGCTGTGAGTTCGACTGATTACATACCGGTAGTTGATACTCAACTTTGCAAGCTGCGTAATATGTCTCGTCTATATCCCGTTTTTACTGAATTTCCAAATTTTATGATAATTATTAAGCCGTTCGCGCGTATTCTATATGTATTCCCTTGTTGTCAAGGATATACCCCTGGTAGGCCAGTGACTCCCCTGGATGCTGCCCGGGTCAACAGGACAATATACATAATCATTCTGCGCACTGATACTACTATATAACCCAGATAAGGGAGGGTAACATGGCTTTACAACATGTTGAAATCTTTTCATTTATTTTACGAATAAATACTGATTACCCTATTGACTTTTTGTATGGGATGGTTCTAACTGCGAGTATTTTTCACTGTTACCGTAGTAAGTAGTCGTTGTTGCTGCTGTGATGCTCGGATTGTATTTGATTTGGCTCAATGTGGCACCTAATTAGGCATCGGTACTCCCGAAATTATGTCCGGTGGAGTTTTTCGAGGAAATGAGCTGCTGCTGCTGCTGTTGCTATCACTGATGATGTGATGTTAAAACACATTGTTCGTACTACGTTATGCATAATAAAGTCATGAGATAGACGACAAGGACTACTATCGTCTTCCTGTTTGTGTCGTAATGTCGTGCGCGTGGGCGGGGGTTGGCCTTGCTTTTGTGATCGTGTTCGCGAAGTTGTTGCGTACTCGACGCGGCGATGATTGTCAGGGTGTGTCTTAGTTGGACGACTGCACCTTTCGGTCTCTCTCATATCTGTTGGTTGCGCCTTCTTGAACCACGGCCATATATATATTATATGGCAGTTATTATTCGATCGTACATATCACACGTACACATGTGTGCTGTTAAGCTCATTGGGTCAGATTGGACCGCATTTATTTGTGTACGTAACTGACGAATCAACGTATGGTATCTGCCAGGTTCATAGTATAATACCCGTAGCTGTCAGATCACAAGCCCACCATCACTACTTTCACTCTTTGCCCTACCCCGAGCCATGTTTTCCTCTACCCCGAATCTCATGCATGCGATACGTAGTGTAGATGCATTCCTTCCGCAGTTCCTTTCGAAGTTGAACGCGTTGTGTATTCCAGTAGTACTGCTGTAAGTGCGACGACGGCAGGAAGAAGAGCATTCTCGAGTATTATTGGTATTATTGCGTTCCGCGACAGGGAGACTACTGTTCTCGTGTAAAAGGATCGCAAGCTTGACAATGATAGTATCGTGACGAGTCGTGTGCACCTGCTGTGTCCCTCTCCCCGTCTCTCACCCTGCACAGCTATGTCTACAGCACCCTAATAAGCTATGTCTACAGCACGCTGTGATTTGTGTTGGACGACGAGTACTTACTCTCGACATTTCTTACGTTTTGCTTTCCATTCCGTTTATTATCTTCGCCATGTTATCCTTCTCCCCCCGTCGAAGTCGTTCGTAATTGAGATCCGGGGCCACATAAGTAGGCTAGCAGAGTTCTCTCGAGACTGCGATCGTGCGATTTGTTGTTGGACTACAGCATGTAAGTACGACGAAGACAAGGACTCTCGGCTCTTGTTATTGTGTTTTACGACAGAGAGACCACATACGGACCGGAAGCTCGACGATCATTCAAGGATGGAAAAATTTATCGTCAACAGCGCTTGGTTCAGCACATACATGACGGTTTGTGCATGAGCAACCCGCCTAGCGCAAATAAGACACGATCGTGCAAAAACATCTTCTGAAATACCGGGATACATTCCTGGAATCTAATTTGATGATTCGTACTGGTACCTCGACCTCGCTGCTGATCCGCTCAAATGTGTCGTTGCGAGCGAATCGCAGCCAAAATGGGCCAAACTCGCCATAAACGCGGCGCAGCCGCGTTTGCATCATCGGACCAGGAAAAGTCCCAACTGCGGACGACGATTCCGAAGTGCAGACCGCGGTACGCAATTTTTAAGTCAAAAGCACCCCTAAAGATCCGAGCTCACAGATTGTAAAACCTACCATGGTACTCAGCTAGCTGCTTCGATAGGCGCGACCCATTAACAATACAATAGTAGCATCTCCACCTCGCCGCTAATCGGTTCGAATATCGGCACGACTTGTCACCACACCGACGAAAAAAGAAGTCTTAGGAGACACAGTGTACATACGGTCTCCGCAGTATCACCCAGAACACTGTCGACAGAGATTCTGGTACAAACTTCCAACCATCACTATTCACAGCTATGCCTGACAAAAACGGTGGTATCTGTTGTACGAGGTCGGCAAAGTGTAGGGTATGTACGTACAGCAGTAGTAATATATGAGTACTGCTGCGGCTGGAGCGCGCTTAACACCCAAAGCCTTCGTGAGAAAAAAGAGGCGGCGTGAAGCTCAGATGAACTTCGACTCCAAGGCTCGTCGGGCTGTGGTGTCTTGAGATTCCGCAAGGACCTTTCTTCTGGCTTCGTTGATGGATGCCTGGGTACACATGAGGCAAGTTTAGGAGGTACTTCGTGAGGTCCGGAAACCTTGCTCCACGTTTCACTATTGTCTGTAGAACTACCGCAGCACAATAAGTGCGGTTCATCAAAGCCGACAATTTAATGGCAAATGGCACGGCTACATCCCCCATTGGGGCGTGGACCCCGGCCCTAGTCCTTGAACGTCATACTATGCAGGTGGTAATCTGCCAATGACTAGAGCACGCGAAGATTGTTTGAAATGCACGCCGACTTGTTCGGTCACCATCCTTGTCGTTCCAAGGGTTGGCTTGTTGTGGCGATGAATATGAACACCCTCTACCTAACACCTCTTACCACTCTGGGGGGAAATATAAGGAACGTTTAGACATGAATATTAATACCAATAAATCCTTATGTTTACGCCCAGGGCGGCAACAGGTACCACGTACAGCGTATAGGGTCGGGGTGGGTCAACCTACAGTAGTTAATTAATTACTTGCCATCCTACAGCAGTGTGAATAGATAAGTATTGTTCAGGGGACGACGTGCGATACCGTTGTCGGGATTCCTTGTGCACGGCAGACACCGGTGTGTGCCGTATATAAGCAAACGCGATGACACCCGTGTCGTACGTATATGACCGTACCGGATGGCCAAAAACGCTGTTGACTACTGTAGAAACTCTTTTCAATTGAGAGAGCCTATGTACAACACGTTTCTTTCGTTTGCGTCGTCAAGACTGCTATGGTTCGATCACGATGGCCGCACAACGGGGCGCCGTTCGAATACCCAAACCAATGTCCCACCTGCTCCTTCGCGATGATGAGGTTCCGGATCGTTTCAGGAGCGTGCTTGCCTGCAAAATTCTGGAGAAAAGGGGGCGAAAAAAACAAAAACATAAACAAAAAAATGGACAGGAGTCGGCTCACTATCCACGCAAGAGTGTGTATATATATATGCAAGCAAGAGTGGCGCGGACGGAATTCGAGGAGGGCGACGCCGAAACGAAAAGCCAAGGTAGACCAAGCAACAGGTTGTGTAGATTTGGAATTTCAGTATGACAAGTTACATGCAGTTTGGTGTCGGCTTGGTCTATTTGGCTATTGACCCTGATAGGTTAGTCCACACTTTGTTTGCTGGGCTCGTGTGCTGTGACGATGCGCCCCCTGAGAGCATTCCCCCTTCTCCTGCGTCTCATGCCTCTTCCTTGTTGCGAGACCAACCATACAATGACTTGAAACCTATCTTGCATGGAGCTAAGTACCTGCGAACAAGTTAAGGCGTATAGTCATCAAAACGGTTGAAAACCTTATGAGCAATCCTCGACAGCGGGCGCCTGTATACATAGCGATTGTACACCCGCATCGAGTCGTATCTCAAGGTTTTCCTGCGCGGCAAAGAAGATGGCGAACATTGCGCAGGCTCGTGGGTACCGATAACCCCTCTGGGTTTTTTAGACGCAGACGTAGCGATGAAAAATTACTCTCATGTGGCCTTATCAACCGCCCACTATTGTGTACACCACGGACAGATCATCGACCCCAACTTCATAATCTAGATCTTCCCAGGCAGATCTATTCCCGACCTTGTATGATCTGTAGCTCATGTAGCCGGATGGGACCCGTGAAATCTACACGATCTATCTAGCGCACGTTTCTTGGGTTGGGTCTGTACTATACAGATCCCCCGCACAACCTCTCACAACGGTGATAGACGGGGAACTAGATGGTCTAGAGCATGATCTGCCCGAGGTGTTCCATTTTGTGAGCGTGCCGTAACGACCGCCATGTGTATCGTTCGTTTTCAGAAGGCTGAACCACTGAGCTACTCAGTCAGCGCTGACTGAGTAGCTCAGTGGTTTGTCCCAACGTATAGGGGATTAATCAACCCCGGAGGATCTTATCGGCGGGAGGCCGTATCGAGTCCAAAAGTACATATTTTTCTGTCCGTTTCCAAAGGTCAGAGACTGAGCTACTCAGTCAGCGCTGACTGAATAGCTCAGTGGTTAAGCCTAAATATTTCGGACATGTTTCACCTACCTCTTCGTTGAAAAAGGTACAGTAAGGCAGTACCACTTGAGCCCAGAAACATAAAGACCGTTTAGGTGTTCACATATTTTCCCCAAACGCTCCTTACATTACGGACAGAACGGTATAAGGCAGTACATACCATTCATAAACAGTACCCCTACTATTTAATGTTAATAATAGGCAGTACATGCCATTTTCCTCCTTATGAGCAGAAAACCATTTGCCGTGTGTTTCACGCACCTGCTCGCTGAAAGGCAGTATTTCGTCTTCTTGCATAATCAACGAATGCGGCTTCGGCACTCTCCGCTGCGGGGGTTGCCGTCGTCGACACCAACGCGGCGACACCAGCACCCCACCGCCGCGACAGATTCGAGAGCAACGACAGGTTTGCGGCGCAAAAACATCAAAAACGGCTCCGTCAGGCCCAAGGTTTTTTCCTGACTGCGTATATAGTAAGCTCGTACTGGCAATGATTCGGAATGTGACCCCCGAAAATGGGATGTATACTCTCACTTGCAGAGCTCTTTATGTACGTACAAGAGGGTAGGGGTGGGTGCAATCAATTATACATCGGTAAGTATCAAGCTACTCCACTGTAGTGTGAAATAATTAATCGAGTTTTTTAGGGACAACATGCGGATTGTGCCTTTTTCATCGATACGTTACAAGATACGTTGTGTTCATCCTTGCTGCTCGTCGCTTATTCACTTCATCACCTATCTCTCGCCGCGCATCTATCTGATGACTGTGAATGGTGGAAGTGGTGTAAACCTCACGGTTTCGGGTTATCAGGCGTCAACGATAAATTCCTTGAGCTTGAGCGGGAGATGCCGTCAACTATATTATATGAGAAAAATCCCGAGTAGGCAATAAGAGGGGATACATACCTACCACCTGCCCCGGCTTGCTGAGATCGATAATGCCCCCCTGCACCAGAGGGGACATCGTCCGGTCGGTCGCAGCCTAGAATAAATGCTACCGGATTCCGGGGGTATATATACAGCACGAATATCGCCATGTTTTGCTGGAGCTGCGTGTGTCCAGGGTGTTCATGTCTACGACGACTACGGGCCGTTTGTGGCGAGAGGCGAACCCGTCAAGCTAGTGTTGTCTGCAGATGCATGCCGTCACCTTCTGCGTCGCCCCCTCAGGGGCCTTGGGCATCCACTGCGCCCGTTGCACCTTAGATTTCGTCTCCATTTTGCTGCGGTAGTCCTCGAGATCCTATGTTTTGGTGAGCAGCGCAAAAAAAAACAGATGTTTGATAGGCGACGAACGCGTTTTTCCCCCCAACCGACATACGTCTGTTATGATGCGGTAGCAGCAATAGACACCTCAGGTCAACAAATAATCATTTCCAGCACCAAAACGTAGCGCACAGACTTTCCCTCAACTGTACCGTGTCAACAATTGACTGCTACCTGATACACCAAGAGACAGTGTTCCAACTCATGAGGTGCGCCAAGCGACGTGCACTCGTCGAGGCCGCTACTAAGTCCTCGCCGCCCTTAACTGTAATGCCAGAGAAATACATGGCTATACTGTACACCCGTAACTATGATTCCTTTTGCAACAGCAGCCACCTTTTCGGGGGGAAAATACGAGTACTCGGAAATAGAATAGGTGGTCCGGTAATATAACAACACTTTCTTCGGACTCGGAGGACAGTAGTAAAGGGGAAATGCATTCACCGCCTGTAAAATAATGGAATGCTTTCTTCCAAAATGCAAGGGGGGTAAGATCAAAACCATCGGGAAAAGCGATGCACCCTTTACCTTCGTACCCCCCCTCTCGGCGGTCAAGGCGCGGGCGCAGTCGTCTCTCCCGGCCTCGGCGGAGGCGTGTTCGGCAGTCTTGCCGTCGACATCTCGGAGTCCGCGATCAGCCCCAGCACTCAAGAGCACGCCGATGCATTCGACTCCTGCGTCGTTATGAAAGAAGCATGACATCAGGAGCCGTCGACGTCAAGTGGATTTTCTGTAACTGAACGTTGTACGGGCGACCGCTCACAACGAAAACACGGCCAGCCAGAAAGTATTTCGCGCGCACAATGCTTCCTATATATCAGGTATTACTTTTGTAGAATCTTAATATTTTACTACGCATTACATAACACAGCAGTCGAGAGCTGTTTATCCTCTTTGGGCACCGTTGGCCCCCGGTTTCTAGTGCAGTTTAAATACACCGAATAACTGCCACAGCTTTGCTCACATGCGGTACCGTGTCGCGTGTATGGATAGTTGGGCCTCTGGCAATCCTGCATCATACCGTACACCTGACCGTAACCCCAACACAAACCTTACACTTTCCCACAGTGGTGCATACACTTATTACTATTAATAGTATGCTGGTGTACCGTACAGAGAAATCGGCTAGTATGCAACAGCGGCGAGTCTTGTTGCCACTCACTGTGGATACGCGAATGTCCCAGGTATATATATGAGTGTATTGTTGTACTGCAGTTCCGCGAGCACACCGACGAGTAGAACTCGCTGTTGCCGGTGGTTATCGTCGCACTCACTCTTTGCGTGGCAATTCGACAGCAGTATATTCGTATCATATGGGCTAACGGATACGGTGGTCCTTGAAATGCGTTAGAGGATCCGTGCGTCAGGGTACCGCTTAAGAGTGTCAGCATGTGGGCCTGTTGGTTTTATGCTGGGAGTGGATATTGCTATACAGGCAACACCGAAATGCCGCTACGACCACAAAGCGAGCCAAGCAGGTCCCACCGTTGATCCCGTCCGAAGCCGCCAAATGGAGTGCCGTGAAACCTTTGCAACTTTGCAGGTCGATGCAGCTCCGCTGGTGTCCGGCCCCATCCCGACCAATATCGTTGATGCAGAGCACCTCGACGCATCGAATGTGGCCATTCCAGGCGGCATAGTGGAGAGCAGACAATCCAAATTCCTGTCAGACAGATACAGCAAGCACCACACGTGTTTGTATTCACGCACCCGCACCCAATAGAGCGCGATCGATTACGTAAAGTATACGGTACACAACTTCCGCTGTCACATTTGTGCTCGTACGTATTTGAGGAAACAAAAAAATGATTTCCAGCGTAGTCCGTACTGCAGGAGGGTTTGCCTTCTCAGCAGCCTTCTTGGACAAGCCATGGTCACAGGAGTCTCCCCTTCTTTCCCCTCCCGTAGATGCGTGCCTTCATTTTTATCGCGCGTGCGATTCGGCAGTTCAACTGCCCGTCGATGTCCGTCGGATATCGGTGAACTCACTCTCTCCCGCTTTCAGCGACTTTTGTAGGAGCGCTACATGTATATGTCTCTGTATGCGCATGATTCGTTCTTGTCCCGTCACCAAATCCCAGCTTTCAGTCGACTCTTCTTTTAAAGCACAACTTGTGCTCGTACATGCACACAGACATTGGCCCCTGCTGATTGGTGGCTGTTACACCTGGCTTTCACATGGCTGTCTCTACCGTACAATAATAACACGGGAGACAACACACCCCATCGGACGCAATTTCCAAGTTGGCGTTCTTGTCGACAACGGGGAGAGGGCAAACGCCGATGCGTGTCATCTATGGAGAGATCTCGGCGAGGTCTTATTTCCAAAACTGCCATTTTCGTTGTGTGCGCCCCCCCTCCTTGGTTCGGACAATACCGGCTCGGGTTTTCGTCCCAGGCGATGTGTTATACTGTATTATCACACGTGGTGTAAGGTGTGATAGGATAACATACCACTTCATCAGTCGCACAACAAAGAATTTGGGCGGTTGCCATGACTACTCTGCTCCGTACGGGTACGGGCCGTTTTGCCAGAGTGTCGGGGCCTTATTGGTCCATGTTGAGGCACTCACACCCAGAATATTGCGTACGAGTGCGAAGAATATCTGGAGTATAAATTTAACCTTACTTTGTGTATTTTGTCCCCTACCATGTGGGTCCTTTAATATAAGTATCGGATTGGATGCGGCCTCCTACGCCTGCAGGGGGTCCTCGCCTTGCTGGAATATACACAAGACTGTCACGTCTGTTCGTTAATCATTTCCATCTCGGTAGATCTACGATGATCTACGGTAGGACAAATAATCATCGCACAGTACGACTTTTCGTACTATATCGTATCAATCTCGGCGGTACAGCCAAAAACACCGGTAGACTCCTCAGAATGCTCCCCGGAGTTTTCCGAGAGCTTTCAGGAACAATTTCCCGTTTCTCGAGAGTCCTGGTTTGATTTTTGGAGCAGCCAATTAGTTTTCTCTGGAGGGTAAAAAGTAAGAATAGGTTTTAAAATTTAGCGATCTGGGAGAAGGGATCTTTAGGGCTGTTTTTGACTTGAAATCACGTAGTAGCGCGGTCTGCACTTCGGAATCGTCGTCCGCAATTGAGAAATTTCCTGGTTCGACGCTAACCCTAACCTTGACCCCAAACCGTAGACAAAACGGGCCAAAACTGCCCATAAACGCGGCTGCTCCGCGTTTGCATCGAACCAGGAAATTTCTCAACTGCTGACGACAATTCCGAAGTGCAGACCGCTCCACGCAATTTTCAAGCCAAGAACAGCCCTGCAGATCCTAGCTCATAGATTGTAGAACCTACTCAAAAGAAGGCTGATTGTCTGAACTGGGGCCACAAATAATGGATCTTTGAAGATTTTTTATGGAAAATCATGATGTCCTCAGAACTGGAAATATCGATGAACAGTCCAACTACGGCTCTGGAGACACGGAAAGTGGTTGAGAAAGCTCTCGGAAAACGAAGGGGGGGCATCCTGAGGAGTCTATGTCATGGTATTCATGACGCCTTTCTCGGGACAAATCTGCTTCCTACCGTAGGATGCAGATTTTTGTTGATTTAATCGGCTTTCGCCTTGCAAGTTATAGAGGTGTGGGAGTGGGTTGTGAAGCGCCGTATCTTCGATCCATTTCTCAGAATTTTCTGGATGGATTTTGTCCCCTCCGGATTTCTATGCATCTGCATATACGGCCCTTCAAGGTGGGCTTGTGTCATGGTATTCATGATCCCGTTTCCCTCTATTGTCGAGGAGGCGTGTTTCTGATGAAACGCGCCACGCAAATAATTTATATAAAACCCCCCTGTTCTCAGAACTCTCTGAGAGCCAGGAATATTATGGGGATCATCAAGATTAGACATCAATCTCTGTGAGTAAGTATACACGTCTAGGCCGACCTGCAATACAGTAGTCGGGCCTGCCTCATACTGCCCCTTTTGTTATCTGGTAGTCAGCGACATACACCCCCCCTGATACCCCTATTCTATCAGATCTACCGGTGTTTTTGACAGTCCCGTCGAGTAAATCGCGGGTTTCCGGCAAAAAAAAACAGTTCTGAGTTCTGAGAGCCCTTGAAAAAAATCCCATAATATAGATAGTCTTTACAGCAGTAGAACACAAGAAAATTAGGCTCTGATCCCGATGCACGCCTTTTTGAAGTTCAGGAGGCGTTTAAACGCATTTTGTTACTTGGTTTTCGGGTGTACATTCGCGCATATATTTTCTCCCGGAGGGCCCCTGCGGGGGGCTTGCGCGACTGCGGCGTGCAACTGACACCGGACCACCAATTATATCCCTGGTATGTACCAGGTACAAGCGGGCTTCGCCGCGGCGGGCTGATGCCCGCCTGCGGCTTTGCGCATACTCGCAATGGTCCAGGGTGTAGACAAATCGAGGCCGTAAATGCGACTGCTGTGTTCCCAAGACCAAGAGGTGCACTCAGAAGCTTCTCATGGTTGAGTCTGGGTAAGCAGAGAAAAAAATAGCAAAAATACCCTACGTACACTCTAGACAGAGCCTTCAAGTACCAACACATTTGACTTTATTTGCAAAAATAAAAATAAAAAGGATTCAATTGTTGAGAGCGCCTTGCAGCGTGGGTAGGCACAATTCGATGCGAGTCGACGAGGGAAGAAAAGGCTGAAATTTTCTCGCGATAAAAATGAAGGCACGTACCGTAGCGGGAAAGGGGTAGAAGAGCCTGCTATGTGACCCCGGATCTGAGTTACGAGTTGGAAGGAGAGAGAGAAGAAGATGTGCGAAGATAATGAATGGGATGAGCAAAAAAAAAAAAAAACGCTGAAAGTGCCACGGGGCTCCATATCCGGAGGATGCGATAAAACAGCCGTCCACGGTGGATGCGAGGTCGATATCCCATTCAGTCGTGTATATGACAATAAGCATGGGTTTCCTTTTGTTTCCGAGGTTTTCTTCTTTCGGGAAAGTTATGAGTGATCCATGTTGAAGATCATGCTGCACATTGCCGGATGGCAAGAGAAATAATAATAAGCATAGACTTCGTATCATACCATCGTAGACTGCCTGTGATGGTACTCGCCAACCTATTTTATGATAGGATACATACTACTGCAGCTGCACAATTCCAATACTCACGTCCCGACCTTTGCGTGTCGATCTGCTGTTTCAGTGTACGAAATGGTACAAGTATTATCGTCTCGTCGACCCTGGTAACATTCAGGGGAGTCACCGGCCAGTAGTCAATCGCTAGGGAAATAATGGAAAACGCGCGATCGGTTCACGCAGCTTGCAAAGTTGAGTATCGATCGATCTGCCGATCGGTTGAACTCACAGCTGCCGTACTCTTTTAGTTTCTTACTATAAAATACTCACGTCCACAGAGCAGGGGTTGGCACCCTCCTCGAGCAGCGCCTTGATCGCGTCGACTTCGCCATAAACTGCACGTCGGCGAAGGAGGTCACCGCTCATGCCAGCGCGTGCTTACCCGGCTTTTCCGATTTGACGATGCGCCGCACAGCACATGCGGCGTGCGACACGATACGACGCGACACCGATACCACTCGAGACTTGAGCTTCCACACTGCACTCCACACACAAGACAGACAAGAAAAATGCGGTGGGATAAAAATGCGGCGGAATTACTGAACTACTGTTAGTGTACCTGGTATATCACACTGGATGGTCTTTTCGTTTTTCGGTTTCACTTTCTCATTTTCACGAGATCACGAGAACTTCTCGGCTTCTCGGTAGTTCGCTCCCGCAGGCCAGGCTTGGTTCGACAACCAGCTCATGCAGAGAGTGCAGGGGCATCATGCATGCACACTGAATGATAGCAGAGCTGGACGACTTTTTTTCTCTCATATCGCATGAACAACTCGGGTCAGGGGGCCACCACAATCAATCTCTGCGGGACCGGCCTTCCGCACTCCGGGCACATAAAAATACCTGGTACCTGGTATCTGGTACCGGTATAATACCAGTACGCGAGAGAGTTTTTTGGCGAAGCTTATTCGTTTTCCGACGTCAACAAGAGACACACTCATGTCCGCAGCCACGGAGACGTCGCCAGTGATCAAGATTCTTGTAGTGGGCGATGCTGGTGTCGGGAAGACTAGCGTTATCCACAGGTGTGTGGCCATCGTCTGGAGAAGAAATACAGTAAGCTAGATGAGAGTGTTTCAGGAAAGGCGGGAAGGCTGGGTTCGATCGAGTGGTTCTTGGACAAAGAGCCATGAAGAAAATACCGTCTGTTCTCTGTCGGTCTATTTTCTATGTTTGTATGTACCAGGTACGAGTACCACGTGTACCTTGTACGAGTAATTCAGTACGGCTGGATCGTCTGTCAGCCTGATCTGAGTTGAAGACGATTTCGGGTTCTCATCTAGGTACTTGTCAATGAAATTGGCTCACGTTTTTACTTTTTGCGGTCTTGAGTTTGTGTTATTTCACTATCACAGGGGGGCATATTAAATAGGACCTACGTTACACACAAAAAACTATATATTTCACTTTTTTTACCAACAATATTTGGTCCTATTTACTATGGCCCCCTGGAATATACTATTATATGATGTTAGTTGTTGGTGACCCTTATCACATTGCAGACTGAAAAATGGCGAATGGAATGATAAAATCGACAAGATTACAACAGGAAATTAAACCGCACCAGCCCAACGTTGTACGACTTGTAACTCGAAAACATGACGAGTACCATACATACGTACTTGCCACTACACGTGCCCCGGGTAATCAGCTCTACGCACTGCTATTAAAACACTGCTGCTGCTGCAATACTGAGTTCAACCCTATACGAACAAGCATACCACTCTGGACGGAAATGTAAGAACGGCTCTTCTTCACATTTATACTCCAATGGTCTTTACATTCCCGCCCAGGGTGGTACCCTTGCAATGGCATGCACCCCTCATACTACGCATTCATTCAGCAGTACCCCGTTCCAATAACGTACGAGCACGTCTTTTACCGCACGTATCATACCAAGCACCAAGTACGAACGAAGCTGGTTTATAGTGCAGCAAACTGTTTCAGCTCTGGTCAACTCTGGTGAATTGCCAATACCCTCTACCCTGCACCGCCGTTGTGAAGGTGTTACCTACCGAGCTATAGGGGTAAAAGACCGATCGGTTACCCAGCCCAGGGTAATCCTTATAACACTCTCCCCCTCTCTGAACGGCGGGATCTTTGGGGCGTCGGGACCGTACACATACGTCTGTACGCTGATCTACCCGCTTCGTTTCATTACTTGGGGAACCAGGGAGATGTGTTTTTAGGCACGCGCAAGCGTTTCTATAAAGAAACGTTCGAAGTGAGGTTCGAACTCGTGACCTTGAAGACGTCAAATTTGGAGGTGTTACCTATTGAGCTATAGGGGTAAAATACCGATCGGTTTCCCAGCCCAGGGTAATCCTTATAACACCGTTCGATCGATACCACTCTGGGACGAAATATAAGGATCATTTATACCTTAATACAAATACCAAGCGTTTCTTGTATTTCCGTCCAGGGTAGTATCAACAACCAGACGAAAAAACTTACGCGCCACCGCCACGGCAGCAACAGAAGCGCACATACAAAAAACCTTTGATCCTTTTAGGACTGCAGTCCCTTTTTGAGGACAAACCATTTTAATTCTAAGTATAGGTTGTCCCCAAAACAGGACTGCAGTTCTAAAAGCGTCGAGTTCGCACAGGTGCTGTACGTGGTGCGATCGTTTTCCAGCGCTCGACTCTTCCCCAGAACGGGAACGTTTTGCCTGAAGACCGAACAAATAAAAGTGTTTTTTCTCGGAAAGGTTTCGGTGGGGAGAGAGAGAGCCTTCCGACCTTCCGAAAATAGCGTTCGACTTTACGCCCGTACGAGCAACCTTATTACTGTACCGTTGTTGGGAAAAACGAGGGCTGAAAAACGATCGCAGTAATGTACGTACCTGTGGGCGAAACTCGATGCTCTTGGTGGTTTGCTATGCGCCTATCAGACCCTTTATGCCGTAATCATGTAGTAATAAAGTTGTTTAACCACTTCGGGACCCAGGTATATAGCGACCTAAGAAGCGATAAGCACGGCGGTCTGATCGCCATTTCGTTAGTACAGTATTATTTCACGCTGCCAACGATCATTCGATGCAAGTATTGGATTGGATGAAGCCTCCTGCTCCGGAGTAGGAGAGGGCCTCGCCCGGGATAAACCCCGCGGTGAGTGCGCTTTCGGTGCGGCGCCCATCCCCGGAATTGAACATACAGTAGTGGTCAGGACCGAATATGCCAAGTAAAAATACTGCAATATATACCTGGTAGTTTATTGTGTATCTTAGCGGTCCTGACTACCATGGTCTCCTCGTAATACGGAAAACGTTCGCAACTATATAGTAAAATCTCCATCATACCAGTTACGTATGATATAGCTGCCCGCGTGTCGTCCATATTTGTGTATCTGCTTCCGTTGCAGCTCGGACACCACACCCCTTATTTCCGTGTGACACGCAAGATGACACACACCCTGGGATGAATTTCAGACCTGATTTCCTCCTAAGGGGCGGGGGGGGGGGGGGGGGGGGGGGGGGCACACACAACGAAAATGGTGGCCTCGGAAAGATTTCGTCGACAAGATTGCATAGACGCATCGCTCGGCGTATTCAGTACGCCCGCCCTCCCCGTGGTCGAGTAACCCATCTTTCAAAATCGTCCGAGGAGGGTGTGTTATCTCATCACCCAGCGTGTTACGCGGTATACGTGTATCTTACCACTGGCTTGTGGACGGAACGGTGAGAGTACCGTTGGGTCTCCACATCAAGGAAAAGCGAACGGTCCTTATATTGATGACCAGAGTGGTACCCCGGTAGCCTGGGCTCTGCTCCGTGTGACCGATTGCGTCGCCAATTCTTGTCGGCACATTTTCCCCCACCCTGAAATCCCAAAGAGGGGTAATAATATCCTCTTTTAGTACACTACACAGAAACCTACATCATATACTAATTTCAAGTGTTTCGCCCCCACTACGAGACTGCAGGCCTAAAGGGATTAATTAATACCGTACCTGGCAGGTGGAATTTTCAATGTGCGCCTATCCTAGCTAGTTCGGGAAAAACGGGTCGGGAGGGGGGGGGGACGGGGGGGGGGATGGGGAGCGTCAAACCATTTTGACATAACAATGGCGAAAAAGCCGAGCATCTTCCGCACGCACTCACTCCTTACCAACCCTTCCTTGCCGAGATAGGTTCGTAAACGACGCGTTTTCACCAACACAACAGCCGACCGTGGGGGTGGATTTTTTCCTGAAGGAGGTAATCTTGGAGAACGACCGCGGTGAATCCTCACCAGCAGAAGCGGTCCGCGTGCAGCTGTGGGACATTGCGGGGCAGGACCGGGCGAAAAAAATGCACAGAGTGAGCGGCGGGGGGCGAGAGAGTATTTATGAGTTTACAGCGGCAGCAGCTTTGCTGCGCAAGTTTTTCTGGCAATGGGAGGGGGGAGGTTTCGGTTTTCTGCCCACGATGCCAGGATAGTGTCGCAGTATGTACACAAGTGCACCCCGCGCCATTCCCTAGCCCGGTATTTCGTGACAATTACGTATAAGCAAATGCATCAAAGCGAAACGCGAGGAATTCAACGTGGAGCGACCGAGTAGCACCCAGCTCAACCCCACCGCTGATCGACTCGGGTGTCGGTGCAAGCTTCTGCCATATTGACAAAAAGGTCAACTCTTCCTGCCGCCCACAGTTTATCACACAACACTCCCCCGCTACATTATCACCAGGTATAATATATATATATACCTGGCATATATTAAAAATCATATTTTTAAGAGCTGTGAAAGATCTAGGATTTCGTCGAATGTCATACCTGATACTTGCAAGCTGCGTACCTCTCTGCCCGAAAATAGAAGGAGTATTTGGATTGATAATAATGTATAAACGATCCTTATGTTCTCGCCCAGAGTGGTATGATACGTCGACGGGCAACTTGAGGCTGTACGTTCTTCGTAGCGAACTTTAAGTAGCTGAGGACACGAAAACGAGTGCTCGTTTCGTCCCCAACGTCCGGCAAACATTTTGTGGGGTTTCGGTGTTCTGTGTAACGTTTCAAGAAGTCCGAAGTATCACTTACAAAGCTGGTAAAGCGTCGTTTCGACGCGTTTCCCTGAGGTAAAGCCTTTCAACGTTGTTCCCCTGGGGTAGAGCGTTTCAACGTCTTTGCATGGGTTAGAGCGTTTCGACTTGTTTCCCTGGCGTAAAGCGTTTCAACGTTGTTTCCCCGGCGATCAGGTGTACTTCAAGGGGGCGCTTGGCGCGCTGGTGGTGTACGATATATCTCGTCCGCAAACGTTTGATTCCGCGGTGAAGGTCAGTGGGTGCTGCTGTCGATGCCTTGGCGCGTTCTACGATAGAGGTAGCACATTTCCGCTAAAATATTTTCTCAATGGCGAGGTTCCTAGACCCAAAATCGTCGGAATGCCGGTCTTGTTTCGAAAAATGACCTGTTTGTATAGTTGGGCCATGGGATTATTCATCAGGATGCAATTTGATTTTTGCTGGCGTCAGTTTTCGGGTGATGTACGGAGCTCCTTAAGTGAGGAGCCTCGGAAAAATTAGGGTGAACCTCTATCGTAGAACGCCTCCCTTACGTATTGATTCCGCGGTATCGGTTGTTTCAGTATCAGTAGATACTGTTAATTTTGTACCAGGTATTGATCCCGCAGTGACGGTAGGTAAATGCTGCCTTGATTATGTCCTGGTGTTCAGTAAATGATGTTAAAACTGTTTTGATTCCGCAGTGAAAGCCTCGGCGAATAACTGATATTCATGTTACTATATTAGCCATGGAGGAGCTTCAACATTGATCACTCACGAGCATTGCCAGGAAGAAGAAGAGCACCAAACCAAAAAACAAAAAAGGAAATCCGATGCGCGTAGTCTATATCTCCGTTAAGTTCCACTTGGCGAGCCACCTTCTGTACGAACTGCTGCGTGCAGTACGTAGTAGTACTGCGCGCGGGAGGGGGGGGTGGGGGGGGGTGGGCTGTGTGTATCGAATGAAATCGGACACCGGGAAGACGCACAACAAGGAGCGCCGTTTGTTTTCCGTGGATAGCTTCGTCGAACTACCCACAGTGAGGGTTTGCGTCGTATGGCAGATTTTCGACTCCATAAAAACTAACACCATGCGCTGCTAATACGGAGGGTCATACTGTAGTAACCAAAATCCGCGATGGACCCACTAATCACATATCCCCCCATGTTTAAAATATATATATGTGGCTCAGATAACTATGTTACCACGTAAAAGCAGTCTTGATTCGCGTATGATATGCAGATATACACCGGATACACCGCTGTGGACGGAAACATAAGGAACGTTTACACCCTATTTAATAGCATGAACAACAACCCCTCCTTGCAGTTTAGTTCAGAGTGGTATATATATATATATGGTTTGGCGACGATTAGCTAATGTATGACGTGAACCATTTAAATCGCTGCGAAACACCGTCGTGAAACCGCCAGCACTACTACTACTACTACTACCTCTGTCGTTCCTGCCTCGGACCATTCTCTCGGTCCCACCTCTTTTTTTTGTTCGGCAGTGGAAACAGGAGCTGGACACTAGCCTCACTCTCCCGAGCGGCGAAAGCTTACCCGTCGTCCTCCTCGGGAACAAGGTGCCCCCCAAAACAATCCACGTCTCGGACTGATCACCATCGATTCCCACTTGCACGAATCTGTAGACATTTCAGGACAGATGGTATGCGTATTCCCAACCTGTACGGTTGATAGCTGACGTTGCCGAGTGGGAGCCGAAAAAACCGACAACGGTCCCGGACACGTGGTCCTACTGTAGGTTAGATTGTACTATGCAGATCGTGCACAACATGTCATCACGGCAGGTTAGGATCTATAAATGATCTATCATAGACGATCTGTCTGTAGATCGTGATCTGCCTGACGTGTGAAGCAACAAGATACACCGGTGGCTCTTCTTGAGTAAAAACTTTTGCTGTGGCACCTGGCAAACTTTTTCGAAGACGTATTTATAATTTAAATGCTCTCGGACAAATAAAATGGACGCTTCCATTTCGAACACTTTTTGCAGAGCGACAGGCCAAATGGAGGATTATTTGCTATTTCGGGGGACCATAGTTAATAGGACCAAATACAGTCGGTAAAAAAAGGAAAATATATAGGTTTTTGTGTGTGTGTGCCATAGGTCCTATTTATTATGGTCCCCCGTAATAGTACATACGAGGGTATCTTCTGGACGAACCCAAGAAGATCGGTGCACTTTTTTAGCGTGTCCGAAATCTGCGCTCCCGCTGTTTCAGAAGCTGCCGGGGGTCATGGCATCTTTGGAGGTCCCTCTAGTGTTTGCCCAACTGCAGCAGCTGCAGCGACGCTATGTTGCCTGACGCGAAACGCAGTATTAATAGTGCGCCAACTTTTGCATCTGTTTTTTAGTCGGCCTATGACGAGCAAGCAGTCTGCTATTTAGCGGGGTAACGGGGCCCTCAGAGAGGGGCAGGCTCCGTACGTCAAGCGTAACGCATTACGTATATCAAACGTCTTCGAGAGCTCTCAAGCACAGAAGCAAGAAGGTCACGCGTACCTTACACAACGTAAAGTGGTGCTCTCTGCGTGCTGTGACTCAAATGTGTTGATTTGCGGACAGGTTGACCTCGAGGTAGCGAAGGCCGACGTTTCCTACATCGACAGCTTTGTCCAGAAGCACGGCTTCGTTGCTTGGTGAGATACGCACGGTGCGGGCTCGGGCACACGGGGCGTACTTGTTTTGTTGCTTGTCTTAGTAATTTGACCATTGACCACGCATCCCCTTCGAGACGGAGCACCGTTCCTACTCCTACGAGAAACACCTCCAACAGGTGGATGCTCACAACGTGGTTCCCACATACTACGTGGAATTTTTTTGCTAGTCCTACCCCCTTCCTGTTTCGCCGCCTGTGGCCACCATCTATCTCCTATTACGGGGGGCCATAGTTAACAGGACCAAATATTGTTGTAAAAATGGTTAAACACATAGGTTTTTATGTGTACCATAGGTCCTGTTAACTATGGTCCCCCGTAGTAGGACAGCGATCATTTTCTCGCTACCATCTATGAAGGGGTACGATATTAACTAGGACCTATGATACACACAAAAACCTAAATATTTCGATATTTTTACTAACAACATGTCGTTTGATGTACTACGGTCCCCCGAAATAGTGCACAGAACCCCTCCATGTCACATTCGTCCATTTTTCTCATCTCCTCTTCTTCGGGTGAAGCAGTATTACGGGGCAACATAACAAATAGGACCAAATAGTGTAAGTAAAATTAGGTAAATATATAGGTTTTTGTGTGCACCGTAGGTCCTATTAACTATGGCCCCCCGTAATAGTAGCGCGTTGTTCACAAAAATATGACCTCAACACCAGCAAAATGTCTATCGAAGCGCACGGCTACATGTACTGTAGAATACCTCTACGCTCTTGCATATCCTGAAAGGAGAAGGGGGTACCAAATCGGAGTTCGGAAATAATAGCCGAAACTTGAGGCTGCAGCAGAAACGAGCTTGCCCGCCGTTCGTATACGTATAAGCCTCCGGTATAGGCAGGAAGGGCGTTGGTGTACATGTCGTACTGTTGCCAATGGCGTGCATTGTAAACGAGGCCGGCCAGAGAGAGTGCTGTTCGATGCGGGGGGCGACGTGCGTATCACAGCGTTTTTCTTCGGCGACCTGTGGTGTCTTTTGGTCCGATTCAGACACTTCTACTCATTCATGTGGGCTACGTAGTTGTGTGCAGCAAGTGCTCGTATATACGCGGGTGGGTGTCGATGTATTCCCAAGCGAACAAGGAGTGTAGCGCCGCTATAAGCACCAATTTTAGAAGAGCTACTACCACGTACCCCGGCGTCCGTGCAGCGCCGATAGTCATTTCGGAAGAGTTGATACCACGTACGACACCCCGGCGGCGTTCCCTTTTCTCAACAATCAACGATCGATTTTGAGCCTTCCCTTCCGCAGGAACGATTGATTGTCTTGGCTGAGGACACAGACAACGCCGGCCTTAAGAGTTGTCGGTCGACTCGCTGTGCGCACCTCCCAAAATTTGTTCGGCAAGGTATTCCATTTTCGTGCGCTTCGTACAGTCCGTTCCTTACCCGTGCGGGTTTCGTTCGTTTCTACCAGGCATTACGGGGGAACATACAGTAGTAAGCAGGGCCGAATTTGCCTATTAATAGAAAGAATATTGTAACGTATGAGTTTTTGTGCGTATGGTGGGTCCTTATTTCTATGACCCCCCGTTCGAAAAAGTGATACTATTGGGTGGTGTCGACTTAGTATCCCTCTTGAAGAAGGCGGAGGAAAGCAAAGGGGCAGCGCGAGAGATTCGTATACCACGTACGTACGTACCCTCTCCGCGCTTCTATTTGTCAACGACCAAACGATCGATTTTTGTTATCTTCCGGCAGGAGCGACGTCTCGGCCAAGGACGCAGACAACGCCGACTTTAAGCTGTCGGTGGACTACCTGATCAGCAGGATCCTTGCCGACGAGGAGCTTTTCGGGCCGGGCATGAGGTGAAAAACAAACTTCGCCACTCACAGCAGCAGTAGTGGTGGTACCTCCCCCCAGATTTTTCAGAAAACAAACAAATATTTTTATTTTTATTTTGTGATAAAAAGTAAGAGTTGAAGAGTTTCTTCACGTGCATAAACATGTATATGCGTGATGAATGGAGCGTCCGGTGCTTTTTCACTCCGGGTGAAAAACACGTGCGGTATGGGAGGGGTGCAGTACACAGGTGCCCCCTCCGCTTAAGTACACCCCCCCCCCCCCCGAGCCCTTGCACAATGTGGGCGTGAAAAAACCTTGTGGGGGCGTTGAACAAATGTAGCACACCGTTAACGGGCGTACCGTACCGAAACGTGAGGTTGTCGACACCTCGTGCGGGTTGCTACACTGCTGTTCAAGGTCTCCACAAGGATTTGTTTACGCCTCCATTATGCATGGGGGGGACGGGGCCCCAGCCAACTGCGTAGTGGTGCCTGAAAGTTCCTGGGAAGTTTCTAGCCTGAGGAGCATTGGAGCGGACGTGAGCTACGTAAGCACGATACACAAAATCCCATCCGTGGGCCAGGTATCTCAACGAATCCTACAGTTAGCTATACATATCGCATCGAAGGATAGTGGGTGGATGCTCGGTTGAGTAGCTCCCCCCCCCGGCCAGTGAAAAGCAAGGGGAAGCTCAAACGAACTAGCCCTTACGGCCGCCGCAGCGCGGCTCCTAGACAGTGTTTGTTTCGGGCGGCATGTAGCTCTCTTACAGTCGCTGTGTTTACAGGGCGTTGTGGCGCAAGCGGTGCCGCTACACGTAAGGAGCGGGAAACACCGTCGTACGCATATAGCATCGAGGCGATGCTCGCTCCGAACACCTGTGCAGCTGCTGACTACAATGACATGTTGGTCTTACGTACGTCTTGGAAATATTTTAGAGGGTGACCTGATGGGCAGCCAGACCCTTCGTACATAACGAAAAAGCGAAATGAACGAAAAAAAAAAGCCGTGCTCGCTCAGGGCAGAGGTCGTGCTTTGAGGCCCGAACGTTCCTTCCCTCTGACGAGGCTCCTCAAACGGAGGACCTATGTACAACGTTAAACTTGCCGCGCGATGTGCATTGCATAATATTATTTGCACGCCCATTTGATTGTATATTGCATCATATTGTTTGCAAGCCCATTTGATTGGGTATTGGGGGTTAAACTACTCTTTTGATCAAAATCGGTTTGTTGGGTATATAGGGTATATCCGTAGAGCTTCCTCGCGTGAAAAGCCTCGGAAAAAATAGACTGCTGCCTATCCCTTCTGTAGTACGCGTTAAAGTACCAAGAGAAAGACAGAGATTCTATTACGGGGGTCCATAATAAATAGGACCTACGGTACGCACAAAAACCTATACATTTCCCTTATTTTACGCACAATATTTGGTCCTATTTTCTATGGTCCCCCGTAATAGTTGAAATGGACGACCTGTTATACCTACGAAGTTCGTTCCTCTCCTCGCGCTGAAATACGAAGGGGGGTTTCCGAAGAACTCTGTTGCAGTTGTCGGAACTCCTGCTGCTGTAACTGACGCAGAGGATAAAGACAACGATACCACAGGTGGCCGGGACCATCCCCTCCCCTCCCCCCCCTCCCCCTTTGCACAATATGAGTGTAAAAAAGGTCCTTGCGGAGACGTTGAACAATGTAGCGAACCCCACCACACGGTGTTCGTAACCTCCCAATTCGGCATGCCTAACAATGGTGTGCTACGTTGTTCACTGTTTCCACAAGGGTGTTTTGATGCTCACGTTGCCCAGGGGGGGGAGGGGGGAGGGTCCCGGTCACGTGCTCAGGGAGGGAGGCCGCGAAGTTCTTCTGCAGCTTCAACGTCAGCTGCATCCCCTTCACCATCAGTCCCAGCAGCACTTCCAGCCGCAGAAGTCGCTTGCGGATATCGTTGCCGTTCTCCTCCAGCGAGTCGACCTCTATCACAGCAACCGTCGATTTAGCCCAGTACTGCAGTATATGTAAGTAGACTTCCGCTAGTATAACGAGCGGTAACCTCAAAAAACAAAATGCCACAAACGTGGACTGTCAGAGCACGACGCAATAAACGTTTGGTGTGAATGTATAGTTAGGCAGTTTCTTGTGCTTAGCTGGCCTTAATCTCAAGACAGTTTGCGGCGCTCGTTGCGAGCAGACTACTTGCGTCCGACACGGTAGGTTAATTTCAAGCACTTGATTCCGACCAGATTTTCTTATGTACGCCCTCAAATGCCAGCATCCACAGCTGTCTTCTTTTTGTTCCTGCGACCCGTGCTCACAGCAACGGGCGTTGATTGCCAACGGCTATATACTATGTACGCCAAGCGCACCCTGCCCAATAAAAGTACGACAGCAACAACAACCCCGCCGTTTGATTTCCTGCCGTCCGCTTGCCTCGCCGATGGATGTCCTCTAGGCGCAGTGCTGAAGCATTCTCGAAGAGGATGGAAGGACATGGTACTCCACAGGGCGTCCAGCTGGGGTCTGGCGGGGTCCGACGGGTGGCCAAGCCTCCCGGCAAGGATACCAGCAGCTGTTGCGGGTGATCGCAAACTAAAAAGCCTACGTATACCGAAGGCCTTCTTGCCTTTCAGAACTGCACACGTGGTTTTGGGGACAGACTTACTTGAATTTAGCGTGCGATAAATATTGCAGTATTGTGAAAAGGTTAAACGTATTTTGGCCTCTGAACATTGCCCGCAATTACACATAGGAAAGGAGCATGCGGATGTACGTAGGACAAACGACTATATGTTGCTACCATTGGTTGTAGACAGCGGGTGGAGGCGCGTATGCCAGCACTACCCCCTCTGCCTTGCTTGGCTGAGGTAACGTATTGTTTTCTCTTGTCGAGTAGAATATTAAGATTGCTCACGTTTCTCGGTAATGGTGCGGAGTGACTTATGTTTTGATAGTTGGCTCCAGAGAAACGTGTTTTTGTCTCATACCGGCGGCGACATGTACGCACTTGAATGATACGATACTCTTCGCACGAAGCGTACTACAGTAGATACCCGCACGTCTGAGCGTTTGGTGTTTTGTTTCCCGCTTTTGGGACAGGGGGACTGACTTTCTACTCATCTTTTGAAAGAAAAGGTGTCCTCCTGTTTTGTTTTCTTCTTCTATTTGAACTATGTGGTAAGGCGCAACGTGGTGATTGGAAGGCTTCCGGACTTCTGGCTGAAATTTCAGGTGCTCCGTTACGTATTGATGTGTTCTCTTGCTTTGGCTGGGCGCAGCTGTTGATGCGCGGTGGAATTAACCCTTCGAGCCCTCCCTTAACCTTGTGGTGCGTGTTCCCGTAATGCCCGTGTGTGCTGCATGCCGCGGGTACACTGATTTGGTATTTAATAGTTTTTTGCGGGGATTGGAATGGCTGAACAATGGCGCTTGATTGTCGTTGCAGACGCTCGTCACCGGCGCTCGTGCACAGTGGTTGTAGGTCACGTTTTGCCGCGTGCACTATAATAAACCTTGTGTAGCTCTCTTGGACCGGGCTACGGTTTTTTTGTGTTGGTTCCCCGGGGCGTGCAGTATGAATACAAACATCTTGGAGCAGTTCGTAGCGTCTTAAAACCCCTTGTTCGTATATATTGATATATTTGTTGTTTTAGTTTTTTACGTAGTCTTGGCCGACGGCGGGGGTGCAGTGACATATAAGTTTTTGTATGTTTTGGCCTGGGCTCATGTGATTCTGCGGTGTTGAAAAGGGTTAGGGTTTGGCTGTATTTGGTTCGAATGTGTCCGTGTTTTTCCGTGATAATGAAGCGCTCCGTCGCGTAATCGAAACCAGCAAGATAGTTCGAAGACTCTCGTCCGGATGAACGCTCTTAGTCGAACCTGTTGACCGAATGAGAACGCATGTAAGACCCGCCGTGACAGCATTAGCCAGGAACCCCCCCCCCCCCCCTCAAGCAAGAAGGCATGCATGAGCTCAGGCAAGACGGGCGATTCTATGTTTCGATCGATCAACCACGCGAGTGTAAACTACGGCAGGACATTAATTCGTTTGTGTTTCAATTGCTGAAGTATCCGGACAACGTCCTGGGCCTCCGGCAGTACTCCTGGAGCAAGGGGCATCCGTACAGTGGGTTGATTTCAACAGACACGGGGCATCGAGACCCACGCACGATACACCGGAAATACTCAAGAGCACGACCTTCTAACGGCACAAGAACAATTTTGGCACGGAGGGGGCTCGAAGCAAGATGAGGGTGACAAAGCGACAATAACACTCCCCCCCCCCCCCCAGACCGCACGCCCCCCCCCTCCCCCGCCCCGCGCCGGCACTCACCACCCTCAAAATTGAGGGACGAGTTGATCACCAATAAAAAAAGACTCGTAAATACGTGGGCAAGTATACTCACACCCACAAACGCTAAACCTTCGCCGTACTAAGACACGGTCGGAGAACAAATGAAGGAAAATATATATACAACAGCAGCAGATGGCGTTTCAACTCCTAACACGCTAAAACCTTGGTCTCGCCTGGACCTAGAAGCCCCCCGGTCGCTTCCGTCTGCCACACCCTGCTACTACCACCGGCACCACCGCCGCGACTATATTTTACAGACCCCGTCCCCCCCTCCTCCCTCGCTCGTCTTTCGTTCTGGGATGAGGCTACGAGCGTCAACATGCATGGACCCCTCTTTGCCCTTCCGATCGTTCGGATGAGGCCACCGCTGCACCCGGCCCCCGTTTCCACCGCCGCTGTCGCCGCCGCCTCCGCTTCTGCCGACATTGACGCTTCGACGGCCGCCAAGCCCTCCTTCGTCCACACCCCTAAAGTGTTGGTCCCGATGCTGGTCGTGCGCTGTTTTTTCCCGACGGCGGTATTTGCAGAGACATCACACGTTTCGTACGCTGAAGAAGAAGATGAGGATTTTTTTGAAAGGTTCTTCTCGTAGGGGTACCCGCCGCGTCGTTGACGATCGCGAGCTCGACGAAAGTTAAACGCCGGGCCTACAGCAGTTGCGTCGCCTTTGTCCGCAGTGACATACGGGTTGTTTGCGGTGGTGGTGGTTCCGGCGATTGCGTCCGCGGTTGTTGGTGCCGGCAAACCTCGCCGTTGACACTCGCTAACTCCAGCAGCAGCAGCAGCAGCAGCAGAAATGGCTTTCTTGTGATCAGAACCCGTGTTCCCTCTTTCACCACCATCATCGCCGCCACCGTCGCCGAACCTATTTCGGCAAGCAGCCCCCTCCGTCGTCCTAGGCCCAAGTGACGACGCAGGTTCTGGATCTCCAAGGCTACTTACGGCATGACTCGCACGCTGCTCCCGAGCCGCCTTGTGGTCGCCGCCGCCGCCACCGCTACCGCCTCCGCCTCCACCGCGACCACCATCCCTACCTACTCTAGCATGGTACTGGCAACTTGCCCAATTTTGAGCCAGCCCGGTGGCGACGGTAGCGGCTGCCGCGTTCGCGATTAGCTCAGCGGCAAGAAGGCCTCTTCGCGGGCCGTCAATTTTCAAAGGTGCTGTTAGGAGCTTGCCTGCTGTCGCTGCAGTCTGAGAGCCCGCCGCGGGTGTGGTCCCACCTGTCCCTACTCCCGGGGACGCCTTAGTGGTGCAGTCCCCTGCTTGCATGCCGATCGGTTCTCCGTCTACAGGGGCTCCATTCTCGTCATGGCCATCGGTGATAACGTCGTTGTCGGCACTCCCGTTGCCTCCCCGGACAGGGTGTCGATTGGGCAATGGTATTGGACCCGAGGCGGACGGGCGTTGACCGCACACGTTTGTCGTGGTGGTCGGGGTGGTGGATTTGGCTTCGGCTGCTCCGAGGGACATGTTGTACGGACAGCCTGAGCGGATGGAGGTGCCGAGCCATGTGGCGGCTATCAAAAAACCGGTCGCAACCAGAAAGAAGACAAGAACGGATCGAGAAGAAGTCGGCAGGGGGGCGGGGTTGACAAAGGTTGGTGGGGAAACGATCCCAGCGACTCGTCGATGTTACCCATTTGGCTCGACAGCACTAGTAGGAGAGGGGGCACATCGTTCGAGGAGACAGCCCCACCCTTCCCATCTTCTCTCGTACCTAAACGCTCGTACTGGTGTCCCGGATCGCGCACGGCCCTGACGACGAAAGAGACATGCCATGGTACTACAAGAGGAGCGCAGTACTCGAGAGCGCAATATATTTTCTGTCTCGTTTAGTACTTTGTAGTGTTATTATCATGTGCCTTGTAGCCCGTGGGATCGTTCGTCGGTTGCACATACATTAACGATTAAAAAAGTTGGCTGTCGGGTGAGGTATAGAGGTCCTCGTGTTAGTAGCCCGACCAAAACAAGGTACTATACCCCGTCTACGTACGGGTGGCATGGCTTGAAAGCACCATCTTCTTCGCAAGCAGAGAATAGGGCCTCGTGTTAGGAACATCGTGAAAAGAAGGTACTGCACCCTTTCTACGGAGGATCCCGACGAAACTAAGGTACTGTACCCCCTCTACGGGTGGCATGACTTGAAAGCCCCATCTTCTTCGAATCCAGAGAATCAAGGCGAAGCCATCCATTGCAATCCTCGAGCAGCGGTACCATATATATAATCCAACACCATGAAACGCATACTTGATTTCTCCACTCTTTTACAAGTGCACACGTGAGGGGGCAATGTGGGTCCACATTTGTTCCCACCCAACCGAAACGTAAATGGTTTGCGCTTGATAATACCGTCATACCAAAAAGTTATGGGCAACGGGGTACAAACCAGCGATCCTCACATGTCGGCGGTTGCGGTCGGGCGCTCACAAGGTCGTATCGTTCCACCGGCCCCACGAACCCACCCCCCCCACCGGGCCCACGGCTACTGTCGCCGGCGCCAGGCCCCAGCCCCGCAGAGGTTCCCGGTGACGGGATTGAGTCCAACCCAACGGGATCGAACCGCTCTGTAACGGATAGGAAGCAGGCTCCTAGGCGCACCGGGCTATTCCGAGCATAATGCGCAATGGTCTGGTTTCGTTATTGTGGAATAGGCGTGTTTTGAGCGTTCATCGGATCGGGTGTAGGGGAGGGGGGGGGGTGAGGGGAGGTGGGGTGGAGCAGGGCCAAACGAAACGCAAACGTGGTGAGAGGTTTGGGGGGCAATGCTTCTCGCGAGACTCTTGAACTGTTTGACACCGCACGCCCATGTCCTGACATTAATAACTGCAAAACCTGTGTGGTATTGGTGTACTACGTGGTACTCAAAGTGTCACCGCTTGTCCTTGCTGCCTGCAGACGTTGAAAGTTAGAAGGAGGGGCGTGGTGGTAACGGGGGTACTATTTTGGGCGACTCTCCTTCGCTCGCTTTCTTTCAGCTGTGCACACACGCCTCCATTCCCTCAACACATTTTGACGATCGTCGCTCTCCTGATGCGGTTTTCGGGCACTTCAGATCTGGAGTCACAAAGTGGGCTCTTCTCCCCCCTCCCCACAAAGGTACGTGCCTTGCATTTTATCCCGCAACGGGTTAAGCATTTTCTTCTCTCGTCGACTCGCGCCGAATTGTGCCTACCCAAGCTATAGCAGGCGCTCTCGACAGTTGACGTCATTTGAGATAAAACATCTAGAATACGGAGATTTGAACCCACGAACCCCCAACGCTATTAATAGTGGGTGTTCGAGGCTGACCGCTAGACCACCGGGGCTACTACATGCCATATCACAGGGGTGATAAGATAACACCCCCCCGCCTGAGACTGTATCACGTAGTGTGTATAAAGTGAAGCACCCGCGAGGCACTTAAATAGTAAACCCATTGCTGCCTCTGGAAATGGGCACACCGAAGATTAAGTCACTTCATTGATGCTGTAATCCATACGCACGAAAATCCGCCTCTAAAGCGGCTCTTAGTAGGATGTAGCTCACCCTTCATGCGACTCGCACAACACCTCATGGCGCTTCGCGCTTGGTGCAGCCAGTGCCTGCCTGGTCGGTGAAAACCCGACGTGCTCCGTCCCGGCATTATAGGGATGCGAGGGCCAATGGTCATACGGCTACGGCCATGCACGACAATGAGTACATCCCTCCTCCTCCCGCTGGGACTAATTTCAAAAGCTGATTCTCTCGGCAACCGGGAGAATGTAAATAAACGCCGAGCAACGCGTCTATGAATCGAGACATTTCCAAAAGCCACAATTTTCGTTTTGTGTGTGCCCCCTTAACAAGGCATGTCTTGGAGGAAGATCGGCGCTGAAATTCATCCCGGTGATAGTGGCAGTGGGTGTGCCTTCTTGCGTGTTATACGTTGTACGCTAGGGATGCACTTCATATTTTCGGAGGCTCCTCGCTTGAGGAGCTCCACAACTCGTCCTAAAACAGACCTCGAGAAAAAAAAAGGTGCACTTAACCCGACGAAAAATCGCGTGGCGAACCATAAGTATAAAACGAAAATCGCCCAAAAAAAAATCTATAGATTCAAACAATAATAGTATTGGGTTAAGGAGCCCCCGAAGGTAATTTTTTCCCACCCCTCAAAATGGACTATACCTCTATCGTACTCGTAGCAGTTTTATTTATTTATTTTTCTCACAATGGGTCGCCAATCGATCTCCGGTGCGAACGGCGAAAAAAAATGCAGACAGTCACTCACCTTTGGTTCAGGATGAGCGAACTCCGAATGCGAACCCAACAAGTTCGCGAGAAGTTTGGGGGTATCCAGACGATCTCCTTTCCGCGTTTGCAAGAAAGGAGGCCAATCATTTTTTTTGTTTTTATCGCACCCATCGGTATCAAAAGCAGAGCATGGACGGGAGGGCGGACAGTTCAGGATGCACGGCAGGATTCTTAAGCGAGCGTTGCGTGAGGCGCGCATTGTCCGCGACACCCACCAAAGGGGTGCATCCAGCAAACGCCCTGCCGCAAGTCGACGCGGCAGAAAATCGATCATTTTCTCCGGGAAGATTATCCGATATAATAACTAACCGACGAAATATAACGGGAAGTACCAGAATACTCTGTTTTCGACGCACGCGCGTAAGCACACGTACGCATGCGGGAGGACCCCGCAATGTATGTGACACTGCTACTGTGCCGGGAATATCGATCAGCCGTGTCGAAATTTCCAGTGTTACGTTTTCTGTCACGCTACTACCAGAAGGATGATGCGTGGGAAGTTGCCGGACACCACCCAACTGAGCTGTTTTTTTCTCAACGCGACTGCGACGGACGTGGCACGCGAAATACCTGCGGTGCCTGGGTCTCCCCTAAGATATGTCGGGGAGGCGGAGACGTCCCTCTTCCGTCGCGTAGGCCCCTGTCTCCCCGGCCCTTCCCGGAAAGCAGGAGACGCTCGACTGGGGTCCTTAACTCTCATGGCCGTCTCGCTACGCCAAGGTAGAGTTTCACGTGCATTCACGACGAAAGAATTCCGCCGGGGAGGGCGGCCGAGGGGTCGAGGGAAGATATTTTGCGAGAGTGAAGTCAGTAGCCTCTTTGCCATGCCTGCGCCAAGACCGGGGCGATCTACGTACCGCGTTATTTTTCTTAGGTCCTAGGTATGCTAGCACTTGCCTTTTTATCCGTGCGGTACTGACCGTGCGGAATTCGCGACCCCTGAAAGCAAGCATCAAGAGGCAGCTTACGGGTAAAACTAACAAGGATGCCGCGCACGTGAATGATTCACAGACTCGGCATCAAGTCAGCACAACCGATCGCAGGGCATAGCAGCGCAGGCATAGACTAACGCGGTGCGCTTTGTTTTCCTTGCCTCTGGGTGACATACGCTCCAGGGCCGTCCCAGCCCTCAGTGGCGACAGCTGGCTGGTAAACCCTCTCCGGCTGCTGAAACATCCACAGCTTCATTGCCCGCGGCGGGAGCACGGGAAAACGAGCGAACAACAGGGGAACGCCGCAGTATCGCTCGGGACATCAGGTGGCCATCGTCGTGTAGGCGAGTCCTTTGCCGAGCAAGGATACCACCCTTAAGATGGTCGACGTTATCATTTGCCCCGCAAAAGTGCTAGCAGAGCCACGCCTTCGTGATAGGTATGTAAAATAAACGCGACGTGGCTTGGAGCTATGATATTCCCTCCCACAAAGGTTACGTCGTGATTGGAAACACGTCAAGTAAGGGCATAACGTTGTGGCTCCACGAGCACTCAAATCGCGAGGTTGAAAACCGTTCGGCCGTTTCGCTTGCTTTCTTCGTGTTGACCACTGTGTGTAATGTTTTCACACGATATTTCGTCGGGGGTGGTCCGGACAAAGGATTAGTTGGTGCGGGCGGAACCGGGCCAACGCCGTGGGTTTGCCTTCGGCGACGGGTGAAATACGGGGTGCGCGTCGGCGCCCTGACACATGGATCACGTCGACAAAGACACTGCTGTGTCGCACAACCGTCACGCCTTGGCTCTAAACGGGTCGACCATTCATTGGACTGCCTTGCATACTGTCTGCACCTCCCTCGTGAAGTGCTGTACGTAGTGGAGCAGCACCTGCGTTGCACGGAATGACCGGCCAAGGCAGACGCCTTCAAAATAACTAAGGGTTAATTTTCGTGTACAGTCGCGTGGTCTTTTCTGCGTGGGGCGTGTGCGTCTGATGTTTCATTAGCAATTCACGAGTGTACCGCAGTAGTTTACTAGCAGAGAATTTCGCCATACCTTATCAATGAATATGCTATTAATAGTATCGCGTCCGGCGCAAGCAGCAATACGCGATAAGTACCGAGCGATGTGAAGCACAGAGAGACAGACTTCTGAGACACGTCGAATGCGATGGCGCCAAGACGGTGTTGGAGAATTCGGTGGGATCACTGGCCATTGTGAGAAGCCCGATGTGCTCCCCAAACGGACAAGGCGGAACAACTTGTGCCAGGTGCTGCAGTTGGAGAAAACGGTGACTTGCTAGATCTGGTACGTAAATATCCTACCGACAGACATGCTACAAATTGGTCAGAACTTTGGCGGTTCGGACTATAAAAAGGCATGCTCTACCTCGTGGCAGTGTGCCCGTGTCGACATTTTTTTTACGTTACTCAATTGACGCGTCCAAATGCATTGGCAATCTAAGAAACGCCCATCTGCTCTACTACGAAGCTACCGGATGGTTCTCTCATCATTAAAACTTTGTGCCAAACTTTCGGGTGCCACAAGCGATTGACTGCGCGTCATATATATCGTCACGGGTAGTTGGTAACCTGTATGAAGCTCCTCGAAAAATCTCCGACGATAGTTACGCAGCGCGTATACAGCACCCCAGATGTGCGGGCGTACGGCTCTCTGGTTTCTCCCAATCTACAACTTCTCCCCACCTTTTTAGGCTTTTCTTGACGACCACCCGTTCCGTCTGCTTGATCTCTGTTCGCCGGCGAGCTCCTGTTTCCCCCCCCGACCCCCCCCTTCTCGCTGTGCCGGCCTTCGTCTTCTCGCACCAACGGTCCATGTTCACTCACAGGCACCTCCGGAAACCGTCGCACATTGGTTTGACACGGAGGCATAAACTCCGACGACCCTTCCCGAAATACCGGGGACGCTCTCGCGGGATCCCGCACGGAAATACCTCTCGATCGGCTGCCTTTTTGAGCCTTTGCCTTGCCGCCGCCGCCGCCGCCGCCAGTCCTGCCCGTACCGCCCCCTCCGTCTTCCGTGACTGCGGGGGCTGCGGTGGCAGGGTTGTCACCTTCGGAGCGGTCGGTGATGCCGTCAATAATGCCGTCAGTTCGGTCGGGTCTCTCGTCCCACTCGTACGCACCGGGTCCGTCCCAGCCGCGCGTTTCGCGCTGTGGATCGTAGCACACAATGCGAGGCTGGCAACGGACAAAAATACGCAAGTACAGGTTTAGTTTCCGAGTCGCTTTACCGACGATATGCTTGGCGAGTTGCCGAGCAGGAGCTGCGAAGGGAAAGCCGAGGGAGGGGAGGAGGTAAATGAGTGAAGTGGAAGTCAGACTGGGGGCGTCACTAGGACTTATGTACGTGACAATCTGCCGAAAAGTGACGAGTACGAAGCGTGGTCGGATTGGGGCGCGTCGGTACAGCCGTCTATTGCCCGGGCACAGCTACTCTGATGTGCTCTGAGACCGAGGGTGAATGCATACCTGGTAAATGAAAATGCTGATGTTATTGTTGTATTTACGGCTAGTCATAATCTGGTCCGTGGTCGCAAGATGATGCAAAGACCCTGCAAGAGCCAACGTTTCTATCAAGCGATCGTTCGCTGCCGACAACTGATAGATCCAATTTTGAATCCGCCTTCTCCGGTGTGCGAATACAACGGCTCGACCTCGCCGGAGGTTGCTCTCCATTATGTCGGGTTGTGATTAAGAGGATGGCACGCAACTGGCCTTTGGAACAGGCCGCCCGGTGGTCGCCTCAAGCTGGCCAGTCGCAAGTGTTCTCTGTCGGCGGTCATCGAACAGTGAAATGTTCCCTCACCCTACGGCCAGACTCCCTCCTCTATGGAGATCACTCAACATCCAACCCATGAAGCACTCGCGAGACGGAAAACTGATGAACAAAAAAGAAAGCGACACAAGTAAAAGTTCGTTGACGAAATACGTAGGATGGTGTGCCCTATTACACCATGATATATCGCGCCATACCCTGCACGCGATGTTATCATACCATACCATGCGATACCACACCACACAATAACATACCACACCATACCATACCCTGGCACAACATACCATATGCTATGCCTTATTATTGCCCAAACTAAATTCACCTGTTTAGATCGGAAGGCGACGGCGTGGCGAATAGGACACGATCGGACGTCCGACGCGAACGCTGGGAGACTTGCGTCCGCTTTCGGCCAGTCTACGTATCTGTGGAGACCCAGGAACGGGGAATGGGGGGGCACCAGGTACCGTAAGCAACATGGTGAGGTCGGCCAGTTTCCCTCCTACTGCATGTCGACTTACCATAAAAATAGTTTGGGCACGAACGTCGGCGGGCCTTTTCGATTGACCCCGTCACGGCGTATGTGTTGTGATGTGCGGGCAGGTTCTCGTGAACCAGTACGTAGAGTGCGCCCGAACACCATAATCGTGAGGTTTCTCCTGTGTGTAGACGTTCAGATAGAGGTGAAGCTTAGCTGAGGGTTCTCTTTGGTGCCATTGGCGCAGCAACGGGAAACATAGGCAACATGAGCGAAACTGCTGCTCGGGGGTACCAGCGGAATGTGCAAGAGGACAGGTGCTACTGCACGTACGGCAAAACCGCCGTGCAAGAGGCAAGAGGGACGCGAAGAGGGCTGGCCGCCGGGGGGGTGGATGGCGCACAACAAAAGCGCTTCATGGTGTCGTTCGCTCGGGCTCGTTGGACGTGGACCACACCAGAGCGTGCATGTCGTACTATGCAGAAATCCCCTGTATATCGCGGCAGCGCAACGCGGGAGGAGAAAACAAACTGCACCCATGCTGCTTATAGTAGTTCAGGCAGTATTGTTAGGCTATTACCACGATGCGTGTACACTCTCCCGCACGATCTGTTTCAGGAAGGTAAACCTGCAACAAGGGGAATCCTCGGTGTGGGGTACCTTTGAGGGAAAATGAGCGACTCGAGCTCTCCGGGTAGAGCGTCAAGGTCGTTCCTCCGCGTGCAAGCCGTGTTGAACGCATCAGAGGGAACTTTCACTCCACGAAAGAAACGCCCAGTATCCTTCACGGCGGCCGCCCTGCCCAGCGTCCTGCGGGCCGCGCCGCGCTTTCTGCCATATTTTCCCTCGCGAGGGCTAGCCTGTGAGGGATATTGCACGTCAGAAGGGAGCGGGTACATGGCAATTGATTCGTATGTGTAGATGTATGGGGGGGTATTAACGTTGTGGATACCCTGCTTGTCGTTCAGATGAGTACTCCCGCTCCGCCGGACGGACGCAATGATGGAGAGAATGTCCTGCAGAAGTCTTTGCTTTTTTCCATCCCTTGGTCCAGAAACCGCGCAGCCACTAAAACATTCCACGGGGAGGGGCGGTTAGTATGCATAGTGCGAGTTATAATGTCAGTTTCATCGGCCTGAAACGGCACAGCTCAATATGATATATAACGTGAAGATTGCACACGTACATACTGATGGGTGAATCGTGTTATTATGGTGGGAAGTAGCGCGGATTGAACGTTCGATGTACCGGATAGAAGTGAGCCACCCGGTGCTGGCAGCAACTGTCGGTAGATGTCAGCGGTACCTGTGCCAGTCGTGGATATGGTGTACCAGGTATGTTGCATCGGGCACGACCTAGAAGGCACGGTATAGACGGCATGGGGGGAATCCTGGCAGTAGATGACACCATAAGTTGCAAGGTCGCCGTGGCTGCTTACCGGCACCACCGTATGTAGCAAGTGTGTACGAATCCACTTATGAAGCGCAGTGCACAGAGAATCTACGCCATGCAAGATGAAACGACAGCATAGTTTTCCTACGACATCGCTTCGGTGCTGAGGGCCACGAGTATTTGCGACTTTAGGGCCAAAACGACTACCACGGTTCGTAGCGTGTCGTGAGCCATTTTTTCCGAATCGTTGCTGACGCCAGCACCCACCGCGATTGCTCGAGCCTTAGCCTCAAGCGCCTCTCGCCAAGTTTTTTCCGCCAAGCTCCCGAATCTCGGTACACGGGTCAACGTCGTCGTAGCGCCCGGGGGCAGTTTCCTGGAAGTACGTTTAGACTGAGCGGCATTTGGGGATTTCGCATCGCGTGCAGCGTAAGCTCAGAATTTAGATACTTTCCATCGACAGGTTGTGCAGCCTGCGCACCAATGCTGCGGTATTCTCGCAGGGGTACAAGACTACTGCAGTACGATGTATGTACTTACCCACGACTGTGCACCAAACGCAGGAACGTTAGCGGGGGGTAAACCCACCAAGGGTATCGTTGGGGCTTAACCCGACAACAGTGGCATGGGCCAGGCATTATTAGTCAGATAACAGTATGCAGCCCAAGGGGTAAACCCACCAAGGGTATCGTTGGGGGTGAACCCGACAATAGTGGCATGGGCCAGGCATTATTAGTTTGATAACAGCATGCAGCCCAAAACGATGAACGATTGTTGGCGCAAACGCAAATGCCACCCCCCCCCTCCCCGCTCTCCCCGATCGAGCCACACAGCGGCCGGAGTATCTCAAACCAAAAAGGATAGATCTATATTTTCTTGTACTATGCGATCCACCTTGTCTGTCGTGTCTTCGCTTTGAGCAGTTTTGCTGGTGGTCGTGGTAGTACATCGATCCTGTTGTAGTTTGACGGCGGTTTTCTGTGCATGATCCGCTCGCGCCTGCGCAGCCCTGTCTGCGGCTTCAGCTCGATTGTCCCGAGTCGGACCCGATGCATACGTGCGAACGTGAACTCCTGGTAGCGCGCCTACGCTGCGACTGGCACCAGAGGCCAGGAACACAGCGGACCTTTCGCAGCCAAGGAGGTCGAGCGCAAATTGGTGGTGCATGTCACACAGCACTGCATCACAGTTAGTGGAAATCACGTGTGTTTTAGGCGTGAACAAAAAAGAAGGAGAGTGCACATCAAGAAACGAGGTGTCACAGGGCATACACAAGATGTGCTACTCGTACCAACAAATACTGCTTGGTCGCTTTCTGTGCTACTCATTTATACCAGGTACACTATTACGGGGGAACATAGTTAATAGGACCAAATATTGTTAGTAAAAATGGTGAAATATATAGGTATTTATGTATACCATAGGTCCTATTAACTATGGTCCCCCGTAATACTAAATGCTCTTGGTCGCAACGATACGTACTCGTTCATGTCATACCGTACCAGGTACACGACAGCCGGTGCTTCTATTGCGACACAGCAAGTGCAAACAAACGCATCCTCCTCGAAGCTACCTGTATAACCAACGTAAGTACCTCTGTAGACTGTGGCTGAGGTCACGGCACCTACAACGTGCCAGGGATATCACAACCTGTTTCAACAACCCAGTCACGACGGTGCTCACCCTGTAGCGCCTGGCTTGACCGCGCTTACGGACAGGTGCTCGGTGCTGTTGTACTCGAACCCAGGCGGTCCTCGATCGGTCATAGCCGTCTTTCGACTGAAGGTCTCCGTTGGGAACTCGAAGCCCCGCGGGGCGTTAGCCTTTTTTGCACCGTCATCCATCCCCAGCGCTCCGAGATCCTCTTGTTTTTTTTCTATTGTGTGGTGCATATAGGGTTCCCCCAACGCACCGTCGGCATTGGCATGCCTGATTTATTTGCTGCCCCTTCCCCTTGGACAGCTTGGTAGACCACTCTTCTTCATGATGAGATCAGTAAAATGATCAAATTGACAATCGGGACTGGTGTAAAAACTCGGTCAGTATTTCCGCCGTCATCACCGATCAACGCTGGCCAGCACTAAGAACCGAGTGCACGATACACGACACACACGGAACATCACAACACTTGCACAACACCACACCACACCGCACAACAGCAACACACAACGAACTACGAAGCAACGAGCAACAGCAGAGCACTTAGACTTTTCCAGAAGATGTACCGCATCTACGATTGCGAGCAGGAACATGCGGCGCAATAAGGAGCATGTTCCCGAAAAGGAACATTTTTTAATAAAAAATCCGTCAAGTGAGGAAAGTGACATCATCGTCGAGTTATGATCGTGAGGTTGTCAGAAGCAAGCACGAGGTTGATGCGACGTTCTCCCTGTCGCAAAAGCCTACTCTCTGTGCACCGCCCACCACCTTCGTCGAGGCGCCACACCCACCCACCCCAACGTTTCATCTCCGGATAGAGAAGGTGCGTTCATCGAACTGAAGAAGCATGATAAGATGGAAAAAGGATCTCAAGAAGCATCGACTATTGCTTTCCTGTGGGGATCGAGCCTCGACTCTCGACTCGCTGTCGCATCGAATCCGAAGACTTGCTTCTGCTTCTGGCTGACCCAAAATGCGCCCGATCGCGTTTTTTTTGCTTGCTCCCTTTTTCGTCTATCTTTTTTTTTGCCCCGCCTCCGGTTGCTGCTGTTAGCAGCAGACCAACAGGAGTAAGGGCGCAGATCTTTTTGTTCGACGTTGCCATTAACACTGCTACTGCTTCTGCTCCTCTTGCTGCTGCTGCTGCTGCTGCTGCTGCTGCTGCTACTGCTGATCCTCCCGCCCTGGTGTTTGTTCCTGCCTTGCTTTGCGCCTTCTCGTGTACCTGGTATCTTTTCTGGTCTATGTTGCGTGCGTTTGTTCCTCTTCTCCGTGCGATGTACATCATCAGCAGCACATCATGAAGGGAGCTTCTGCTATCGCTTTGCTGGCCTCCATGGCTGGCGTCAACGCCTTTGTGGGGCCCGCGGTCGTATCCCACGTGAGGCCTGGCACCGCCGCCGCCCGCTCCTCCTCCCTCAAGATGAGCGCCGAGCGCAAGGCGCCCGGAGACGTGAAGCTTGACCAGGGTGTCATGGACAGGCAAGTCGAGGCAGCGCTCTGAAACAGACGAAGAGCCAACACGTACGCAAAAATGTGTACCTACCTGGTGATGAATGTTTTTATAAGAAACTAAAAGAGTACGTCAGCTGTGAGTTCAACCGATCGGCAGATCGATCGATACTCAACTTTGCAAGCTGCGTGAACCGATCGCGCGTTTTCCATTATTTCCCTAGCGATTGACTACTCATGTACTACTGGTGATAAATGTTTTCCAGTTCTTTTCTTTCGTATATTTGTACGAAACTCTGTGCTGGAACTGGCACACAAGAGCAGGTGTGCGTCGAAGACATCCATCTTTGTCGAGTGGCCATGAACGCAGCCACGAATCTCGAGAAGCAGCATCCCCACTCAGGGAGTAGTTGAGAAGGCTCGGGCCGAGACCGCTGGGCTCTGCCTAATGTGTACCTGGTACCAATTACAGCAAGTACCAAGGGTGCGACCGTCATAATTGGAAGAAAAAGCTGTGCCTTGCTTCGTGCGTACGCGGAACAAAACCAACGGCCGATCATCTTGACACAAAGTTTGCGCTCTGCAACGCACGGCTCCGCCCGGCAACCCACCACCGCCCGCTCGCGCTCGGGCAGGTACATGTCCCTGCCCCAGGGATCCAAGGTCCAGGCCGAGTACGTCTGGCTGGGCGGCACCGGGCAGGACCTGCGGTGTAAGACTCGCACCCTGGACGAAAAGCCCACGGCGGTGGACCAGCTGCCCCTCTGGAACTACGACGGGTCCTCGTGCGGGCAGGCGCCCGGAGACGACTCCGAGGTCATGCTCCGCCCGGTCAAGATCTACCCGGTGAGTTCGGTACCGTGCGTACATATAAAAATCGCCACGTACGGCTATGACATGATGTGGAAGGATGTCATGGCATGTGCGTGTTGTGTCCCGTGTTCCATTGTCTGTCTTGTGTCTGTGCCCGCGTCTGCTTGTGGCGGCCTCGTAAGGTTGGTCTCAGCTCGGGTGTTCATGTGTTGTTTTTGACGTCATCGACAATAAATCGACTCGTCCTGGCAATGACAATGGACCAGGAGGAAGAAAAGAAGGAAGACAAACCTTTTCGGGAATAATGTCTACCAGGTATAAAAATGGAATGTCCCGGGCAAGGCGGGGGGCAAGCGCGGGGGGAGTTGGGAGCCCATCGCTGATCGTCGTCGTGAAGCGTGACAATCACGATTTCGGCGTTTAGTTACTGCTGTACGACTCGCGGTACATATATTTATTCGACGTGAACCTCGCTCTGTGCGTGGAAATAAGCACAGCAAGTACCAGGTATCATGCAGGGTATGTATGCTACGGTATCGTGTATCGGACGCTGCAGACGACGTGCGTATACCTGGTACATACATAGATACGGGCGATCCAACGAGAACTACGGCAGGAGTAGTATGCCGAATATAATACGGTAACTCAACCTCCTCCTCCGTTCGTTCGCGGACGACATGAGACTTGAGTGACTACTGTTAAAGGTACGGGTCTGTCTGCTTCCTTCTCGAGACGACTACGAGTACAGCAGTATGCGTGCGTGGTGCGTAGCTGCGTAGAAAAAGGCGTATCGGATGGTCTGCACATGCAGAAGTCGTCCGTATCAGTATCGGTATTTCGTACCAGGTACGTACTACCCGTACGTATGTGTGCATAATACGCGGCAAATCCCGAACAAACTCGTCACCGACATCATGAAGCACAAGTGAGGATGGTTTTACGCACACATTTCTTGCTGTACGTCTGTTTGGTTGGCCTCCTGAAATAAATAGTGCAGTCAAGCGCCAAGGCGTTGAAAACGCTTGACTGAGCGCACGCACGCACCGATGCCTCAATGCACCGATGAAACCAAGCTGTCGATTTACTCGACGGCCGTAGAGTGCTCGTTCATCAAACAACTACAGCACGAACACACATGCATGGCTTGCGTACGAGCACAGAACACGAACGCATCATCATCGTACTCGTGCGGTACACATCTCCACTCTGTGTTTGCTCGTTCATGCATGACAAACAAAACATGCGTCTCATCCATCCCAAACATCGATCACACCAACGAACGGGTTTTACTTTTTTGTTACTTCTGTGTTCGATCACACCAACGAACGGGTTTTACTTTTTTGTTACTTCTGTGTTGTCTCTTTTTTTGGTGACCATTTTTTTTTTTCCCCCCCTCTTCCGCTCAGCTCGCATGAGCCACGAGTACATGAGCTACCAGGTACCTGGTACGTATTTTATACGTACATTTTACGCACAGAGGGGGGAGAGAAGCGGGGAGTGTGCATAATTTTTACCTTGATTTTCCAATACATATTTCAATCTTTGAGTTTCGCACTGGAAATACCAGGTACTCTTTTTTCTTGCGAGTTCGGGCACACGAAAGTGATAGTATGCCATTGATCGTGCGTAATGCTCAGCGACCTGATGCGGACGAGCCAACCGTCGGCGTGCTACATACAGTACCCTGACTAACTGCTGCTCTGCTAAAAACCTGGTGCGTATAATACCTACCAGGTATATATTAGTTATTGTAGAGGGGAAGCGTCGTGCTTCGCATTTAGTTTTTTTTAAAGGGTTTTCGGACCCTTAACCCTTTAGAACCGCAGTCCCGTTTTGGGGACAAATTACTTAGAATTTGAGTGGTTTGTCCCCAAAATGGGACTGCGGTTCGAAAAGGGTTAACGCTTGTCGTAGAATCCGACCCACCAACCCAATGCTGATTTGACTCTTCTATTATCGTGTACCCGGTGTACGAAACAGGACCCGTTCCGCGGCGGGGAGAACGTGCTGGTCCTGTGTGAGACATGCCTACCTACTGGCGAGCCCATCCCGTCCAACACCCGCGCCAAGGCCCGTGAGGCCTTCGAGGCCGCCCCCGGCCTCGAGCCGTGGTTCGGTATCGAGCAAGAGTACACCCTGTTCGACAAGGACATGGTGAGGTTCGGGTCAGGATTGGGGTGTAGTAAAGCTCTCACTTTTGTGAAGAAGAGTCAACCTCGCTGTCTGGGCCCTCAGGAAATGTTTGTATTTTCTACAAGGGCTCCTCCGCTTCGCGAGCGGCAGATTGCCGCCCGCTACGCGACGAGTATAACTCGTATTTCGCTCAACCCATTCATTATCTTCGCACATCTTCTCATCTCTCTCCTTCCAACTCGTAACTCAGATCCGGGGTCACATAGCAGGCTCTTCTCCCCCCTTCCCGCTACGGTACGTGCCTTCATTTTTATCGCGAGAAGATTTCAACCTTTTCTTCCCTCGTCGACTCGCATCGAATTGTGCCTACCCACGCTGCAAGGCGCTCTCAACAATTGAATCCTTTTTTTATTTTTGCAAATAAAGTCAAAGTCCGACCCACCTGGGGCTCGAACCCAGGACTCAAACAAGTAGAATTCGAGGTTAACCACTTGAACCACCGCGGCGACCGGCTATATTCATAGTAGCTGAAGGAGGAATAAAACATGTCAAACGAGCTGGTAGGTACATAATTTGGCGCAATGCGCGACTTGAAAATACTATGCCAATAGCTCACATGGTGCGGAGAGAAAAATCCCAAACTCTAGACCCCATCCATACTCGTACATACATACACCATGTTTTATCCTTCATCGTGTTGAATGTGATGTACTTTCTTTTTTTTTTCTGCCCCAGAGAGCGAGAGGAAACCCCTGTCCACACTTATTTCTCAAGTTTTCGTGTACCGGTTCGAACCCGGTTCGTTTCTTCCACCTTGGTCGGGCCTGCCTGTGGCCGTCATTAAAGTGTGGTTTACTCCGAGGATGTAGGCACCTGAGTCTAGATTTTATCTCTCCCGACTCACTGATCAGTTAGTGTGGGATTTGAACCCACTATTAATAAAACCCCTGACAGTCTCCCCGGCTTGGCTCAGTACACGAGTCACCCTACCCGTCTGGGCGTTGGTCCGCATAATGTGATGTATTTATTTATTGAGAACGGAAAGCAAGGCAAATTGCGCGTATAATGTAGAGTGCTTATTTTGGCACCAAATTTATTATTTATTGTTGATGTCGCATTCCCAAATGGTGAAACCCTTGCTGCCTTCCGGAGCATGGAAGAACAAACCGAAGGCCACACTCGTGACTTGGATCGCTTTGCCGGGGACGACCGGTATATGAAGGACCATGCTTCTACTCGTTCCTCCAAGCTTTTGCGTGCAAATGAGTGGTGCGGGTAGCAAGTCACACCAAACTCAACGAACCGGCCAAAAAAAGCGAAAGAGAGCCTCTGCCAAACCGCTGAAACAAAAATACTATTTTCTCACTCCGAGTTATTATTATTATTATTATTATCTTTGTTTTTATTTTTATTTTCTTCAAGTTTGTGCGCGATGAGCAAGCACGCGAAAAACGCGGAGAAAGCAAAGACCGTACGAGTACAAGCGACGCTTTTTTGTTGCAGCTTCTCTTGAGCAGAGAGAGCGAAGCAGGCCCTTGTAAATCAAGAGAGACAAAGACAAAACTAAGTAATTCTAAAGGTGTCGGTTGATCGTCTACACTATCAATAATAACAATAATAATAATAATATTAATATCATCAACAATAACAATATGAGTGATCAATGTTGAAGATCATGCTGCACATTGTCGGCTCCAATAACTCTGAAGTGGAAGAAATATCTCGGTAAAAATAAAACAAGCAAATATTAGTACACATGATAACTGAAGCACGTCTACACCTCAGTATTGTTGGCTGGCGCATACCGGCGCGGTAGAGGCCCCACTGTATTACTATGCTGTACGTCCTCGTGTCTATAATATCGAGTACCGCTGCCGCATCGCTGTATCCCACTTCAGTGCTGACGGCGGAGCATTGAAGATTGAAATGCAAACGTCGCGTGTAAAACGCGGTATCATCGCACAGCAACGGTGCGAATACTTCTGTGTCGTACGTCCCCAGCGCGAGCTACGCAGCAGTACCATACAGAAGTATAGCAGAGCAGCAGCGCGTGGCTACGGTACGCAGGAACAGCGGGGTATTGCTTTTTACGACATACCGGTGCTCGATTCGTGATTCACTCTTGCTCGCGGCGGTGCATTTTATGTGTTCCAAGTTGATATGGCCGTGACTGCATCGCTCAAAGTGAGGGAGGGAGGAGGCCGGGCGCAGCGAGCGGGTGCGCGGTTGCTAAGTGTAGAGTTCAATCTCGCTCACCTTACGGGGCATGTGCCAGCAGCTGCATCCACAAAACAGTAGATGGACCTTCGCGATTCCCTTTCGTTTGTACCTCGCCGTCTGTATTTTTTATGCATCCACCTCGAGGGGCCAGCAGGCAGTACGTACAGCAACAATAGCTACAATACTCCGCCGGTCGATGGCGGACCAATCCTCCTACGCGTACTATTGATAGTGCTGCTGTCCTTGTCAGCCTTTGGTGCGATATTGTTTCCGGTGGCACTATTTTTCGTCGTCGTCGCCACATGAACCGCCCGTCTCTACCAGCTGGGCCCGACCCAACCCAATCCAACCCCACCCCACAACCCCAACCCAAACCAAACCAAACCAAACCAAACTCAACCCAACCCAACCTTGAAACGATCCGCCTTTCAGGTGACCCCGTTCGGCTGGCCTAAGGAGGGTGAGCCCGGGCCGCAGGGCCCGTACTACTGCTCGATCGGGTTCGAGAACGCCTACGGTCGCGGCGTCGCCGAGGCGCACTACCGCGCTTGCATGTACTCGGACATCCCCATCTCCGGCATCAACGGCGAGGTCATGCCCGGACAGTGGGAGTACCAGGTGATATTTTTTTTGTCATGCGTGGCTTAAGTAATCGGCATGTACCAGGTATACGCCAGCCAACCTATTTACCTACCCGTCTATCGGCGGTGGTCATTTTGCTGTTAATAGCTGCGATGCGTAGTGTAACGCGACGTTGTTTAAGTTGAGTGCAGGAGGGAGATCAGATTTGTTCATTTTATGCCGAGTTTTTACCTGAAACAGCAGCACATGAGGGACATCAGAGTATGAGAGGGAATAAACTTGCGAACTAAACCTTCCGACATGAAACCACTCGCGGTTGACGTTTCGTTGTGGTTGTGTTGTTTAGACTCGTCTCCGGTGACTCCGTCACTCACATCGCATCGATAAATTGGTTGCCGCTAGCTACCTGCCTGCCGATATCGCATGGTATCGATATCAAGTTATCGCGAAAATAATCTCCATGTTGATATCGATAAATTCCTTAAATATCGTACCAGGTACCTGTACCTGGTACCTGGTATGATTTATCTACAGTCCTACTGCTGCATATACGATTCCCAACACGGCGGGGTCGGTACGTATTCACATTTTTTTGTATTGGTAATAACAGTCATTTTGTTGATTCTGTTAATAGCAGTGTTTTTTTTTATTTTGGTCGTCGACTGCAACTTCTTCTCTCGGCCTTGCATCGTTCTTCTTTCCACACGGTATAATTTGATGTGGCATGCGCTCTGCCTGACACTAACAGGTTGGCCCGGCGGTCGGCATCAACGGCCCGGACGACCTCGTGATGTCGCGCTTCCTGCTCGAGCGCGTGGCCGAAGACCTGCAGGTCGTCGTGTCCCTCGACCCCAAGGTAATAAAACCGACGGAACACGTACCGACGCGTCCGTGCAACCGACGGCATCTATTGAACAGATTAGCACCGAAGTTGATTAAGAAAAAAAACATTGCATAAATACGCACAAGCAAGTCATCGACAAAGCGCGACACCCCAAAACACCCCAACTGGAAACATCTGACAAATAAGAATAATACGTTTATCGATTAAAACCGTAGCCCCCCCCCCCCCTTACCTATGGTTACTTGGAGGTGCACAAACAAGCACTTACTGATGCAAATCACTTCCCGAAATGTCCAATTTTGGAAATATCTGACAGAAACATTTTTCATTTTTTGTTTCGTCAATTTAAAAACCGAAACAATATTTTTTACGGCGGCAGCCCATCCCGGGAGACTGGAACGGGGCCGGCTGCCACACCAACTTCTCCACGGAGAAGATGCGCCAGGACGGTGGCTACACGGACATCATCGACGCCGTCGAGAAACTCGGACTTCGCCACCTCCAGCACATAAAGGCTTACGGCGAGGTGAGGCTTCGGCTTTCCTTTCTTCTCCCGTTTCTTTTCATTCCTCGGGCTGACGGGAGGGGGGGGGGGTGTACTCGTTATCATGCATGGGCGTGGGTAGTTGTGTGACCATACCATAGACCCTCGCATCCCCACGTTGCCAGGACGGAGCACATCGCGTTCTCACCGACCAGGCATACATTGCTTGTACCACGCGCGAAGCGCCGGGCGGGCGGGAGGGGGGGGGGGGGGGGGGGGCATGAGAGCGCCCAGCAGCAGTATCACGAGTAGGATCATGTTGCACAGTAACTCGGGGCACACCCGATTTTTATCATCCCCCAATCAGACGCAGTGTGCCGCTGCTGTAAATTGTCACTTTTCATCTTCGGTTTCCCTCGCTAGAAGATTGATAACACCAAGCCCACCACACTCGCGCCCCACGCGCGTGTCGTGTGCGTATGTCCGTGTTTAGCCCGTTTTGGATCCACGTAGGATAAGAACACAACGTTGCTGGCGTGGCTAAAGGTATATGTACGTCGCGCGAGGTGCTTCTGCTGCCGTAGCGTATGTGTATATATATATGGGTGGCGTGGTGGAGGAAATGGCAACGCCACAACGGCACAGCAAACTTGTTAGCTCTCGTTTATTTGTCTCGCCTCTTCCCACCCAACCACCCACCCACCTACCCACCTACCTACCCACCCACGTTCCTGGCGGGAGCAGGGTAACGAGCGCCGGTTGACTGGATTGCACGAGACCGCCAGCATGGAGAAATTTTCCTACGGTGTGGCCGACCGAGGAGCATCCATCCGCATCCCGCGGGCCGCGGAGGCCGAGAAGAAGGGGTACTTCGAGGACCGCCGTCCGTCGTCCAACATGGACCCTTACGTGGTCTGCGGAATGATCTTCGACACGGTGGGTTGAATTTCCCTTTTTTTCTTGGTTGGACGTTTTTTTGTGTCATTTACGGGGGAACGGGGGCTTATATCCGTTTACAAAATACCCACATGTTTTCGCCGCCCCGTTTCGATAGTACGTTCGACTCGGCCGGTCTGGTTTACCCTTTCGTATCATCGTTGCCTGTTACATATTTTTTGTTTTCGTGGCGGGCAGAGGAAAGGGGAGGGGAGGAGGGTTTCCAGTTATAAACAAGCATGCTTCATCTGAAGGATCAGGTATCCCCCTTCACAAGCTCACGCGTGTCATCGGTTTTCGCGGGCATAATACGACGTACTATAATTGAGCTGGATTGCGTTTTTTTGTAGCAACATCGAAACGGGCGTCTTTCCCTAAGGGGCCCAATTTTTTATATTCAAGATTTTGACCCGACCGCATTTTCAGTTGTGAACTTCGCAAATCGAAACAGTCTTCCTATCCGGAAGAATCGGAGTTATTGTGCATGCAGAGATTCGAGCTTACGCCGAGACGAACTGCTGTTGTTGTGATCTGGCGCTTTGAAGAGGCGCTGGGTGCGCTGCACTGCGCGTAGGACCCAAGCGTCCGAGCCAACGCTGACTGCCTTTGGTCAGGCGGCGAAGATACCTGCCGAGTGCGCTAGAGTCAACCTATGGTGGTAATATGTATTTCACAACGCGACTGACTACTGCTGCTGATGCTGTTGTAGTCTACGAGTACGTATCCACGGAGAGGGGCGCGCCGAGTGCGCTTCTCTCGGTCTCCAGACCCGAGCCCGCGCCAGCCGACTGTGGTCTGGCCACGAAGAGACGCGCCACCCACCGACCGCGCGTCGGGCGCGAAGCAACGTCGCTATGTATACAGCTGTGTCGCCTTCCAACTCATCGGTCGTTTTTCTGCTGTTTTGCTGTCGTGGGAAATATCTTGAATTTAGAGACCATGTAAATTTTAGATTTGAAAATCTGATGACCCAAGTCGTCGAATTCTCAAAAATGTTTTTTTCCCGGTCAGATTTTTTGCATATTTGGACTGCACGAGCAGATTCTTTCATTTTTGGGGTCGAAAAATACAAAGCTGAAGCTCGAAATCGAAGGTCATAGGAAACAGTCTAGCAACTCTTTTACCGTTCACTCGAAAAAAAAAATGACCGATGGGTGGCGATGACCCGCTTGACTCTCATCTCAGCTCTCGCACAACTCCCGGCTAAACCTGTTTCGTGTCCGATCCTCCCACTGCTTCCGCCCTTCCCTTGCCCCTGCCTCCCTTCCCTTCCTTCCGCACCCCTTTTGCATTGCCCCTACCTCCGTTCTTTCTCTTTCTTCCCTCTGTTTCCGTCCCCTCCCTGCTCGACCTTGTTCGGCCTTGCCTTGCTCTGCCCTGCCCTCGACCACCGCCGCCTGCAGTGCTGCGTGTGGGACGGCAAGGAATAAAACATTCCACCTTTTTACAGCTTTTTAGCGGCATAATAGTCCCCCACCAGTCTCGTCGTAGACGAGGGGGTGTGGGGGGACGACGAAAAATTGGCGAGTTTTTTTAAAATTATTTTCCAAGTTTCTCGCCGTTTCTTCCCCCGTCGGACGGGCCAACTTTATTCGGGGCGATGGGAGTTACATTTTGTTTCATGGCGTTTTTTTGCGTGCAGGCTGCATTAATTAGTTAAGGCGGCTTTTACGCGAAAAAACTATTTGGATTTTGTGGCCGACCATGCGGTGGCGTCTTCTTCAGCGCCAATTTTGAGCCGTTTTTTTTTTCGGTTGTGTTCTGTCGCTACTGCTTTTCCTTCGGCGTTTCGTCGTTTTGTGCACCGGCATAGGGTGAGCGTCGTTGAGATTTGAGAGGAGGGGGGGAGAAGAGGAGTACGTTAGTTTTTGCACATGGTGTGACATGGTGTCGTACTTTTATCTTTGTTTTTCTCAAGTTGCCCCTCTTCTCTGTGTCCTCACTAGAGCAAAAAAAAAAAAACCCTGACGTCGAGGGCGTGAGGTAACAGAGCAGGGCTGGGGGGAAGGGAGAGGTTGAGATGGATTCTTTGGTGAGTCGTGCCTTTGAGTTCGAGGGGTGTTCGAAATTGGTTTGATTTTGAAAAGAGGGGGAAACTAAATGGCCAATGAGGGATTTTGATCGCAAATTGCGGATTGTTATGGCACACAGACAGGCACACACCAGGTGCACCTCGCTTGCGCTCTCTCGTGTTGGTTTATGTGGTGGGCTGCTGATCACTGTGTGTTCCCATTTTTTTTCTCGTAGTGTCGCGGGCCGTTTCACACGGTCTCCTCATTCCCATGCTTTCGTGGGATGCGGTGGTCGTGTTAGAAAGATTGGTGATTGCCGTGGGTGCTATGTAGAATAGACGTGCCTTGTAAGCAAGGCGAAAGACGGGCTGAAGAGTGGGCGAGCGACAGTTACATGAGTGCCAAACACGTACGCGAGCGTTGTTCCCTTTTGGTTTTTGATTTTCGCGACTGAACGAAGGTTCTATCGTGTGAGACAAGGCACCGAGTTTTCCGTATATATTTTTAATTGCGGTTCTGTTTGGCGAAAGCATCCCTGGATGACGTCACGTGTGACGTCTTCCAAGGCGACATAACTTTGTGTCTATGGACTATTTTGTTTTTCGCCGTAGACGACATACACCGCGTTTTTCTGAGTAGTCGTTTTTTTTGCCATATTATTAAGCTCAATTTTTCAGATTTTTTGGTGGATCATTTTTTTACCGTAAGGTGAATTTTTCAGATCGACCTCGGTAGGTAAACACAACACCCGTTGCGTGCAGCAGCAGGCCCCGTTTTTCCGAGTGGTAATTTTTTTTTGCCACATTATGCTCATTTTTTCAGACTTTTGGTGGGGTCATTTTTCTACCGTAAGGTGAATTTTTGAGATCGACTCGGGTAGGTAAGCACACCCGTTACGTACGGCAGCAGGGAGAGGAGCGGGTGAGCGAGTTGACATGCCTTACCGTGCATACCCAGAATTCACGGCGGCGTCCACTCTCCTCTTACGGCGTTTTCTCTCCCGTAGTGATGGTGTGGTTTTGACGGCAGTGTGGTACGGTTAATATCCCTGTTGCCCGTGCACTTTTTGAGCCCTCCCCGTGTGTTCGTTTCGGTGCCTTTTTGGTGCCAAGAGGAGTGTGGGAACAAAATTAACACAAAGTCACATCGGGCGTTTCTGTACTTTTTTTCGATTCAAAAAGAAAAGTGGTTTCGATCTGGAGGATTTGTTTTGCTCGTTTTTTGCGCTTTTCGAGGGGTAAAAAATACCTGGCAGACAACAAGTACACACCGCCGTGTGCCATTTTTGCGTTCCCCCAATCCTACCTGACAGTACCATCAATAGCGGTGGTGACAGTTCAACCCGCTAGACAAGTGACGGTTGCGACGACTGCTGCTCTGTATTACCTCGAAAGGAAGCCAGATTTTGGGGCGGAGGCGATGACAACAGTGATTGAATTGGAGAGGAGGCGTACGTGTGGCTTCACGTGTAGCACGGCGGGTCATTTGTTTGGTAGAGAAAGAGAGGCAGGCAAGCGCAAGCAACCCGGGCGCTCGCCGATTAATTAATATAAAGAAAAAGTACAGTAGAAACCCAAATATATATCTTCTTGTGTACGGGGAAGAATGAAGACAAACAGCACAATGAAACTCGTACGATGTATTTTACATTACACAACCGAGTAGAGTTAGCACAGAGGTGTTCCTTTTTCACCCGCCGTGGGTGTTCCGCGTCAGGGAGGACGGGGGACGTTCCTCTGAGATTCACCTGCCGGACACATGATGGGGTGACGCCTGCATATTCCACAGTTTTTACTGTAACTGGAGAGGGTTTCCTTTATTGTTATTGCTCTCGATGAAATGCATTCGAGCGCGTTTCTCACTTTGCTGGTCTTTTTGTTTGTGGAAGTCGCAGTTGGAGTTGGTGAGAGGGACGAGACCAGTCGGCATCGGCACAGACAACACCCCAGCAGGCGGGGTTTGGCTCAAGACTGAACGTCTGCGTGCTGGCTGTTGGAACTACTCGTGGTCGTACTGGGCGGGGATGTGGGATATTCGTCGTGGTTCGTAAAAGGGCGTTCGACGTGCCTGAGAAACATTTCGGCATCGTGTTGTTGGTAGTGATGCACCAGACTCTTTCGCAGCCTACTATTACTATTGGAAGAGTGGGAATGACGAAGGGAGGTGGGCACACAGAGAGGAGGCGCACAAACAAGAACGGGGAAAAGGGCGTTCGACGGAAATTGCAAAGCACCTGCCTGCCGTCGGTTGTACCTCGGTTGTCCAATGAAAAACATGTCGTCGGTTGTGCCAAGAAACACGCACGACTGCTGCTACTACAAAGTAAACGGCAGATTGACAAGAGATCTCTGTACCACGAGATCTAAGAGTCCACCAGAGGAGGGGTTCGTGATCCCTATCAGGCAGTTCCTCCGCAACAACGGCATTCCCGACGTATTTCCTTCAGCGGGGTTTCTTGGTACTGCCACTGCGGCATGCACCTGCTGCCGTCGGTTGTATGTCGGGTTTCAAGTGAAAAAAATGATGGTTGTGCCAAGAAACACTCACCAAGGCGCTTTTAATACAAGGTAAACGGCAGATTGACAAGAGATCTCTGGCGGAATTTTCATCAAACAAATTGACCACGCATCCCTTTCCCGATGGAGAAGAGAGATGGAAATGTCATGATGTCGCAATGGGAATCTTCATACTTCATGAATGTAATGATGTTGCAAACTCGGTTGTTTTTTCTATTTATTTGTACCGCAGCAGCTGCGGCGAAAACTACGGGCGGAAAGATACAGTGAACACACGCTACACATACATGTGAAAATGATACGAAAATATATTCTGTGTAACGCTTTTGGTGTCTCGTACATTTTTCCCAAAATACTTACGGAGGTTAGGAACGGACACTGGTTGTGGTATCGACTAAAGCAACAGAAATGAGCACGGGCAAGCGTAGTGCAAGTGGGGCTATCATTTTGCTCAACAGGAAGGAGGAGTGTAAACAGAGGACTCTGGCACAAGCCATTGTTCCCCCGGGGAGGCTGGGTCGCGTAGCTCAAGGCGCAGGGCTCCGTTGAATCCGAAAGTTGGCCCAGATTGCTTGTGTGTGTCCGTTATCGATTCGCGCGGTATACACGTCAACTTCGGGGGCCGTTTAGGACCAGATTTTGCGAGGAATGTAGTTTCCTTGTGATCGCGGACAGACAGACAGACAGACAGATTTGCAATTACCAAAGTAGAGACTCAATTTTACAAACAACTGAGGATAGACTCATTTTTACGAACTGAAAACAGCAATTGAAACCAAGTCCAGATGTGTCCGTCAGATTCAAGATAAAACGGTACCTGGTACGTAATAGCGGGGGGCGTTGCACGCCAGTTGGCGGTACACAGGGGAAGCACGCCGGAGAAGGCAGCCGAAAGCCCCAATGTGCCCCGTCAGGTTCCCCTGTAGATAGAACACGGTACGAGTACAACCGTATCTACACGTCAACGTCGGGAGCGGTTAGGGACCAGATTCTGCGAGGATTGGAGTTTCCTTGTGACTGCGGACAGACAGACAGACAGACAGATTTATTTGCAATTACCAAAATAGAGACTCAGCCTTACAAACTGAGAATACCGCGGACCGTTTCGCGCCAGTTCGCAATACAGTAGTGCATGTACACGTCGTCTCCACTCCAGCGTCTGCGGGATCATCCACCATCTCAAAACACGGCCTGCCTTCCCACCGTGCGTGTACGGGAGATCGGCCACAGAACGCATCATGTCGGCGGATCAACGAACCACAAATTTTATGGTGTTACACCGACTCGTATATGTCTACTCTAAAGGTTGGTTCTCCTCGCGCAGGCAGGTGGCGGGGACCTCTACCAACGTGGGCGTAATAAACCCCGAAAGGTGCCGCGACGAACCGCTCAATGCGGTACACGCCTAATGGTGTGCTACAAAAATTATTCAATGTCTCCGCCCTCCACAACAAGGATTTCCTTACGCCCACATTGTGCAGGGGGGGGGGGGGGGGGCAGAATGTGCGCTGTACAGCGTTGCACAGCGGCGTCTCTTGGCCACTAGCGCAGTCGGTGTGAGGTGTATTCTGAGGCGGGTTTACCCTATATATTCATCGCCATTGCCGCTGCCGATGTAAGGTGCATTCTGCGCCGGATTCCCCCTACACACACCGTCATTTGCGCTGCCGGTGTGAGGTGCATTCTGCGCCGGATTTACCCGACATGGACCGTCAAACGGTGCAAAGCTCCGCCGGTATACGTGCTGTTTTCTATCCAATGACCCATATCCGGGAAAATCACGTGAAAGAGAGTGGTCACTAAATTACTGGAATGAATCTACGCCGCAAACGCTTTAACCGAAGTAAACCGAGCACGTACGTAAGCTACCCTTTCGTTCAATGTCGGACTCGTTTGGATAGATATTTCAGAAGACCCTATTAACAGTGAATTGGGGGAACAAGCAGCGAATAAATACGTACCAGGTACCTGGCGGAATATAGTAGTGCCGGTCCCTTTACAGTGCCGGCGAATATGCGCCAGCCAAATATACCGGCACTACATCCGTAGCGGCAACCAGCACTATTCCGCACCCTGGTGAATCCCATTTGTGCCTAGCAAGCGATTTCACAGGCACTACTGTATTTTTTAGCGGGGTACCACTCCTGTACGTACGCAAGGTGTTCTTGACGACCCGTGGTACGGGGTTGCACGTTTTTTTTCTCATTTTTTTCTGACCGGTTAGAGCTCTTCAAGTGAGCAACTTTCGCTTAGGATCACGACCATACTATTAATAATACATTTTTTTAGTTATGGGACTACTGTAGCGCATAGACGTGTTGGTCGGGTTGCGCCAACAAAATTCTTCGAAGGCATCAGAAAATAAGACCCCACCCCTACAAGGGTCGTGCCATTTTTTCTATTTTCTCTATCGGAGTCCGCGGGACATGACATAGAGCCAAGCAACCGCGCCAAAATCAAACCGATCGATAGATACATATATATCCGGCACTGAAGGTGTATCGATTGTTTTACGTCGCCAGGATCCGTAGTGATACAACGGCAAGCAGTAAACAGCACAAAATCCGTTAGCCTGTAATCAACCGTCGACACGTTCCCGCCCCCTATTACCCCTATTATAGGTCGACCTCTACCCTAAAAAGACGCAAAAGAACGCAAGCTCGCGAAACACACCAGCACTAAAGGAGTGCCGGTAGCTACCGTACGTAGCTAGTAGTAGTAGTAGTAGTAGTAGTAAATAGTAGTCCACAATCGACAACCAAACGAATGCGCGATGGACGAGCGCTATCAACATTCCCTTCCTCCGAAATAAACAAAAGCCTGCCCGCTGACCAAGCATCACGACGTCGGCCGATCCCCATATCTCTCTAGGATTGAAGAATCGGCACAGGCACCGGTTGTGCTGGATGTCGACGGGCAGAAATAACGGTTTCATGCAAAGAACACACACATATGAGCCTGCTCCAACGTAGAGAAATGCCTGCCGAGCACTCTCGGTCGGTCCCCCGGGCCAAGCGCAACAACAGAGTGTGACACGCCTGCCCGCCCGCCTTCCTTCAAAACCAGATTCAAACAACCAAGAGAGACGACCAAAGGACGCCACAAGGCGCTTTTGAATACAGCGCGGTGCTGGGGTGGCGAGTTAGCAGCAGCAGCAGCAGCAGCAGGAGCAGGAGCAGGAGCGGCAGCAGGAACAGCAGCAAGAAGATTTGCTTGCTTGCGCCGCCCCCACCGTGAGATATATAAATCTAATAAGAGTGAAAACATTTTTGCGTCCGTCCCAGTGTAAACCGTTTTTTTGTTTGCCGAACTGCTATATACGAGCAATCGTTGTGAACGCCGCCTGGACCAACCTCACGCCACATATAATGCGCACGGCCTAAGACAAAGACGTCACATCTACACGCACAATGCAATCAAAGGCGTGCATTCCGGGCGCTCCTAGTCGTGGAAGGCGGTGGTGACGGTGGCGGCATTGGAATACGGGGTTCGCCCGCCCTGCACCCCGGCGCTTACCCGTAGGGCGACCCCCTCCCCCTCCCCCCATGCATGACATGAGTACCCCGCCCCCCCCCTTCCCCTCCTGGAGGCCCCACCCGCTCTCAAGCGAAATCATTCCCATTATCAGGCGTATCTCAAAGATGAGCGTACAGTACTACTGCCACTCTACGTAGGTATACTCTGTACCTGGTAGATCAGTAGAGTACTGGTACTCCTGCTGTAGATCAGTAGAGAACATTAGGCTACTGCAGATCAGTAGAGTACTACTATTTAGTACTGCAGATCAGTAGAGTACTCCTCGTCCAGTACATCAGCATAGTTCTATTGTGGCTCAGTAGATCAGTGCTTCAGACCGTACTGTAGTCACCTATACTACTTACTGTTACTCACTGACCAGTAGAGTATTACTACAGTACATACAGCACATGATATCAGTACACTACCACTACTACCGCATGCTTTCTTCTTTCCTTTTCTTGTTTTCCTTCCCATCCATTATCTTCGCCCCTCTTTTTTCTCTCTCCCATCCTAGTCGTAACTCAGAGTCAACATACACAGCACAGCAGGCTGTTCTCCCTCCTCCCCACTACGGTTCATTTTCATCGCGACACGCGACAAGACTTGAGCGATTTCTTCCCTTGTCGACTATGGCAGGGCAGAATACAACAGACAAGACAGAGAGATCCCTTCACGTTCACGACTCGGGCACCCAGTAGGGTTTGTAGCTGCATCGGAAGGGGTCCCTGTAGGGCAGTGCCTTGCCGGCACCGCTCTTCCTTCGGCTCCTCGGGAACACGACTTCCATCACGTTCTGGTTCAGAAAGACATTCGAGGCGAAGACGGCGGGTGACAGGAAGACGACGGCCGCGACGGCGGTCACGTGAGTCAACGAATGAAACACACAAAAACAGATGAAAATCGGGTTGCCAAATGAAAAGGCATGTCGGGACCGGTAAAGAGCGATAAACGCACCATACCAGTACGTACATGTACCGGTATACTTTCAAGTACGAAGCAAGAGGCATTTACGGTCCAAGTATAGACTTCGTCAATCTACGAAGCACATAAAATTAAACACATATATTTCATAGCTGTGAGATCGAGGATTTCGTCGGAACTGAACGCATCTATGCAAGCTATGCGTGATACTTCGATCGCCCGGACTATGGTTTTGTATTACTTCTACGGCCCACTCGTAGGGTGCGACAACAGGGTGCTGGTAATTTACACCGGTACCATGCAGTCCGGAGCACCAGTACGAGGCGAAGACGAAAAAAGACAAGCACATCAAACAGACAAGCAAGCAAACAAAAAACAAGCGAACAAACAGACCAAAAAAAAAAAAACGCCAAGCGAACAGGCGAACAAACGAAAGAACGAAAAACCGAACATACAAAAACATACGGAAATGCCGGTTGCTCGTTTTCGCAGCAGTAGTAGCAGTGTTCATCGCGAACGAGAGAGGGATGCTCGCGTCTCCAGAGCAATGTCGCCTTCAACGGAGCCCAGAAACCAACCAAGCCCAGGCACCGCCTGCAAAACAAAACTTCAAGTGGACTTCTGCACGTACGAAACGATCGAGAGCTCCACCCGCGAGCCATCAAACACTAAAACTCGGCAAGAAAAGCTCTCGCCATCAAAACAACAACACCAAATAATAACACCAGTAACAATCACAGCAACACATGCAAGAATGCCTTGTGGGAGCCAGAAAACTCTTCCCTACGTTCCGCCGTTGGAGAAAGCAACAACCACCGACCATCGGCGAACACCACTGTCCTTCGCTCTCGACCCCCAACCACCCAACCCACCACTGCCCCCACCTGCCACATCCCGTTATCGTAGATGTTGTCCGGAAGGCTACCTGGGTGCGGTGCCTTTGCCGCCTCTCCCGCCGCTTCAGCAGCAGCAGCCTCGGCGACCCCAACACCGCCCCCACCGCCCCGACCATCACCGGAAGCAGCAGTTTTTTCACCCTCCGCCGCCGCACCAATACCGCCTCCGCCGACAACTCCCGCGCTGCTTCCCTCCGCCGTCTCCTCCTCCTCCTCCTCCGTCACCTCCACCGCCGCCGCACCACCGCCATCACCACCACCCCTTCCCCGACGCCTCAGGCCGGTGTTTGCATTAACAGCCGCGTCTGCTGCGGGCACACCCTCCCCGCCCGCCCCCCCGCCCGCGCTCCCGTCAACAGCAGCGTCGTGCGTGACGTCAACGAAGCCATCGCTGCTACTGCTGCTGTTACTGCCGTTGTTGTCCGCCGGAGACCTTGACTCTCTATCCTCCCCTGCCGGAGCGGTAGTAGCACCCTCCTCCCCTCCGCCATCGCTAGTAGTGTCGGCGGGGGTGGAGGCGCAGGCAGACGCGGAGGCTCCGGGGGGGGCGGGGGGCGAGGGGGGCACGAGGTTTCCGGATTTCCAGGCCTTCAGGAGGCGTTCATGGAAATCTTTGGCCTGTCTCGGAGGGGGGGGGGGGGAGGGAGGGGGAGGGAGTGTTTATCCCCGCGGGGATAGACGGAGGAGGGGGGGGGGGGGGGGGGGGGGGAGATAGGGAGGTGGGGAGGCAAGAGGGGGGGGGGGGGAGGGGGGGGAGCGAGTAAGGGTGAGAATGCGAGGGAGGGGTCGTGTGAAGGGCTCGGGCGATGGTGCGGTGTGAACAGCGACGGATTCGAAAGGACAGGAAAAGTCGTCATGATATCTCGCCACCATTGTTGAGATCAATCCATTTGCATTTCTTTCTGCTACCATCTTGTCTTAGTGTCACGTCTCTCTCTTCCTCTCGTGCTTACTATTGAACATGAGTACGACTCCTGCTGTATTCTGCACTAGGTTTGAACTGATTCCGGACGACGGCTCGCCTTCCTCGCTCTCTTAATCCCTCCCCCCCCCCCCATGGTCATACGACTACGGCCATGCATGACATCGAATACCCCCCCCTACTATATATAGGTTGGGTGGGCGTCGGTTGGCAACGACACTGTAAAACATGCCGCTCACTACGTGAGCTACACAGCCAGGGTACCGCTTTTTTTTCTTGCTGTTTTTGGCGGTCGGTCACAGCTGGTTGTCGAGTTAGATTGTTTGTGTGAGGTGAACAACCTTTACTCTGCACAAGTGGGAATGGTCGTATCACGTAGTGTTTATGGTAAGGGACCCAAGAGGCAGTTACATACTGTAGTACTCCCATTGCTGTCTATGGAAATGCCTACACCGGAAATTAAATCAACTCATTGAAGTTGTCATCCATATTCAAGTCCGCCTCAAAAGCGTTTCTTAGTAGGATGCAGCTCACCCTTCATGCGACTCGCCAGACACCTCACGGCGCTTCGCGTTTGGTGCAAGCAATGTCTGCCTGGTCGGTGAAAACCCGACATGCTCCGTCCCGGCATTGTAGGGATGCGAGGGTCTATGGTCATACGACTACGGCCATGCATGAGATCGAGTACATCTCTCCTCTCGAGTACACCCCCCCCCCCTCACCCTCTCCACCGCCCCCCACCCCCTCACTTGAATTCCAGTAAGAATCATACAATCATCCTGAGGCGGTACCATATACACTAGTTGACGTAAGCGATTACACCTGCCTCACTCTCCATCCTTGCATGTTTTTTACAACGACGTCGGTTCTAAAAGGGATAGCAAGCCATCGCGGTGCATATATTTATTTTCTCACAAAACTTCCCAGTTTTTCGGTTGTAGCTGTAAGAGCTCTTGCACCAGAAAAACTACGTGCGAACCCCTACCCCCCCCCCGCTCCGCTCCGCCCCCTCGCCCCCCCCCTCCCCTCCCCTCCCCCCCCCGCCCCCCATATCGGGTACACCCCCTCCGCTCTGCTCCCCACCCACCCCCCCTCCACCCCGCCGACATTTCTCCTGCTCTTACTCAGGCCGAAAAGACAAACGCTTCCCCTTCACCTCGCTCCACTTTGCGCTCTCGTTGGTAGTGGTACCCTTGACGGTCAGGTAGCAGTGGTAGGCCAAGAACCCCGAGAGAACTACCGCCATCGTCGCCGCCAGGGCCAAGAGCCCGCTCAGCTTGCCGTAGTGAAACAAGACATACTTTTCGGCGGGGGAGGGGGGGGGGGCGACCATAAGAGAGAGAGAGAGGGGACGGAAAAAAATACAGAGGAAGGAAGAAAGGAAAAGGAAAGTCAAGAAAACATTGAAAAGAGGGAGAGAGAGAAGGCGAAAAAAATACAGAAGAAGAAAGGAAAAACGAGAAAACATTAAAAAGAGGAACAAAGAAGAATGAAGGAAACAAAATAAATGTGGTATAGAGCGCAAATGGTTGGCGCATAGATCGTTCGGCCAGTAGATCATTTGTCCGGATCAGTATCGTCTGGTCGGTGGATGGTTAGGGAGGTATATCGTTTTTTGTTTTTTGCCTCTGTTTTTACTTGAGGTATTTCTTCCACTCCAGAGTTATTGGAGCCTGTCCTGCGACCACGGACTGCATTGAATTGTGAGTTAATGTGAGAACAACAACAGCAAACAACAATCGTTAGGTCGGCAAATCGTTGGTCCAGATCGTTGGCCCACGTCAGTAAATCGTCAGGTCGGTAAGGTCGGTAGACCATCAGCTCGGTAGATCGTTAGGTCGGTACTCTAGAGCGTTAGGTTGGTTGATCGTTAGATCGTTTGATCCGTAGACCGGTGGATCTTTAAGGTAGTTCGTTGGGTCGGCATATCGTTAGACCCGTACCTGGTATATCCTTACGTCGGGAGTCTGCTGTAGTTCGATGGGTTGATAAATCGCTAGGCCGTAGTCTAGATTGTTAGATCGGTAGACCGGTATATCGCTATGTTCGCAGATCGACGGTAGATCGTTCGATCCGTAATGTAGATCGTAAGGATGATAGATCGCTAAGTTGTAGCCTAGATCTTAACGTTGGAAAATCGTTACCCCTGGTAGGTCGGTAGATTGTTATGTTGGTAACTTACCAGGTAGCTCGTATTGATCGGTAGGTCGAAGGCTGGATCGCTAGGTCGTAGTCTAAACCGCTAGGTTGGTAGATATTTAGGTCGGTGGTCTACAGTAGATCGTTTGGTCGGTATATATAGGGCGGAAGGTCGGTAAATCGGTACGTCGGTCCATTTAAATAGGTCGGTAGATCGTTAGGTCTGTCGTCGGTTCGTCCGTAGATACAGAGGGGAAGAGGAGGAGGAGCCGGAAACATAAAATTAGACTCGAAACATACACCAAGGTACCAGGTCTAAAAGATGAACAGACAGGGCAATTTCTTTTTTTTGTTGCTCTGCGCCCCCCCCCCCCCCCTTCTATATTATGTACGTACCTGGCGCATATAAAGGTTGGCTTAGCGACGGTTGGCGACGACGCTGTAAAACACGCCTCTCACTGCGTGAGCTGACAACCAGGGTACCTTTTTTTTCTGGTGGTCACCACGGCTGGCGGTCGAGTTCGATTATTTTTTGTGCGGGGAGAACCTCAACCCCCCACAACGGGGATAACCGTATCACGTAGTGTCTATATGGTAAGGCACTCACGATGCAGCTACATAGTAAACCCATTGCTGTCTCTGGAATTTGCCACACCAGAAAACGCATCAATTCATTGACGCTGTCATCCATATGCAAGAATATCCGCCTCAAAAGCGGTTCTTAGTAGGATGCAGCTCACCCTTCGTGCGACTCGCCAACACCTCACGGCGTTTCGTGCTTGGTGCGAGCAATGTCTGCCTGGTCGGTGAAAACCCAACGTGCCCCGTCTCGGTATAGTAGGGATGCAAGGGTCTGTGGTAATACGACTACGGCAATGCACGACAATGAGTATCCTGGGTTGGCGTCGGTTGGCAACGACACTGTAAAAACAGCCGCTCACTACCTGAGCCAGACAACCAGGGTACCACTTTTTATTCATATTTTTTTGGCGGTCGGTCACAACTGGTTGTCGAGTTAGACCATATGTGCGAGGCGAACAAGCTTTACACCGCACAAATGGGAATGATCGTATCACGTACCAGGTAGTGTTTATGATAAGGCGCCCAAGAGGAAGTTACATAGTACTCCCATTGCTGTCTCTGGAAGTGGCTACACCGGAAATTAAAATTAACTCATTGAGGCTGTGACTCATATGCAAGTCCGCCTCACAAGCGGTTCTTAGTAGGATGCAGCTCACCCTTCATGCGACTCGCCGGACATCTCCCGGCGCTTCGCGCTTGGTGCAAGCAATGTCTACCTGGTCGGTGAAAACCCGACGTGCCCCGTCCCGGTATAGTAGGGATGCAAGGGTCTGTGGTCATACGACTACGGCCATGCGTGATATGGAGTGCATCTCTCCTACCGAGACCCCCCCCCCCCCCCTCCCTCGCCCGACAAGACCCACCCAGGAGTAGGGCAAGGGGCAGGGACAGTGGCGGGGGCGGGGGCGAAGCCGTCGCGCGGTGGGCGCGGATTGGGGTTTCTGGTCTAACGGCGCTGTTTTAGGTCACAATAAGCGCCATTAAGGCTCGCTCACGCTCGCGAAACAGCCTACAACGAAGTGCCGCATCGCACTATTCATCGTGAAGATGGCCGCGGCGGCTTGACGATCGCAAGCGAGCTAGTGGGGGGGGGGGGGCACTGGCTGTGTAATTACGTTTGCCCCAGTCGCATCCGTTGAAGATACCATCGGCCGCCGTAAGAACAACAACAGCAACCGCGAGACCAACAACAGCAACAGCAACAACAGCAACCACCACTATCACCACGACCGCCACGACCATCAACAACATCCACAAGAGCGATTGTTCGCCTGCGGACAACAGCGGATGAACGCGAGGCAAGTGACATGTCGAGAAGGGTGTCTTGGGTGTACGAGTGTTGTGCTCCACCCACCCACCCACCTGTGCCACCACGGAGTAGCTGCCGCTGACGTATTTCCTGGAGCCCTTGTTGTAGAACTTGGCCGAGAAGAGCTTCCTTCGGATGATCAACGACCGCAGGATGCCGACGAGCATCACCGTGCCGTACCAGAGCATGGAGCAATGGATCTGTGGGAGGGGGGGGGGGGGGGGGGGGGGGGGGTGCTCGATATCATGCATGGCCGTAGTCGTATGACCATAGACCCTCGTATCCCCACAATGCCGGGGGGGGGGGGGGCAAATACGGCAACATACATCTGAGCATACGACACACGAACCGAGGAATGAGAAGAACCCATCTGGTATCTAGTGATATCGGGCGCAATCTATACACAAGAGGGTAATGACTCCTCCTTTCAAAAAACAAGTACATAGGGTTTTCGCTGTTCAACGCCATAAAACCCGCGCCCCACCCCTCGCCCTCCACCCCCCAGTGCTCCCTCCAAAAGGACGGAAGACAACAACAACGGATCGCTGTTGCGCGGGCTAAACACAAAACCGAATGGAAGCCCCCACCACTCCTCACAGCCCCCCCTCCACGTACACACAACCCCTCGCCCCTTCATTCGAGGCAGCCCCCCCTCCACGTACACACAACCCCTGCCCCCTTCATTCGACGCTCTCATCTGTGTGCGACAGTCCACCTCACCAGCGGGTACGACAGCAGGATGCACCGGTCCCCCTTCATGCGACTCGCCCGACACCTCACGGCGCTTCGTGCTTTGGTGCACGCAATGCTCATGCCTGGTCGGTGAAAACTCGGCGCTGTGCTCCGTCCCGGCCTTGTAGGGATGCGAGGGCATACGGCTACGGCTATGCATGACATGAGTACCCCCCCCACCCCCTAACAAAAATCTATACCAGGGTACCAATCACGGGCACACACAAACGTATGCGAATACCTGGTACGTACGTACGCATGCACCCACGTGGCGCAAAACATAGCACTATTCACAAGTTGGGAAGATAAATCATCTACAGATAGATGATCCACAGATCTACATATAGGCCATCTATAGATAGACCACCTACAGATAGATCATCAACAGATGGAAAATCTACAGATAGATCATCTACAGATAGATCATCTACATATAGATCATCCACAGATAGATCATCTGCAGATAGATAATCTACAGATATATCATTTACAGATAGATCATCTACAGATAGATCACCTACATAGACCCTAACCTGCCGTTACATGAGACGTTGCGCAGGATCGGTACAGTACAGATCTAACCCCCGGAAGAATGTGCTTAGTACCACGGTCATCAAGTAGATCAAATGCACATGATACGGCTCATCACGCGGCGAACGTTGAGCTACTGTACGTAGGTCATATAAATACCTCGTACAGAAGAGGAAACCTATCTGCCCCTGAAACATCTAGATCATGAGAGTAGGCGCGATCTGTACATGTATTATCTCTCCGACGTGTGAATCTGTCACGACTAAATAAGCCCTTTTGGGACCCCGTGAAAATCGAACGCAAAAAAAATCGTCTGCTCTCACGGGGGGGAGGGGGTATATATACGCATCCTGCGATCAGAACCCACGATGAACCCCCCAACAAAAAAAAACATGCATCCCATTATGTCTGCGAACCGTATATGGTTCTGATCACTATGCGTGGTACGATAGGAGTAGCATTTTTGTTGGCCATTTTTTTTCTGACTCGCGGAGGGGGGGGGGGGGGTCCTTAAGGGCACCGACAAAACTACCCAATGTCGTTTTCGAAACTCGCATGGTAAAATTCCCGTGGCCATACCGCAGTTCCCACCTTGGAAAACCAAACAAAACAAAAAACACCGTCATCCGACTCGCCGTGGTTTGGTCTTTCTCATGATGGTTCTGCCATTGTTTAATCCTCATTTGGCAACTCTGTTATGGTTGATTCACCGCGATTCCCGCCATCCTCGGGAATCGCCCCCGAACGATGCCCTTTTTTTTAATACAAAAAACAACATATCTCGTAGTTTGTGTAACCAAGGAAGGTCGCATGGCTCGTCGCGTCGGCGGCCTTAACCATTTTCTGAAAAAAAGAGAGGCATTTTCTATCTACTAATAGTATGCAGCTTCTCGAGCGAGGAAATTCAGAAACGTCTACTGTAGGCGCGATCTTATCATCATCATCAACATTTTTCCCTTCTTTATTAATATATCCTCCCGTGGATTGGTAAAAATAAAGCTCAAGCTTACCACGCTTCCTTCTACTATTGATAGTACGGTGGACCATGGTGACCAGAACTCACTGATGCACCCAAAAACCACACATCCCCCCCCATGTTCCATGAACTAAATATAGTTGGCCCTGATCACTGTGCGTGGGTATATAGAGGCGCAATTCGACGCGAGTCAAACTACGGAAGAAAGAGCTGAGCCCTTTTTCTCGTGACGGGAAGAAAAATGCGAAGGCAGCGTACCGTAGTGTAGGTAGGGAGGAGGGTGGGGGGAGGGGGGGGGGGGGGGGGGGTACTCGATAGGAGAGATGTACTTGATCTCATGCATGGCCGTAGTCCTATGACCATAGACCCTCGCATCCCTACAATGCCAGGACGGAGCGGGGGGGGGGTACTCATTTGTTGTTTGCCTTAGTCATTTGACCATTGACCACGCATCCCTTTTCGAGACGGAGCACCGTTCCTACTCCTAATAGAGACACCTCTAACTATTGGGCGCTCATTACGTTGTTTCCATATATTACATAGAAACTTTTTGCTAATCTTATCCCCTTCCTGTTAGGTGGGGGGGGGAGAAGAGCCTCGTACTACTACGAGTACGTGACCCCGGATCTGAGCTGCGACTTACAATAGGAGGGAGAGAGAAGGAAGGGCGAAGAGAAAAGATGGGACAGAAAAAGGAAAAAAAAGAGGTCCTACCGCTGTACATGTGGCATGCTCCCTCTCGAATAATCATAGAAAAAGCGCGTGCCGTACAGCTATTCCTGGTATATATTACAGTAATCAGGACCCATCACATAAATCAACACCTACGAGTACCAGGTATATGTTTCAGTGTTGTTACTAATAAGACTTGGTCATGACCACTGTGTTTCCCGGTAATGGCTCCCTGCGCTGCTTCACTTCGTATACTGAAACACCCCTACCCCAAGCAGCCAAGCAGTCTACATACCCCGGCCTGCCTACAGTAATATGGCTGTCGACCCTGTAATCGCAATGTTCCACACCTCGGACATACAACGATCTACCCCGCTCTGGAAGGAAATATAAGAAGTGTCCATACATACATATCAACATCAAGCGGTCCTTATATTTCCGATTAGAGCGGATCACGTAGACCATCTACTGTAGTGTAGTGCCTCATGTGCCGTTGATAGAGAAGTTGTGCACGATCTGCATACGTAGCAGTACAGATCCAACCCAGGCAACAATACCGCCACAGTAGAAAATGCCGGATGATATCTATACGGGTCTCACACGACATCATGAGGCAAACCATATGCACTTCCTAGGCTTACCTACATAGGGAAATCTAAATTGGAAATTCGAAACCTGTCATGTCTGACTCCCCTCACGAGAAAGCTTAAATCCTCGCAAAATATGTTTCGAAAGCGCTCCAAACATTGACGTGTATACCGCGCGAATCGATAGTGGACACACATACAAGCAGCCTGGGCCAACTTTCGGATTCAATGGAGTCCTGCGCCTCGAGCTACTCGACTCAGCCCCACCCGGGACAACCGCTTCTAGACAATCGCTTGTGCGAGAGTCGGTACGAGCAACGAAATTTTGGCAAATTGGCTACAGCGCATCGATCGTAACAAAAGAGGGATCACCTTACAACATGGCTCACTCAGAGGGATTGGCTAACGGCGTGAATGAGGTCGTTGCCTGCCGCTCGCAAACAGCCGTGCAAGGTCGCTTCCGAATGCAAGGTCTTGACGAATGCGATGTGTACTACCTGTTATGTGCCAATTTTCGACAGGGCCGCTTCCTGCTCTACAGTAAACCGAAGTACTTCTCAAACAGGCAACAGCAGCAGCAGCAAAGCAAAAGCAAAGCAGTAGCAGCACCACCACCACAGATTCACGGCACTTCGGGAGTTCTTGAGGTCGTACAAGGTCCCAGAGCAGTATTCCCCCAAAGCGGCAGCACACAACATCACACAAGCCACAGATCAGAAGCAGCGTTGTTCGTCCCGTTCTTCCTACTCTCCTTATCGTGGCTATGGCGATCCGCGAAAGAATGGCGCCGAGTCCCCACCACCGACACCGACTCATCGTACAAGTACCGGGTTCACCGACGTGTCGCGTACAACTATCGGGTTATTCGGTGTGTTGCGACCGGCTGACGTCAGCAGTGTTGCTTCTGCGTTAGCTCGGCAAGATGTCACTGCTTTGGGAAGACGTCGATCCTCGCTCGATACGACAACAACCAATTTACGAGTTGCTGCTCGATCGGAAAGACTTGCAACGATGGAAGCCCGCCACACTGACTGAAGCACGGGCACAAAATTAAAGCTCCTCTCGGATGCACGCCGCACGCCGCAAGGGTCGGAAAGAGGTTGCTGCTGCTGCTGCTGCTGCTGCTGCTGCTGCTGGGAGAAGGTGTGCCAAACGCCCCGTATAACCGATACCCGTATAGCCGTGATCCTAGTCAACAATTGTTGCGAGGGGTTTACACCTGGGCGAATTTTTCGCGTTGCGCTGTTGCTCTCGTCCGTCACAACAATCTCCTACTCTTATTACCACACTCCTTGCGACCAGACCGTGTCATTGTGCCTACGTGGAACTGGTATTTCGAGATTCTGAGGCGCAACCTTAACCCGGAGTAGTCAACAATTGTTGCAAGGGGTTACTAGCAGGGGCCATTTTTGGTGTTGCGCTATTGCTCTCGTCCGTCGACCATGGTTACCGAGCGCCACGTAAATCTCCCTCCCTATTTACCACGCTCCCTGCAACCAGACCGTGTGTCAACATGCTAGCGTGCAACCGGTATTTCGCGCTTACGAAGCGCAACCTCAGTACCTGCAGTAAAGGGGTTGTCTAGTCTGCCATGCTGCGCTAACACGGATTGAACTCTCGTGTATCATCTCTCTTCTCTTTCGTCCTGTGTTTTTCATTGTTGCCATCGCCCGTCAACCATACTTGTCGAGCCCCCGTATGTTACCGCACTCCCTGCAGCCAGATCGTGTGTCACTGCTTGCGTGGAACACGTATTTCGTGGTTATGAGGCGCAACGTCAATATCTGCAGTACTGTAGCAGTCTAGACTGTCATGCTGCGTTAATACGGGTTGAACTCTCGTGTGTTATTTCTCTTCGCCCTCAGGGTAACACCGTTACCCGTTTAGCTGTAATCCTTGCCCGAACCATATCTGGTAGTCAACAACGGTTGCGAGTGGTAAACAACAGGGCTCATTTTTTGTGTTGCGCTGTTGCTCTCGTACGTCAACCATAGTTGTCGAGCCCCCGTACATCTCCCTTCCTTGTCACCACACTCCCTGCAACCAGACCGTGTGTCATTGTGCTGGCGTGGAACTACTGTAGTAGCTCGTGGTTGTCAAGCGCAATCTCAATACCTGCAGTACAGCAGTAGCCTAGTCTGCCATGCTGCATTGATACGGATTGAACTCTCGTGCGTCATGTGTCTTCTGTAGTCTCATCTCCAGTGCGGTGTGAAAAACGGATTGTACTCTAATCTGTGTAATTTATTGGTTTCGTCTAGAACACATTCCCCCAGAGCTGCTATTCGGAACAAGTATACCGCGGCTCGAAGAAAGGCTCGGGAGAGGATTGCTGCTGACGCAAGGTGTGTCAATAGTATCCATATTTTTTACTTTAACGTCGCATTTTTGGCATCTTGTTGGCCGCCAAAATGAGCGGATGAGGGTGTCATGGCCATGATCATTTCAACTAATCCGCCCACTAACCCACTGACGTTCCGACGATTACTGCTGTACTAGTGGTACGGCCGCAGCCACGCCAGCGTGGCCAGTATACGCTGATATACGTATATACCTACACCACCGACGTTCCGATTCTTGCGCATGCTTTGGGTTGTGATTGCTGGCCACCCGCCCATGCTGCAACGCCGTGTAGCGCAAAACCAACCCCCTATCCATATGAACCACCCACACCCCCAGCACATTATATTTAGAACAAATCCGCCCACTAACCCACCGACATTCCGATGCTTACTGCTGAACTAGTGGTGCGACCACTGCTACGCCATCGGGGCTGATAAACGTATTTAGCCACACCACTAACGTTCCGATTCTTACTCATGATTTGGGTTATGTTCGCTGACCACCCGCCCATGCCGAAAGTCATGTAGCGGAAAACCAACCCACTTATCCACTAAAATCACCTACACTCCTAGCAGTGCAGCAGTACCGCACTACTACACCAGTAAATTTTCTTTTCAACTGATCCACCCACTAATTCACCGACGTTCCGATTAATGCTGCACTAGTGATACAACCACGGCCACGCCACCGTTACCCGTATACGTATATACCTACACCACCGACGTTCCGATTCTTACTCATGCTTTGGGTTAAGTTCGCTGACCACCCGCCCATGCTGCAACGTCATGTAGCGAAAAAACAACCCACTTATCCCCCCAAACCACCCACACTACTAGCAGTGCAGCACTACAGCACTACTACAGCAGTACAGCAGTACTACAGCAGTACATTTTATTTTCAACTAATCCACCCACCGATCCACCGACGTTCCGATTAATGCTGTACTATTAATAGTGGTACGACCACGGCCAAGCCACCGGGACCCGTATACGTATATACGCACACCACCGACGTTCCGATTCTTGCTCATGCTTTGGGTTGTGTCGGGTCCCGCCCACGCTGCAACGCTATGTAGCGAGGAACCAACCCACCTATCCACCCAAACCACCCACATACCCAGGAGTGCAGCAGTACAGCAGCACCGGATTTTATATATGATCTCCCTCCTTGCCGGGAGTCGAGCCACTTTTCTCCTGGAGCGTGCCTTCCCACGCCCGCCGCTGGCCCAGTTGGGCATCGGCGCCCGTTCTTTCGGCGGGGACCCCGAGGGCTGCCGTGTGGGGTCGGCTTGGCACGCTTGCGCTGCTGAACTAGTGGTACCACCACTGCTAGCAGAGGGTTTTCTCCCGAGGTCGTGTATCCTGCATTTTGTTCTAAAGTGGCGACTAGATCTTCGCAGTCTAAGGACAGTCGACGCGGCGAACTGCCTACAAGTGATGAACTGACAACATGTGTCACAGTTCTCGGCGTGAACATTTAGTCTACCCCCATACAGCTTTTTTTATGGATTTTGACTTGAACCAGTCTGAGTGAGGTTATGATGGTTTCCATTTGACTGCCCGTCTCCTGGCTTGTTATCTTTGCTATTACGCGTCTTACAGGAGTCGACGCAAACCGGTACCCTGGTCTCCCATCGTCAAGGCAGCTCCTGTTCTGGCGTGTGACCATCCTTTGGGCGTGGTTGACGGACATGATCGACTCCTTCACGAGCACGACAAGTATGTCTATTGGGCATTCACCCCTTTTCTGCGTGGTCTGCAGCCAAGACCTCCCACCCGCCCGCCCGCCCGCTCGCCCGCTCGTACAGCAAGAGCTTCGCTACCAACGACAAACAGGGTGGCTCCTGGTCAACATCTCGAACGGATTATTTCCATAGTTTGGCGAACCAAAGCTCGCACCTGCGCTCCGGTACGCGGGTGACGTGCGCGCGCGCGATCTGTTCTGTTGTAAGAACAGAGCAGCGGAGCGGATGACGTCCGCCCCGTGCTCATAGAAGCAATCTTCGCAGAAGCAGAACTCTGTCTCAACCTGACCCGACAGGTGAAAGACAGCTGAGCGGTCGCGATTGTAGCACTCGAACGGGGTGGTGGTGTCCGTGAAGGCAAGCTTGACAACACGGACACTACCACCTCGTTCGAGTGCTACAATCGCGACCGCTCAGCTGTCTTTCACCTATCGGGTCAGAGACAGAGTTTTACTTCTGCGAAGATTGCTTCTATGAGCAGAGGGCGGACGTCATCCGCTCCGCTGTTCTGCACTTGCATCAGAACAACTCGCGCGTGCGCACGTCATCTGTGTGCCGGAGCGCAAGTGCGAGCGTTGGTTCGCCAAACAGCGCAAACAGCACGGTGGGGTCTCCGGCAAGCGCGGTCTCATCCGCGAGAGCGGTTTCGGCCGCAAGCGCGGTTTCCGCCACGAGCGCGGTTTCGGCCGCGAGCGCGAAGCCCACAACCTCATCGGCTGGCGCGAAAGACCGTCGTTCGATCCAGGGCGCAAGGTCTCCCGTGAACGCGGCTACAACCCCGGTCGCTAGGGGCCCTGGTCTCCAGGGTGGTGAGGGCTAAAGACCCCGCGTAGTTTAGATTGCAGCGCGTTTCTACGCGATCGGCTTCGTTTTGCCCTATCTGCCGTTCTGCATCGGCATTGGGGTTGGTGAAGCAAACGTGCCACACCATCTTTGGTTGGGTTGGGTTGGGGTGGATTGCGTCAGGGGCCCTGATGCCCGGGGGGGGTAAGAGTAAACGGGCCCGCGTAGATTAGATGCAACGCATTTCTACACTTGTGACGGTGGTCATGCGCTTTGACTCTTCCCATTCCGTACCACAGCATCGTTCGATCGGCTCGTGATGTTTCTTCCCTATGCCAGGCTGCTTTACGTCATAGATTTCGAGGTGGCGTTTTTCTTTTCGTATGCTGCCTTCACATCTTCAAGAAACCTATTAACAGAACTTCATTGTCGTGGGTATTGCTGTTTTTCTCCGTCGGAGGCATTATGATCCACATTAGTGACACCTCGTCTATGCGCAGCCCCGAGACATTTTGGCTCCTGTGTTCGCCGTGGGGGTCGTAGACGTGTTGTTTTCGCTCTTGTTGCAGTGTCTTCAGCAGTGGGCCCTGAGGTGTCGGGTGGTACAATATCCAAATATGTGTGAAGACGGTATTGTGTAGTCTTTTGAACATTTCACCAGCTTGAGCATTGAACACTTCACCAGCTCACTCTTTTTCTTGGCGCTGTCCCCTTTCGGTTGTTATTGGTTTGCCATTTTGTTTTAGGCATTGGCGCTATCCCCGGGTTACTCGATTTTTACGTCTTTCTAGGTGTCGAGTTGGCGTTTTTTCTATTCGTTTGGTTCTCGTCAGACTAGTGTTCCTCCTCCCTTTTCCGTCCTTTTTCTTCTTCATATGTTTCGTTGGATATTAGCACTGCCCTTTTTCTTGTTATATTCTGTCTCTCTACCGTGAATCATTTAATCGCCTCGAAAAGGATTTTGCAGCGTGTGCAGGAAAGGACTGAGGCAATGGTAAAGAATGTTGGGTGAGACAACTCTGCCCCTGACCTGAGGTCAACTATCAATACAATCCAAAAAGGCGCAACGAAGTATGGGCGAGACCACAGGCCGGCGCAGGAGGCCTCATCCAGTCCAACACTTACTCTACATTAAATGATCCACGGTAGAAAGACAAAACACAACAGTGAAATGGCGATCCAATCGAGGGGCTCAAAATTGGAACAAATAATGGAACCGTCGACGATGTCCAATTGTCTCAGAATTTGTATCGCAAAGAGGTCACTTCTTTTCGCTCCCGAAATCTCGGGAGTACAGTTGGTCGCAACAATTCTTGAGAGTCCGAACTGGGCGTCGGCGACCTTCCTGGACCCCGCCACCCCTCTCGAACTGCTATCTTGCTTTACGCAAGGGTACTTGAGAGCCGGCGCTGTGCTGAATCTCAACCGCGTCTTCCTGGAGACGAGCAACAGCTGCGCGGTGGGATCGCGGCATGAGATTGCGTGTGCGCTCGGCTGGGTGGCTACGAAGGTGCCTCTTCGCTCGCAACCGTCAATCAGCCGCTCCGAATCCAAATCCAAACCGGGCGTCGGCTACCTTCGTGTATCCCGCCACCCCTCTCGAACAGCTGCCCCCTTTACGGAGGGGTCCTTGGGAGCCGGCGCTGTGCTGGGCCTCACCCGTATCTTCCTGGAGACGGGCAACAGGTGCGCGGTGGGATCGCGGCATGAAGTTGCGTGCGCGTTCGGCCGGGTGGCTACGAAGGTGCCTCCTCGCCCGGGCGCCGCGAGGTGACCCAAGTGTTGGAAGCCGCGGAGAAAAAGGCAACCGTCGTTCGGCCAGCGCGCTCGGCTGAGTGGCTACGATGGTGCCTCCTCGCTCTGGCGCCGAGAGGTGGCCCCAAGTCGGAAGCCCAACGACGGTTGCCTTTTTCTCCGCGGCTTCCAACACTTGGGTCACCTCTCGGCGCCCGGGCGAGGAGGCACTTTCGTAGCCACCCGGCCGAACGCGCACGCAACTTCATGCCGCGATCCCACCGCGCAGCTGTCGCCCGTCTCCAGGAAGATGCGGGTGAGGCCCAGCACAGCGCCGGCTCCCAGGGACCCTGCGTAAAGAGGGCAGCTGTTCAAGAGGGGTGGCGGGATACACGAAGGTCACCGACGCCCGGTTTGGATTTGGACGCGGAGCACCCGCGGGCGACGCCGGGACCGGGGCCGGCAGTCGCTTCCGCTGGAGGGGCTGGTGTCGACCGGGTGGTTCTCGGCATACTCTCAAGGACTTCGCGACCAACTCGTAAAGCTTACCATGGTACGAGGTTTGGGGAGCGAAACTAATAACTGGCCTCTCTGCGGTACAAATGCGCCGAGACATTTCGATATCATCGATGGTTCCATTATTTGTGCAAAAGTTTAGCCCATAGGTTGGATCGCCTTTTAACCTTTCCATTTATTTTCGATTTCCTCGGTTTCCCTCGCAGTAAGAAAGGGGGCGTTACCGCTCCTCTCCAGCATGTCGTTTCGCTGGCTTGTCTACAAAATGTTTACACAACTTGGAAATTCGCACGTCAGACGTTGTTGTTGCAGACCGTTGTTGTCGTCCGTTGTCGTCGCAGGCCGTTGTCCAACGGGAGGCAGTCCCTTTGTTGTTGTAGACCGTTGCTGTACCAGGCACTAGGGATCATACAACGACACAACACCACGAGAGTGCGTACGTATTTGTACAGAAGTAGTGGCGACCGTCGATTCGCTTGCTCCCGACAGCCGTGTCCTTGTTCGACGAGTCTACTCTCCGAGCTGCTGTATACATGTACCAGGCGTCATCAACACAGCAGCACAAAACTACTGTACACAAAACTACGAAACTACCACGAACACCTAGGGAGCAGCAGGGCAACGATCGCCCTGCTCTACAGTCTATATATCTGGCCGTGAAATATCCAGATCATGAAGTGGAAATCGACCATCTGTCCGAATAAAATGTTTTGGTTCGTCGCTAATTTCCCATCCCAAGCCCATAAAAGGTTTTCCTACATAGGGCAGCCAGGCATGGCTGGCGCCTCAAGTACTCACAATAAGGAAGAGCAGGAAGTTGCGGTAGTTCTCCTCCCCCACGCACTGGTTGAGCCACGCGCAGTGGTGATCGAACCTCGGCACGCACACGTTGCACACCCGGCAGTGCTTAGACCTCGCCGGCCTGAGGAAAAGAAAACAGGCAAACCAAAAAAAAAAAAAGACGACGACGACGACGACGACAAACAAAGTCATCTCGCCATTTTATTGCCGGGGTGTAGATAAGAGGACTCAACCTAGTATGTGCAGGAGCACTTTGTGCAGGACGTGTGTCGTCAATTTCAACCTTGCACGTCGGTCCAGACCTACCCGACCCCAAGCCTCATCCCACCCTAACCCTTTGGAGGTGTCGAGGTCGGCAGAGGCAGTCACACGGCTCTAACGCGTGTTTCGGTGGCGTTTCTCTAAAAAAATGCCGGGCGGCGGAAAGACCCGCCTTGACCAATAAGACCCCAACCTCTGCACAAAGTATTGTGCAGGTCCGCTCCTGCACATAAGTCGAGTCAGAAAAAAGAGTGATGTCACAATTTTTAGTTGTAAGCATTTTCCGGCCCGAGAAAAAAAAATCCAGGCGAAAAACAAAAACAAGAACACGACAAGAAAGCCATCATCGCCATTATATTGTCGGTACAATATACCAGTATATGAGAGGGGTGTTGCAATCTGACTACCAGGTAGGCAATATTGCACACCTCGGATAACGTAACACTTAACGCTTTATGTTAATGTTAGGCGTCAGCGGAAAAAACCCGTAACATTACGTTACTACGTTAACTACTTTCTGGGTTTTGTGGTAACACTGAGCGAACGTAAGCTTCAAAAGGTACCCCCACCGTGGAGGCATGCTTCGGTAGGGTACATACAGCTCTCGCAACTTTCTGAGGCATATATGCACCTCCTCACTTGAGGAACTCCTATATATACCACTCTCTCCAGAAATACAGGGACTGTTCAAGTATAATATGAAAATAAACGGTTCGTTATATTTCCGTGGTATAGGACTGCTATAGCAACTATAAACTCGTTTGGGCTGGTCGGTCGTTGTCACTCGCAAGGTAACTTGCCCGCTGGCTACTACCTCTTCCGTTATTTTGTGATCATGGACTTTTTTTTACGCTCTTCGTTCTCGCGTGGTGGCTACGTACGAGTAGCCGGTACGAGGAAAACGAACACCTGCTGTGTTCTCTCTTCTTTTCAGGTTGCGACACCTCCGGGATTCAAGTCAACCATAACCCCGAAGGGGAATCTTGTACGAGTATATATACATATGAATATATCTACATATGAATATATCTATACGTACGTATACCAGGTAATATATATATATATAAATATAAATATATACCTGGTACGAGTATATAATACATGTATATTATATCACCCAAAAAAACGGATTTTCAGTCCCGATGAGTGAGTGAGTGATCCATCCCGTGGCATACTATTTACAACAGTAGGTCCGCCACAAAAACGATCGATTAAAAACAAAAAAACAGAACGATGTAGGGTAGACGTTTCTCAGCTGAGAAGCCCCTCATCAGGGTGTGTCTTGACCCCCCCCCAATAGAGCATTGGGACGAACCGAATGGAATATTATTGACCGCATGAATTGGTGTCGATCGGTTGTGGGAAACGAATAGATTCGGTGCAGCCCGAGAAAAACAGTATATCTAGGAAGAGGACGAAGAGGTGTTGCACCGCTTTTTTTTGTTTGGGAGGACCGAACGGCCCGACCAAACGGGAACAAACAGCAGACTATTTGACGTAGATGGACACCACCGAAGATGGGCGTGGACACCAATTTGCCGTGGCATGTGCAAAAGAGACCCTTCGTGCCGATTCGGCTGGCGATGCCCAGGATTCCGCATGGACCCAAACACATTTTTTTTAGATAGGAGCGGAACGAAAGACCACGGACAGCCTCGTTCCGTTCCGCTCGTTCCCATGCTCCTTGGTGGGAGTTAAGACACGCCCTCAGTAGGGCTGGGCACTGGCACGGTATGTACTGGCAGTAGTGATCCACAGGCAGGAGTAATCTACAGATTGACGAGGCTAGTACAATCGCAAAGAGTTTTTTTAATCTCACGTACGCCCAAAGAAACACGCCATATTATAGTACGGAAACCCACTACAAGCGTTCCGGGAGGAGAGAGTAGAGAGAAGAGGGGCAGCAGTGTACTGCTGCAATCCGGTATACTGATCGCTTTTGACGACAGCCAGTACAATCGCTACTGACTTGAGTCAGCCAGTGCCTCAGCCCTACCCATCAGTCATATCACGTAAATATGTTTTGCTTCTTCCCTGTATCGTAGAACGCGTGCGGTGCCAAAAAACAATTAGGGAGCCTTTTCGAGCCGGCCGAAGCCGGGCTCTACTGAGGGTCCTTTCCACGACCGAACGTCGACAGATCTCCATATACACGAGAATAGGATTCTCCAAGATCCCCTAAATCACCATTCCAGGTATTATCGGATTCATATGTACGGGCTTCTTCATTCGCGGTGCGAGTCTTTTTCCCTTCCGGGGGCAATGGTTGAAAACGGCGCGAACCACGATCGCGTAAAACCGACAGGCGTTTTTTTGGTGCAAAACCTTCGAGGGGGCTCACCCCCCCCCCCCCCCCCGACCCTCCCCTTCGTGTGACTCGCCCAAGCCCCTCACGGCGCTTCGCGCTTTAGGCAAGCAATGTCTTGCCTGGTCGGTGAAAACCCGACGTGCTCCATCCCGGCAATGTAGGGATGCGAGGGCCTATAGTTATACGACTACGTACGGCTGGCTATGCATGACACGAGGGTACCCCGCCGCCCCCCCTCCCCCTCCCAAAACGCCTCTCGATTTCACCCCCTCTCACTTTGGAATCTTGCACGTCTTGCATACACCCCTCACGAACACCACTTCATCGTGGGGGTACAGCCCCGCATGCCGCCCCTCCCCCTCCCCCTCCCCCGCTCCGCCCCCACCTCCGGTCCCCTCCCCCCCCCCCACTGCGCCCCCCCCCCCCCGCCCCCCTTCCCGCCGTCACCCCCACCGCTGCCCTGACGACACCCGGGGATGTGTTGCACGCCAGAGCGAACGACCCGATGCAGGCGGCCATCACCGTGTAGCCCATAGCTTTGTGGTACGGCCATCGGTGGATCTCATTCGGGATTCGGGAGAATCCCTGCCACATTTGATCGGCGGCACATACATACATACAGTAGAGGGAGGAGGAGGAGGGGGGGGGAGGGGGGGGGCGTGCTCATTGTTGCTTGCCTCCATCATCTGACCATTTGACCACGCACCCGTTTCGAGACGGAGCACCGTTCCTACTCCTAAAAGAGACACCTCCAACATTTGGGCGCTCAATACGTCGCTCCCATATACCTGGTAATACCCACCAGCTACTACTGTAGTAAAGAAACTTTTCGCCCATCTTATCGCCTTTCTGCTGCTTCGCCTGTGGCCACCATCTACCTCCTATTACGGGAGAGCATAGTAACTACAGTAGGGCCTACCTGGTACAGTACACACAAAAACCTTTATATTTCCGTGTTTTTGGTAACAATATTTGGTCCTATTTACTATGATCCCCCGTAATAGGATAGCGTTTTCTCGCCGCTATCTGAAGTGTATCAAACTCCTCCATGCCACAATCGTACAGGGAGGGGGCGGGGGGGGGGGGGGGCTCAGCGCGGAAGAAGACACTAGATAAGTGGTTGGGTCGTGAAAAAGTGGTACGGGGGGGAGCGGGGGGCGGTGTCAAAGGTAGGGAGGCAACCAATCGAGTCGTGGTGTGAACGTCTAGGGTCAAAATAAAGAGGTGTCGAGAACGGCGCTTTGTACGATTAATAACAGGAGTTCTACCTCCTTTGCACAATCATCTACTTTCCGCGTAATATACCCAGAAGCAAAGGCCTCAGATGAAGGATGGTGGTATTTTATCCAGGGCTCTTCACAGGGGTATAAATAGGGTGAACAAAAATCAAACCTCGAGGGTCAGTCAGGTCAGGTCAGGTCGGGTCGGGTCGGGCCGAGTAAAAAGAGTAGCCCGGCCCGATCCGTGAGAGCTTTAACCCCCCCCCCGACCCCAACCCGTGGAACATTTCAAGCTAAGAGTTGACCCAACCCCGGGAAAAATTGTCAAAAGGCGGCCAGAACGCGGGTTGTAACCCAATCATTCTTGGGGTTGCCTCAACTCTTAGGGAGGTGGTTCCATGGGTCTGAGGTCAATAATATACACCGCTCCTGGGGGTAAATAAGAGGACTGCTCGGTATTTATGCTACAGTGGTATAATTTTCCGGCCAGAGTGGGTCGGAAACAGACAACGAGAAAACCCAGCCGGAACAGGTTCCAACCCAAATTCTTCGCGAACGCCCCCCCCATGATGATGCATGCACACGCGTGGCTTCCATCATCGCGAGTGACCACCGAGAGCTCCCCCCCCTACCTCAGCGTTTTCGTCACGCTGAAACAGCTATGTAGGGCAGATCATCTACAGATACATCATGATCTACCGTAGGCAATCTACCCGTAATCATGCGAAGGTTCGCACCCATCGGAAGGTTGAAACCCATCGGAGAGATAGCACCGGGGTGCGATAAAAACACAAGGTAGAAACATTTAATCGTGTTTTCGCACCTCCATCGGAGAGATCGCACCCCGGTGCGATATCTCCGACATAAATAGAAATTTGAGGGCCACCGCAGCGGGTCTGTAGTAGGTAATATTCTCATTTCTTTCATACTCCGATGAGATATCACCAGTGTGCCACTCCTCTCAAACATACTTTACCAACGTATAGTAGGTCAAGTCGTTTTGGGTATCGCACCCATCGGAGAGATCGCACCGGGGTGCATGTACGCAGCACCGTTGCCCCAGTACGGCCCGGTGTATTTCGATTCAGCAGCGCACCCATCGGAGAGATCGCGCCGGGGGTGCGCCGAAATAGAAGAGCGGCATGATTTAATTGTGTTTCCGCACTCCCATCGGAGAGAACGCACCCATCGGAGAGATAGCGCCGGGGTGCGATAAAAAACACAACGTAGAACCATTTTAAAACGCGATCGCACCCGGTGCGAACCTTCGCATGATTACGGTAGTTCCTCGCCTGCCGTCGTGAGAGCTTTTGCTCAGGCAGAATCTGCATATATTAGTACAGACCCAACCCAGGGAAAATCCCTGTCCTGTAGTAGATCGTTCAGACCGAGAACCTATCTGAACCGAGAAATCTAGACCATAAACTGGGTTTCGATTAACTGTCTGAGGCGTCGACTACTTCGCTTAACTTCCCCTTGTAGGTACTGTAGGTGCCAACCCCTTTTCCCTGTGCACCGGAACCCGCGGTCGAATCTCATGTTTTTTCTTATTTCCCCCCCCGTCTTCCCCTTGAGCAATCTGCCCACTTCCAGAAGAGGAAATCTACGGCAGTAGCTTTCCGCATGGGCAAACCCTCCACAGAACACTGCTCCGTCGTGGTGATACAGCTCCGCATGCCACCCCTCTCCCCCCGGGGTTTGATGAAATAGAAAGGGAGGAATTGGTTGGACGTGTACGTACATGAATTTTGTTTTTTCAAGCTCTAGCTTGAGCAGATAAAAAAATATATACATATATTTCGAATTTACAAGACACTTACTTTGTGGGGTATATTTCTACTAATAGCAAGAACAATATGTAGATATACCTGGAGTATTTTTTGGATGTTCGCCGGAACTTTACATTGAAACAAAAATAAATATATACCAGGTATGCCACACGATCGCGTAGCGTAACATGCGACACACGCAGCTTTTACCGCCGATCGGCCTTTCACTCGGTCGATCAAAGGCCACCATCTACCACAGTTACTGTAGACCTCGCGAGGGTGAAAAAAACAGCCCGCAAGCGCATGCTCCGGTCTCTTCACGTTCATGAACCCCTTCACCCCCCCCCCCCCCCCCCCCCTCCTTACCCCCTCCAGCAAAAAAGGAGTACCCCCCCCCCCTCCATACCCCCCCCAGCAAAAAATGAGTACCCCCCCCCCCCCTCCTTACCCCCCCCAGCAAAAAATGACTACCCCCCCCCCCCGCCCTCCCCCGCCCCCCCCGGACTTCGCGCAAGCAATGTCTTCCTGGTCAGTGAAAAGCCGACGTGCTCCGTCCCGGCATTGTAGGGATGCGAGGGTCTATGGTCATACGACTACGACCACGCATGATATTGAGTACATCCCCTGCCCATACGACTACGGTCATGCATGATAAAGAGTACCTCCCCCCTCCTCCCCCGGCTATGGCCATGCATGACAACAGTATAACCCAACCCCGCCCCCCCGGCACCTCCATTCCCCCTCGTCGGGGCCTAGGGTAGTGAAATAGTCTAAAAACGCAAACCCCAGTCTCTTCATGTTAACATACCCCCTTCTCCCTCCCCACTCCCCGTCCCCCCCCATTCCCTCCCCTCCCCTACACCCCCCTCCCCTCCGTCCCCTCACTCCTCCCTCCCCTCCAAATGGCTACGGCAAGCAACAAAGGAGTACGCCCCCCCCCCCTCCCTCCCTATCTACCTTCACCCCCCCACCTCCCCCCCCCAACCACCGCATCAAACTTTGCGCGAACTCCCCCTCGCCCGCCGACCACCACCGCCACCGCACCTCGAAAATGAAGCAGATGAAAGAGCCGTTGACGATGAGCATGTAGAAACCCTGCATGAGGCGGTTCGGTCTGTTCGCGACCCAGTGCACGCAGTACTCCGCCTGGTGGGCGAACCTCTCCCCACAAACGCGCCGCATGCCCGCGCTCAGACCCCGGGGAATGCCCTCGCAGACGCAGCGGTACATCCGCCCGTCCATGCCGGGACTGTCACCATTATTGGCCAATCAAAATCGATCGATCGAAACAAAGGTAATGGACGAACGCCCGGTCGGTCGATCGTGAAACGCGACGGTCGGTAATTGGAAGGTCGGCGCAACCAGAGGCACGGGCCGTGTGAGACGAGGGACAAAGGGGTGGGGGGGGGGGCAGTAAGGGCGACGGAAAGAGGGGGGGGGGGGGGCGTACTGATTTCTTACTTGCGTTAGATTTTAGTTCACCATTGACCACGCATCCCTTTCTAGACGGAGCGGGGGGGAGCGTAACTATTAGTTGCTTGCCTTAGTCCTTTGGCCTTGACCATTGACCAAACACCCCTTTCGGGACGGAACACCGTTCTTACTCCTATTACGGGGGGCCATAGTTAGTAGGAACTAAGGTATACATAAAAACCTATATATTTAAACATTTCTACTAACAATATTTGGTCCTATTGCCCCCCCGTAATAATAGAGACACCTCCAACATTTGGGCGCTCAGTACGTTTTTCAAAACGATTCCGGGGCGGAGGCGGTGGGGGGCGGGGGGGGGGGGGGGGGGGTGAAGGTAATTGCGGGTGGGGGAGGCGAAGGGACGCGGAAGGGAGAGAGGGCGGGGGCGGGAGAGAGGGGGCGCACGGGGTGAAGGGTGTGTGTGTGAGAGAGAGAGAGAGAGAGAGAGAGAGAGAGAGAGAGAGAGAGAGAGAGAGAGAGAGAGAGAGAGAGAGAGAGAGAGAGAGAGAGAGAGAGAGAGAGAGAGAGAGCCTTAGCATGGAGGCAGTGGGATGGATGCGGGTGCGTACATACCCTCGAATTTTCTGTACGGCGGCAACTCCTTGCCTCCCCCTACCCCAATTAAGCCGATTCCTCGACCGAAGGCGACGGACCAAGGCAGGGCAAGGCAGGGCAGGGCAGGGCAAGGCCGGGCGAGGCAACCCAAGGCAGGGCAAGGGCGAGGCAAGCCAAGCCAAGGAAGGGCAGGGCAAGCCAAGCCAAGGAAAGGCAGGGCAACCGGGGCCAACCCAGCGCGAGACAAGAGGGCAGGGCAGAGGCCGACACAAGTGCCAAGGCAGCTTCAAGGCAGGCCAGGGCTGGTCTAGGCCTTGCCACTTTCGCACGCTCCCGCCGCATTCGCCCTCTCCAGCACACAAAGTAGCCGAAAACTCCAACAGACCAGCGTGAGCGACAGCGAGCCCCCGCCAGCAGCGTCTCTCCTTGGTCAACAGACAGACCCTAACGATGAACCGAAAAAAAACGCGATGAAATTCGCACAGGAGTTGCGATCGCTTTTTCACAAATCGTGTTTCCCAACAACGATTCAGGGTGCTAAAATTTCGGACACCGTATTTCCGGAAGGGGCTTTCGGCCATTTTGTCTTCCGAAAAACACTTCGGTTGTTCCGTATTGGCGAGACCTGCCAAGTGCTGCTGGAGAAATCGAACGCTGAAAAAACGCGCAGATGCATCCCTGTGCGCCTTTCTTCAGCGGCTCTTTTTTTACGGTAGCAGTTGTACGCGTATCACGTCAGAAACCGTCGCTGCGGCTATCACAGCCCCTATTAACCCAAACCCCCAACCCGGCACTGTCCTTTCAGCTTTCGGGTGCCCTGTGGATTGGTGGGGCTCAGTCCATTCAGCCCTCAGGTACCTTACGGACTGGTGGGAGTCAAGTCCATATAGTCCGTAAGTACCCTGTGGACTAGTGGGACTCATTTCTTTCAGCCCCCAGGTACCCTGTGGACTGGTGGGACTCAGCCATTTCATCCCCCCAGGTTCCCTGAGGGCTGAGTCCTCGAAAAGGATTTGAACTGGTATTTTGACCATCTTTGCACACGTACACATAAACTTACTTGAAATAGATATATCTCTCCTGAGCGTGCTCGGTTGGTACATCCCTCGCATCTAAGAGCTGCCACTTGGGCACTGCCTCCTTTTATGACTTGTAGGCGAGAGGCTTTTTTCTTCTTTTAAAATGTGTTCTTGTGTGCGTGTGTGTACCCAGAGCACGGCACCGCGGGCGAGCCCGGCGCCGTCGCGGGTGTCGGCGGGCGCTGGCGGGCAGAGGGGGGGGTTGGATGCAGCGCGGTCGCCATTTTCGTGGCTAGGCGTCGCGTGTCCATCGAGACTCGAGGGAAGCATGAATGGGCTCTGTCTGGCCTCCTGGCTGGGGTTGGACATAATATGTACGAGTCTATAAGTATCGTTTTGGGGTCCCAAAATAATCTTCAAGCGGTGCTCATTTTTGCGACCAAGCTGAAGTTCACGGAGAGAGCTCCGCAGTCCAAGCACCAACATTGTCGAGTAGGCGAACGAGGGCCACGGTTAGCACCAGGCTCCACGCGAGGCGGGCGACGGGGCTCACTGTGGCAGAGAGGGGGAAAAGCCTTACCCAGACCCAATCGGCGGCGAGTTGGTCGCGAGAAAGGCGGGCGGCGTACGACGCTGTGAGAGAAACTCTGCTGTTGTTGTTTGTTGTTGTTGTTGTTGTTGTTGTTTCTTTGACCGGCGCAAGGTGTGTTAACGAGGCTGGAAAAAAATTACACCAAAGGGAAAGGGGATTTTTTTCTTCTTTTTCAAATTTTCGTTTTTATTTTCATTGTTTGTGCGGTGCTGTGCCGTCCTGTGCTTTCTCTTTCGTACATACCAAAAAAAAAGAAAAGAAGTATATACGTACGTACATGCATAGATGCGGCGTCCGGGTTGTTTTTCCTAAATGGAGCATATGGACCTCTCGGCATATATTTGCAACTCGCGTGTTCGCACCTAACTGACCGTCTGTTCCGTTCTTTCTTTCCTCGTGAACGAGCGTAGCGGGCGGAACCGCCCGCTACGCGAAGCGCCTTGTATATGATATCGTAGAAAAGCTTGATGTTTCGACCATATCAATGCAAACACGTGCGCCGTCGTTCTTAGTTACCATGTGTCGTTGCCTGGTCGCTTACACAGTACGAGAAGCCGGGGAATCAGTTATTCTACTCTACACCCCCATGGCTGGCTTCATCCCCATACTGCGTACTACTGCTGTAGCCCGTCAGGAGCCTGGCGGAGCGACAGATAAGGCGCACCGCATCGCCGTGGCACAGGATACAATCATGTCCGGAAAGCGTTTGTGTATTAATAATTAATACCTGGTAGGAACAACCGAACGATCCTTACATTTCCAGACAGATTGATTGATGTACAGTAGTACATTTCACACTGGCCCAGAATCTGCCGAACATTTCCAAGGTTGTGTTTAGTGTATGGGGTTTGTGGATTCCGGGTGAGGGTATGGAAGTCTTACAGAACTTACAAAAGTTCAAGGTACGGGTATGGACGTCTCACAGAACTCACAGAAGTTCCGGGTAGGTAGGTACACGACTGTTGTCCCCGTACCCAAACCCGCACTCGGGTATTTTCAAAACGGCATACAAGTACCCTGTGGATTTTGCCCCGGCTATTGCGGCACGAGCGTAAACAGAACCTACAGAACTCCCGGTACGGGTAGTACCTGGGAAAGTACTTCGGGTATGTACGCTACAGAACATAACCTTGCACTTGCATAAGTTCCGGGTACGGGTATGGAGGTCTTCCAGAACCATCAGAAGTTCCGGATATACAGGTACACGAATGCTCTACCCGTACCCGTATATACCCGCACCCAGGTTTTGTTTAAAGGGCGCACCCGTACTCCGGGTATCGTGCCAAGGGCGTACAGAACTTACGAAAGTCCGGGTAAGGGTGGGTATAAATGTCGTACATACATCGTAACTTACAGAAGTTCGGGCACGAGTAATACCCGGGAAAATCCCCCGGGTATGGTTCTGTACGTACCCTACAGATGGGATATTCGAAGAGTGCACAGATGATCCCAGTACCTAGGAGTACAGTAAAGTATGCCCGAGAGAACATGCTTCAGGTATTTTGTGTACTCGCAGCACTTGGGGAATGTATGTACTGCGGGATAGCGCGAGTGCTCGCAGTATTTCGGGGTTCTGTACTATGAACACTCATACTGCCATACTCGCAGTATTTCGGGCTTCAATACTGCTGTGGAAACATTTCAGGGTTGTACTGCGGGTACTGCCAAGTACTGGCAGTATTTCGCCCGTTGGTACTGCGAGTACTGCAAGTACTCGGACTACCGAAATACTCTAAATATGAGCAGTATATACTCGAAGTATGAATTATACTGCGACCATCTGTGCACGTTCGATAATTTCATCCCTCATTAGACCTATATAATGCACAAAGCGTTCACGGATAGTCCCACAAGTCGGAGTTGGAGCAAATTACTTTGGGGGGGGGGCAACTGGAGAAATTAATAAGAGTATCGGGAGCAGTATATACTTGCGAGTACTCGCAGTATTTACCGGTTCAATACTCTCGATACTCTGAGAGCTCCGAGTATGTCGGATGCTTTTGCTGCGTGTACTGCTAGTACTCGGGGGTTTCGTGCTGCTCATACTCCCAGTATTCCCAGTACTCGGAGTACGCAGTGTGCTCGATACTCCGAGTAGACTCCGAACGCAGGTACTGCTGTGGAAGACTAATAATCTCTCCCTTGGTTCTGTCTCGGAGCAGCAGCACGCGATTTTGGGGTGATCGTTGAACCTTGCCGGCACTTCTACTACCTGCTACACTGCGTAACTCGAGCCGGAATTTGATGAGGCCGAAAAGTTATGCTCTCACCTATCCGGATCCGCGAAGAACATGAGAAACACGGCGAAGCCCAAGACCAACACGTTCACCCCCATCACCACGACGATGTCCGGCATGTTGCTACGCAGCGGGTCAATCCGTGGGAAGGTCGTGTGTCGTGTGAGATGTGGAGACTGGAGACCAATTAGAAAGCAAAATAATCTCGCACTTTTTCCGTCTCCGCTTAACTACCAGTTACGTCGGATGGCAGGTGTAGGGAGTTCGCTACCCCGGTACGCTTAGAACCTGGCGTTGGGATCGGGCGATGTCCTTGCAGACAGCACGACACAACAGACAAAACACAAACACGTCTCCTTGGGATCGTTGACGGACATTTTTCACCCCGCTCATATAAGGCCAACCATCGTTCTGGAAACCTATTTTCGCAGAAAAACAGAAAGGCCAAAAGGAGAAACGATCGCAGCTACATTCCTGTCGGTGCCTCTGGTAGATCGAAGCCTGTAGGAGGCGGTGAAGGCATCAACACCCAGGTGCGGTTTGACGATGATACCCTGCGACGATCTACACTCGCAACAGACGTTTCTCGCTCCGGGGTTGGTGGTTTGGACGCCCTCTCTCGGCTGTGTTTTCTACGTTTTCTGCTGGAGTATCTCCTATCCTCACATGCCACAATAGTCAATAGATACCTGGTACCTGGTACATGTTAAGATTCAACCATCTGAGCCGTTGCCAACTGATAGCTCAGATATTGTCGTCATAGGTTCCCCACCCGGACACCAGACAGCCCCTCCTCACGTGCACACTCGTGAACACTGCTATCCCGTTGTTCGGTCGCCATACTCTTGGTGCGTCCTTGGTGGTGCGTGTAAGGGCCTGATCCACCAGAACACGATGACGCGCTTGCGTTTATTCACAGCTGCACAGACGAAGAGCCCAACAAGAGACAAAGCGAAGTCCTTGCACTTACAGAAGATTTCCAGCTTTTGTATGCATGTGTAAAGTGTAAAGGCCGCGGTGCTCCAGCAACAATGCAAGCAGGTTGCTGCTACTGCTATCGTGCTGCCGTGTTGGCGTGCCCATACTCCCTCGTATCACGCGTGTAGGATTTGCCTTGAGAGCGCCCGTCCAAAGTATCACACCCCCTCCCCCCGCTTCCTGCTCCTCTTCCTCCTCTTCTCGTTTGAACTGGGTTTCCCGACGATCACCATCAGCGTCCAGCACATTCTACTGCTATTAATACGCAAACATGAGCAAGCTCGCGGAGCCATCTGGCTGCAACACGGTGAGAGGATGTGCGCTGCACGGATATTTAATTCGTAGGTGCACCACCTCGCTGTGTGTACGTAGGATAGGAGCAGAGGAGAGCCCAAACGCACGTGCGTATTAATATCAAATATCAGTCTATACTACGAGTACTGCTGTTGTACTACTGCATCGCTGTGGTCACGAAGACGGCATATATGTCGTGGGCATCGTTATTGTGGATACCTTCTCTCCCCCGCCACGCCATACCCACCACAGAGCGTGTTCGTACGTTGCATACAAAGCGCCTTCGTACAAGGCGTTGCGAGAGAGAGAGAGAGAGAGAGAGAGAGAGAGAGAGAGAGAGTCTTACGATGCCGACGGCATGGCGTCTTCGTGACCAGTACGTAAATGATACCAGGTACCAGGTAGTGACTATTATTATTTATATTAATAGTAGCACCTTGTAGGAGCAACAGCAGCAGTAGTATACAAGTATGAAAAAAAAACGAAAATGAAACCGAAGCTGCGAGATCTCCCACACGTGGGAATAAAGTGCTGGTATCAAACGGGAAGTAGAGAAGAAGCAAACAGCTTAATTAAAGTATGTACGTCGTATATATTATACGTCGAGAATTTCGTTGGTAGTGGTACTCGTATGTACCCACTTACGTACAAGTACGTACGAGGTTCCGAAAAAAATTACGTTTTCGTATAATAAACTGTACCAGGTAAATAATAGTACGAGTCACACACCAGCAGGTGTTTAAGGTGGCGCTGTTCTTTCTATGCTGATATTAATACGAAGTACAAGGTCCCCCTCCGGGACGTGCTGCGTAGGGGAGTGGCGCAAGAAATAATACTCGTCGTTTGAAATACCTGCACACCTGTCTGTTTAGAACTACGTTGACTGCATCCAGCCATCATTAACGTGAAGAACACACACACACACATTTTTTTGAGGGTGGACTATATGTACCGCTGTTTGTGGATTTTTTTATTATTATTTTTCTCATCCCATTCATTATCTTCGCACATCTTATTCTCTCCTTCCAACTCGTAACTCAGATCCGGGGTCACATAGCAGGCCCTTCTACCCCCTTCCCGCTACGGTACGTGCCTTCATTTTTATCGCGAGAAGATTTCAGCCTTTTCTTCCCTCGTCGACTCGCATCGAATTGTGCCTACCCACGCTGCAAGGCGCTCTCAACAATTGAATCCTTTTTTATTTTTATTTTTGCAAATAAAGCCAAAGTCCGACCCACCTGGGGCTCGAACCCAGGACTCAAACGAGTAAAATTCGAGGTTAACCACTTGAACCACCGGGGCGACCGGCATGGTGTGGGATTGTTACTATTACGGGGGACCATAGTTCATACCTGGTACGAAGGACCTATGGTATACCTGGTACATAAGAACCTACATATTTAACTATTTTTACTAAAAATATTTGATCCTATTAACTACCTGGTATGGTCCCCCGTAATACTACAACTATAATATTGAGGGTATACGGGTAGTAAGTGGATATTGATCCTGAACAGTAGTGACTCGCGGCGATCAATTCAGTGCTTGCGGCTCAAACGCAAGTACAAAAAGTTGCGCGAGGTCGTGGTTGCGACATGATACTTCGTGACCGGCTGAATAAAATCCAGCACAACATACAAAATATATTCCCGCAAAATAAAAATAAGGATAACATCGAGATACTGAGAGTACTCGCAGTAAATACTCCTCGCGGTACATATTCCCGAAATACTGCCAGTGTTTCAAGTATTCGAATTGCCCCCAGCGAAAGTAATTTGGTCCAACTCCCACTCGTCGAACCATCTGTGAGTGATTTGTGCCGAACAATGGGCCTGAGAATTGTCGACACGGTGCACAGATGGTCGAAGTACAATACTTCGTACTATTACTAAACATATTGAGAGTATTTCGATACGAACACTATTAATACCAACGGACGAAACACTTGAAGTGTACCTGGTACTTGCATTACCCGCATCAGTACATAACCTCGAGATACTTGAAGCACTCATACTGCGAGAAAGCACGAAGTACCTACACAGCAGTAGTATTGTCTCGAATATATTTTGTCCCAAGTATTGGGAGCAACTACAGTAACTGTGAAAGGTTGGGGTATATGTACGCACGCCACACATGAGCGCGCCCAAACCCCGCGGTCTTCCTTGCGTAAAAACACACAACTTGTAGTGCGTATAAATAGTGCCTGGTAGGTCAGAAAAGCAAGGTGGATGTACCGGTACAAAAATAAAAGGAAAGGTGAAAATTCAAAAGAATCGTGGATGGTGAGAGGTCGAACCCCGGTAACGCATACCAGTATAGAATCAAGTGCAGGTCATCACACTTATCACCGACTGCACATGTTCCGGTATGTTTTTTTTCGTCATGTAAAACCCATTGCAGGATCTTTTAGAGTATATCTTGTACTGCTGTAATGCCATGCTATAAGATACGGCAGCAGAGGATACGCGTTCTGCGACAAAGGAACGTGTACTGCTGTGCTCTTTCAGCTGGCTCTAGGGCCTATCGGTCAGCAGTACGCAGGACACACAATAGTTCGTAACTACTCCTGCAAGTAGTTTTGTACGAATGCTGGTGTACACGATGCTACGACCGATTGGTTGTACAGGACTATTAATAGACGAATGTACACGATCCAGGATCCAGGGATCGGTATGGAGCAAAAACTGCCGGTCACACACAGCAGCAGGTAGGTATGTATGTGCATAGGCCAAATGCCGATGACAACAACAAACAATACTATAGTATTGAGAGGTGCATGCGTATAGTATGCTGCCTACTTCTACTGTTGGCGCACTGTGCCGAGCACAGCTGGAGCAGTGGCATTGTTGGATCACAAACAGCAACACGCAGCGGCAGAAGAAGCAGCAAGGAGAGAGGTGATGATGATACAGGTTACCTGGTACGCCAGCCTGGGTTTGTACGTAAAAAAGTATCAAACAAAAATATGGTACTTGGAAAGGCAGATGGTGAAATGCGGACGGCAGGCTCCGACAAACACAACGAGCCACAGCAATACTGCGCATATGGGTGTGTCACACACGCACGGCGAGTGGGCGGCAGCGTTGGATCGATGGGGTCTGCGATTGTCTGGTGTGTATACCTGGTGTGAAGAAAACAGACGACAATTTACCGATACGTACGTACGAAACAAGGCCTCTCGTATCGAAACCAGGGAAATCGTCTTATCCACTACCACCGAAAAAAAAACTTTGAGCGTCTGCCACACGCTCAAGAGTGCACGGATCGCGCCGAGACCTGAACCAATGTGTCCGGCCGGGCTTCATGTGCCCGAGCATTCGGTGTTTTTTGGCCGAAAAGTGTTTTGTACGAAGAGAAAAGTTAGCAAAAGTACGAAAATTTGACAAACATATGTACATATATTAATGTTATATTCATACCCGTAGCTCTCTTTATCATATCATATCGGACGTAGACGAGCTGCTTAGAAGTACTCCTAGGATATATAAATCCGTCCAACCGTGTACCTGGTACCTGGTTCCAGGTACCGCACATACAACACGCAAGATGACACCCCTCCCTAGTCTACATCGATACTCGTAGGACGACTTTTCCGAGCAAACCAGGCGGGTATGTACACCAGGTTCATCCAAAAATAATGGTGGCTGTGGAAAAAACATCTCGTCGAGATCTTCCCAAACTCAAAATACAAAATGAAAAGACGCATCGCTCGGCGTTTGCATGCGCCTTCCTCGCTGTCGAAGAAAACAGCTTGGAAATTCGTCCTAGGGTGTGTTTTTTTATCACCCCCGTGTGATGCGGTATACGCACCTACTCGTAAGACTCTCGCATAGATATATAGATCTGTCATATATACGAACAGGCACGGAGTGCGGAGGCTTTTCTCGGGAACAAATACTCATCAAGCAGCTTGCAAAATTTGGAGGTGTTGGTATCTCACATCAAATCTGACGACGTACTCTCTATATACATATCCACCAGCACAGGAGGGATCGTTTGATTTATGTGTAAAGTTAGTTCAGCAAATGAAGATTGTGCCCGCTGGGGCACCAGGTATGATAGGATACCATTCTCTGAACACGCCCCGCGCCTTTGCTGGCCACGTGTGCGAGGCGAAAGGCTACTAATGTAGGGTCATAGGGTCCGTCTGGTCCCGCGGATGAGAGTCCCGGCTCGCTCGCACAACAACGCCAAGTATAGCAACGCACACCCATTCGCGCAAGCACGTATGGCACGTACGCACGCCCGCCCACCGAATTTGAAATTTGAACAAAAATTAAGTGATTTAGCCAAAAATAGGTATACCCGGTATATTTTGGGCCGAAAAAGGTACACCCTAAAACCAAGAACAAATCACACCCCAGGAGCCCGGGGATTGGCCAGCTTCACATCGTACCCGATTTTGGCTAGAAAGGGTCAGGTACACCTGGATTTGTCTACTTTGTTTAGCTTCCAACTGTTTTTGCAGAATTATGAGCCAATCAGGGGGCATACGTACAGTGTCTCATATACGCCCTAGACGAAGACATCACTACAATACGGGTACGCACATATGATACGACCCACCACATCGACATTTCCTACGAGTGATACACTCGTGTACAGCAAGCACGATGGACACATCAGTCCGCAATTCGTCTGCCACACCTCGCGTCGATGTGGGCTTCCTTTAATGAAATAGTACAGCAAAGGAAGTTCGTACCGCCGTGTGCGAGCGATTCCTCGAGGATGATCGAGGCTTCAAAGCTGGCTACGGGGGAGGACGCCAGAAGCACTTTTGCGGTGGCTCACGAGGTGTCTTCCCATTTTAATGCCGGTGCTGATGCCGAAATAGTACGGGTAACGAGCGGTTTGCCTCGAATTAAGCCCGATACTACTGTTGCTGTACGCATGCTAATGATATGGCCACACAAAGATGTCAGGAGACAGCATTTTCGCCCCTTGACAGACCGCAAGTTACTACGCAAGAGTGAGTGTGATCACGAAATCACTCGAAGCATTCACATACGAATTATCTGGTATACATCCTCCAGAATGCTCGCTACTTCTCATGCGCAAAACAAAACATGTTTCTGTGATTTTTTTATGGCCAAAACCACGGCATGTATGTGGCATACCAGGTACCAGGTACGTTTTTTTAACCTTTTTTTCAGTATGTAGCTGTATTTGGACCAAATGGAACAGGTATACCTGTTTTTGGCTTTGTACAAATATAAAACTGTCCTTCGGTATTTCGTTATTATTGACAGGGGTTTCCTCTCGCTCTCCGGGGCAGAAAAAAAAAAAAAAAAATGCCTTACCTCGACGTCTCGACCCTTGGTCGTCTCGGGGGCCGGTGCCGTTTCATGGTCAAACCAATCCCCACCGTTATCAATTGTCAACGAACGAATGGATCATGGATACCTACCTGGTGATGAATAACGGAGTAATCAATAATCAACGTATCTACAGCAGTATAGACATGCCGGTCGCCCCGGTGGTTCAAGTGGTTAACCTCGAATTCTACTTGTGTGAGTCCTGGGTTCGAGCCCCAGCCCAGGTGGGTCGGACTTTGACTTTATTTTCAAAAATAAAAAGGATTCAATTGTTGAGAGCGCCTTGCAGCGTGGGTAGGCACAATTCGATGCGAGTCGACGAGGGAAGAAAAGGCTGAAATCTTCTCGCGATAAAAATGAAGGCACGTACCGTAGCGGGAAGGGGGGAGAAGAGCCTGCTATGTGACCCCGGATCTGAGTTACGAGTGGGAAGGAGAGAGAGAAAAAGATGTGCGAAGATAATGAATGGGATGAGAAAAAAAAAAAAAAAAAAAAAAAAGCATGCCGCCGTTCTGTGTGTAATTTTTTTTATACAAAAGCTGTGAGATCGAGGATTTCGCCGAAAGTCATGTTCGCAAGCTGTGTGTGATGGGTTCGATCGCTCCTAGGTTTTGTATGGCCTCGTGCAGGATATACATCCAGTATGTGGGGAAGATAGAATCTGGAGCTGCAGAATTCGAGGAGTGTGTGTTGTGTCTATATTGGGAAAATGGGTTCGAATTTTTCCGATGTATGTATCGTATCAACATGAGAGCTTCGGGTTATAAAGCGCCAAGCATGTACTCGTACGAAGCAGTCGTAGACCAATCGTATGAACTGCTAGTGAAGCGCCAATGAACTTGGAGCGGGGTTCGGCCTATGTACGTAATCTATCGTTCTCACTCATTTGGGAAAATCGAGGGCGTTTTTTTGTTCTGTTCTCTTTCTTTCGACTACATTCCTCCGGGGGCAATACATTCTTTTGATAGGTAGGTCGTCAGAGTACCAGTACCAGTGACTCAGTCAAATGGCTCGCCAGTCCGAGGCCTTTTCGAGGACTCAAGTCCTCAAGGAACCTGGGGGGCTGAAATGTCCCGCCAGTCCATACCTGCGGGCTAAAAGGACTGAGTCCCACCGGTCCACAGAGTGCCTGAAAGCTAAAAGGACCGAGTCCCCCCAGTCCACAGGGTACCTGAAAGCTAAAAGGACTGAGTCCCACCAGTCCACAAGGGTACCTGGAGGCTGAAAGGACTGAAATCCACCAGTCCACTGTGGCTGAAAGGGCTGGTACCTGGCAGACTGGTACTCTGACGATCGTCGAATTTTTCATTTTCACAATCACTCCACACGTGTGGACAGATAGATCACGATCTACAGTAGTAGAATTCATCTAGATCCTCTATAATCCGAAGCTACCGTTGTGATATGTTGTTACGTGGAGAAGGAATCTGTGCAGCATACTCAGATTAATCTCAGGAAACCTGTCCTAGACCATGCAGCAGGTTGTTCGGCTCCCACCCCCGGCATCATGAGCTCCTGCTGCTGTGGATCATACAGATCATAAATCCATCTATCTGTGCCCTGAAATAGTTAGATCATGAAGTGCGAATGATCTGTACATGATGTGTCCGACACGTGAATCACTCTTTTTCTGGTACATAGTGCCCTTTTACGCCGCCAGTTCTCGTCTCTTCTGACTGACATCGGCCGTGGCCGCCTCTGCCCCGCCCTCCTCCCGGGCGGGTTCTACTTGTCACCGCAGATTGGCAGCGTCAGCTTTTTCTTCGGCCTCCTGGGTGGTACGGGATGCACCATCGTCATCAAGGCGAGTGTAACGGCATCCTCTCTCTCTTGTGTGTGTGTTTTCCCCCACTCTCGCCGGAAACATGAGCGACTTGTTGAATTTATCTCACACGTCAAAGGGGAGTTATATTTCCGGCCATACTGGTTGTTTTTTCAAGTATAAACATGAAAAAGAAGAGAAAATAAACGAAGCGGTGATATCAAAATTTTACTCTAAAGCTCGTTCATCTTTTTTTGGAAGCTTGGTGTGATAAGTCGATCGCGCGTTCTACGGGATGTGTACGTAGGGTTTTTAGAGTTGTCTCGTACAAAAATAGTACGGGTTTGAAATGAGCGAAAACGCTGGTACCTACTATTAATAGTACCTGGTACGCCATAAAGGCGACTGCTGCAGATACGGTATGTAGATTGCTGCTAGATTATTATAGCCGTGAGATCGAGAATGTTGTCGTCGAAACTCAGTTTTTTTGCAAACTGTATGATACACGTGTGATGTTTCGATCGCAGCGTGTGCTCGTATACATGAGGTGTACGAGTAAATATTTTTACTTGCGGTAATAGTATGATGTGTGACCTCATGCGAGCCTCATAAAATGCGACTCCGCACATATGTACTGGTATATACATGAGCCTGGTGCATACAATGCGGCCGTCTGCGTGCGGGTTTTTAGTGTCTCATCGAATGAAAATCATCAAAATCGGTTGGTATATGTATACCGAAAACTCGCATATATTGTCAACATCGGCTCATCAACCGGTAAACCCACAATATCGGTTATGTATATACCGAAAACGCGCATCTATAGTCAGCACCGGCTCATCAACCGGAGAACCATCAAAATCGGTTGGTATATACCTGGTATGCCGAAAACGCGCATATATAGTCAACACCGGCTCATCAATCGGAAAACCATCAAAATCGCTTCGTATATATATATACCGAAAACGCGCATATATAGTCAACATCGGTGCATCAATCGGAAAACCATCAAAGTCGATTGGTATACATGTATATATGCTGAAAACGCACATAGTAGTCAACATCAGGTCATGAACAAAGGAAAACCATCAAAATCGGTTGGTAGATATACACCGAAAACGCGCACAATAGTCAACACCGGGTCATGAAAAAAATAAAACCATCGAGATTGGTCCTTGTATTTTCCGAAAACGCGCAGGTGATGTACCAGCTGCCGGCGCTTGACTCCGAGGGAAATATTCGCCACTTCGAGAAGCCGCTGTTCCTGACATGCATGATGTTCGTGGCCATGCTGTTAGCCTTGCCCATCTACTACATCCAACAGGTGACTAACCGCGCCGTTGTGGTAGCGGTGGAGGCGGTGGTGTTAATGGTGGTGTAGGTTGTAGTGGTGGTGGTAGTGGTAGTAGGGTGGTGGTGGTAGTAGTGGTGGTGGTGGTGGTGGTGGCGGTGCCACCTTACGTAGCTGAAGGTCGCCCCCACGTTCGCTGGCCGTACGTACTACTGTAGTACCTACGGATTGCCTCAAGCTCACGTTGTGCGGGGCTCCGGCGGTTTCTAGTTGTCATCAGAAGTTTCGTCGGAACGCAGGTAGTTTTGGTAGCGTGTAGATACTGTATTTTGTTTTATCCACGACGGCTATTCTCTCGCCCTTCTTCGTGCTGGCAGCAGCGAGGCAAGAACTGCAGCAGCAGTACTACTGGGGGATTTGAGTGAAATGTCTGGAGAAATACCTTGTAGAGAAGAGGGTCATTACGCCTTTACTGACATTCGGCTAAACGGCTCGAATAACGGGTATCATATGCATATGTGTTTTGACGCGTGGTGCAACGACCGGGCATTACATACAGCAGGTGTTTGGCCAAACTACTTCTGACTGACGGGACGCTCGACTGAGGGTCGTTGTTACCGGAGAGTTTTTCTTCCAAAAATTCTAAAAATTCAATTTTTGGAAATTTGTTTCGAGAGACGGAGGCGTTCTGTCACGATTTTGTAAAACTTAGCGAAGGGAAAAATATCAGAAAAGTTAAATTTGATATATTTGGAAAAACAGAATCGGGAAATTCTGGGAGATGAAAAAATTGCGCGAAAATACACCTAGAAATTCTGGAAACTCTGTGTCAGAGTACCAGACCTCCAGGCGCCAGTCCCTTTAGCCTCCAGGTACCCTGTGACTGGAGGGACTCGGTCCTTTCAGCCCTTAGATACCCTGTGAACTCTTGGGACTAAGTCCTTTCAGTCCTCAGGTACCCTTAGGACCGGTGAGACTCAGTCCTTTCAGCGTTCAGGTACTCTGTGGACTGGAAGGGCTCAGCCCTTTTACCCTTCAGGTAAGCTGTAGTCTGGAGGGACTCAAGTCATTTCAGCCAGCAGGTACCCTGTGGACTGGTGGGACTCAGTCCTTTCAGCCCCCCAGGTACCCTGTGGACTGATAAGACTCAGTCGCTTCAGCTGCGCCGGGTTCCATGAGAACTGAGTCCTCGAAAAGGACTCGGACTGGCGAGCCGTTGACCGAGCCCCGAGGGCTGGTACTGGTACTCTTGCGACCTCTGAAACTCTGGAAAAAAATATCTCCGATAGTGACGGCCCGGAGAAACTGCCCAACTATCGTTGGAACACTGCAGTTATTATTTCACAATAATATTCGTTACATACCTTCACCCTTTTAGGACCCCAGTCCCGTTTTGGGGACAAACTACTTATAATTTGAGTGCTTTGTTCCCACATTGTTGTTGTTCTCACATTAACTCTCTGACGAAGGAGTCCGTGGTCACACAAAAGGTGCTGGAGCCCTAGGAAGATCCGAAAAACGAAAAAAAAACGAAAATTCGGCTGCCTCAAAATACACGAGACGAAGAAAGCGCACACGAGCTAAAACCAATGTGCAAACTGAACTAACATGGCCACGGGTATATCCTCTCAACTATAACATAGAGTACCCCCGTTCCCACCACTAACCAACTCGTGGCTGCTGACTACAGCGGATGCTGTCTGAAGTGCTGCCTGCACCGTACGAAACGCACGGTAGTCGTGAAAACGAAAGAAGAACACACCTGCCTGCTATCTGGAGTGCTGTCAGAGTGAAGACTCGCGGATATGCAGTGAAAAAAGGAGCAATCGAACCTTACTACCACACGAATATCAACGATCGCTATCTCTTCCTGGATTGTCTAACACATAAAGGTGCAGCACAGTTATGGTACCACGCCCCTGATAATTGCGTAGGTTATTCCCCATGAAGGGTATACAACTCGTTAAACTACAAAGACCAGCAGTGACGACGTTAATAACAAGTACCGGTAGATACTATTCTGCCTCGTGAAAAACAATACCACCAGGAAAAAACAAACTATGACCGCTTCTCTCGTGATGATGGTGTGCGCGCAGATCATGGGTCTCCGTGCACCGTCTTCCTGCCGCTCTTCATGGCCGCCTCATCGCCTTGGCCCAATCCACCCGCTCCTTTGCGCGTGCACTCGTTGCCATTCCCTTCCAGTCGATTTCCTTTCTCCGTCATCCTGAAAAACAAAATGCTCCTCGCACTTACTTGCGGTTCTGATCTGAAAAATAAAAATTCTCGCGCAGGGGGAGGTCAATCCGTCTCTTCCCCGCACGTCGACGCTCAGTCTCCCTCCTCCCTCGTCGTCGAATCCAGCCTCCTACCGGCGCAATAGACTGTGCCGTAGTGTGGCCTGTGGTGGCGCCTGCCTCCGCGTACGGACACCCCGATTGAGCATTGCTGCTCTGCCGCAGCTGCCTAAAAAAGACGCGCGAATCGTAGGTCTCCGTGCCTGACGCACCACGTACGACCCAACTCTACTGCCGCTTGAGCCTCGCGGCCACAGGCAGCAGCAAGAAGGTATCACTCCTTGAGGGTGAGTCCGGCCTTACACCCGCCAGAAAGACCTACCCCACTCGCTATAAGCCTGATAGGGCATGCCTCGCAGCATTCCTTGCCGAGGCAGCGAGGGGAACGGACGTAAATATGGGAGTGCGGTGCTAAAAAGGGTGGAATGCTACAAAAGGCGACCGTATTGTCCATGATGGGATAAAGTTTTCGTTTTATTGTCATTATCATTTATTTTATATTCTACCTGGTATTTTTTTTTCGAGGAGGGGTGAGGTGTATATACATAAAAGCTCCTCAAGTGCGGTGCCTCATAAAATATGTATAACCCTAGTACATTCCGCTGCACGCGTCTTCTGTTGGAATCCTATTTATTTCTATATACTCATACTACCGTCCCTCGCGTTTCGTTTCGTTTTTTTTTTTTTCACCTGTGAAAAATCTGGGGAAAACGGAGCAGCTACTCAAGAAGCCCGAGGAACGCGCTCCCAAGGTCTCCAACCGCGTCCTGTGGTGGCTTGTGGTGCCTGCGGTATTTGACCTCGCGGGGACGAGCTTGTCACAGACCGGTCTGCTGTTCACCACGGTCAGCTACTACCAGCTGCTGCGTTGCACCGTCATCGTCGTGACGGCCTTCCTCAAGGTGATTTTGATTGGTCGGTTGTTGTTGTTGTTGTTTTTTTTTTTTTTGATCTTCCTTGGAGATCTGGGTAAAAAAAGCATACGCCCAACACAACGTTGGTTGTTTTGTTTTGGTTGGTCGGTTGGTCGTTGTTTTCTTCTGATTTTGGTTGTTGGGTGATTGATTGTTCGGCGTCTGGCGATCACACGCGTGAGTCCCAACGAGTACCTGCGAGGCAAACCCATTAGTACGGGGGACCTTAGTAAATAGGGCCTACGGTACTCACAAAAACCTTATCTATTTACCCATTTTTACTAACAACATTTGGTCCTATTTACTATGGTCCCCCGCAATACCAAGGGATACAAATTGTCCCGACCTTGATCTTAACCTTTTACGGTATTTGACAAGAATTTGGTCCGCACCAATTTTGTTAGGTTTCTTGTACCAGGTATGTATGTGTGACCACAACCCGTGGATCTGTTCCCCACCCAAAAGAATACCAGGTAAATAGGTTTTAAAGTGACATTTTTGCCACTTTTTGCCGCAACCTTCGGAAAAAATCAAGATTTTTGGTGGGGTGGGGTCATTTTTATACTGAAACAGACCACAAGGGACGCGACCAACTTGATTCCAACCAAATTTCTTTGCAGGCACCTTATTCGATTGATTGGTTGATCGGTTGGTTGCTTGTTGCCTTGGTTTATGATTGTTATTTTATTTTATTTTTCGGGGTTTAGGTTGTGACGTGATTGGTTGGTGGTTGGGTGGTTTGTAGGATGATTGGTTGTTTGGAGGTTGGTTGGTTGTTGAGGGCTTGGTTGCTTGGTTGTTTGGGTGATGGGCTGCATGGGTTATTCGATTATTGCTTGTTAGATTATTAGTTAGTGGTTGGTTGGCTGTTCGGTGATTAGTTATTGGTTGGTGATTTGGCTGTTTTTGGTGATTGGCTGGTCGGTAAGCTGGTTGTTGGGTCGTTATTTGGTGAGTTGGTTGTGTTGTGGATGGTTGGTGATTGTATATTTAGTGATTGGTTGATGGTTGGTTCGCGAAGTTGGTTGTTTGCTCGGAGGGTGGTTGTTGGGTGCAATGGCAGTCGGGGGAATTGGTTGGTTGTTGAGTTGGCTGTTGGGCGATTGGTTGTTCGGTAGCGGTTGAATGCTGTAGGCTATGCCTTTTTTTATGTCTTAGCCCGTACGATAGCTGTGGTTGTTGCGTGATATTTTGGTCGTTTCGTGGTTGGTTGTTTGGTGAGTAGTTCTTCGTTGAGTAGGTTTAGCAGTCTGGGAGAAGGGATCTTTAGGGATGTTGTTTACTTGAAAAATGTGTAGCGTGGTCCGCAATTCGGAATCGTCGTCCGCATCTGAGAAATTTCCTGGTTCGATGCAAACTCGGCGTAGCGTAGCCGTGTTTATGGCGAGTTTTGCCTCGTTTTGGCTGCGGTTTGGGGTCAGAGTTAGGGTTAGGATTAGAGTCTAGGGTTGGGTTGGGTCTTCGTCCGTACCTTGACCCCAACAGGAACCAAAACATCCCAACAGCCTACCAACCTAAAGATCCCTTCTCCCAGATTGTTAAAGGTCCTCTCTTCGTTGGATGATTTTTGTTGTTTGCTGAGTACCTGGTAGCTGTTTGTTGTTTGTAGCCGTTGATGGTGATGTTTGTGTTGATGGTGTTGCTGCTGCTGCTGCTGCGGCTCATGTTGTCGATCACGAACCGGTTCAAACCTCGTCCCCGCCCCCCGCTCTCCCGCCCCCCTCGGCGCTCAGGCGTTCGTGCTGAAGCAGCGCTTGTCGACATACATGTGGTGGGGCGTGTTTATCAACATCGTCGCGATGGTGCTGGTGTCTATCACAAACTTCATCGAGCCCGAAGACGCCCAACCCAACTCGGCCAACAACCCCATGCTCGGAGCTGTTTTCATTCTCTTGAGCTGCGTTGTACAGGCAAGTGACGGGGGGGGGGGGGGGGGGGGGGCGTTAGCGGGACTGTAAAAATCACTTGCAATGCGGAGGAGGGGTGTGTGGAGGGGGAAGGAGAGAGGGGGGAAGTTGATGTCGTCGGCGGAACTGTCAGGCTCACCTGGATTGCGGGGGGGCGGAGGATTCATGTCATGCATGGCCGTAGTTGTATGACCATAGACCCTCGCATCCCTACAATGCCGGGACGGACGCGGGGGAACGTGTGGACGGGGGGGGGGGGAGGGTGTGTGGAGAGGTGTGTAGGGGGGGGGGGGGGGGCTGGAGGGCGGGAGCGGTTCTACTTGCTGGTATACCGTTTCTATTTTTAACTCGGCAGTGCTGCTTAGTCTATACCTGGTAGGTTTATAGTGTTATTTTCATATATTAATAGCTCATTTTGTCAGTCCCCAGTGTTTGACGCTTACCACTATTGTGCGCGGCCCACCGACCTTACGAGGTCGCCCTGAAAGGGCCCCGGTTACCTGTACTACGCACGGTGATGTATCGCCCGATCGGAAATTCTGGACGGCGCGAGGTCGAGGGTTGGGGTCTGGGCAAGGGGAGATGGCAATAGAACTATTACGGGGGAACATAGTTAATAGGACCAAAAGTTGATAGTATAAATGGTTAAATATATACCTGGTAGGCTTTTATGTATACCACAGGTCCTATTAACTATGGTCCCCCGTAATAAGAGATGCTTGTGAGGAGCACATATCGATCACGCTGATGAGATCATCGAAGGCACCCTCTGCGTTGATTGTGATGCCGCCGCTTCTCTCCCCCCCCCCCTCCCTACTCCCCTTCCTCCTCGCCCTCCCCCACCCTCCCGTCCCCCCCGTCGGCACCATTAATCAAGAGGGTTGGATCACGACCTTTCTACCCGCCCTTAGACCTATGCCAATGGAAACGCGAAACCCAAAAGTTTTTTTAAACAAATTGCTTTCAAAGAACAGCCGAAAAATTCCTCGTACCGCCGCTGTGGGAAAAAAAGAAAAAAATGTTTGATTTTTTTTTCTTTTTTTCCCAACGGCTGCAGGCGGCGCAAGTTGTTTTTTCTGGTTGCAAATTGTCAACACGCTGATAAAAACCAGCTTGTGCGACGATCGACGCTCGATCTCAACATAGACTCAGCCCACGGCCAACCCGCATGGTGTCCGGCAGGACCAACGAATATAGATGACGGACTCGAAGTTATCAGGTGGATCCATGGTCTAGGGGGCGAGAGCTTGCCGGCGGCGTCCTACGGTATCCTCCCAAACCTGACAAGTCTATTTTTTGCCATTCGAGACGGATGGAGAAGTGTTGTCTTCTGTTTTGTGCACACCAGCGGCCAATTGTTTTTTCATCATACGCCTGGTCAGCTCCCGCCACAGGACACCGGCCATGGTGTGAAGACGGTGACCCTAGGGTGGGGCAGAGCCCCTAACGAGCGCACTCTGTTCAGAATTCATGACGCAGTCGTTGGTTTTGTCGATCGATGTCTGTCAAGGACTCGGAATCTCGCCGCTTCGAACCAAAGATCGGCCTAAGTTTTTCTCAAGCCAATGTTGGCCCAACATCGGCCCCAGATTTGCTTTTTTCGGGCTTTTCCAAAAGTTTGGGACTTTTTTTTTTTTCTAAACGTGCCCATAGGAAGCGTGTTCTAAAATATTCTTGAGATTATCTTTGAAATTCAACTTTTTATTGGTACTTCGCTTTCCCATTGGCATAGGTATTACCTTTCTTTTACTCTTGGTGTTTTGTTTTTTGTTCGTTTTATTTGCCGGAGTGTCGATCGGTGGTGGGTGGGTTCACAGGAAAGCCAGTACTCGACTGCCTTCCCCCCCGCCCCACCTGCTCCTCACACCCCCCTTCCCGTTGGCACAATGCACAACAGTTCAATCGCAACCGCCTACTTGGCGTCTATCTGCCCTGCTGCCTTTTGTTTCGTTTTTCGGGTTTCTATTTATTTTCGTCATTTTTGTTTCGACATGTCGATGGGTTTCACAGGGAAGCCAGTACATCTTCGAAGAGAAGGTCATGGCCGTCGACAACGCCCCCCCCCTGATCGTGATCGGGATGGAGGGCCTTTGGGGCACGCTCATCATGCTCCTGATATTCCCCATCGCGGCGGCGCTTCCCGGGCGAGACATGGGCTCGATCGAGAACACAGCGGACTCATTCTACATGGTCTCGCAGAGCAGCGCCATTCAGGTATGTTGTTGTTGTTGTTGTTGTTGTTGTTGTTCTCACATTAACTCTCTGACGAAGGAGTCCGTGGTCACACAAAGGTGTATATATACATATATTGCATACGTATGCTTGTCAATTTTTCATACTTTTGCCAACTTTTCTCTTCGTACGAGCACTTTTCGGCAAAACAGTACGTACTCGGACACGGGAAACCCGGCCGCACACATCGGTCTGGGTCTCGACGCGATCCGTGCACGCTGAAGCGCGTGGCGGGCGCTCAAAGTTTTTTTTTACACCGGGAATGGATAAAACGATTTCCCTGGTTTCCGTACGAGAGGCCTTTTTTTGTACGTACGTACCGGTATAATAATGTTGTCTGTTTGCTCCCCTAGTAAATTGGCTCTCATGAGCTGTGAATATATATATATGTATTTATATACCAGGTATATTTGTTGTTTTTCTGTTCGTATTGCGATCCCCTCGGTTTCGGTTGCAACTCTTACAATGTATACGCCCATGTAGACACACGTGTCTGGTGCACACTTATGTTCGCTGACTTCATTTTTTCTTCTTGTTCTGAGGTGTGTAATGTACTCCATTCAGTTGTGCGCCACAGCTGTACTCTGTTTCATTTTTTCCCGAGGTGTTCTTCCATCCTTATCATGTCTGTAACTTCGCTGACTATAAGTCGCCGACAAACTATTACTTGGCTGACTATATGCCACGGAGTAGAGTTTATTACTTCCTTAATATAAGCCGCCGACTAGTTATTAGTTGATTGAATGTGAGTCGCCGACTAGTTAATAGTTAGCTGACTATGCCGCCGACTGCGTATGAGTTGGGTGACTATAAGCCGCCGACGAGTTAAAAGTTAGCTGACAATAAGCCGCTGACTAGGTATTAATTGGCTGACTGTAAGCCGCCGAGTAGTTAGTAGTTGGATGACTGTAAGTCGCCGACTAGGTACTATTGTATAGTTGGCTAGATCTAGTTGCGTAAGAAAAAGTGCCGAATTCTGCATTCTTGTATTGTGTATTGGCTCTGGCGCGTTTGCTGTGACTCGGATTGTGCTTTTTGTTATGAGAGTTAATACCTTGTGAAATGTCAGTTAGTTGGCATCCTTCTCCACACCCAACAAATAAGCAGTCACACCCAACTATTAGTACCACGAAGTCCGTCTAAGTAGCCCACAGCCACAGCCCTATCTAGTTTTCTCCAGGAAGTCTGTCCTGTGACCACACGGACTAGATTTTCGGCGATGGGTCCCCCTGAGGACAACAATAAGAACAACAACATACGTACTCGGATGCACTTTTTTTTGCTTTTCGTTCTCCGTCGTGATGATGATGCTGTTGTTGCTGGTGCGTACATAACCCTGTTACGTACTATTAATACTGCAAACACTATTCTACACTAAATCCAAGTAATTTGTGCCCAAAAACGTGGGTGCAGGCAAGCAGTTTCAAAACGACCAAAACCATCCACGAACAAGCTGGTTTTAGATTCGCGTGAAATCAAGATTTTACCCGCCAGGTACCCTGGATACCGTAGTCTACAGTGTGCGTTTGCACCTACCCGGTGTATATTTTTGTGCGTATGGGAGCAGTGCACACCTCGAGCAGACCATCTACTTATCATTCCCACTTCTTGATGATCTAGATATTCAAGGGCAGATACATTCCTGATCTGTATGGTCTAAGCTCATGTTTCCTGGGTTGGATCTGAACTCGCGCACAGGTCCTGCCCAACAAATCATAACAGCAAGATAGGATCTAGATCATCTATCTGTAGATCATCTATCTGTAGATCATCTATCTGTAGATCGTCTATCTGTACACGAAATGTCCGAGGTGTGGAACAGTGGCTCAGCGCACCTGCTGTTGGTGCTTGTGTTTGGTGCTGGTGCTTATCACAGTACGCGGCACCATTTAAGACAGTCATGTATACGTGTTGTGTTCACAGTACGCGATTCCAATTTAAGAAAAACATGTATTGTTGGGGTCACGGTACTCGACACCGTTTAAGAAACTCTTACGTGTATATGTTGGTCACAGCAGTGCGCGTAAGAAATTCGTACGTATTTTTTAGCCACAGATTTACTCGACACCATTTAAGAAACTCTTACGTACCTGGTACGTACCTGGTATTTTTTTTGTCTGTTTTGTGTCCGATATACACCAGTCTCATGTTAAGAAATGTGCGTACCTACATGTAGCGTACCGAGTAAGAACACCTTCTTAGGTGGCGTGCGGCAGTCGCATGCACCAACACAAAATTAAAAAAAAGGTCAACACACCACCATCACCAACAACTAAAGCAACACCATTACTACCGTTGATTTTAAGTACTACTGGTATGATACTAGTAATATTACGTCGTATTGGTGTCATTAACTGCTACTACTAAATGCTACTGTTCATATTTATGCTAAACAGTGAATGCTCCTTACGACGTACTATTACGGGGGGCCATAGTTAACAGGACCTATGGTACACATAAAAACCTATATGTTTAACCATTTTTACTAACAATATTTGGTCCTGTTAACTATGGCCCCCCGTAATATTACTTCGTACTACCGATCTGTGTTGTGCACCAAGCACACTGCCTTGGTTGTTTCGTTATTTCTTTGCGCACGAAGAAACTCCTGCTGACTTTGTTGACGGCGCTGCACCCTTAACAACCACACACGGCGGTTCTGTTTCCTGCACGGTTTGCTGATGCCCGCAGGCGATGCTCGTGATATTCTTCATCACGATCACGAGCTACAACATATTCTGCATCTACGTGACGGCGTACCTCAGGTACACGCGTGCTCGCTCGCTAATGCGGGGGGGGCGGGGTGGGGGGGTACTCGATAGGAGAGATGTACTCGATCTCATGCATGGCCGTAGTCGTATGACCATAGACCCTCGCATCCCTACAATGCCGGGACGGAGCATGTCGGGTTTTCACCGACCAGGCAGACATTGCTTGCACCAAGCGCGCCGTGAGGTGTCTGGCGAGTCGCATGAAGGGTGAGCTGCATCCTACTAAGAACCGCTGGTGAGGCGGACTTGCATATGGATGACAGCTTCAATGAGTTAATTTAATTTCCGGTGTACGCATTTCCAGAGACAGCAATGGGAGTACTATGTAACTGCCTCTTGGGTGCCTTACCTTGAACACTACGCGATACGATCAATTCCCTCGTGCGGAGTAAAGGTTCTTTACCTCGCACACATGATCTAACTCGACACCCAACTGTGGGCCACCGCCAAAAAAAAAAAAAAAAACGGTACCCTGGTTGTCTAGCTCACGTAGTGAGCGGCATGTTTTACAATGTCGTTGCCAATCGACACCAACCCAACCTATATAAAATAGGGGGAGTGGGGGGGGGGGGGGGGGAGTGGGGGGGGAGGTACCCTCGTCTTTATTTGTCTTTATTGATGTGGTGGTTTTAGCTGCACGGACATTTTCTGTTCGCCGAAAAAGTGTTGCACATTTTACTGTATACATAGCAGCCGCGGCAGCAGCAGCAGCAGCGGCAGCGGCAGCGGCAGTGGCACCAGCGGTGGAAACCATCTTTACCTGCAGTCTGTAGAGCTATTCTGAGCCGAGAGGTAGCCAAGTACCCCGCTCTTCTTTCCCGCCTGATCATTTTGCCTGTAGAGCTATTTCTGAGTCGAGAGGTAGCCAAGCACTCCGCTCTTCTTCCCCGCCTGATCATTTTCCCACTTGCTTCATCGAAAGTTGAACCGAATCGAAATTTGAACCGAAATTTGACACATTTATTTGTCGATGCGACACTTTTGCTTGTATTAGCAGCCATTTTTGACGCGATCGCAGCTGTTACTATTGTTGTAGCCCCCTCCGGCCACCCGACATCTGGGCCTGTTTTCCTCTTGTTTCATATTTTCCTCGCTTCAGTCACCGTGTCTGGTCCCTGTTTGTTGCTGCTGCTGCCTCTGTTCACGCAGCATCATCGTTGTCGTGCATGAAACCGTTATCCTTGGTCATGGTCGTCCTTAAAAACGCTGTCCTTGAAACAGCTATCGTTGAAACCGTCATCCTAGTAACTGCCGTCCTTGTGAACGTCAACTTTGAAATAATTATCCTTGTAGCCCGTCGCCCTTGACACAGTCGTCCTGGGAACTGTCATCCTCGAATCCCTCGTCCTTTAGCGCTGCATCCTTGAAACCGTCAGTCTTGACACCGTTATCCTTGTCATCCTCATCGTGGTTCGCCGTCGTCCTTCTCGTCGTTGTCGTCGTCTTTGTTCGCCGTTACCGCCAACCATTAGCGCGATCTGGCACGCCATCCTGGACAACTTCCGCCCCATCGGCGTCTGGGGAACAGACCTGGTGATCTTCTACTTCATCACCGATGGCGCCTTTGGCGAGTCGTGGACACCGTACTCGTGGGTGCAGTTCGCGGGCATGATGGTGAGCTGAGGGAGCTAGAGAGAGAGAGAGAGAGAGAGAGAGAGAGAGAGAGAGAGAGAGAGAGAGAGAGAGAGAGAGAGAGAGAGAGAGAGAGAGAGAGAGAGAGAGAGAGAGAGAGAGAGAGGGGGGGGGGGGGGGGGGCGGGGGGGGGGGGGGGGCATAGAAAGAAACACACTGGGAGAGAGGAAGGGGGGAAGGGAAGGCGGATGGAAGAAAATGCGTACGAAGAAGTTTTGTTGCAGTTCACAATGACGTGGTATGGGTTTTGATCGTTCGCACTTTTTTTTAATGTTTTTGGTCTGACCTTGTTGAGTGGTAGGGTGTTGCCGGCCTTGCAACGCACGGCTCACATGCTTTGGCTCTTGGCGTATGAACAAGGTTTTAACAGGTGCCCTTTCCCCCGCACGGCACCAGTGACACATTTAGATATTACCGCCAGCACCAGCATCGCTACCAATATCAACACCGCGATCAACACCGGAACCTGTCTATACAACCGGTAATACCAACACAACCGCCTCCACCAACTTACCAACCACCACTGACATCAACACTGACACCACCACCGCAACCAACACCACCTCTAACACCACCCCCTCCCCCTCCTCCCACCACCGCCACCACCCCTATCAGGTACTTTTCGTGGGCACGGCAGTCTACAACGGCTCCCTGAAGCTCCCCTTCCTGTCCTACGACGAGGACTACGCGGCACTCGAAGGAGCAGACGCCACTCCCGGCATGCGCGCCCCGCCCTCCCTGGCCTCCTCCGCGCTCATGAAGTCCCCCCTCCTGCGCAGGGTGTCGCAGGAGTACGAGAGCCCCGCGGGGGCCCTGACCATGGCCGCGCGGGCCGCGGCGCGGAGAGCGAACGAGGCGACCCTCGCCGCCGGGGGGTCGTCTTCCATCAACAGGCCGCGCGCCGCGTCGAGCACGGAGAGGCAGGGGCTCGTGGAGGGCAAGGGGGGGGATGGGGTCGTTATCGACCTCGAGTACGGTACCGGGCGCTAGGTTTAGCGAGCGGTACGTTTATTTAGCGGGCGCTTGTTGCGTACCGGCCGCTGGGTTGTACCATTCGCTTGGTCTACACCGAATGCTAGGTTTTCCAGAGAGGAAGCGGCGTGAGTCAGGCGGGGCGAAGCCAAAACAATCGGAGGGGGGGGGGGGGGGGGGGGTGGTCGACCTCGAATACGGTACCGGAGCTAGGTTATCCAGAGAAGATGAACCGGGGGGGGGAGGTGGTCGACCTCGAGTACGGTACCGGGAGCTATGTTGTCCAGAGAAGATGAACCGCGATTTTGGCGGGACGAAGCATGCGATCGTCAGCTCATACGTTGTATTGCTCTCTCGGGTGGGAAGAAACAATCGATCATCCAGCTCCTGTGATTGATTGTTTGCTCTGGTGACACGGAGGAAGCAAGGTCGTCGGCTCGTGTTGTCGCTCTTCGGGCGGAACGAAACAAGCGATCCTCACCGCGTACGGATGGTTTTGCTCTTCGGTGGGAGACGAAAGGAAGCGAGTGGTCGTGAGGTCGTACAACTGATTGCTCTTGACGTAGTGGGAAGAAGCAAAAGCGATCGTGAGCTCGTCGTATTGTTTAGTATTCTCTTTGGGGGGAATAGGCAAGCGATCGTTGGCTCGTATTATTAAATGTGTTCTGATAGGGACAAGCAAGCGATAAGCAAGCGATCGTCAGATAGCGTGGACAGCGAGAGGGGGGGGGGGGAGAGGGAGGGTGTAGATTTATTAGCTTGCTGTCGACGTGATACTGTTGTTGAGGTTCGTGCATATGGACGTGCGTAGTGTGTTGCTTTAGCTCGTGACCGGAGGGTGAGCTTAGTGCGACAGCAGTCGTGTTTTTGTTTTTGTACAACATGTTTTCGGCTTGCCAGTAACAGTCGGGGGCAGCGATTCGGGTGGCCAACGTGAGTGTGGCGTTGTGCTGGGGGGAAAAAAACCCCGAAAGTAGGGGCGGGGGCGGGAGTTTCGGTGGCCTGGCCGGTTAATGGACAGATGGACGAGTGCGGAGACGTTTTCTTTTTCTTGTGCACACAGGAAGACCATATGGTATCACTGCCATATTATACCTGGTATGGTGTGTTTCTCTAGGGTGGCGTTGTGTGTGTTATCTGTGTCGTACTATTACCCCGTCCTGCTCTCTCTCCCTATCTTTTCTCTTTTTCTTTTTTTCTTTTTAGAGGATTGGGGCGCTTTACTCTTGATCCCTTGTGGAAACAGCCTTTTCTGTCTCTATTTATGTGCTTCTGTTCGTTGCGTGTACTCGTAGGGCGGTCGTTTACCCTAGTAGAGACCAATCCCCTTATTTTCGCTACTTTATCAGACATCGCGTTTCGCGCTTTTTTTTCGTTTGGAAACGTGCAACGCGGGTCGGGTCGGGCTAGGCCTGACCTTGATGTTGGGCGAGAGAGAAAGAGAGAGAGGGAGAGGAGAGAGAGAGAAGAGGGAGATAAGAGGGAGAGAGAGCATGTTGGGCGGAGGGACATCTTCTGCGAGAGCTTGATTCGACGCACACCGCGCGAGAGGGTTTAATAGACTGATACTGGTGAGCGTTTTCTTTGTGTGTGCCTTGTGAGATAGTGGTTCACTGGCGGAAACCATTTTAAGGTCACGAGTAGGTGGAGCGGTATTGCGCTTAGTCTATTAATCGAACAGTTATTCTGGGCTTTTTTGCATGGTTTTGAATGGTTTTGAATGGTAATTTATATGCCTGGCTACGTGTAGTAGTTTAATTTCGATGTTGCCCCTTTCTCGTGAATTAACTCTCGGTGTATTATCAACTTTCCTACTACTTTGTTTTCGTTTTTTTAACGAAACGAGAGCGCGCGAACCGTGCTGTGGTATGTACCTAGTTGTCGGTACCTTTGAATATCATGGCGGTTTTATCGCAATTTTGTAGCCTGTGGACATCTCTTTCTTCGCGCAATACTCTTGTTGGGCATCCCACAGCACCTGGCTGACTGGCCGGCTGGCTGGCCGGCAGTTTTGAAGCGTTTGTTTCGCATCAAGCATGACAGGAAGGCCGCATCGCCATTCGGCGTGTGTTCACGCTTGCTTGTTGCGGTATACTAGTAGTTGACAAATATGTTACCAGTACAGTGTATGAGAGCGGTCGTTTTGGGCGCGTTAACCCTACCTACACTATACTAAAAACAGCGTCCCACACTAATTCCAAGTGGTATGTCCCACCACAAATGGTTGCAGTTCTTTAGTGGTTAAGGGTTGTGTTTGGCCTTCAACCACCTCTTTGGGACTCCAGATGGGATTGTTTTTGGCGATAAAAAATTGACGACCACAGCAACGGCCACTGCGTGATAGGATGATGCCGATTGGGTGTCCGAGACACGATGGTTGAAAGCAGTCGGGCGGTACGGGTGCAACATGATCCTACCAGTACCTCTTGGCGCTCACGCTGCCCGTAGACGGCTGATAACGCCGATTTCATGATTGTTTTGGTCGATACCTCCAACACTCAGAGGGGTTGACATACTCTCGCACCATATTCGGTTTTCCCGAAGCCACCTGTGTACGTTTCGGCCCAGAGTTCTCTATTACGGGGGACCATAGGTAATAAATACCTGGTAGGACCTATGGTGTACCAGGTAATATATAAAAACCTATCTATTTGACCATTTTTACTAACAATATTTGGTCCTATTAACGATGGCCCCCCGCAATAGTTTAAGTGCGAGGGGGCGGTCGCTCAAGGGGTTAAACCGCGGTCTTCCTTGCAACTTGCCGTTCTTTAACTTCGTACTTTTGGCGCTTGAGTTTAGCTTGGACGGTTGGTGTAGGGAGATGGAGAAAAAGTAGTAGTGACCACTGCTTGAAAGTGCGTAACGTGGAGGGGTTGAGTGACTGGCGGGGACGGGTTGGGTAGGAAGCTAGTGTTGGGTTTCATGTGGTAGAGCTTGGCGGCGGCGGTCGAGAGGTGATTGCCCTGTTGTTGCTACGTGATGCCACGAAAGCGGAGACCGACTATGGAAATGCGGAATGGGTGGCGGAGTGTGAAGAGCAGCAATCACTGAACCTGGAGTTTCCCTGCCGTTCAACATTTGTCATTATTACCCCCATTACTCGTATCCGTTAGAGTGCCAACATTGGGGCAAAACCGAAACCACGGACTACTACAATATATGTTGCAACACCTGTCGTCATGTTGATTGATTGGGGTGCAAGTAAGTATGACTATGGTTTTGTGATGGACGACTTTTTTTAGTGTGCGTCGAGGGAGGCTACAACCACGCCAGCTTAGGAACACAAATGATGTTCCGGACTAAAGAAATTAGGTGACGGACGAACCTTGATTTCGTTCCGTTCACCAGTTGTTGTGCTCCGCAGGAAACTTGGTATTGCTGGTGTGTGATATTGGCCGGATACTGGTATTTGTCGATTGTACGACACCTGTAATACCTGCATTTACCTATAGACTGAGTGGTTGCCTATACCGTTGAAGCCGCCTGGCGGCAACACTCTCTGCTTCACCACGTAATACTTGGTCTGGCAATCGGTTCAAAAGTGCATCTATCTGATAGTCGATCTGCAGCACACTAAAAATATATTGCCAGAAAGACGCGTACGATAATCGGTTCAAGAAGTGCACCTGGTGAGCGGTCTACGGCAGGCACCCTTCTTCTGTACTGCATGTCCAAATGCTGCTACTATTATGGTCTGAGGGGGCGTTGTTGTCGCTCAAACGCTACTCATCGGTGTTATCAACAGAATACGTCACACCAAGGTCACAACACACCTTCGCCCATTCAGCTTGAATGCCCAGTAAACGAAGAGGGGGCGTGGAGTCTATAGGGAGTAAGGCGTGCGTGTAAACGTTCACGGGGTGACAACAGGGAATGGGGGCTCGGTGTTCGATGTTCCACCCCTCAAATAAATCGTAACGTGAGTCCTTTGATCCTGATCAGCAGTCTCGGCAAGCGACTGTGCAAGCTCCTTCCGCGGTAAGCGCGTGACGGGCAACCGCGCGACGGGCATACATCCGGAGGACGAGAGACGGCGAGCGGGAGTAGTTTTGGCGGGTGTAAGTCACGGGCACAGGCGACGGAATGGGGTGAAAGCTCAGGGCGTCTAAAGCTGACAACTCGTAACGGCATGTTTTTTTTTCATGCTTTTGTGCGACAGTCACATCTGGAGGGAGTTTGACCTGAGAAAATAGAGGATAGAGCTCAGACAGACAGACCGACAGACAGACAAGATCATAGTCTCCGTTCTGGAGACTCCAGTAAATTGAAGAACTTCTCGCCCACACTAACTGACTTGGTATTTGGCTTCGCGGTTATCTCGTCGTCTTGTTTGCTGCGTTCATTACTCCCTCTCGGGACTTCAGCGGGAAAAAAGCGACGAAAAACCCGGGGATTGATTCGTTCATCGAACGGTTATTTCCTCTTCTGGCATCCCACGTTGTATGACACGCTCAACGAGAGGGGAAGGGACAGAGTAGGGCGAGACATCCGCTCCTCTCTAGAACCAAAGCGTTTTTATTGGGTGTCGGGCCACATGACGTACCCCGGACCGCTGGGTAAGGGGGTGACTCTTTTATTTATGGATGATTCACCATGATTATGACACAGCAGTGTAGAAGAGGTACCGCATTTTCTCCGCAACCTATTATGAGATGAGGAGCTCTATTAATACTCGTATATTTTCTTTTCTTTTTTTGCATACTTGCGCCCAGTTAGTTGCCTTGACATTGATATTTTCATAGCCGGTTGCTTTAGGGATATTGCGAGTACACACATACCCGATCCCCGAGCTTCCCTTTTCAGCCCCATAATATAGGTTTTAACTCTTACAAGAGGCGCCTTATAGCCGCAGCACGAGTGTTTGGCGTACACCAATATGTGGCCTCATTTTGTTTTTTTCGAACACCCGCATCTATCTGCGATCCCCCTTTCTTGCCGATTGTCGGATGTCACGATTGTCGTCCTTTTTATTTTCGTGGGATCTGCGCCTATCTAATTATTCAGCTAATGTTATAGAGTGCCGTATGTTTACGTAGGTATAGCTACGAAAATAATTGGTTGTTTCATTTATTGGAATACGTGACGTGACGCTTCCGACAGGCGGTACGAATGCCGGGTTTTGGGTGATGGTCAAGTAGTCTTGAGCTCCCCAGATCAGCTCACTGCCTCCATGTTTTTCCGTTTGCTATACTGGAGGTAGCATACACCAAGCAGAGGCTGTTCAAGAAGGAGCGTGTAGCTACATACAGAGCACCGACTCATTGCGTCCCGCACAGAGCGGCCTTGATGTGTACCTGGCACCTGATGACATGGTATACTCAGTAGTACCTGGTATCTGGTTTATATTGATATTTCACCCAATCGACTTTGACAAAACAATATACACGCAACTGTTACGGTCACGAGTGCAACGAGGAAGAACGGTGTATCTATTAAGTGGAAGGTGCACACGCTGTCATCGGCCGGTGACCAGGATTTGGACCGACGATAGTTATGCGTCGAGCAGGGGGGGTGTTGCAGCGCCGGGGAGCCGGAAGGGGCGGGGGGTGCATTACGTGGAAGACGAATACGTTGTTTCGGGGCCGTAATCGGGGTGCTCACTATGCGCCAACGATAGCTATCCGCCGGACAAGGGCGATGTTGCTGCGCGGGCGCTAGGATTAGTACGATGAAGCGTGGGGACTGTCTGAATGAGACCTGAGCGGAAGGCCTGTGTGGATCAAGCTCTCGAAAGCTCCTCACTAAAAACAGTAGGGGTCAGGAAGGAGTGTCGCCGGCAGGGGAGTCCTACGTTTGGGCGTGGGAACTCGTCAGAGGAATACGCCCGCCACCGGGCCTCCCTCGATACCCCACAAAGCAATAGAGACAAAACCAAACGATATTAAGCAATAGAGACAAAACCGAACGATATTTATACCAGGCACGTATCCCCCATCGTTACAATCGAGCTCGTTGCCCGTTGTAACAACTGGAATACTGAAGTTCATTCGAGCCGAATAGGGGATTTGCGGAACTGCCCTGTTACGGCACTTTCTCGAACGAAGTAGAAAAACATACAGGTGCCTCGCTCGTTCGAGTAACGATCGCGGTCTTGCTTTGTCGCCTCAGGGCTGACCCTTGCTTGAACAAAGCCCGATGAACAGTCCCATGGACTATTATTCCGCTTTTCCACTATGTCTAGTGGGGTCTCTGTGAAGGAATGTCGGATTTAATCTGTCTGTCTTTCTCTCGTCTGTCTGATCTTCATTTTTTTCAGCCCACTTGTTCGGAATAGAGACGTTGTTATGGCCGAGGGCGGCTAAGAAGAGCGGGAAGTGGTACCGGGGGGTCGTCGACGCGGCGGACTGCTTTATGGCGAGGTGGCACAGGGACGAAGCACAGAAGAGCCGGCTGCGCCACGCAGCAGAGGACGCCAAGAATGGCGACAAGGGGAGGGGGGGAGGGTGGAGGGGCAGCTGTTCTGATACAGCTGTCGACGAATGCAGAAACGAAATGATAGACCGGGTGGCTAGGTATCGGTTCGACTAGCTCTTTACAGACTTGTGCCTGTATCTCCCTTTATTTCGTGCTGCTTCGTCCGTGCAGCAGATACCTGCCCTTCCTGAGCACGTATGTTGTCCGTCTAGCAGGCTTTCTGAAGTCCTTACGTCGTTTGCATTCAGTTTTTTTTTTTTTTTTTCTCTCTCTTTTGCTCTTATTTTTCCGGTCTTGCTTGTGTTGTTGTGTTCTCGTACGCGGTACGCTGACACTTCACTTGCTTGACACTTGAATTTGCGATTTGTTTTTATTTTTGGTCTTCCTCTGTCTCACAGTCTGTGACCACAGAATCAGTATCTCTCTAGGATAGGGAATCAGGACGGGCACTGGGTGTGCTGATGAAGCTGGGTAGAAAGGACGATTTAATGTGAAGACAACAACAACAACAACAACAACAACAACTTCCTAACTACCACGCACGACTGAATCTCACACTGTTCTAAAAACCGACTCTGAAGCCATTTCGAACACCCGACAAACCCCACGCACACTGAAGCAGATTCTCCATCATCGGCAAGTGCCGATACCCCACGAATAACGAGTCTCCTTTATCAGCGAGCGCCAAGTCTTCTTGCTTCCCCCCCGAGGTCTGTCCCATCATCGTTTCATCATCCATAGTATGACCCCCTCCGGGCTAATCGAGTAGCAAGTACTTGGGAAGTAAAAGTGTTGTTGTAGAGCCTCAAGCTTGGCCGCATCATCACTGATAACGAGACCGAGTTCAATTATCGGATTAGGCACCATGTTACAGAGTCGAATCGAGTTCGATATCCGGATTGGACACCATGTTATCGAGCCAAGCTTGGCGCGCATCACTCACGGTTACCGTCACCGTATGAGCATGCCACAGCCATCAAAATGATACCGTACGAAACACTATAATAATAATAATATTAAAAATGGTTGCATTATGATCGTTTCCGGCCGACCAGTACTACTACTGCTATGATGCTGATGATGCACCACTCTACACGCATTGCACTGCACTGCGCGATCCCTGACTCTTCAAGTACCGCTACGCCGATGTTTGCAGGGTTCATATGACGTACGTACATACATACAGATGTTTTGCTTCCTGTGTAATAGCTTAGTCTCTACAATGACCTGGGAGTCGTACCTGAGCCCTCGCATCGTCTCAAGCCCGTCACTCTTCTCTGCCATCCAAGTGCATAATATGTGATGATACATACATATATGGTAAATTAATTACGTGGCGATAGACAGCTGGTTCTTATTACTACATTTAGTACTGCTGTACGTTGTAATAGCAAACGAGTGAGGCGAGCAAAGTGCGGCCAAGCGGGCTACGAACGCGCTGCCTGCTTGATGAGTGCATACATACATACATACATACATACATACATACATACATACGCAGGAAGGCTTTTTCCTCCGAGATTAACGGTCGAACATGCTTGCCCCCTCGGCGGAAACAATATGTATATATATGCTGGATTTTAGCGCCACTAATTGGCAATGGCGTGCTGTTCCCCAGTTCGTCGGGGTTATTTTCAATGAAGTTGGCCGGCTGAACAAGGAACAACAGCTACCTAAAAAAAAGCGGAAAACTATGTCCATTGTTAAGTTTAAGGCAATCTGGACCTAGGAATCGACTACTGCTAGCAGGTTGACGTCTTTGGCTCTGTTCTGGTTACTCACACGAGATGCTTGACGGTGGTATAAGCTCTCGTATTATTTACCTGGTATTGCGGTTTGCCTCGCCAGATGTCTTCTAAATTGAAGGGGCGAGGCGCTCATCAGAAAAGCAGGCGATAACGCCTGCCAGGTATGATGAGGGGACGATTGCCACAAACCATAACGCCGCAACAGGGGAAAGGGGATACCATAGCACTAGCCCACCCTGAAGGGTCCTATATGCAGATTCATAGAAAACTCAGGCATGAACAAAAACAATCAGGAGAATTCGGAGAATGGATCGAAGATGCGGCACTTCACAACCCACTCCCACACACAGCTCTGACTTGCAAGGCGGTAACCGATTACACGTGGGCATTGCGACGCCAGTGTTAAGTGTAAGGCAGTATGGACCTAGGGACCGACCAACCCTAGCAGGTTGGTGCATTCGGCTCTGTTCTGACTCACACGAGGTGCTTGGCGATGGTGTAAGCTTGCACTAATTTAGTTAGTTGCGGTTTGCCTCGCCAAACGTCTTCTGAACGAAGGGGCGAGGCGCCCACCATAAAAGCAGGCGGATGAGGGGACGATAGCTACGAACCATACCGCCGCAACAGGGGAAAGGGGATACCATAACATCATCGCACATCATCAGTGAACCACCGTATTGGGCAGAACGATTGATTCTCTTCACGGCATATACAGCACGAACAAGCAGGTTCCCACGTCGCCCAGCCGGGTATCTGGAGCCTGGACGGCGTTTTTCCTGACTTTTTTTTTCTCCACATATTCTTTTTTTTAATCCATCGCAGGCAAAACGATAGCGACGGCAACAACAACGAAAAAAAAGCACAGCCAGCAACAATAGTTGTACGCGACGGCAAGAACACGAAGGAACAAGAGCAGCATGAATCAAGGTACTACTGTAGTTGCTTGTGCCAAAACCGGTGCTGCTTGTTTTGCTGCGACCGGCTGTTCATCTATCTGCGTCCAATCTCTCACGTACCATTACCACCAACCAATGATCCCACTACTACTACTACTACTACTACCATAACTACTGCTACCCACCACCACCACCACCGCCGCCGCCAGGATAGCAAATATTTTATTACCGGTAGGCATAATCCGAGACGTACCGAATAACACGCAGCTGCTAAGCTGCTGTTGTTCATTCGCTCGCCTAATATTTGTTGTACTAATAGTAGTAGCTCTCTAGCCTCTCTCTTTCTAATACGTTGCTATGACGGCGGTTCACAATAATAAACAGGACCCCACACGTAGGACCTATCAACCATTCCCCACCGAATATAACGGACTCTGGGTCACTCCCACCCGGCCCGTCCGATCTCGGCTCTTGCAAGCTGAGAGCAACCATCACCAAGTCAACCCCACACGAAGAGACTCTAAAAAACACAAGCCAATCTCTTGGCAAATCAGCACAGAAAGAGGAAGGAGCGAATATAAAAAAGAGCTATTATTGTTGTCGACTACCTACAGTATACCTGGTATGTTCTCTCCTAACTCAAATTCAATCAAATCAATCGATCACCCGTCCATCATTCAGCCAGCCGTCCCCAACCGCAAAATAAGAAAAGCGAAAGAGGTAAACGACAAGAAGAGGGGAAGAGGGGGGAAGGGCAGCAGCTAGCTCGTATCAAACAGCAGAGTACGAGGTGCGCATAAATAAGTAGCAAGCAAGAGTTACAGAAAATAATCAGAAGCAAGCACGCAAAAGCATAGCACGCAAGCAAAGAAAGTACGGGAAGGGCATTCCTACCACTGACCCAACCCACCCGCATGTCACTCCAAACGATCCCAAAGACCTTCGTAATAATATCGTGGGGGTTGGTTCCAGCTCTTAGCCAGAACCGCCCCGCGCACGCACACGCACCGACCAACCACGCGTAATAATACCCAACAGCAAGAAATTACGCTCCAGACCCGCCCCCCCTTCCACCGCCTGCTCCAATCGCAACCACCCTCCCTCCCATGGGGAAAAAAACTTCCATATTATATATACGATACGAACGCATCCACGCAGGCGTTTTTCTCCCTGTATTCCGCATCCCTTTGATACTCCTCGCTTAAAAGCCCGCGCAATCGCTCGCCCATTCCATGCGTCTTCGCGTAAGAAACGAATGCTTCCCAACTAACCCCACCATGCAAAAACCCGACAAGGAGCAGATGTAAACGTGTACCTAGTGGCGCTGAATAATATGGCCACCGTATTCGGCACTTCTTTTTTTTTCGCCCCGCCACCGTCGAGCGGTAATTCGTTGGTGGTGGTGGCGGCGGCGGCGATGGTCGGAATTAAATGCGCACAAACACAAAAACAAATCGACGCGCATCAAATCACCAATCGTTTTTTCACGTTCTCGCCGTCTCTGCTCTTTTTTAGTCACCCGATCCCAGCACAACAGGCACTCAGACACACATAAATACGCATACGCGCACTCCCCAAACACAGCAAAGAAGAAAAAAAATATATAGATCACAGGAAGAGGAGCACCGGTTGTACCAGGTATATAGCAGGCAAAACCCAAAAAACCAAGACGGAAAACCCCCCAAAAAAACGCTAGAAGAAAATACAATAAAACCACCCGAATCACACAAAAAAACGCCCAAACACAGAATACACCCACCCCCTTTTTTTTTTTTTTACTCAAGGACATCGAAAAAGTACGGCATCAAAAAAAGTACGAGAGTGAAAGAAGCAGCATCGTGATCAGAGCACCTACGGCGAGACCACCCTCCCCCCCCTACGCCTACAAGTAACATATTCGGTGCCTTGCCTCTTTTCTCATAAGTTCCTATCCCCCGAGTTTCAGAGGCTCTCCTCCCTTTGGCTGAGTGGAAAGCCCACTTCAGAGGCTTCCCCCCTCCCACAAGCTGAGTGGAAAACCAGCGGGCAATATACGTACACATTGGATATCAAGTGCCCACACACCTTTCTTTCCCAAATTTACAAAAGAACGCACTCCCTCCCCCTCTGCCATCAGAGGTCAATCGATAATTATCATAACTTCGGCAGTGAATGAATGATGATGGTGGCACCGCCAGTGCAGCACCACGGCATCTACAGTAGTAGTAGTAGTGGTAGTGGTAGTATACGTACATGTATACGCGCCTTCTTGCGTGGGCACGAGCTTGGAGAGATTGTAGCCAGCGCTGGCATCGAGTACTACCCTCTCCCGTCCCCCAACCCCTGCCCCCCCCCGCCCGCCCAAAACACGCCCAATCGTTGCCGTGCCCATCAACTCTTATCTAATATCCCCGTTTTTGTCTTTCAGCATTTTGGAGTTAGGAGTCGAACTACTGTACTGGTATATACTACCGCGCAAAGGGGGAACATAACAAAACCATAAAAAAAGCTCGGACCGTCGATCAATCAATCCATCCATCCATCCATCCAATCCATCAGTAGGTCTTCCGTGAGAATAGTACCCCAAGAGATGACGAGCCCCCCCCCCCGTTCTTCCCCCCCCTATCAAATAAATAAATACGAACGCACACACCGCGATATTTTTCCTTCCCCGCTGACTTATCTCACTCGCCAGTTCCAAGACCCGACGGCGGGCTTCTTTGCCAGAACGATCGCGCCGCTGCCTCAGGCTAGAGGGCATAACACGCTGGTTGGTAGCGTTGCCACACGTCGTGGTAAGTCGTCTCGAGTCAAGTCAAGTCATCAAATCAAGTCGAGACGAGCCAAGCCAAGATGTGGCACACCACGCCATCCCAAGTCAAGGCAAACCAAGCCTAGTCAAGGCAAACCAAGCCGAGCAAAGCCAAGGCAAACCAAGCCGAGGCAAGCAAAATCAATAATGAAGCCAAGCCAAGCAAACCAATGAAACCACGCCAAGCAGAACCAATGCCGCCCCCCGCCGCCCCGCCTCACCCCTCCCCCTCCTCCCTCCCCTGCACCACTGTCTGCCGTTGTCCGATTTGTCCTTCTTTCCTTCCCGCCCGTCACTTGTCGCAGTACAAGCAGATATTCCTCGCTCGGCTACGCCATGCTAAATCGTGCAATCCGCCATCCAAGAAAACGCCCGCCCCGAGTCAGCGTTCGCCGAAAAATCGGAGCAAAGAAAACCATGTCGCTCCCATACAGGTCCTGGAGGAGGACCTACAAAAAATAGCACCACTCCTTCCGGAAATGTGAGCAACGTTTGGGTACTGATGTGAATATCCAAACGGCTCTTACATTTCTGGGCAGTGGTATTTAGTTGATGGAAGGAAGAAAAGGGGAAAAAAACCCAACAGAGTGAAACAAACAAAAATAAAGTAAAAAAAGAGAGGTAGTAGGTGACTGCGTTTTTTTTTCATTAATTTATTGACAAATTCCGGCCAAAAACACTTTTTTTTTCGCAAGATTTCACAGATCGAAAAAAAACGAAACAACCCCGCCCCCCCCCCCCCCCCTCCCAACCCTTTGCCCCGTTCCCGCCCCCTTTCCTTTGTTTCCCCCCCAGGCACCAACCATTTTTGCCCAGCTCTCCCACAATATGCGTGGGGGGGAAGAGGACGAAGAACAAAAGACGCCTCCGATACAATCCAAAGAATGAATAGACAGGGGGGGGCACCCATCCCAGAAGGACAAAGATTCCAAGGGGGCCCAAGGGGCCCCAACGGGGAAGAGATCCCAAGGGGAGGGCAAGAAAATCTTAGCTGGTCGGCTCAATTCGTCGACGTCGCGGCCGGGGGGGGGTGGGGGGCGGGGAGGCAGCGCTAGGTCAACCCACTCCGTCCCGGGTGTCAGAGCTCGGACTCAAACCGTTGGCAGCGCCTTCGACACATCTCGAAACCTCGTGTTTTAACTTGGGAGCTCGCTCACATTCAAACTCCAAACAAAGGGTGCACGTCAAGCACATTCAAGCTATCAGCCCTTTCGCGCTTTTCTCTCCAGGGCATATCCTAGATAACCCGTATAGCGCATGAAGCACACGCATCAAAATCCCCTAAAGCGTTTTTCTCTGGGCATCCCCCGCCTCCCCCCCCACCCCCTCATCACTCCCCCCCCCTGCCCAACACTCTGCTTCATGCGCGCGCTCAAAAGCGCGCGGCAGAGGTAGATTTATCGTTTCGTTTTTTCCCTCTCATTGTGGCTTCTATGGGGGACGAACACCCCCCCCCCCCCGAAATTCAACACGCCTCGTCTACTTGTTCAATAAAAAATAATCCCACCGCCGCATTCTACCCGACGCAAAGCAAACAACAGCTACTACGTGCACTTGACGTGCCAAGTGCCATAACCAAAAACCAACCACAAAACGTGCGCGTCCCACCCTCCCCCCCTACCTCCCCGCCCCCCGAAAAAAACGAAAAATAAAATCTCCTCAAAATACCCACATAACTCAAAGACACGAGGAGAGAGGGGGGGGGGGGGGGGAGGGGAAACGGATTGCCCGTACATTCCAGCTCTGAAAGTCGGTAACGTACATCCCTGAGAAAACACCTTACGGAAGATGACCACGCCACATGGTTTCGGCCACCACTGCCACACGCCCCCCCCCCTCCCCGCAATCTTGCGTCATCCCCGGCTTCGGAGGGAAAACAAGAACCCACAGGCATCTAGCGAGAAAAAAACAGATAACACACGCCACACAATAAACAAGGCGCATTGGCACAAGCAAAAAAAAAAAGCTCTCATCGGTTCTCTCGTAAGCCCCAGGAATTTACATATTGAAGCTCCCCTTTCGCCCCCACAATCTCTCCGCCCCCCCTCCCTCCCTCCCTCTATGCTCTCTTGAGACTTGAGGGCCCCTGGTCATCGTGCGTGCACTATTCATAGAATGCCATTACCCCATACCTCTGTCGTTCGTGCCTCATCCAACATGCCGGAGTGGAACTCCCCCTCCCTCCGCTTGCTCCTTCCCCCCCCCCCCCTTGGCAACACCATCTGCCCGGAAAGAGCGGCACCAGCGCGTGCGCCGTTAGCTGCCGACAACTCTCGGCGGCTTCAGCGCCCGAAGGCATTTGCCATCATCGGGCTTCTCCCCCCCCCTCGCCCCTGGAAGACCCCAACTCCAACTCCTCGCCGGCCGATTCCGCGTCCTCCTCGTTTGCGCGACCAAAAAACATATTATTGACACACACCGACCCACCGACTCCACCCACGCGCACACACAAACACGAGAAAGAAAAAGAAAATTGCGCAAACTCGTACTTATCTCCTCTCGTGTTTCCTTCTTCCTCCGTGTTTCCTGCCACCCCCACACCCCCCCCGAATCCCCCTCCCTCATGGTCCTCACGAAAGGCCATGGGACTCCTTCCGTAAGAAGTCGTAGTACCAAGTCAGCAGCGTATAAAACAAGCGACAATTCGCTCCCCGGAGACACCAAATTCAGGTGAGTCCCCTTCCTTGCCAGGGCGGATGATGCGAACAAGGCAGCGACAAAGCGACCGCCGCGGAGCCCGAACAAACCGCCATCTCCTAGCAGCCCCTCACCACCCCCTCCCCGCCCCGTGTCCAATCCCGCCTCAACCCATCAGCAAACCCAAAAGCAATAACCCTTTCCCCCCTCCACGTCCTACAAAACACTCTCCCCTCCTCCCCCTCTCTTCTTTTTCTTTAGCTCGTCACAGGACGAGGATAAAATCCGCCTGTCGTAGCCAACGGCGTTGCTGCTTCTCTGCTAGGCGTAACACCCCAGGGCCGTCCTTCACCACCACCACCACCACCACAACCACTATCACCTCCGCTACCGCTGCCACTACCGTCGCCAGAATCCAGGCTAACCGCCGCCACCGCTGCCGCCACGCCGACAACCCCCTCCGAACCATCACCCGACACGCCCCCGTTGGTTAACGGCAAAGGCTCCAGGCTACTAAAACCGACGGGCTCTCCCCCCAGAATATTTGCCGCGCTCGCGGCCCCTCTCCCCTCTCCTGCTCCCGCTCCTAGTCCTGCTTCCGCAGTTGCATCGCTGTTGCCACCACCCCAGCCGCCACCGCCATCGCTGTCGGTACCGCTACCGGTGAGGCCCGGGGCAGACGCTCTGACCGCCCCTCGCTCGACAGTGGAGTAGATGACGTTAGCGGTAGAGGAGGGGAAACAGTGGCGGGGGGAGGTGAGTGCGGCGCCACTACCACCACCACCATCACCACCACCGCCACCACCATTACCCTCCTCCTCCGCCCACAGCGACAAGCCGTCCCCGGAGGCCTCGCTGCTGCAGTCGTTCGCGCCGTTGGTGCCTCGGAGTGGGCTCCACATGGTGTTGTCGTCCGTGTCGTCCCCGAGCAGGTCCATGCTCTCGTCCAGCGCGAGCACGCGCTGATGTCGCAAAAAAAAAAACAGCACGGAGGGGTGGGGGTGGGGAGTAAATGGAGGGGGGGCACTACAAGAAGAGGAAAGGGGTTAAGAGATCACGTAACTATCCAGCCCAATACCCAAATTCAACCTCTCCTCTCCCGCGTGTAATACTCGTCCGAAGCCGAAAAAAAAGAAACTCCGCTTTTTTATGTAGCGGGAGAGGTGTGTTTTACACGTAACGAACATGTTGGGTTCAAAATACTAACAGTCACCGGCGGGGTATACCGCGTGCGCCTTTCTGCAGGCAATAACACGCCACTGCAGTCGGAAAAAAACACACTTAACAGCAGAGCAGAGCGCGGGGCGTGTTTCTAAGCTAATGCGCGGGGGGGTTCGACTTGTCCAACCACATACCCCGAGCAAAAGCCGTTTCTCTCCCCCTTCTCACGTGCTTTACCAAAACAAGGCATACACCCAAACCAAACCTCTCCTCTCCTCCCTCCCCTGCTAATATTTATACTGCTGTACGCAAACAATTCACACTCCCACACCCGGCGAATATCGTCTACTCGTACACATGGAGAGGTGCTCGAAGTACCGTACCCAAAACCGAGCCAAAAAAAATGCGCACAATCTGCAGTACGGCGAAAACGCGAAAACGATCCACGGCACATGCATAACAACTACCAGGTGCAGCACACAATGATCGGACCGAACCAAACCAATTCGACACAGAGTAACACAACTCTCGACGCCCATCCCCTTGCACCCCCGCCCGTGAACCCAAAACGCCCAACCTCTCACCTGCTCCATCGTCCCGTCTCTCCCCTCTCCCACCCCCACTTCAGGGAAGGTCGTCGGCACGCCAAAAAAAACAGCGTTCACCGATGAAGGCACCTCAACTCCTTCTTCCCCTCCTCCCCTTTCTCCTCCCCCCCCCCCCCCGCCGTCATCGCCATCCTCCAGCCACAACTCCACCCCCTCGAAGGGGTCCCTGTCCTGGCTCTCCGCCGAAAGATCGATCACGTCCTCCTGCCGTCGCGGGGGCAGCAGCAGCCGCGGCGGCGACGACGGGCCCTTCTCGAGCAGGCAATCCGCCGCCGAAACGGCGATCTCATGCGCGTACATACCGGGGACTGGTGCCACACCTTGCCCCACACCGTGCTCCACCACCCCGCCCGCATGCGCCGAGCAGAACTCCCGCACAGACAGCGCCTCCAACGGTGTCGGCGCCAACGAAAAAGGCGTCGCAACCGACAGCGGCAAAGAACCAGCCGTGACAGCATCAGCACCAGCACCAGCCCCAGCGCCGCACACGGGTACAGTACTCCCACCGCCGCCGCTGACGCCTGGAACAGAACCGCTGCAACGGGAAGTTGCTGCCGGCGGAGGCGAGAGCCACTCCGAATCGTCCTCGAGGGACGCCGCGGAGGACATGAACAGCAGCGGACCCGTGGGGGCCGCCGTCGGGGTCAGCTCCGGGGAGCGCGGGACGAGCGTATGGCCGGTGGCCGGCGCGGACGACGCCAGCAGGTCTTCGGCGACTCGCTGCCGCTCCGGGAGGCTCAGGGACGGCAGCATCCGGTGGGCGCCGGCCGCGCCCCCCCCCGCGTTAGGCGCGGCGGACGCCAATGCTCTCGCCGCCGCCGCTGCGCCTTTCTTGCGCTTGGGAGGTGCCACGCCCGGCGGTAGAGGAATCTGAAATTAAAAATAGGATAAAAAGATACCGCCAGGTCGCAGCAGCAGTTAGAAGACGCGATGGAGGAGGGGAAGAGGGAGGGACGGGTGAAGCAAAGGCGTACATTGGTAAAGGGACTCCAAGGCAGGGTAGTAACGTTTGGTCAGATGGTAAGATTCGCCAGCGGGTTCGGGAAGAAAGGAAGAAAGGAAGAAAGGAAGGAAGGAAGGGGAGGGACGCGAGGAGGAGGACATTCTACAACCACCGCAGAAATACAACAGTGCTACTGTAACCTTGTACTTTCATGATACCGCTCAATCCCTATCTAAACCTCACCAGCCGAAATGTGCCCCGATTCTGCAGCACCAATGCACAGCACCACCGAGAAGCAGAGATACCACAACCAGATAGAACCACCACGCAGATTCGCTGCAGCAAGGGTGCTACTACTGTGCAGTACACCACACCACACCATCTAACAATAAGCTCAAAATGTAGCCTGCTACCAAACCAGGTACACGTCACCGTGACGCACCAACTGTCGAGCATTGACAGGCACGACGGCGCCAGCATCTCCAAAGTGTACGATTCAACCCTCCACGAAAATAAACAATTTGGCAAAACGGCGCGGATGAGACCAGGCGCGAATTTGGCCACTGACTGAAAACGGCGGCACCAACGTCCACCCCAAGTAATCGCAGTTCGGACCATCGCCGGAACCCGTCCCGCTCGGAACTAAATCAAACCCGACGTCTACCCAACCCAACCCACCCCAACTTGACTTCCAGCCCGCAACACATGAAGACACACCTTCCGTTTGTGACTGCGCTTCGGGGGCTGCACCGCTCCTCCGCCTCCGTTTCCCCCGCCTAAAGGCAGAGGCTTCTTCCCGGCCGCGCCGTCCGCCGCGGCAGGTCGACCCCCACCCCCGCCAGAAGCCACCCGCTGGTTAGCGCCACCGCCGGCGGCAGTAGTCGCGGCTAAGGGCCGACGTGCGGACGCCGACAGTGATCTACCGCCACCGCCGCCACCGTCGGCGGCTTCTCTGGCCAAAGCTGCAGGAGACGCTTCGCTCAGCTCGTACTCGATCAGGCGCTGGGAGGGCCGCAGCCTCCGGCGGGGGGGCATGGGCGCCTCCTCGTTCTCCTTCGGCTCTCGAGGCGGAGGCCGCAGCCGCGAGGACGCCGGACTAAAGAAGTGCTGGCACTCCCGGCACTGCTTTACCGCCGACTTCGTCAGGGCGTTGCAGTTTGGGCACAGCTTGCGCCCGCGCCCCAACCGTAGCTGCGGCACTGGCGCAGGTACAGCAGGCACGGGCGGGGATTCGGCAGGTAACAACTGCGACGGCGACAACGCTGCCGGGGCGCTCCCCGCCCCTGCTCCTGCCGTTACCACGACCGCCTCCCCGCTACAAACTCCCAGCTCTGCTCTAGCCGCCGCTTCCGTTGGCGTCGGCGTCGCGGATAGCGCGGGCGGAGGCAGGACAGCCGGCGGCATGTTGACGTCAGCGGCGGGCGTCGCGGGTTCGCCGCCACCGGAGTGGGATTGGTGCACCCTCGGAGCCTCCTCGAATGCTACCACTCCCCCTCTCCCTGCCGTCGCTGCCCCTGCCCCTGCCACTGTCGCCGCCCGCGCCCCCGCTGCTGCCGAAGGGCCCACGGTCGCCTGTTGTTGCGCTGTCACGTGCGTCGGGGAGGACGGAGGCGACACAGGCACAGCGGAGCCTCGTCCGTCGTACGGTAACAAAGCGGATGCCGCGACAGCTCCGCCTCTAGTGGAAGGCGCTGCTGCTGCTGCGGCGGCGGCGGTAGTGACGGCCACCGCCGGCGTATGTCGTCGCTCCTCGCGGTGGTGCGAGTCTGGTTCTACCGTTGCCGGGCGAGCGCGGGCAAAAGCAGCCGCCGCCGCTGCTACTGTTGCTGATGGTGCCGCCGAAACGGCGGCTGTCCTCTCGCATGTCACCGAGTCTTCAAGTCCCGCGCCGCGAGCCGCATCCCCCCACACAGCCTCCGCGGAAGCCGCCATCGGCTGCTGCTGCTGTGACATCGCCTCTCTTTCTCGTCGGTTGAGCTCCACCTTTCCAGGGTGTACCTATACATTGAACATTTCACGCAAAGGAAAACGACAGAAAAACAACGGGTATATAAGAGCGAAGCGATATCATGCGCAAAAACAACAAAAACGGCGCCACATGACTACCATATACGAATATCAAGTACGCAGCACGCATGAGACGTGCAACAGGGTGGGTGTGTAATAAATGCCAGTGGGCTATGTAGGGTCAAGGAAAGGGTGCAGCAAGCGGCGAGGGCGCACCAACGAAAAAACAAGGAAAAAAAACAGAAAAAAAGAAGAAACAAAACGCCGTCTGGTGAGTCGGCGAGTCGGTCGAACAGGTGAGGGCAGGTATGAGATATACCTGGTACAACAGAAGGTACAATGGTAATGCCGCGGGCACACAAAATTCAACATGTCCCAGATGAAAAATGTCGGGGTTTCGCTTGCAGTCCCGTCCGCTACATACGGGGTTCGACGACGACGCGACTATTTGGGCTACCGCGAACGCAACCAACCTCAACCGATGGATGGAGAAAGAACGTCCATCAATAGTGGCCGTCGGAGTCGCATCGGCGCGCCAAACCAAGAGTCGGGAAGTAATAACAGCCCCGCTACTATGGCACGTGTAACGTCTGTACGTCAAGACGAGCGAGCGAATCGCCAGCACTTTCATCGTTCAACAGCAGTACTTCACAGGAGTCCTCCTACAGCTATGGTACCTATGTTGCTGTTAGGTAGCTGCGGGCATTCCTTTATTATAGAGTGTACATTCACAAATGAGTCCGTACTCGTAGTGTGCCATATACTGCTGAGCATATGTATGAGCAAGGTAGAATCGAACATTTCAATATGAGCAATATGAGCTACAGCAGTAAAATACATGTCAATATAGCAGGGTAAGTTGCACTTGAAGAGAGACTTACGAGGAAGAAAGAGGTAAGAAGTGATATCACAAAGTCAAAGTACCAAAGTTTCACAAAACTCAATTATAACAACAAAAAGGAAGAAAAAACCTCCACCGCAATGCCGCCACAGCCGCCACGCCCACGCCCGCAACAGCAGCAACAGCATGAGACATACCTGGTACGAACGTACAAACCTGTAACATCAAGTCAACGGTATATTGGCTTGTGCCTTCATCTTGTCTACGGCAGCGGCATAATAAATACAGCAGCAACCGACTGCAGTAGCAGGCAGGAAGGAGTGATTTTGCTCCTCTACTGGCAGAGGGAAGGGGTATCATGAAAATGAGCCCGTCTGTCGTCAACCCTTCCCGGGCCCTCCTCACTTTTTTTTCTTGCAGGGCGTGCTTGCAAGCTTTGAAGGCGTCAGTGGTCGACGATGCTGTCAGCTTTTGCGCCGTCCTGCAGAATAGGCAAAAGGGAGAGGAGGGATGGGGCGCGTGTAGTGTGGTTAGAGGAGGCGTGCGGGCGGGTGCGGGAAAAAAAAACAGCTAAAATTCAAAATTCAAAATTCAAACATTTGGCTGGTCACCAGAACATGGCTGGCCAGCTCTGAATACAAGACAAGAGATTGCCGCACATTGCAGGAATACAGGAACGAACATTAAAACAGTCCAATGTTATTGAAGAGTACTTCGGGGTTGCGACAGAAGCAGCAGCGGCAGTAGCAGTATGTGTGTTGTATAGAGGGATAAGGCGAGAGAACTCCGTGGGCCGGAGTTCGGGGGAAACCCGGAAACCAACTGGCGGAGTTCGGGGGAAACACCCAAACTAACAACCCGCAGCATGCAACAGATGAAAGAGCAGCAGTATCATCGGCCCACGGTTCACCACCACCACCCACAGCCCACCACCACCGCCTCCTCCACACTTTCTGTCCGAGAGGGACGGGCAGAAGAGGGACAGTACATAAAACGGGCGCGAAATACATTTTTAAACCGCGCAGTTGCATGACAACCAAAGTGGAGAGATCACATCCCACACTCTATTCAAATCAAAGTTTCATCACAAAAACAATCCTTAATCGCGTACTTCGAATTCGACTGCGAAAACCACCGCAGAATTACGTACGAATCACACGCGTGACTATAAATTATTAATATAGGATTCGAGTGTTAAATACAAGAAAAAAAACGGACCCAAAGGCCGCCGCCCGCCGGGAGCAGTCCGCGCGTCCGCGCTAATATCACAGCTATCATACCAGGTACGGGTACGTATTACTCTATCCGAAAAAGTAAGGACCGTTCAGGTATTAATACGGAGATCAAACAATCCTTATATCTACGGACAACCAGTACATGACACGTACATACGTTAGATAGCCAACGAGCGCCATCCGAATACCAGAAGCAACAACAAACAGCTCGTGCGGTGTGCTCTCCAGCTGCTGATGTTGCTGGTGTGGTACTCTGTACCGGTATGGAGCAGCAACAGTAGCTATGTGAGCTATAACAACTCGGGCCTCACATCCTTCCCGCCAAATATTATCTCGGTCCCAGCCCAGCGCACGCAAAGAAAGAGTTGGCTTTTTCCCCAAGGAAATCTCTCTTTCTCTCAGTCTGTCTCTCTGCCTGTCTCTCTCTGCTCTCTTGCCAAAAGGGGGGGGGCGGTCGTCCTTGCTTCGTGCGTTGCTCTGAAAACAAAAATGAGGGATACGTAGAGGAGGAGCATCGGCGCGCCCGAGCACAGACGGGGGGAGTGGATCGTCGGGGGGTCCAGCAGAGAGGGAGAGAGGGTACGGGTGGGGTGGACAAGGAAAGGATGTGGCGCGGAGTTGAAGGGGGGTGGGCCCTAGGTGGGAAGGTGGTCGTCGCACTTCAATAGCAAAAAAATACAAACTTTCATCTTTTGAGTCGATCTTTCAAACACTTTTTCTATGCAAACAGGGTTAGAGACCCGAGAGCTTTCACCAGCTCCACACCCGCGCGCACCGGGCCCGAGCAAGGCGGACGAGTCTTCCGTATATGGATGCAGCTCGCCCGCTGCGAGCGCGGGGCGCGGTGGACGACCCTGCGCAAAGCAGCAAAGAGCAAACGCTCCGCACCTCTCCGCTTTTGGAATATTCCTGCTATTTCTGCTATGTTTTCCTTCAAAAAAACGAACAAAGAAAAGCGGGAAGGAAGCCAGCCCACTCAAATCCAGCGTGGACTTTCCAGCGACACACGAGGCAACATAACCTCTCAGCAACCCGAATACGGAGCAACCTGAGGGGCTCTGCCAAGGCCTGGAACTTCTCCGAGGGAAGCGCCCTATTGCACAATGCCGGCTGGCAATCCTAGGGTGCCCGCGTTCGTCCCGCCCAAAACTACAAATACCCTCCCTGTGCCCGCCTAACCTGCCCGCCCGTGCCATATAGGCACCAATCGTGACAACTTGCAACCACAACGTGACGCGAGCACCCAAAATAATAGAAACAAGATCACCGTGCGAAGGGTGTGTGGGACCTTACCTTCGTGCGTTCTCCGCCTTGCTCGCTAGCGCTATCCTGTCCCGGGGTCTAGCTGGTTCTAGGGACTTCAGGAGAAAAAGGTCGCTGCGGATTTTTGTTGCTTTTGGAATTGACTTTGAGGGAGGCTCTAGAAATTTAGGAGGATGTTTTTTCAGGTTTTCATCCACAGGCACCTTGAGAACGATGCTAGCCAATCATCTTTCGCCACCCCAAAATGATGAGAAAAAACATGCTTCCATATATATTTCATATAAATCTACGGAGATACTATCCATTTTTCTGCTCTTTATTACAGCAGCACTTTACTTGCTTGTGTGTGGACTGCTGTAACATTGTTGCTGTGCGGGGATACGATCTTGACGTTGTTGTTGTCGTAGACAGGCGAGGCATGCATGCTGCACGCGAGGCACCACCATACTGCACGCGAGGCACCACCATGCAGCCATGGCAAGAGGCTGCGTCCAGTTAGTTGGCAGTGCACCTGTGGTGCACAGAAGTGTAGAGGCAAGACACGTTTTGTTTTTTTGTGTTTTTGCTCATCCCATTCATTATCTTCGCTTCGAACATCTATCTTCTTCTCTCTCTCCTTCCAACTCGTAACTCAGATCCGCGGGGTCACATAGCAGGTTCTTCCCGCTCCCTTCCAGCTACGGTACCTGCCTTCATTTTTATCACGAGAAGATTTCAGCCTTTTCTTCCCTCGTCGACTCGCATCGAATTGTGCCTGCCCACGCTGCAAGGCGCTCTCAACAATAGAATCCTTTTTATTTTTATTTTTGCGACCCTTCTCGAGGTTAGAAAGGATTCGAGGTTAACCACTTGAACCACCGGGGCGACCGGCATTAATACTATTAATATTAATTATTATTATTAATAATAATCAATAACCAACCGTATGTACGCCCTACCCGGTAGCCGGACTCTCCCAACTATCTTGTACACGTACCGGGCTCCCCGGTATCAATCAACAACAATAATAACCGTTATAGGTAAACTCCATGTAGTCCCTCCCGCCAAAGTTGTTTGGTACCACCACCTACTATTAATACCTGCTGCTGCTACTCCTACCATTTAATTGCAAGTTTTCCACGAGAATTGATTCACCGTAGTTTTGTGTTTACCTGGCACGGTTATCTCATTACTAAAGTAGTACCGGTACACTGCATCCTACTTTTTTTGCTATATACCAGGTATACTCGTACTCGTAGCTGTTGCGGTGTAAACATGTTGTCTGTATGTGTGTACACGGTGCACGTGCACGCACCTACCTGCTGCTGGTGGTGCTGTTGCTGCGTATCATGTCAAAATATCTCCGAGGACGACCGGAACGAACAGTTTTTTTCGACACCTCAAAACGAACCTCAATACGACGACCTTTTTGTATGTTGTGAGGTCTGGTGGGGTGTCAAAAAATGACTGCTCGGACGCCCTCGAGATACTGGTATCATCACAGAAGAAAATATTTCCTTTGTTCAATGATGTGCGGGTGACACGTACATACATACGCACTGTATGTAGGTGCTACTAATAGTACGAACGTACCAACAATCAAATTAAAGATCTTCACCTGCTAATAATACTGGGGTGTTGTGTGTACCCGTTACGAACGTATATCAGTGCCTGGTATGCATGATACGCAGAGCCGAGGTCGTAGGAAGCCCTTTTGCTACAATTCCTGTGCTCCATGACAGGGATGAATGAAACGCACGATTATCAGCAATGAACAGCGTAGCTATTTCGTGATGTTGATGGATGGAGGAGGATGCGGAAAGACTCTCGTCATCTCTCGTCATGATGAACGAGTACAGCGCGGCGTATCATCGTCATACGAGGCGTATCAACCGTTTTTTTGTTTTCGTGTTTTCGGTCAACCTCGCTCAGCTCACGGCTGCGCGTGTCTCGTGCCATTATTCTATAGTACCTGGTATATATATACGAGGTACGCGTCAAGTACTCGTCGTAAGTACGAGATTAGGGTCGCCCTGGGCGGAGCAGAGGGGGTGGAGTAGGTTTCCGTGAGCTACAACAACGCTATACCACGCTACAACATCACAACGTTGTACCACGGTGCTGGCAATGTAGTATTATTATTATGCTTGCCATCCGACAATGTGTAGTGTTGTTCTAATAAACGACTAACAGAAAGTGAAGAACTCTCCAGAACAAAAGCGCGGCAGTATCCTACGACAAATCAGAACTGATGTGACGCTCATGAAGACTACTACAACCAACATCTCTCCATCTCGTCCACCAAAAAACGACCACTCCCCTAAATATTCCACAAACAACCGAGAGGAGGGTAGAAAGAGGCAGGGACAGGGGAACACACTTATCACACTATATATATATATATTCTTGTTTCATGATACGATGCAACAACATCATTATTAATAGCAGTCTACTATTAATATGGCTATCAAGAAGATACATTACAACACCAGGTACCTATTACTATTTCTACAACACCTATTAATAGTATTTTTTTTATCACGGGCCGCCCGCGCAAAGCATCCATCTACCCGGTAAAATATCATCCCATACACAATCATACATGCTACCTGATACTACAAAGGTCACAGCAGTGTGGACGCAAGGTCTACACATATTATATATCATGTGCATATTTCTGTGCTTACATACATGTGCTCGTCATATAGCGTTTCGCACTGACTGACTGGCTCCTGTCTGCCTGTCTGTGTTATTGCTCACGCCCACGCCCACATCATGAGAGTATCACACGCCGGGCGGAGTCGAGATTTTCACACACGCGGGGGAGTCACAAGTTGATCATAGTTCAGCCGGGGCACCGAGGGGGTCCGTGCCAACCGAAGCGTGGTGGTGGCGGTGGCGGTGGCGATGGCGGTGGCGGCGGCTAGGCCGAAGGGGGCGAAGCGAAGGGGGGGGGGAACACGCAGGCAAGGGTGTACACGGCAGCTCGGTGCCGAGAACTCGGCCAGAGGTCCTTGCTGTCAAGAAGTATTATGAGTGTGACGTTCTCCGGGCTTCACCAGCACCGGCGTGGGGGGTCATCGAGAGATCCACTCCCGAGGAAGTAAAGGCACGGAGGAGATCGAAGTTTTAATGGGCGGTGGCTGCTATATAGGCGGCGCCAGCAGAGCGGCAGACCCCCTGCTATCGCTGTTCAGCGGCGGAGCCATGTTAAAAACGAAGCCCAAAGATGGGGGCGCGAGGGTATACCGAGTGCATAGTAGCCGAGAGGTCATATTAACCGAGGGGTTGGGGACCCATGTTAGGGTGACATCGCCGACGGCATATTTCGTATCGTAGGGACTCGTAGAATTGTTGGACGAGGGACTCTGCGGTGGCTGAAACTATGCTGTAGATGACAGCGCCCGAGGCGGGTGTCGGGCAGCAGCAGCCGCTCGGCGGCAGGCTCTAGTTGAAACGGGGTACCCGGAGGCGAATGCGGGGCGGTAGTACCAAGAGCAACCGAATGTTTGAGAATCACAAGAAAACAACGAATCGCGGGTGGTATAAAAGGAGTCACCGAACGAGCGGGCGAGGAACTAAACTCCACGGGGGGGGGGGGGGTTAGCGGTGCCTGAGACGGGCCGGGCAGTGGTCGTGGCCTCGCTCGCAGGCGGGTCCGAAAAGTTGAAACGAGACCCGAAGACAGGGGCGAGGCATCGGAGATCCGCAAGTTAGCTTTAAGTCGCGGAGGGCGTAACAGGCAGAGAGTCGTCATTGAATGGCCGAACGAGGACTTCCAAGGCGGCCGAGGGCCCCTGACTGTCCGCGCACTATAGGCGCCATATATGGGCGCAATAAAGGCATCCTATAAGCGCCTAAAAAGGCTCCATGCAGGCGCCATATAGGCCAGGGCGGGTAGTGTCAGTCGCTCGGCGGCGGCGGGTTCACGCAGAAACGATGCTTGCCGACGGGGGTTGTAGCGGTGGCGACCCCAAAAGGGAGAGGAACCCACAACAGGGAAGACAAATCAAGGAAAACATGTTGTATCATCACCGTTCGTTGCAACGCCGTCATGCGAAGCTCCTGCTGTCTACGGTGGCGGTCGCGGCAGCAGCGGCGGCGGCGTAGCCAGCAAGGCTGAATGGAATGCCAACGTGGTAGCAGCTATAGCTGTGGAGCGTTGGCAGCGCTGCCAATAGTTGTATAGAAGGGTGCATTGAAAGAGCACTGCGCGGTATGTGCCTGAGGGGTGTATGGCGGCGGCACAATGTCTTGGTCCGCAGTAAACGCCGCGAAAGCACTCGTGAGAAATTGGGAGTTTTCGATTTTTTTGCTCGATTAATGCACACCCGAAACGCAAGCGTTTTGTCGAACCGAAATTTGTGTCCTATTATTTTACGCGCCCTACCTCGCGCACAAATTCGAGCCTCGCCCAAAGTAAGAGTTTCTCCCTCTAGGACTGCATTCCCGTTTTGGAGACAAAAAAAACTTGAATTTAGAGTCATATTGATAGACTTACGTTTTGTGAACAGCGCAGGTACCAAAACGGTGTCGCTTACTAAGCACATGAAGCGCAGCAGGCGCCCGCTAGGCCGCCGTGTCAATTCGGAGTAGTCGACGAGTCGATTGCACAGCCCCCTGCCTGCTCAACTCCGTACTCGCGGCTGCGAGGCTGGAGCGGGGGGGGGGCGGGCCTGCGGTGCAGAAGGAAGAAAAGGCTTCAATTGGTTCGTTGATGGTATGCTTCTGTAAGTTCGTGCTTTTGTGCGTTCATCGAGTCACACCTCATGATGCGTTTCTGTGTGCTGGCTATTGTTAGGTCCGACTCCCTTGTGCCCTGCTGAGGGACCTGGTCGTCAAGGATCCAAGAGGGGGGGGCGCGTAGTCGATAGGGGAGATGTACTCGATCTCATGCATGGCCGTAGTCGTATGACCATAGACCCTCGCATCCCTACGATGCCGGATCGGAGTATGTCGGGCTTTCACCGACCAGACAGACATTGCTAGCGCCGCGAGGTGTCCGGCGAGTCGCATGAAGGAGGTGACTGCCAAATTTGATCTCCGGCGCTATCCAGCAGTAGAAGAGCGTTCACTAAGCCACTAGCATACATTGTAGAGTAGGATCGTGGATTTTTTTGTGGGCCAGAAGCGCGGATTTATGCGCTCGTACGATCTTGGATTTACGGACCGTCGTATCTGGTACAACGGTATACACAGCAGAGAGTGTGCCGACTTTTAAGACCGCCGATACAAGGCCATAGCGGAGATAACACCAGACTAATCGGCTTGTCACGAGGGAAAAAAAACTACTTGGTATTAGTATGGGATCATTATTTCAGTACGTGGTAAAAGATAAGACCATACTCCTAGAGATGAGACCACGTCTTTTGGGCTGTCACGGACGGGGTGGTCTTGACACGGGCACACCACTGCTGTATTAATATTATGCTTGCCATCCGACAATGTGTAGTGGTGTTCTAAAAAAAGAAGAAAACAGAAAGTGAAGAATTCTCCAGAACGAAAGCGCGACACAGTTAAACGACGAATCAAAACTGAAATGACAATGTATTGTTAATAGTGGCAAAATTCGACGCGAGTCGACGAGGGAAGAATGTGCAGAATTCTTTTCTGCGGCAAAAGAGGCGTTCTACGACAGAGGTTTACCCTAATTTTTCTGAGGATCCTCACTTGAGGAGCTCCATACTAATAGTAAGTCACCCGAAGACTGGCTTCAACAAAAACGCAATTGCCTCCCCGATGAATAATCCCATGGCCCACGTATGTATGCGAAAACGTCATATTTTTCGTAAGAAGATTGGCAGTCCCCTTAGATTTCGGGTTAAGGAGCCCCGTAATTCAGAAAACCTTTTAGCGGAAATGTGCTATACCTCCATTACCGTAGAACGCGTCAAAAATCAAGGCACGAACCGCAGTGGGGAGAGGGGAGGAGGGGCGCCTGCTACGTGCGTGCGTGACCCCGGATTTGAGATACTACTGGGGAAGGGAGCGGGAGAGTTTTTGGTAGGGCGAGGATAACAAAAAATGGGATGGAGAGAAAATGAAGAAAAAAAAAAGTGCCGGACGTGTGCTACGAAAGTGGTATGAATACGTCCTGTTCAAACTTCAGGCCTGTTTTGGGGACAAACTACTCATAATTTGAGTGGCTTTGTCCCCAAAAGAGGCGTTCTACGATGATAAAGGTTCACCGTGAATATTCTGAGGCCCCTCACTTGAGGAGCTCCATTCCTCACCCGAAAACTGACTTCAGCAAAAACCGAAATTGTATCCCGATGAATAACCCCATGGCCTAAAGTATACAAAAAAAACATTTTTCGAAGCAAGATTGACATTCCGACGATTTTGGGTTATGAAACCCCGTCATTCGGCAAACATTCTATCGCAGAACGCGTCAAAACGGGACTGCAGTGCGCCCTAAAAGGGTTAAAATAGCGCCTATTTTTTTCCGAGACCCCTTAAGCTGCTATGAGAGAACTAACTGTAGTCCCGTTTCAGGGGGCAACTGTGAGGGTCTTAGTCCGTTGGGCTAAAGGTAAAAGGTTAACCAATCGCCTACCCAGTCTAAACCCTCATACCACTCTCCCCCCCTGGAACGGACGGGATTGGGTAATGCCGTCGACGCCATTTGTGAGGGTCTTAGTCCGTTGGGCTAAAGGTAAAAGGTTAACCAATCGCCTACCCAATCTAAGCCTCATAACACAACCCACTCAAATTCTGAGTAATTTGTCCCCAAAAAGGGGCTGAAGTCCTAAAAAGGTTTTCGACGCTGTTGCTGCTATGTTCTCCTAACCCTTTTCGAACTAACTGCAGTCCCGTTTTGAGGACAACCCACTCAATTTCTAAGTACTTTGTGTCCCAAACGAGATTGCAGTATATACTATTACGGGGGACCATAGTTAATAGGACCTGTGGAATACATAAAAAGCTATACATTTAACCATTTTTACTAACAATATTTGGTCCTATTAACTATGGTCCCCCGTAATAAAAGGGGTGAGGAGCCTCATATATACCCCACCCAACAAACCACTTTTGACGAAACAAGACATGGTACTTGGTAGGTGCTTGACCCGATGGAAAATTCAATGAATGGTAAAAAATATACCAGGTAGGGGTTAACGACATACCTGGTACCTGGTAATTTTTTTGTGCAACACGAGTGGGATATTATTTTACCGGGTAATTACCGGGTAATTCATCAGTTGAGGTCTGCTCGTAGAAATAGTTGGACCCAGACTGTGGTACAGCAGTATTCCTTTTGTTTCCGAGGTTTTCTTCTTTCGGGAAAGTTATGAGTGATCCATGTTGAAGATCATGCTGCACATTGTCGGATGGCGAGAGAAATAATAATAGTACAATAATACACCTGTTGTACATTTATGTAGAAAAAAAAACAAGAACAGAAAGCAAGGTCGAGAAATCGAAAAATTACCTAAAAAATTCCGTTCATCTTCAGCAAGGTTGGTGTGTGGTTGATTCAATGGCGCGTTCGACGGGGTGTGTGCAGTAGGTTGTTAGAGTCGACTACAAAAATCTTACAGAGGTTGGACAGCAACGAACCCGCTCCCCACCAAGTATGCCGTAAAGAGCGACTGCTGTAGATACGGCATAGATACTCCCTGCGGGTGTTGCACTGGGGTTAGCGGAGGCATGTCCAGCCCAGGCCGGGTGCTCGGGTTCTAGCGCGCGTCGTCGTCATATTCTGTACTGGTAGGCGACACGGATCCTGATCGCGTGTCGGGTATACGTAAAAAATTGCTACCCGATGTCCCGGCCGGGCTCGGCCAGCTGGACACCGAGGCAAGAGGAGAGCGGCAGGGCGCTCTGAAAGCCGCTCCAGCTGAACGAGATTTTTTTAATCAAAGTCGCTCGCGAGTCCGCTATCAATGTTGTTGTGGTGCAGCGAACATTACGCCTGCTGGCGCATTTTCGACCGTGGTGTGCCGAGCGTCTACGTAACCACCGCTGGCGGCGCGACAGGGAGGGCCTGGTCATTGTTAGTATTCCGGGGGGACATAGTAAATAGGAACTACGGTACAGACACACACATTCCCCCATTTTTGCTGTTAATAACAACATTTGGTCCTCTATACTAAGGTCTCCCGTAATAGCTGCATTGCAGTAGCAGTAGTAGTCGCAGTACAGCAGTAGTATCTCTTTCTTGCTGTCGCTTGAGTTAACTTGAGCGCTAGAAATCCCGGTGAACTGATTTTTTAGCTACTGGGCTTAGTGCCGTTTGGCATAAAGCGGTATACCGTGATGATAGAAAACGGTATCTTTCGCCATGGTTTGTTGGGCCTTGTGAGTTGATTTTCTACCGTCACATTGGCGCAAAAAAAAAAAACGCCGGTATACCGTTTTACGGCTATTTTGGCGGGAAATTGTAGATGCGTTTGGACTTTCCGTTGTATACAAGACCCTATGATATAGGTGGTGAACCTGGTCATACCTGTAGGGAATTCCGGCAGGTCAGGATCTCTAGATCTAATAGATGATCTAGATCATGACCTGTCCGATGTGTAGAACGTTTACCACCCTGCGCGGAAACACAACGACCGCTTGGCCTTTATATTAATGTCTACACGGTCCTTATATTTCCGCCAGTGGTAGGTAGCCCCTTTTTGGGACCCAGGTTACATGTAGCGTGTCTTAGGGCCTATTTCGGCCTCAACTCTTTTAGCACTGCAGTCCCGTTTTGAGAAAAACCTACTTACATCATGTCACTGATTTGTCCCCAAAACGAGACTGCAGTTTGGCCTCACAGGGTTAATTAATATACTGCCTGTAGTTTAATATATGGGGCGGTCAGTCAAAGGGGTAAAACCGCTTTCTCCAAAATAAAAAACCAAAATTAATCGCTTATTTCGTAAAGCATGGTCTATATACAAGCCCCGAGGGCACCGCAACACAGCGGCAATCTCCTCGCCTTGCGCTCGCTTGACCCCTGTGGGTGTTGAAGCTAGCGACCAAAACAATGGTTGATGACTTTGACCAAAACAATGGTTGATGACTTTTGTGCTGTTAACCATTGAACCGTCCACGAGCAGCGCGAGCCGTCCGGATCCAGATTTTACGGGTAGAATCGCGATGCGCCCCAGTGATGTTCGACTCCTTGCGTCGTAACCCAGACATCGACATGTTTCATCCCCCAATCGCGCAGTGGGCACAATAGTTGCTGTGATCGTCTTTTTTTAATCGGCAATTTTACTCTCTGAAAGTCCCAAGAGGGGTCAACGTACACACACGCGGTTCAAACACCACCACAGCTACGTATGTACTTCGAAGTATGCACCGTAGCAGCACAAAAGGCGCGGAACTATCCAACAAATTTCGACGCAGTCGTCGCGCTTCCCCGGCGGCTGCTATAGACACATTAAAAAGGCATCGTCTTATTTTTCCCACCCCCCTTGCCTGTCTCGAAAGGGATGCGTGGTCAATGGTCAAACAAACTATTAGTAGGGCAAGCAACAGATGAGCACGCCCCCCTCCCCCCGCCCCTCACAGAGACACGCCTCATCGCTGCATCGAATCAACAGCAGCACTCACTACCCGTGCCGTCCAATCAGACATAAGAAAATCGAAACGTGCCCACTTTCTCCGATGGGGAACGATCGATCGATCGATCGCATCTTACTCCGTATTCCTCGTAACTCTCCTGTCTTGACTCTGTGGCGTGACAGCGAAATAGAGGCTTTTGTCCGAAATCGCCATAGAGTCCCCCTCCTTCATTGATGCTGTCATCCACATGCAAGAATATCCGCCTCACAAGCGGTTCTAAGTAGGATGCAGCTCACCCTTCACGCGACTCGCTCAACACCTCACGGCGCTTCGCGCTTGGTGCAAGCAATGTCTGCCTGGTCGGTGAAAACCCGACGTGCTCCGTCCCGTCATCGTACGGATGCGAGGATCTATATGATCTAGACAACTACGACCATGCATGACATGAGTACACCAACCTTCCGCTACCCCCTCCCGCCCCCCCCCATCCCCTCTGATGGCGTAGAATACGTGCGGTTTTAGTGGGCGTCCTGCGACCACTGAATGCTCTTGATGTCGATGCCTTCTTGCACCATCTCCCACAGAGGGCTCATTGATCGAAGGCGTTCCACGTGAACCGCCAGCGATTCCACCGCAAAGTCGACCTCCTCCTCCGTCGTGAACCGCCCAATCCCTGATGAGTGAAACCACCGGGACGCGCGGACAAATCGAGAAGGCGAGAGGGGGGGGGGGGGGGGGAGAGGGGCCACGAGAAAGGATCGGAGGGAAAGCGAGGGACACTACAAAAGCAAAACAGATATTTTCGTTTTTAAATGAAAAAAAAAAACAAAGCTGTGAGATCGAGTATTTCCCTTGGAATTCATCTTTGCGACTTCAACCTTGGTGTGACAGTTCGATCGCGCGTGCCATATAGGGTGTGTGGAGGTTGTGGAGTTGTCTACGAGTTCTGCGGCGTGTCGTGTGTCACTGCGTACGGCTTTTGGACTCCGTTCGTGGGGTTCTTTTTCACCTCTCTCAAAAAAAACTTGAGAACAAAAGGTGAAAACAAAAGAAAACACGGGACACCGAGCGCGTGTCCCGCGCGCAGCCGTTTCGTTTGCACGGATTCATCCGACGAAGCATTCGGCACGGGCCCTCCAGTCTTCTCTCCCGCGCAACGATCTACCATACTGCGCTCTCAAGGGATTAATCTGTGTGTATGTATACCGCGCAGTCCCCGGTGGCTTGGTAGGTGGTCCGCGTGCCTATCAAAATAAATTTCGTGGGTTCAAGTCTCACCGAGTGCACATGCTCGCAGGCACTTTTTCTTGCATGAAGAAATTGACTAGCGGAAAGCGCGAGAGCGTGAGTTAGCTACATTCGATGAACACCGACGAGCAGTGGGAATACTGAGCCCTATGCGCGACAAAAAATAAAGGCACGTACCGGGGGGGGAGAAGGGACGACACCTGTGACCACGGCTTGTCCAGAAGATCGCCGACGGTAAGACCTCCTACGAGCTAGGCTGGAAGGTAAAAAAATGACGTGAAAAAAAAGAAAAGAAAAGTCCCCAACCACTCCCTGCTGTCGACACTCTTGATTGATCCTTACAGAGAGAAAGTTGTCGGGAATGCATAACAAAAACACGTCAAACCCCGTGCGGATCACAAAGTAAACAACCCAGAATCCTTACATATACAGCAAGCAGATGCAACGCGTGCTACGGCGAAGGTGTGAGCATTTTTCGGCCAAAACGTTTCTGACTGACCGTGCTCCTTGACCCAATTTTGTTGAAATGCCACGATTAGAGTATTATAAGATTTTTTCGTGGTACACTTGGGATTTGAGACTGTCCATACGGTCGCACGAACCACCGGCTTTTCTGAAAGACAGTTTTTGGGGTGACTCACTAATAGTGTAGAGCCTCCTTAAGGTCGAGTGAGGACATCGAGAAAATTTAGGTGCTACCTCTAGTGTGACTCTATGAGGCCGTCGCACAAATCAAAAAGAAACACATGAAAAAAAAACATATTGTTAAAACAATCCCCCACGAAACCCCAAAATGTTTCGGCGGCTCACCGAATCGCATGCTTGTATGCGCCAGGTCGTCCTCAACCCCGATGGCTCTGAGGACGTACGAAGGCTCTAGCGACGCGGAAGTGCAGGCGCTACCGCTGGAGACGGCGATGTTCTTCAGCGCCATCAACAACGATTCGCCCTGCGCGACGTCGAGAGAGGTCGAGCGAGACGACGTCGAGACGGAGGGAGGGCGGCGGTCACCACGGTAGTGGAAGCGGGGCTTAGGGAGGGAAGGCAGCGGTGGCGGTGGTGGGGCATAGCTTTCGGGGTGAGGGAGGGGATGAGGGAGGGAGCGGGGGAGGGAGGGAGGGAGGGAAGGAGGGAGGTAGGGAGGGAGGGAGGGAGGGAGGGAGGGAGGGAGGCTGCCCATCCGATCTGAGGCGTAACGGAAAAACTACATCGTATACGTACCATGTATGTACGGGCACCCGCTACAAAAATACAAGCCCAAACACGCTCGAGGGTACGCCCAAACGCACCCTCAGAGGTACACCAGGCATGCCGAAAGAAACACTCGAAGCTGCGCTACATTAGGGTCGTTCTTGACAACACTGAACTATCACATTCATCAACACAATGAATATTTCGTCAAGCTTACGCACGTCGGACAGACCAGATACATCAGACCCCCCGCTTCACGATCTAGATCCTTCAGAGCAGATATATCATATTATCTTGATCTGTATGATCTGTGTGATCTACGTGATCTAGCTCATGTTGCGGGGTGGAAGCCGAACAACCTGCGTTATCTAGCACATGGTTCCTGGGTTGGATCTGAGCTATACAGATCCTGCACAACCTCTCATGGCGGCAGGATAGGATCTATAAATGATCTATTAATAGCTGATGATCTGTCTCAGGTATGGAAATGAACAAAAAAAACGCAGTCCCGTTTTGGGGACAAACCACTTAGAATTGAGTGGTTTGTCCCCTACACGGGGCTGCAGTCCTAAAAGGGGTTTAAAGGCATGTCCGCATCTCCACGCACACGAAGGACTAGAGGTTGCTGGATCTGTAAAATACAGCTCCTGCACATCAACTCACAAAATCGGAAATTTAGGATCCGAACGATCTACCGTAGATAGATACGAGGTAGATCGTGATCCGTCTCATGCGGAGAAGTCAAGGCACGGAAGCTATGAAGGCACGGGACGCACCTCGACGTACGCGAAGGAGAAGTTTAGGTTACCCGGGTACCTCTTCTCGTGGTCACCGTTAAGGGTAACGTCAGGGATGCGCGACATCACCGCGTCGTACATACGCTTCGACAGGTGGTCCACCCACTCCTTGTCCACATCCATCTCCTCTTGAGCCACCTGCGACAGGGACAAAAAACGCGAAAAGTATTAGATGGCATCGGGTTTCGATTTATTTCGCCTTGGTATGACGGGGGGAGGGGAGAGGGCGTACTCATTCGTTGCTTGCCTCAGTCATTTGACCATCGACCACGCATCCCTTTCGAGACGGAGCGAGGGGAGGGCGAGGGGAGGGGGGGTTGTATTCGTGCCATGCGTGGCCGTACGTCGTATGACCGTAGACCCTCGCACCCCCCTACGTGTACAATGCCGGGACGGAGCACGCCGGCTTTTTCATCGACCAGGCAGCAAAAAATGGCTTTGCACCAAAGTTGCGAAGGCACCGTGGGGCTGTTCGGCGATGCGCATGAGGGGTGAGCTGCATTTTACGATTACGGTGGACGATAGTAGTCAGACTCAAATATGGTGTGTAAGCATGGGGGGATACCCAAGATTTTTTTGTACATTGTGGGTTCCGATTACTACGCCCCCGCTTACTATTAACAGGTTGCCCATACCTGGTAGTAAATAGGACCTACGGTACAGACAAAAACATACCTGGTATGTATTTCCATATTTTTACTATTACGGGGGACCATAGTTAATAGGACCAAATATTGTTAGTAACAATGGTTAAATATATAGGTTTTTATGTATACCATAGGTCCTGTTAACTATGATCCCCCGTAATAACATAATCTGGTCCTATGGTTAAATATATACCTGGTAGGTTTTTATGTATACCATAGGTCCTGTTAACTATGATCCCCCGTAATAACATAATCTGGTCCTATTTACTATGGCCCCCCGTAACACTAACAGGGGGATCAACACATGCCATCAACCCATGCGTATGACTCGGCAGGTTCGACACAACAAATGCGTGTTTTTTTTTGCCTCGGGCAGTCATACGTACAGATCAGGTAGGGTGCACACCTTTAGGACAGATAGATCGCACCATCGATCCCCACTTCCGTGATCTGTAGACCTTTCGACGGCAAGATAGATCATCCACCCGCGATCGCGTTATGATCTGTGTGATCTATCACGGGGGGCCATATTAAATGGGACCATTAAATAGAACCTACGGTACATACAAAAACCTATATATTTCGCTATTTTTTACTAACGTTATTTGGTCCTATGTACTATGGTCCCCCGCAATAGCTCATGTTGCCGGGTGGGATCCGTATAATAATCTGCATGATGATCTCACACATGTTTCCTGGGGTGGATCTGTACTGCGCAGATCCTGCACAACCCTCCACAAAGGCAGGTGAGGAACTGCATGATCTAGATCATGATCTGTAGATGATCTATCTGTCCGAGGTGTGCAGGTAGTGTGTTCGCCGCGCTATGTCGTGCCCGGTACGTTAGCACGTCACTTGCCTGCTATTGATACTACTACAGTACCCCGATACATTTTGCGATGGTCTTTGGTTTTTGCTCGGGCGCACATTAGACGAGAGTCGGCGAGGGAAAAAAGGGCTCAAGTATTGCCGCGATAAAAATGCAAGGTACGAACCGTAGTGGGGATAGGGGGAGGGGGGGGGGGGTGTACTCGATAGGAGAGATGTACTCGATCTCATGCATGGGGGGGGGGGCTAACTATGTGACCCCGGATCTGAGTTACGGCTATTACTGGGGGGCATATTAAATAGGACCTAGGGTGCATACAAAAACCTAAATGTTTCGCTATTTTTACTAGCAATATTTGGTCCTATTTACTATGGTCCCCCGTATATAATAGGATTGGAGAGAGAAAAGAAGGGCGAAGATCATAAATGGGAAGGAAAATAAAGTAAACGAATACCGGTAAATAAAATGGTGTCTCGTGACCACAAAACTTGCAAAACTCTCTCCATATATATAAAATGGCTACGGGGGACCTAGTAGGACCAAATGTTGTCGGTAAAAATGGTTGAATATATAGGTTTTTATGTATACCATAGGTCCTATTATCTATGGTCCTCCGTAATATTAATAACTACGTACGTTCACTGGGGCGTGTCCGGTGTCATCGGGGTATATAGAAAGGACGGCTTAAGGTGAGAAGACATCAATCAGCGGGTTTTAATGACGAAAGTGGGTAATCGTTTCCTCGGGAACAACATACAACACCAGTGGACGATGGCAGCGAAAAAAAAAGCCAATTGTCGATAACAAACCCCCCGCGAGAGCACCCGCGTTGGCGTGACAAAGGCAGGGGATAAGCCCATTGTACGTACCAACCGCAGTACGTGCGCCGCCGCCGCGCCTGTACGCATATATTATACGAAATCGCCGCTCGAAAAATGCTCGGAATCGTGCACAAGCGGGGGAACGAACGACCCTGATGGTGACGGTGGTGGTGATGATGATGATGATGATTGATGATTGATGATGTGATGATGGTGATGACTTTGATGATGACTATGATGATGATGATTGATGATGATGATGATGATGATGATGATGATGCTGATGATGATGATGACGATGATGTTGTTGATGATGATGATGATCGTGATGATGATGATGATGATGATGATGACGACGATGATTGATGATGATAATGATTGATGATGATGGTGATGATGATGATGATGATGAGGAGGATGATGATGATGATGATGGTGATAATGACGATGATGATATCATAGTGATGTTTTTTTTCACAATATCGCTCATGCCCCCGAAATATAGCCCCCGTGACCACAAAGCAGAGGCCAAAAAGCGTCCCGCTTCAAATACCAAAATTGAGTACCACTCTGTACGGAAATGTAAGGACCGTTTGGTCTTCATACTTGTGCTTAAAGGTGTCTTATATTTCGCGATAGAGCGGCACAAAATAATACACGTGCAACCGCAGACCCTATACCTGCGAGCATGTACAGTAGCGCTCTCACCTGGCATGCCATGCCGAAACCAGCGCACAGCGCGTGGGGGAGCGTTCCCGATCTTAGCCCCTGCAGGAGACAACGGGCGGGTCGGGCGGGAGCAAGAACAGCAGTAAAGGAGGGGCAAGGACACATCAAAGCCGGTTGTTTTTCACGAGCGACTGCGACTTTCTACTTTACGTGGCGCAAAAAACGAAAACAAAAACAGGGACTCCTTCGAGATGGCTGAAGCGACCGACCGACCGACCGACCGGCGGGATATTCCGACGCACACAAGCTGACGACAGTTACAAATATCTTGCTTCGCGAGTTGTCATCGACAGTCATGTCATACTTAACTACTTCCCTTCTGTCGGCAGTTCCACTTAGAAGACAAGGCGAGACCTGACAACGCGTCCACATTCAGCCCAACCAAAACAGGATGCGACCAGCAACACCCCCCTCCCTCCCCTCCGCGCCCCACCCCACCCCACCAGTTGCGATCGCTCTCTTCCTCCAATCCTCCAATAGTACACCATTTAATCCTCCTTTTATCTTGCAGACTTCGCGGCACCACGGAGGGCGACCGACAACTAAGTGACCAACCAACCAACCGACCAACCAACCGACCGACTAACCGATCAACAACCGGACCAATCAACCAATCAACCTAACAGCGAACCGACCGACCGACCAATCAACAGCCAACCAACCACCCACCCAACCAATCAACCAATCAATCGACCGCTCAACCGGCCAACCAACTGACCGACCGATCAACCAATCAACCAATCAGCCGACCGATGAACCGAGGAACAACCAATCAACCAACCAAATCACCCAATGAATCAAACGACCGACCAATACCCAACTCATGAACCAACTGTCTAGTCAACCAATCAATCAATCAACCAACCGACCGACCAACTAACCGAGCAAGCAATCAAGCAATCAATCAACCGACCAATCAATCAACCAATCATCCAAGCAACCGATCAACCAACCTCCACGACCGACCAGGTCACGGACTCCACCGAATCAACCAACCAACTCAACCAACGAACCAATCAACCCCAACGAACGCGATACGCAGGCACCTCCCGAAACCCGGCAACCCCCCTCATCCCAACAATGCCACTCTCTCACCCTCTCCTGTCCCCCTCCGGAGAACACCGGATCGAGGCGCACGCGCGGGCGACGGCGTACGTACAGCGCTCCCACACCCTTAGGCCCATAAATCTGCACAGCGGAGCACCAACACGGCGCAGGGGGGGCAGCAAAAGGGCAGGGGGTTAGGTCGGGCAGTAGTAGCAGTAGTAGCAGCATACCAGGCAAGAAGCAGCAGTAGTAGCAACAACATAAACAACAGCAACAACAACAACAACAACAACAACAACAACAGCAGAAAATCTAGCAGCAGCAGCAGGAGGAGCCCCCTTCCCGCCCCCTAGGTTTCAACGTAATATATGGAAACAACGTAAGGAGCGACCAACTGTCGGGGGTGTCTCTATTAGGAGTAGGAACGGTGCTCCGTCTCGAAAGGGATCCGTGGCCAATGGTCAAATACCTAAGGCAGGGCAACAAATGAGTACGCCCCTCCTCCCCCCCCCCCACCGCTCCGGTCATACGACTACGGCCATGCATGACAATGAGTACATTTACCCCGCATAAGTGGGAATGATCGTATCACGTAGTGTTCATGGTAAGGCACCCAAGAGGCAGTTACATGGTACTCCCATTTTGTCGCTGGAAGTGGCTACACCGGAAAATAAATGAACTCATTGAAGTTGTCATCCATATCCAAGTCCGCCTCACCAGCGGTTCTTAGTAGGATGCAGCTCACCCTTCATGCGACTCGCCGGACACCTCACGGCGCTTCGCGCTCGGTGCAAGCAATGTCTGCCTGGTCGGTGAAAACCCGACATGCTCCGCCCCGGCATTGTAGGGATGCGAGGGTATATGGTGATACGACTACGGCCATGCATGAGATCGAGTACATCTCTCCTATCGAGTGCACCCCCCCCAAACAGGAAGGGGATAAGATTAGCAAAAAGTTTTATGTAATGTATAGAAATAACGTAACGAGCGCCCAACTGTCTGGAGTGTCTCTATTAGGAGTAGGAACGGTGCTCCGTCTCAAAAGGGATGTGTGGCCAATGGTCAAATGACTAAGGCAAACAACAAAATGAGTACGCCCCCCCACCCCACCCCCCACTACTCCGGTCATACGACTCGGCCATGCATGACAATGAGTACACCCCCCGCACCCCTCCCCACCCCCCCACCGCTCACCTTGTGGCTGGAAAGACTGGCCAAGTCCATCTTGAAATCGTCCACACTGATCGGCATCTGCACAGCACAAGATATGGATAGCCACAGCGACACACACCAATGACCAAGGCACAAGACGTCCAGGGGGGAATAGCAAACACCGCGAATCAGTCAGCGATCACCAATTCCGAAAAAATAGACACTCGAGAGAAAAAAATCAGAAAGGCAGGGGGGGGGACCGGGGTGGGTGGATGGGTGGGTGGGTGGGTGGAGAACGTCTCTCCAGGCGGATCACGCCGTGTATAGTTTTCTTGACTGTTTTCGTTCTCGGGTTGTAAGGGTGTAAACGGTCTTGTGCCGACAAAACAAAACCGAAACTTGGCAACCTTTTACACACATCGGACAGACCGTCTACAGAAAATCGGTTCCCACGTCACGACCTACATATTTCAGATATATAGATTCCTGATCTGTATGATCTGTACGATCTGTATTATCTAGCTCATGTTGCCGGGTGGGGGCCGTACAATCTGTATGATCTATGGCATGTGCCCTGGGTTGGATCTGTACTGTACAGATCCTGCACAAAATCTCATAACGGAAGGTGAGGATCTGCAGTAGATGATCTATCTGTAGATGATCTGTCTGTCCGACGTGTGCAACTTTACGACTGGCACTGCCGAAAAAGCACTAAAGTGCGCCCACCACCCACCCTCGCCTGGCGTCGAGTGTGCATCGATGCTGCGATCGCATGATGCCCCCCGCGAAGCTCAAGCTCCCAGCTGCGTATACACAAGCTCGGTCAAGCCTCTCGCTACGCTCCTCCCGCCCGCTACGCAAGAAAAAAACCCTTCCGATACGCTACCCTCGCTACGCTAAAACCTCCCTACTCCCGCTACGCTCTTCCCGCCATGCTAAAACGTTCCGCTATGCTAAAACCTTCCGCTACCCTACTCCAGCTACGGTGAAGCCTGCCGCCACGCCAATCCTGCCGCTACCCCACTCCCGCTACGGTAAAGCCTTCCGCTACGTTAAAACCTTCCACTACTCTTACTCCCGCTGTGAAACGCTGAAGCCTTCTACTACCACATTCACAACCTCCCTCTACGTTCAACCATTGACAAGCGGGCGGGCACGTGGAGGGGCAAAACGTCACACGCCTTCAACCTTTGTAGAACCACACCCACGTTTTCGAGACGAAAAAAAAGGTACTTGGACATCGACTACAAGCGGTAAAGAGCACGACCGCACACGCCACATACACAAAGGAGCCGAACCAAATCCGACAAAAAGGCGCCCTTCCCGCACCCAAAGCGGATGGTCTCGTTCGGAAAAACAAACGAGCACGCGGAAAAATCTAACACCACCACCCCTCCTCACCATCGGTCACCCTCCCCCCGCCATACGGCTACGGCCATGCATGATAATGAGTACATACCCCCCCCCCCCCCCGCCCCCCCAACCTCCACCCCCCCCCCCCCCCCCCGGGGAAATCCGAGGCCCCGAGCGAGACCCACGAGAGACCCACCTTGCCCAGCATCTGGGCGATGTCCGAGTGGAAGAAGACCTTGTTCTTGCGGCATATCTCTCCGATCTCTTTCAAGGGCTGCACGACGCCAATCTCGTTGTTGACGGCCATCACCGAGCACGCCACGGTGTCCGGTCTGATCGCCGCCGACAGCTCCTCTAGGTCCACAAGCCCGCTCCCCCGCTGCACCGGCAGATAGGTCACCTTTTTTTTTCGTTCGGAGAAAAGAAAATATTGTTAACGTCAGATTACGAACTACTGCACGAAATTTCGGCGTTTTTAAAAAGAAAACTCAAGTGACGGCGTACAACCGAGGTTATACTGATCGCGTCAGGTTGCAACAATAAATAATAAAAATCACGCAAGACGGATTGGACGCTGATCGGATCAGGATGAGAGCGAGGAGTTAAAAAGCGTGCAATGAATAGGATTGAATCCAAATCGGATCGGATCGGACTACGACAACAAGACGTCAACGGCAACGACAGCACCACTACCAAGAATCAACGACAACAGCAACAGCAACAGCAATATCAACACCAACAACAACACCACCACCAACGCCACCACCCCCAACGAGGACAACAGCAAGAACGACGGCATCCACAACACCACCAACACCAACACCATGGCCAACACCAACGCCAACACCACCAACACCAACAGCACCAACACCGACGCCAACAACACCAACACCAAGAACGCTGGCAGCGACGACGACGGCGCATAGGCCACCCGCCGCTCACCTCGTACCCCTCCTGCTCCATGGCGCGGCAGCTGTCGAGCACGCACTTGTGCTCGGTCTGCGTGGTGATGATGTGCTTCTTGCGCCCCTTGTAGAACCGGGCGACGCCCTTGATAGACATGTTGTTCGACTCCGTCGCGCCCGACGTGAAAATGATCTTCGCGATCGGTCGGTCACACGGTCGGTCGGTAGGTCAGTCGGACAGTCGAGGTCGGTCAGTCGATCGGATCGGTCGGTAGCTGTTCGTTTGTTCGGTAGATTAGTCGGCTATTCTTACGAGTATCGGTCGGGAAGCAAGCATTCCACCGGTAGTGTTGTGACGTTGGATAAGATTCGGCAATTCCATCTGTACGGGGGAAAAAAATCAATACTGTTCGACGACTAGGCCAAGTTTCGGCCAAAAGGCTGGTACCCCGCACCAACTCCTCACTACATAGCTTTCCCAGGCGGTTCCAGAATTTTCTCAGGCGGTTCCAGAATTTTCCCAGGCGGTCCAAGAATTTTCGCATGCGATGGTCGGGGATAGGGCCACTATAGGGCTATTACAAGTCAATCATATATTAATCATAGTCGAACCTGGGCTTGAAAATCTGTATGCATAGCCCTCGAACAATTCGCGAGTACCATTAATAGTACTACACGTGAGTTCCGTCGCTACCCTGCGTTCGTTCCTTCGTTCGGTGGATCAAACTATTCCACGACATTCTTGTGACCGCTCGACCGCTCGAATCAAACAAATCGCAAGCCGCCGCCGACCCTGTGGCGTGTGTATCCCTTCTTGATGTCGGGAAAAAAAAGGAAAACGCTTCGCCCAAAAAAACTCACGTACTGGTATTATTGATGCGTCCTTAGTCCGGACAGCCGGCCTCGCCACGGCTGACCCAACAATAAGCACTAGAGCCCTCCGTATTACCATATACCCATGGGCACGAGCGCCCGCAGCCTCGACGTGCGTACCTCTTTAGGGGACGCCCCGATGAGGCTAGCGACCTGCTCCCTCGCCTTTTCCACGACGGCCTCGCTCTCCCAGCCGTAGGCGTGGGTGCGGGAGTGGGGGTTGCCGTAGCGCTCCAGCTGGTACTCCATCATGGCGTCGAGGGCGCGAGGGTCCATCGGCGTCGTGGCTTGCATGTCCTGCTCTCCGATACGCCATGCCACCACACCACGCGGTTTCGGGTTCCGAATCAATCAAAACAGATACAAAAAAGCCCCACCCGTGTTCGGTTTGTTGGGTTCCGTTGGGTTCCGTTGGGTTCCGTTGGGTTCCGTCGGGTTCCGTCGGGTTCCGTCGGGTTCCGTCGGGTTCCGTCAGGTTCCGTCGGGTTCCGTCGGGTTCCGTCGGGTTCCGTCGGGTTCCGTCGGGTTCCGTCGGGTTCCGTCGGGTTCCGTCGGGTTCCGTCGGGTTCCGTCGGGTTCCGTCGGGTTCCGTCGGGTTCCGTCAGGTTCCGTCGGGTTCCGTCGGGTTCCGTCGGGTTCCGTCGGGTTCCGTCGGGTTCCGTCGGGTTCCGTCGGGTTCCGTCGGGTTCCGTCGGGTTCCGTCGGGTTCCGTCGGGTTCCGTCGGGTTCCGTCGGGTTCCGTCGGGTTCCGTCGGGTTCCGTCGGGTTCCGTCGGGTTCCGTCGGGTTCCGTCGGGTTCCGTTGGATTCCGTTGGTTTCCGTTGGTTCCGTTCAGTTCCGTTTGATCCCGCCGCAGTGTCAGAATTGAACACGGTAAGAGTGGCGGCGAAGGACACACACGGCCGAGGCGGGGCGGGGGGGGCGGGGGGGGGCGGGGGAGGGGGAAGGGGGGGAGGATGAGAAGTGAGAAGAGCGAAAATACGACGTTGTGTCAACGGATGTCGGAAGTGTGTGGGCGGCAGGTGCGTTGCGTCATCAATCGGCCATGGCGGCATTTTCACCGGCAGCCTTCAAAAACGAACATACCGCATCATGTGTAAAACCAGGGGCACATTAAAAAAAGAGAAAACGAACGGAGCCACACTTCGTAGCCACCAACTATGTCGGAATTGACAATCAACTAGCGAGTTGGTTGGGATTTTTCTCAGAAATGAATTACAACATGCCTTTTTTCCAGTTTGGTTTCACTTGATTTCAGTGTACTGTCTCTGTCTGGGACTCGAGGAAAAAAAAGGTGGGACGTCGTTTCGATTTTTTTCGTGCAGCTTTTTGGTGTAACACGTACGATGCATGCGAGGGTCGCTTTTCTCCGAAACCAGAGGAGGGACAGGCAGGCGCCCACCGAAAACGGCGGCTTTAGACGCGTCGCTCGGCGGCATGTTTGCACTCTCCTCTTTGCTAACGAAATCGGCCTTGAAATTCATCCGAGGGGTGTGTTAATATATCACCCGTGTCACAAGGCGCAAGCCAGTGCCACTGTGTTCCGTAATATAAGGAACGCTTGTATTTTAGTATTTGGATGCAAACAGCCCTTACAATTAGGGACATAGTGGTATGGTCCAACTAATGCCTACGACCAACTGCTGTTGCGCACAATTACCAGCGGCAGACTTGCAGAAACGCCTACCAGGTAAACCCTTTACGTACTACAGTCCTGTTTCGGGGACAAACCAGCTAAAGTATAAGTACTTTGTCCCCGAAACGGGGTTGCAGTCCTTAAAGGGTTGATATACCCTCTATACGTACTCGTACATGTTCCAGCTGCATCTACAATTCGGGGACCGGGGACAAACTACAATACTTGGAATAAGTGCGGGATCATTCTGCACCAGTGAGAAACGGGTATTGACACCGACCGCCGCGAAGGCGATGGAGGACTGAGGCGTTTCCCATTTCATCCCCAGAGCGCCAATTTATTAAGAAATCGTTCCTGACCTATGCCAATGGAAACGCGAAGTCCATTTTTTCTTGTTTCAAACATATTGCTTTCAAAGAACAGCCGAAAAATTCCTCGCACCACCGCCGTGGGAAAAAAGAGAAAAAAACGTTTCAGTTTTCTTCTTCTTTCCCCAACGGCTGCAGGCGGCGCAATTTGTTTTCTCTGGTCGCAAATTGTCAACACGCTGATAGAAACCAGCTCGTGCGACGATCGACGCTCGATCTCAACATAGACTCAGCCCACGACCAACCCGTTCGGTGTCCGGCAAGGCCAACGAATGTAGATGACGGCCTAGGAAGATGTCAGGTGGATCCATGGTCTAGGGGGCGAGGGTTTAGGGGGCGAGAGCTTGCCGGCGGCGTCCTACGGTATCCTCCCAAACCTGAAAAAAAAGTCTATTTTTTGCCATTCGAGACGGATGGAGAAGGTAGTCTTCTGTTTTGTGCACACCAGCGGCCAATTGTCTTTTCATCATCGCCTGGTCAGCTCCCGCCACATGACACCGGCCATGGTGTGAAGACGGTGACCCTAGGGTGGGTCGGAGCCCCTAACGAGCGCACTCTGCTCAGAATTCATTACGCAATCGTTGGTTTTGTCGATCGATGTCTGTCAAGGACTCGGAATCTCGCCGCTTCGAACCAAAGATCGGCTTGAGTTTTTCTCATGCCGATGTTGGCCCAACATCGGCCCCAGATTTGCTTTTTTCGGGCTTTTCCAAAAGTTTGGGACTTTTTTTTTTTCTGAACGTGCACATAGGAAGCGTCTTCTGAAACATTCTGGAGGGTATCTTTGAAATTCAAACTTTTTATTGATACTTCGCTTTCCCATTGGCATAGGTCTTATCCCTTTCCGTCTGATATATCATCCCTTTTAGCCCTTGATTCAAACACTTGCCCTTCTTTCATCGGTTGTATAACTCAGATTCGGGGTGTCCCCCTGCCCTCCCCCACAACCTCCACACCCGTCCCCGCATTGCAGGAATGCGAGCGTCTTATGATCATACGACTACGGCCATGCATGATATCGAGAACTCCCCACCCAAGTTTATGGTAAGGCACCCTAGAGCTAGTTCCATATTCATTTATTGTACTCTCATTGCTGTCTCTGGAAGTGGCCATACCGGAAATTAAATTGACTCACTGAAACTGTCATCCATGCGCAAGTCCGCCTCACAAGCAGTTCGTAGAAGAATGCAGCTCACCCTTCATGCGACGCGATGTCTGCCTGGTCGGGGAAAACCCGACATGGCATTGCGGGGATGCGAGGGTCTATGGTAGTACGATCACGGCCATGCATGATAACGACTAGACATCCCCCGCCCCCCCCGTTACACGCCCGTCTCCGCTACGGAACACGCCATACACCGCCATTTGTTATCGTACCAGGTAAGACGCCCTTCCCTCCAACGCCTGCCCCTTGATGCTGAAACCCGGTGAAAAGACCTCGCTGCTGCCCATGGCCGCCAAAACCTCGGCGGGCACCTCGTTCGCGGGGGCGTAGCGCTTGTCTTTCTGCATCTTGTCGAATGTCGTGCTGCTCGTGGGCGTGCTCGCTGCGTTTCACCCATTTAATGCAGATAGTCGGTGGGGACCCGCCGCGCCGTATACCACATAGCACAAGTTGTTTTCACGGCGAGACGAAAAAAGAAAAAAAAAACGAGGGCACGTTCGAGCAAATGTTAATGTCATGCGCGTGCACAGGACACGACGCATAAGGCAAAAGGCGACGACGAGGCCTTTTGTAAGGAGGCCTTTTGTAAGGCAAGAAACAAAGAACACGTGTATCAGCAGGAACGGTACGTACGTACTCGTAGACGACTTAAAGTCAGCCAGCAGCCGGCTCACAGCCCTTTGGTACGTTCGTAACTAACAGACAAAACGGAAAAATGGGAACGAAACAAAAAATGGGAACGGACGTTTTTTTTTAGAAAGCAAACCAATTGTGTACAACTCCAAGAAAAAAAGTTGACAGTCCTGTGGGGCTGTACAGCAGCCTTCGAATGAGCTGTCGCTCAGGCTGGAAGTCCTCGGCATCGCCGCGGTAGCCAGCATCTAGAGAAATCACAATAGAGCCAGCGTATATCGCTTTTTGCGCCCACCCGAAGGCACGAGATGGAGCATGACCGTTCTGACGAGCTCCTCTCACAGGGCTGGCCAAGGGGTTTCGCAGGATCATTTTGGTTCTCTGATACACCACATGGTTCTGGAGATACGGCTTGGTTCTCATTTTAGGCTTCGTTCCCATTTTTCCGATTTGTCTGTTAACTGCTGTTGCATTATACGTGCAAAAACTTCAACCCTCGACGCTGATGCGCGCCACGAGCTGCGAGTGCAATCGGTATAGCTGCCTCGTCAACGTTGATAGACACGCTACGATAAGTACACGCTTGCTGTAGGTACATTTTACACGTGAGTACGAGCACGTATGATATCAATGTACCAGGGTATGAGATGGAATCATACGTACACAACTGCTACAAGCAGCAGTCAGTAGCGCACGATCTACAGCAGTGCTGAGTAGCAGAGATCATACTACTTGTGCGAGTACGCAGGAGTTTTTTAGCGGTGCAGTAGTAGACTGCTGGTGTAGGTAGCCCTTGCATCTATCTGCGCATCGCCTTCGACCTATCGTTATTACCAGAACCATACCGACTCGACAGCATGTATATCAGCATAAAGAACCGTGCACGTCGAAGTGCCACAGCACGGTTCGCCAAGCAAAGCAAGCTCTTTCAACCGCCCGTCTATATTCGTACGAGTATTGAAGTCGTGTGTAGGACCATAAGGACACGCAAGACAAAACGAAACGCACCGCCGCTCGAGGCAGACAGCCCGCGCTGCTGGATGATCGCCGCCGGCGACGCCCATGACCTCGTCCTCACACGACCCGCTTTTTTTCCAGCACGAAGAAGCATCTTGGAGCCGGTGTTGATGCTGCGGGCAGCAAGCAGCAGCAGCAGTGTCAGAGGTCAACAACGCCCCACAGCTACAGGTCTACAGTCTACAGTCTACAGGTCGCGAAAAGTGCTACAAACAATGTGAGGCGTTTTAAATTAGGGAATAGGGGTTTAGATGTCCCCTCCCCCTCCACCAGAATCCAGTCAATATATTTTATCAGAACCCCACTATGTACGGAAATGTAAGGACCAAGTTATTAATATTTAAACATGAGAGTGATTCTTATAGTTACGGACATAGTTAGGATATCCGTTTTCTCGTTTCTTCTTTCTTTGAACCTCAACCCTCAACATCAACATTCATCACACATATATCCTCACGCGTCGACACGACGCAGTTGGAAGATACAGCAGTTGTGCACCACGATGCTCAATGCTCTGCGTGTCTGTCCTCATGCCTCCGCGAAGAGCGCACGAGCTCTACTGGTCCGAACGAGACGGGCGATGCCGAAAGAGGGGCCTTGGTCCCGAGGCACCAAGCACACCATCAGGCGAACAATGACATCCCGGCCGAGCACATCCGAGGGCTATCTAAAGCTCGAAGACAGGTAAGCGCGCGACAAAAAAGACCCACGTCTGGGGGTACATGTCTATACGTCACAGCAATACCGGGAGCAATACATCGCAGGAACATGGGGCTATCGGGTGGCGTACGCAGGCACCTCGGCGAACACACTCGATCGGAATGACCCCCACAGAGGGAGGGACACGACGTTTTCTGTTTGCTCAGTTCGTACTCGTACCTCAAGTGCGCGAAGACATACCACACCGGTACGTAGCCTAGGGTCATGTGGTCGTGTCTACCAGGGAGGTGATCGTTTATCACGTTCAGCAGGAGCAGCAGCGTCAGGCAGAGAAGTTTGATTGCCTGTACTGTGGAAAGGGCGATAAGGGCAGATGCGACATTGTTGAGATAGACTTGTGTGTGGTGTGTATCATATCGACCGGTATCCGATACTGGGGTCAATCAGGGAGCTCGGCTGGGCTACGTACCAGGTATGAAGGTTATTTTCAGGACTTTTCACGGGTTACAGGGCGTTCAAAATGTCACGGGTCGGTCGTCGGGTTGGGTCGGGTCAGGAAGTGTTCAAAATGTCACGGGTCGGGTCGGGTCGGGTCAAAAAGTTTTCAAATCTCGCGGGTCGGGTCAGGTCGGGTCAAGAGTTTTTCTAATCTCGCGGGTCGGGTCGGGTCGGGTCGGGTCGGGTCGGGTCAAGAATTTTTCAAATCTCACGGGTCGGGTCAGGTCGGGTCAAGAGGTGATGAAAAGCTCACGAGTCGGGTCAGGTCATGACCCGTGAGGAACGGGTCACTCGCGGGTCGGGCCAGCATGACCCGCGAATTGTTTTTTGCTGACCCGCGGGCCGGACCCGAGCATCCGGCTCGCGTATTCGACGCTTCAAACACTTCCTGCTTTCTTACCTAAAGGTGTCTCTCGTGATTCATACTCAATAAATCTCTTAGTATAGATTCATCGCCAAACCTACATATATACGCATGTCCGCATCGGTCCATACCCACTATAACCAGGCCACATATCGCTCCGGGGCACCAAAATGAGTACCAGGTATTTAATTGTTTCTGAAGCGTCGACCCACGGGCCGGATCCGCGGGTCGAACCCACGGGTCCAGACAAATGGTCTCGCAGGTCAAGGGGACCCGACCCGCATGAAACCCGTGTCTCACGCGTCAATCGGAAGGTGTCGGGTCGGGTCGGGTCGGGTCGGGTCCGGAGGTTTTGAAGTCTTGCGGTTCGGGTCGGGTCGGGTCAGGAGATTTTCAAATATCACGGGTCGGGTCGGGTCGGGTCAGCGGTTTTTTAAGTATCGCGGGTCGGGTCGGGTTGGGTCAAGAGGCTTTCAAAACCTCGCGGGTCGGGTCGGGTCAAGTCAACACACCGACCCGGGAGGTTTGACCTTTCCGTGGCACATCTCGAGATTTTTCCCGTGGTTTTGTTCGGGATTCGGGATATAATCCCATGGTCCCGTGAACAAAATCCCGTGCCCGCATAAACGCAAAGGTTTTTTCCTTGGAAAAATCATGGTGTATGTAAATATTATAGGGCATTCTTCGGGATTTTTCCCGCGGTTTTGTGCGGAATTCGGGATAATCCCGTGGTCCCGTCATAAATGTGAAATCTCGTGCCCACACAAACGCGCCCCGTACAAACGCGCGAAGGGCCCGAGATATAGAGTGCAGCACAATAGATAATAATGCAAGAGTGGGGGTCGAGCTGTCGGAACCTCCCTGCTGTACCCTACGACGCGTACGTAGCGGAAGGGGTACGACAGTCAGCCGTTTCTGCCCCAGATGGCATACTACTGCTGCACGATACCTGCTAAGTGTACTGACCTGATGATGGTGATGATATTATCACATTTCGTCCCTCCAGGCGGAACCGTTTTTCCACCCCGCGCCCCACAAATTACACCTTACTGCTGTAGTTTAGGTATGTACAAGGTACCAGGTAGTGGTAAAGCGCTGTCTGCAGTAGACCTGCGGATTGGGGTCTGCCACGCATGTTCGCACTGCCTCACCCCGTAAGTGTAGTCCTAGTATTATATTGTGACGTGTATCGCCGAACCTTCATGACGCGGAGCGTTGCGGGATAATTCGCGGTCGAAAATCTCTCCGTGCGGATACAGAACCAAAGAGAGTTGAGCAAGAAACAGAATAAGAGGTCGTTGATAGAGCACTATACGTACGCACAAAGTTGCACCAGGAAAGCTGGGAAACTTGACAGCGTGGCGGATACTACACACTGGTGCATGCGCGTTCACAGCTTTCATTTACAGCAGACTCTCCGTCGATAGTGTCGAGTTATCCCGCTCGCGAGAAGGGGGGGTGGGGGGATTTTCCATTTGGTGCTTACCTTAGTCATTTGACCATTGACCACGCATCCCTTTTGAGACGGAGGGGGGGGGGGGGTCGCGCAGGGCGTTGCTGCTACCGCCGCCATCGCAGCCGCAGCCGCCGCCACCACCCACCACCACCCACCACCAGCCCCGCCGCCACTGCTGCTGCTGCTGCTGCTGCTGAGAATTACGTATTTTTTGGGGCTGTGAGTCGGATCACACTTCACGACCAAGAACTAGTCGCTATTATAGTCGGCTTCGACTGGCTGACTTTAGCGGCAAGTCGGCTGGCTACCGACTAAATTCAGGCGAGGGGAGCGAGAGCCCCAAAAGCCCCCCCCCCCCCCCCGACTGAGGAGGCCTCCGCTGGAGGCGCCCCCGTAAGGCCCGCCGGAGGCGCCTGCGGGGGATCCCGCTGAAGGCGCCGCCGGAGGCGAAAACTATGCTATTTGGCTTCATTTTACAAAAAGGAAGGGACAATGAATATGGCCTACAGATGTAGTCCTGCCGACGACGCCAATTGTGACGTGGAGAGAGGGCAAGGGAGCCAGTGATGATGATCCACAGAAGAAGTGTGACACAGGTGTCTGTGCTTGGCCAAACTCAGCCGCAGTTCGTATTGACGTTCTCTTATTATAGTACTGATGTGCGGCTTGCTCGAAAGGGCAAGAGACGAGTGAGAAAGAAGGGGGGGGGGGGGGGGGGAAGCAGATGGTTTTTGAAGACAGAAGTATCATCTGTATTCGACCGGCTATAATCTGCTGGCAAGGGAACACACGTCACCCTCAACTTGGATGGTACAACACCCGCTTAACCTGACGTGTGAACACACCACGTGCGTACATCTCTGTCTCCTCGGCTACTTAGATACTAGCCTGCGTCTCCGTCCTGCAAATGCAAATATCTTATTCCAGGCGGTAAACGGGGTACGTGAACGAAGGAATACTAACCTACGTACTGTGGGGAGGGCCCCCAGTTTCGACTCGACATCTATGGCACTTCGCTTTCTTCAGAGGGTAGCGTGTAGGACACGGCAGGTCTTGGTATAGGGTCGGTGCGGACGATCCCACGAAAACGACCATCAACGATGATGGAGAGGAAGAGTGTGTGTGTGCAAGGGACGGGCCTTGCGTTCCAATCTGCAGTGACTACTTGTCACGGGACGATGTCACTGCTGACGACATCTCTGCTGACAACAACAAACAGTCCAGGAATATGGGTGACCACAGTCGTACAATAAGATACGGATATCCACGACCTCGGCGAATGGTGGGACCTCCGCGGGACAATACCCATGCGACGGCCTGGTCGAGAAACTGGAACCCGTACCCGTACCCGTACCCGTACTTATTCCAGACGGTAAAAGGAGTGACACCCAATTGTCAGAGTAATATCTAACGGTCCCTACTGATGATTGGTCTATTTTTTTGCTCTGTAACTATAAACCAAGGTAGTCTATCACACCGTTGTATGGAAGTTTTAGTATTATAGGAGCAGTAGTAGTGCAGGTATTGTAGTTAGTGTTTGTTCATGCTGCTTCTACCTGTACTGCATCTACGTATTACTGGTGGTGGTGTATAGTAACAGTATGGCAGTCATGCCCCAACCCATGGTACCGCGTTGTTATTTGACCTCTCTGTTCACCATGAGGTAGTCTGTATGTTGCACGAGCGTTTGGTCGGCAGCAGTGCTTAGTAGTAGTATACCTGGTAGTTAGTAGTCGCAGTAATATTAAATATTGTCCCAGGTAGTATTTTGTAGGGTGCATGCTGTGCTTCCACCTGTACTACTGGTACATCTGCGTGGTAGTGGTTGTGATGTATAGTGACGGTATAGTAGCCAACCCATGGTACCACGTGCATGTAGTAGTGTAGCATCCACCGCAGACAAGAGTAGTACCGACTACTACATTACTCTTTACTTCGAGCAATACGCTAACCCATGGCCCCCGTTTCCACCAAGAACAACTATACGGGTGTTGTTCCCTGTGACTCCCTTTTCGCCTTCCCACGCCCCCGGGATTTCACCCTACCCGCATCCCGAAGGGAAACCTTGTATTGTGTAACATATGTACGAAATACGTTGCGCTACGCCGTCGGCGCCGTCGAGAGAAACCGGCTGTCCCGCTATGTATGTGTGCGCGTGTAGGCGTGCGGATCTCGCCGCCTCGCGCTGCAGTGGCACGGGGGGGGGGGGTGAGGGTTTCCGCAGCCAGCAGCGATTCATGTTGAGAAGCTGCATCCCGCGTTAGAAACGCCTTCCTTCAATTAAGGAAACCCACCAAGTCGGATAGTCGGCACCCCCATCACGATGACTATTAGTCCGACTAACAAGTACTGCAGTTGGCGACTTAAGTCGTGCCGACTCACAGCCCTACTTCTTTTTCATCTGTGATTGCATCTACTGCTGCTGTAGACCTCCCTTTTAACGCTTGTCTCCCTCCCCGATCCCTCCCGCCTCTTGCCGCCCGGCGCGATATTTTTTCGTTTCTGAAATTTAAGCGCGACTTTTGAAATTTGAAAATTGAAAGTTGAAGATTGAAATTTGAAAATTGAAATTGTTAAAAAACATCTACGCATACTTTGTCCCTTTCATTTTCCATGTGATTTGTGTTCCCCGTCTTGGGGGTGACGCACATTGTTTGGGTTGAACATGAGGTGTCCCGTGGGGTGTACCATGGGTTCCATGGGACATCCCATGAAACCCATGGTACACCCCGTGGGCTAACATGGGATAGCCTACGGGATGCCCCATACGACCCATGCAACCCAATGGGACATCCCATGGATATGCCCCGTGGGACCGATGTTACCCCGTGAGACATCACATGGGTATGCCACGGGTACCATGGTATGTACCATGGTGTCCATGGGATACCCCACGCAGTAAATATATATACGATGCTGTACATTCTCCCATGACCTATCGCATGGCTCCCACGGGATACATCGCGTGTCATCCTTTTCCCATGGAATCCAAAGGGATATCCCACGTACGCATTTCAGTATCCCATGAATATTCCATACCCCTTTTCATCACAGCCCATCATTGCCTACCCTATGGTATCCCACGGGCTACCCCATGGGATGCCGTGGGGCATCCAGCCCATGGAAAAAACCGTGGGACCCATGGGATTGAGCTATTTCATGGGATACCCTACGGGATGGTCCATGCCATGCCATGGCCACCGTTTCATGAGGTTTGTGCTATGTGCTTGCCCATGGGGTGTTTCATGGGTTTTTCCATTGGCATGGTCCTCCATGGGATAGCCCATGGCCGAGCCCGCGGGATAGCTCATGGGCTAGCCCATGGTCTACTGCTGTACTTCGTAAACATGTAATACTATACAATACCAAGACTGCTTCGAACCATCCTCCTCCCTACCTGGTACAAGCTATGCGGTCCGAGCTTCGCGTTTTTGGGCTCCGGCGGCCCCTGCGAATGGCTGATTGTATCTCTGCACCACTGAGTGGGATAAGGTCCGAGTGAGCATCTTTCTGTCATCATCACACACAGCAGCAGCAGCTCGAGAGTATTATCATCACACACCATCACACACACCAGCTGGAGTCATGACAACACGGCAGCAGTGCAGCAGAGACAACCTATCCACCCCTCGTCATCATCACACACACCACCGGCCATATATAGCATAAATATACCACGCCCACGGGCTTTCCAATGGGTCACCCCAAAACCCTTGGGCTCAACCATGGGCTATCCCATGGGCTTCACCATGGATTAGCCCGTGGATGACATCCCATGGTATGGGTCATGGGATAACGCAGCCTATGGTATATATACACCATGAGAAATACCACGGGTTGGGCAGGTCCATGGAGTTGTCCCATGGCGTGATATAGATCATGGGACACCCATGGACGTACAAACCATAACTGTGTCCCGTGGTTATAACCCGAAAAATGTACAACACTGAGTCTCGGCGACGCTACGAATCTTTTATCTTATCTCCCCCCCCCCCGAAAAAAGGTACAACGCACACAACTATCACCCCCTGCCGGTGGTGCTGAGCAAGGGGAGAGGGGTCTTCGTGTGGGACGTCGAGGGCAAGCAGTACTTCGACTGGCTGAGCGCCTACTCCGCGGTGAACCAGGTGAGGCCAGCCCCTTGGCTTTATCTTGGTTGCCCATGGATGGGGCGGTGTCGGGGCGCGGGGGGGGGGGGGGGGGGTCGTTTGGTGGGGTGGGGTTGAGTGGGGTGGAGTGGGGTAGGGTAGAGTGGGGTGGAGTGCGTGGGTGGGTGGGTGGGTGGGTGGGCGAGCCTGACTGACGTTGCACGGCAGGCACGCGTGGTTGATTGGACGAGGGGGTCGGAGCTCTCCGTCGTGCACTCGTGGGGAGCAACGGCGTCGACACCGGCGTGTGCTGCTGTGCCGTCGATGTGATAGCTTCTTCGCAGCGGCAAGCGCACCAGTAGCAAGTGGGTGCGGCGGAGTTAGGGGGGGTTGGAGCGGGGAGGGGAATTTGATGTCGGGTCCGGGAGCAGTAGACAACACTTGGGGTAAGGGTCGTGGCTCACACCGGTTTCTTAGGGCGCACGTACACCCTTGGTTGTGGTCAGCGTCGTCCCGCGAGCTACAGAGGTAGTTAGGCACTGCTTTATCTTAACGATGGATGTCTTGTCAGCGATGGCGAAGCCGGGACCGCGCGCGCGGGACTATATCATTAACAGCTGAGCCTAACGATCGTTGCGCCATTTTAATTGTGTTAACACTTGTGTGACAGGATACACGCACGAGGAGGCGTTTTACCCTCTGTTTGAGCACCAGGCAAATAAGTCACACTTTTATATTCTCGGGCCTGGAACGAAAACGAAAACGGCTGAACAACGCACCGTTTCGTAGTTAGTTTTGCTTTCATGTCGGCGTCTGTTGTTATTTTTGTTATTTTGCTATTTTTTTATGACAACAATAAAAGCATGTTCACCTCGTGCCTCCTGCGCGAGGGCTATACAGGTACGCGACAGCGGTTAAGAATCTCCTGTGTTGGCTCGGGCTCGCGGCTTATTGTGATCCCAACGTTGAGCATAGACCCTTAGCGGCTGCTGGTATATTGAGGATTCATAGTGGCGTTCCTCGCCTGAGCACAAATGCTTAGCTGGAACATGCCATGATTTAAAAATATAATATCGGCCAGAAATTATTATTATACCTCCTTAATTATTACCAGGTATTAGTATATACCCCCTAGATTATTTCCTGATAGCACGTGTCGCGCACTGCTGTACACAACGACTATATACTGCTGTTTGGTTCGTTCCAGAAGGCATGACAAAATACCCCTTTATATTGTTGGCCTTGTTGTCCCTTGAATTTGTTCGGTCTACTGTGTCTGCGCCGAACCTCTCCTGTCCTCGTACTCTTGGCACTCTCTGTAATCACTCTGTTCGGAAATGTAAGGATCGTTTGGGTACTATTAATAATATTTGTACCCAAAGTGTCCTTACATATACTGGCAGCTTTCGGTGTGACTCTGTTCTTGTCGCCCAACCCAATACCCCTGACCCGACCCTCTTAATTTCTTGATCCCGTTACGTGTGATACTCGTTTTATTTCTCAAGGGGCACTGCCACCCCAAGATTGTGGAGGCGCTCGTCGACCAGGCGCAGACGCTGACCCTGGCGTCCCGAGCGTTCTCGACCGATTGCCTCGGAGAATTCGCCCAGTACATCACGGAGTACTTCGACTACGACCGCGTCCTGCCGATGGTGAGCTAGATCACACTCGACGGCATTGACAGCAGCTCCATTTCAAGGGGCGGCGGGGAGGGGCGGGGGGTAGAACATATAAGCCCAGCCAACCCGACGTCCCTATTGATATTAACGCCTTGCGAGCTGCGACTCTTTTTTGAGGGCATACTTACTGGAAATAGTGTGGGACACTGTTTTTCAGTATACATTGTAAGGGTTCATGGTAGCCCCATTCAGTCACGCCTCGACAGGGTGCTTTTCAAGGCCGAGGCGTTTGCGCGGTGCACAACTGTGTGCTATACCAGGTATAATGTGTACTGTGTTGATGCACGGCTGTGTTCGTTTGTCGTCCTGATCTCTTTTTTTGGCGCTCGGTATGCCCTCTGCTAGAGTGCCGCGCAGGCAGCAGGGGTGTTTTCGTCACCGACTGAACGTCGGCAGAGTGTCAACGCTGCTTCTGGTCGGCGACGTTTGTTCGCTGTACCCCCCCCCCCCCATCATTTCGCTCCAAGCTGTCATCCATTGCAAGTCCATTTCAGAAGCGTTTCTTGGTAGGATGCGGCTCACCCTTTATGCGACTCGCCGGACACCTCACGGCGCTTCGCGCTTGGTGCAAGCAGTCCTGCCTGGTCGTTGAAAAACCCGACGTGCGCCCCGTCCCGGCATTGTATGGAGGCGCCGGTTTATGGTGATACGGCTACGGCCATGCATGACATGGGTATATGGCCATACGACTACGGCCATGCATGAGATCGAGTACATCTCGCCTATCGAGTACACCCCCCCCCCACCCGCGCTTTCCATCCCTCTGCGTCCCCCCATCCACACGCGTCGGATCGGCCTGTGTGCAGAACACGGGAGTTGAAGGGGGAGAAACGGCAATAAAACTTTCGCGGCGCTGGGGCTACGACGTCAAAGGCGTGCAGGAGGTGAGCCCTCTACGACGCGTTTCGTGTGTTGGGGGTTGCCAGAGTTCTACAGCGGTGCCGTACAGATGCCGCTCGACGCGGCAGCACCGCTGTTAGGACTCAGGGAGGCTTGGGCGAAGCACCCGGTGCACCGCTCTTGGAACGTAGAGAGGCTTGGGGGTAAAACACGCGGTTTGATCGCCCCAACCTCCAACCCGTGGTGCCTGGAGTATAGTAATTGTGCCGGGAAAGTCCGGCTGGTTGCCCTTCGAAGGTGTTGGGAGCTCCTGTAGCCTTCGCCCGGTGCATCGGCGCGAGGGCGGAGCACCAAAACCTTGTCTAGGCGCAGGAGTAAGTCGAACACGGGCACACGGACACACATCTCAACCTTCTTCCAAACCTCCTAAAATATTTTTCTGGTCGCCCTGCGTGCATGCCCCCAATACTTGAAATGCTTCCCCCCCCCCCTGTATCCTCCCCCCCCTTCTGCCCCCGATTCATTGACGCTGTCATCCATTTGCGAGAATGTTCTCCTCACAAGCGGTTCTTGGTAGGATACAGCTCACCGTCCATGCGACTCGACCCGAAAACCTCACGGCGCTTCACGCTTGGTGCGGTCAATGTCTTCCTGGTGGGTGAAAACCAGACGTGCCCCGTCCCGGTACTGCAAGGATGCGAGGGTCTGTCGTCATACCGGCATTGCAGAGATGCGAGGGTCTATGGTCATACGACTACGGCCATGCGTGACATGAGAACACCTCCCCCACCCCGCTGATATTGCGCACGGGCCTCGGCTTCCGCTCCTCGGACTCTACAAAGCAACCCTTTCGCACATCCGGAAAGCTGACGATCTAGAACATCTCTGCTGTAGATTCTATCTTTTGCTGTTGCGATACGTTGGGCAATAGCCGTAACATTTAGATCTCATTCAGCAGATTTGTGCGCAAGAGCCTTGTCATAACCCGTAAATACGCAACCCGCTCGGCGTTGATCGGTGCTGTGCAGACCATACAACACATCAAGGTGGACTTTTTGTCACTATTTTTGCACACATGTTGATCAGGCAAACGTGATCGCTGTTTTCGCACACGATAAAAAAACGTTCGGCACACTGTTGTCTATGTATGTATAGTAAGTGGTGCGCAGATAATATGTATCAGGGATTTATCTGCCCTCAAATTATGCAGATGATGTATAACGGGGATGTGATGTGTCCGATGTGTGAAACGTTTTTGCCTTTTTGGGCAGGATAAGGCGCATGTCGTGTTTGCCGAGAATAACTTCTGGGGAAGGACGCTCGCCGCCGTCAGCTCTTCCACCGACCCGGAGAGCTACACGGGATACGGGCCGTACATGCCTGGGTTTTCCACGGTGAGAGGATGGGCGGGGGGGGAGGGGAGGGGAGGGGAGGTGGGGATGGGGCGGGAGGGGGAGGAGGGCTGGGGGGGGGTCGGCAGCTGTAGATGTTTGGTCGCCGCTTGTAGTGGTCGGGGAGAACTTAGGGAGGTACTGTCGTCTGGGTTTTCGAGCCTCGGCTGTTGTCCGCGTGCCACGACTATATATATATATATATATATATATATATATAGAACTACATACTTAGATCACAACCCCTGAGCGTGCTCGGTTGGTTCATCCCTGGCCTCTCAGAGCTCCCACTTCTAAACCGCCTCCTTTCATTACTTGCCGGACCTTTCCAGCAGTTCTTTGTTTTCTCGGTCCTTTCTTCCTTTCTTCTTCTTTCGTTTCGTGTGCATGCGCGTTCTCCGAGCACGTCATCGCGGGAGGACCCGGCACCGTCGCGGGTGCCAGCGGGTGCTGGCGGGTAGAGGAGGGGTTGCAAGGAGCGCGGTCGCCGCTTTCGTGCCTAGGCGTCGCGTGTGCCTCGAGACACGAGGGATGCATGAACGGGCTTTGTCTGGCTTCGATTCGTGATTGTTGATAGAGTATGTACGAGTTTATAAAGGTCGTTCGGGAGGGCAAGATACTATTCAAGCGGTGCTTATTTTTGCGACCACGCTGAAGTTGAAAGAGGGAGGTGTGCAGTTTGAACACCAACGTTATCGAGCTGGCGAACGACGGCCACGGAGAGCACCGGGCTTCACGCGGGGCGGGCGACGGGGCTGATTGTGGCAGAGAGTGATAAAAGCTTTACCCGGACCGAACCGGTAGCGAGGTGGTCGCGAGAGGGGCGGGCGGCGTACGAGGCTGAGAGAGAAGCTCTTCTGTGCGTTTTTTTTTTCTTTTCTTTGCGACCGGGTGTAAGGTGTTCCAATCAGGCAGAAAAATATTACACGAGAGGGGACGGGGATTTTTTTTCCTTTCGAGTTTTCGGTTTCATTTTCATTGTTTTTTCTGCTGTGCCGTGCTGTGCTTTCGCTTTCTTCGTGCATACAGTACAGACATGGAGCATATCGAAAGAAGCAAAATATGTACAGACAGTAGTACACTACCTGGGGTGTATGTACGTACGTACGACATCCGCGACGCGAAGCGTATATGTGGCATCCAAGCTGACGTCGGAGCTGTTTTTTCCTGAAGCATGGCGGCGGGACTCTTGGCATTATCAAGTCGCCGGTTTGCAATTACGATCTTTGAAAACACTAAACTCAATCGTGGACCTCTGTTCGCTTCGCATAATTTCATGTACTGTTTTCCTTCCTGAGCGAGCGTAGCGGGCGGCGTAGGCCGCCCGCGGAGCGAAGCGCCTTGTATAGTATATTATAATATATATTCAGATTGCTACACGCTTTTTTTTGTACGGTGGCATGTTTTTTCGGCGACACAATTATTCGCCGCGTTTTTTTGCCGCCCGGAACGCTGGGTGTGCCGTTTCCGTGACACGTTATTATACGGCACAGCTTACCCTACCGGAGATCGCCTCAACACTCTTGTTGTTGTATTACGGAATATAGGCCATGTTAACAGTAGTCAGCATCCACAATGGACCCGGAAGGCATGCACTCCCCCATGTTTGCACGCGATGTTTGGTTGCGATTTCTGTGTTGCATGATTATTTTGTCGTATGGTTTTGTTGTCTCGAGCGCTAGGTGTGCCCTTTTTTTTCGCGTGACGTGAAAAATCCATGCCCCGATCTGCATGTTAAGGCCCGGCTCCGCAGTACGTAGTGTGCTCAGGTCTGGCCCCAGCTGCGATAAAATATGGTTGGTTTCGTCCACCCTAGCTCCTCCGGACATCTTCTTTCGGAGAGTTTTCCAAGGCGGTAGGCGCACCGATTCGGGTCCCTGTAGTCGGATTCGGGCTTAACGTAAATATATACCAGCAGTACTCGTATAGTTCAACCTTTTTTGTTCCAAAGAGGGCCAGGGTTTGATTGTGCGGACTGCCCCCCGGCTCCGCTCCGCAGCTACTCACATCACATGCCGCTTCGACGTGAAACCTGATCACACGTTTTGCCCCCTACAGGTCCCTTACAACGATGTCGAGGCGCTCGAGCAGCGCCTAGCGAGCGACCCCAACATCGTGGCGTTCATGGTGGAGCCCATCCAGGGGGAGGCCGGAGTTGTCGTTCCGGACGACGGGTACCTGGCTAAGGTACCACCGCCGCCGCCGCCGCCACGCCGCCCGCACAATCGCGTATCACACTGTTACCGTACGCCCGGGGCTCGGGTATAGTTTACTCTACTAGTAATAATAGTCGGACCTCCGGCTCCCTCCGCCGCAAGAGCACCCCACGTGTCTTGCTCTCTGCCGCTTAACGTATGTAGAGCGATGCAGACGAGGGAGGGGTCGCTTGCCCCTTGCATGTACAGTATCGTATGTCTCTCGGGTAATTTCTGATCCACTGCGTTGTCGTCGGTGATCACGACGCCCGCCGTGTGGTCGCGCGCGTCGAAGGCCATGTGTACGACCAAAGCCGGAGGAGGGCGCAGCTCCTTTGTCGATTTCCTTCCTGGGGGGAGTGTACCCATGTCATGCATGGCCGAAATCGTATGACCATAGACCCTCGCATCCCTACAGTGCCCGGACGGAGCACGCCGGGTTTTCACCGACCAGGGGGGGGGGGGGTGCTTGGTGGTATTCTGTTTCGTGAAGTTCATTTCCGGCGGCGTGTGCCTGGCGTGTGCCCTGCGTAGCGTGGTTGACCTTGCCTTTTCCCCGCGACGCGTCTCGAGGGATCGTTTTGTTTTTCAACATCACGAGAGCAATTGGGGGAAAACTGATGAAATATGTCCATTACTGCTGTACACGAGTAGCAATTCTTTTGGCACTATTGGGCGTTTTTGGGAGCATAAGAGTAGAGCATAGTCTGGGTGTTATTTCTAGCAATACCAGCACAGTTGGGGGGAAACATTACCTAAAACTCAGCATATAATACGTGCTATATCTGGTATTCGGCTGATGCTTCTTATCGAGCGAAAAGCATGATTGGTACAATTGAGGAGAAAAAACAGATCGAACAGAAGCCTGCTGTTGTACGAGCATCGAAAGCCGCACCAATTTTCCATACGTATAATATCGCGTTTTTTTTTTTTTTTTTATCCGAGCGACTTCGCCACACGCTCGCTTTCACCAACCCCAAGGCTTCGTAGCGATAGCTAGCCGGTGCTACGTCGTCGCCGTGAGGGTAACCAAACAAGAGGAGGCGTTTTTTTTTGCGTGGTGACTACGTAAAAACGTCCCACCCTTTCCTCGCGTCGGACATATCACGGTCTGAACCTTCTAGATTCTACGATTCCGGCCGTTATGAGGCGTGTGCGCAAGAGCCGAAGTCAGTACAGATGCGACTTGGCAGACAAGCATGATCGCATGAGCCGTGTCATGCACACCCCACCCGAGCAAAACTTATTTTACCGTTCATGTCTTGCGGACGATACAAGTCTGTAGGGGCTCCATCTTGGTCGAAATAATCTATTTGACTATAAATCAATGGGCGCCTGGCATGTCTCTGATGCATGAGCTGGCTCCTCTGCGCTTGCTGTCTACCCTCGCTGCTGCTCGACGGTGCCGCCGCTGCTGCTAGACCCTAGGCTCATGTCTGACCATGCACGAGTCGAGGCTGCCGGCCTATCTCTCCCACGCGTGTACGATATCAAACCCTTTCTGATTTTTTGTTTTTTTGTTTTCCCCCAACCAATCACATAGTACCCGACCGATCCCGCCGGGCTTCTGGTGCGATGTTATGGCTTGCGCCGCGTTGCAGGTACACGCCGCTTGCCGGCGGTACAACGTGCTCCTCATCGCGGACGAGGTGCAGACGGGGCTCTGCCGGACGGGGAAGCAGCTCGCATGCGACTACGACGGCGTGAGGCCTGACATTCTTGTGAGGGAGGGAAGGAAGGGAGGGAGGGACGGGGGGTGAGAGGGAGAGGGGCACGGAGGGGGGAAGGGAAGGAGGGGGGGAAGAAGAGAGGAACGGGAGACATGTCAGCCATCGCTCGTTTTGACAGCCGCTCATGTCGTGTTTTTGCCTTTTCACGTTTGTGACCACGACGAGAATTTCCAGCACTGCCCTCCCTCTCTCCCTCCCGTTATGACCGGCGCTTGTTTTTATTTACGTCGGGACATTCTTGTCGGGGTGTTGAGTGCTTCTTGCCTCTCGATGCGCTTTTCCAGAAACGCGGCGATGCTGCTGCTGCTGCTGCTGATGTTGATCATCTTCCGTTTGCTTGTTTCCCTATATAATGCCCGTGGCCTCAAAAGCTGTCTAAGCGTCCCGGTAGGAGAAAAACGTACACAACCTTATTATTGTAACGTTCGTCAAAATATTGAGATAGCGTCACTTTTCCCTTTGTTGCATGCCCTCGCGTGCCGAACCGTGCCCCCGTCGAAGAAGGTTGCTTGTGCAGGGAAATATACGCCACCACCCCGTACGTGGCACGCGGTCGAACGATGAGTGTCGGCGGCGCTCTCGAAACCAATACTTTTTTCAGTTAAAAAGCTCCAGCTTGCCGCATGCTGTTGAGTATACCTCGCCTCTGCCGCTTTTTTTTCGTCCCGTCATCGTCGAAGGTGCTCGGCAAGGCTCTCAGCGGAGGCGTTTACCCGGTGTCGGCCGTCCTGGCTGACGACGAGATCATGCTCACCGTCAAGCCCGGCCAGCACGGGTCTACCTACGGTGAGCTCTTCTTTCCTAATGCTTCGTGGGTGTGTGGGTGTGCGTATTGCTCCGCCCCGTCAGGCACGAAACGTTCCACACATGAGCCAAAAGACACAAGTCTAGATAATCTGGATGCTACCAGTCGTTATGAGATGCTGTTGCGCAGGAGCTGTGTACAAGCATAAATATATCCCAACCCAGGATAACATGTGCCACCCGCAGATCATACAGATCATGCACGACTCTTTCCCGCCGGGAAACCTGAGCTATATATGCCCTGGCAGATCATACGGATTTTTTTTTAATGGTTTTTCGGGTCTTCCTATTATTATGGCTCCAGCACCTCTGTGTGACCACGGACTCCTTGATCTATGAGTTAACGTGCGATCAACAACAACACCAACAACAACGGATCAGGAATACACCTGCCCTGAGACGTGTACCAGGTACCGGTATACAGTAAACCATTTAAGGGGGGGGGTCAGTGACCTGTCCGATGATACGTCAAACGTTTGTATCCGGGGAGAGAGCACCATACCGCACCCAGCCAACGACAGTAACCGACAACCCGGCGGGTTTAAAAAAGAAAAGGGGTGCGTGCCGTACAACACGCAAGATTGCACCCCCCCCCCCTCCCCCCGGCCTGGAGCGGTTTTCCCAGCAGATTTGCTCCTAACAAACAGAATCATTCTTCGAACATACCAGGTATACGATAAGGGTGCACGTACATTTTTTCTGGGGCTCATGGGTCGAGGCGGTCTATACCTCGACCGGAGAAAAACAAACAAAAACATGAGAAAAAAATGCAAAAGTGCAACCCCATGGGCAATGATGAGATCTCTGACAGATCATTGATTCCCACAGTTCATGGTCTAGATCTTTCCAAGCAGCTCTATTCCCGATATTGTGTACATGATTTATACTGGTAGTACGTAAGCTCATGTTGCCGGGCGAGACTCGAATAACCTGTATGATATCGTACCACAAATTTCCTGGGTTGGATCCGTACTACGCAGGTCCTGCACCACCTCTCGCAACGGTAGGTGTGAGGAACTGCTGTAGATGATCTAGAGCATGATGTACCTGATCTGTAGAGGATCTGTAGATGATCTGTCCTTAAATGTGGTCAGAGTTCGTCAGTTGAGGAGCCCCGGCAGTCAGAAAACGTTTTGGTGAAAAAAAAAAATGCGACGTTTGTATCGTAGCACGAGTCCCAAAGATGGCGCACGCGCACAAAGAAAGTGGTAGCTTTTTGAAAGACCTCGCCGAGCCCTTTTCCAATAGACGCCCGCCTCGCTTGACGTTTGTGCTCTTCCCGGTTGTCGAAAGAAAAACGGAGCTTGGAAAAAATCGTTCGAGGGGATGTTTGTTAGCTTGTTGCGCGTGTGGTACGGTAAAATCAGCCAGACCCTGGTATATAGGAGCAGCACTTCCCGGGACTTAATCCGGGGTCAGCAGGAGAGTGAAATATTATCACACCCAATCCGTCTGTGTGCTGACATGAATGAAACTGTTTCTTATCGATTTCATGGTGGGGGGCTGAATAAGAAGGCGTACCTTATCTATACCCACGAGTTACTTCCCTATATTTACGTATACGTATTATGCTCACCTATGCTTGGTTGTATCTATATATATATTCTTGTATATGGCGCGCAAACCTCGACAACCGTGCCTGCCCGGCCTCCCACTCTAAAAACCTTTTCGTTCCGGGGCAAACGGCGCGCGTGCGAAGATTATTGAATCGAAAAGAGACAAAAAATCACATACATACTCATAATATGGCGCGCAATATCATACGTGATGTTTTGTTGCTGGGGTGTGCGTCCGTGCCTGTGTCTCGGGGGGGGGGGGGGGGGCGTTCAGGTGGCAACCCCGTGGCGTGCCGCGTCGCCACGGCCGCCTTGGAGGTGTTGAGAGAAGAGGATATGGCCGGCAACGCGACTCGCATGGGTGACAGGCTGAGGGAAGGCCTCCGCTCCATCAACGCCCCGGCAGTAGAGCTGGTCAGGGGTCGCGGTCTGCTAAACGCCATCGTCATCAAGGTGATCTACTAGTAGTCAACCGTAGCCGTACGAGCGGGGGGGGGGTACTCATCTATCGCTTGCCTTAGTCATTTGACAATTAACCGCGCATCTCTTACGAGACAGAACACCATTCCTACTGGGGAGGGGGTGGGGGAGGGGGGTGTTGGCTTATCCCGCTTGCCGAGGAAATTGGCTTTACCGAAATGTTGTTGTGTTCCTGGAGTAGTTCCCGGGGGGGTTGTGGCATCCCGGGGGTTTGTGGCATCCGTTGTACACACGGTTTTGTACTGTTGCGGTGCAGGCTTTTTTTTCTGCTGTACTGACAGGGGAGAGGGTAACGACAGGGAGAACCTGGGGGGCGATCGAGCCGTCCGTGCGAGCACACGTTGTTTGTGATACTTGTGCCCAGCTGATGAGATTGGAGTCGGCCATTAGTGGTGGTGATGGCGGTGATGGCGGTGGTGGTGGAAGTGCACGCGAGAAACACAAAACAAAAAGTCAGGCCTATCCTCCCACCGCCTTGGAGGCGAGGCAGGCGGAGCTTCTGCTCCTCTTTCGGCCCCGCCTTCACGAAGCATCCGCTGGACCAGGAACGCAAAAAAAATCCGTGCTCTCGGTTGGTCGTTGTATATACCTGGTACCCACCAAGGTATCCACATCACTTCGTTTTTAAGCCCACGGGCGCGGCAACTGTTCGTTCTCCTCTCGCTCATGCTTATTTACGGTCCGCCGCCGCTGCGGCTGCGGCTGCTTTTCTTTGATTCGTGCACATGTGATGTGTGCGTGTCTGCGCGCGTGCTGCACACGTGGCTGTAAAGGACGAGCGAGGCGACGGGACCAAGGCGTGGGACATGTGTCTCGAGCTCAAGGAGAAGGGGCTGCTGGCGAAGCCTACCCATGGTGAGCCAAAACTGCGGTGGGAAAACCGTGGTTTGACCCCTTGATTTGCCCGCCCCCTACACTAAAACCAATATATTTAGGACATAAGAGGCCTTGTTGACCCGCGCAGAATGACCGGTCTCCAAGCGCTTTTGTTGGCGAGCGGTCGGAGGCGAGCCCAGAGAGAGCGGGCAAGTGCGGGGCGAGGGGGGGTGTACCGGATTTGCGCGGACACACAACCCAGCGCCGGCGGGTAGGTTTTGCCTGCTCGTATGGTTGACTCGGCCCAAAGATTTTTGACGGTGATGGAACAGTGGAGTGTGGAAGCTCGATGTTGGCTCAGGCCAGCCGACGTATCGTTTGGTCGTCGAGCCCCCAGCCGCGTGAGCAGACAAGCAAGCGGGAAGCACATGCTGTGCGGAAGCATCAGCGTGCTTTCCACCGTCACAGTTTTTGTTGCTGCTTCTTCCGCCCGTTTTAGTCACCAACCCGCCTTCACCACCTGCTTCCCCCCCCCCCCGCCCTGCCCCTGCCCACGTGTTTGACCGGCCGGCTGTGTGCCTCTATCCGAACGCCCCGCTCATCCGATGTCCTCTCGACCCACAAGGCAACATCATCCGCCTGGCGCCCCCGCTGTGCATTACGGCAGAGCAGATTGACGCGTCTTTAGAGATCATGTCGTCGGTGTTGATCAAGGCTTGATCGGTAGTTGATGATAGTTCTTTGATAGAACGACGCGGCCGGGCCTTGAGAGAAACGAGATAGGTTGACACCCGAGTAGGTGTTCGATGTCGATATTCGATGTCGTTGTCCCGGGGAGGTAGATCGGGAGCCGGGTGTTTTGTTGGCCGTTCTTTTTATTTGTTGCCGGTAGTTGTATCCGTCGCCGTGGGGCGTTTTGTAACATAGGGTAGCTTTCGTCGGAAGCAACGGTTGAGGTTTGTCGGATATGCGAAGTCCGATCGGAGGAACGATTTCGAGTATACTTGTACACGCGCAGTGTGATTTTCGCGTATTTATATGAACGTTGTCAGCCACGACAAAGTACAAATGGTAGTCTATTGCAGTCTAAACTTTACAGAGAGGGAAGATAAACAAGTAAGACGCTGAGGGTGTCCCGTGCGTGGCGGCAGCGCAATCAGCGCAGTCGCATGCACGATCTTTCATCCACGAGAGTATGCGTCCCGCCCTATTTTCGGTGATAAGAAACGTTTTTCTGACGTTTCGCGCAAATGTCGAGCCATTTTTTTTTCAAGTCCCGGTCTTTCAGCCTTTAGAGTACTGCGCTGTACGTGTACCTGAATTTGACTCTAATTTTGAATGATGTCCCCCCCACAACGAGAGTACTGTCCTAACATGGGGTTAAGTGCTGTCGCGTACCGCTGTACTTCGTCTTGATGAAAAGCGCGGGTCCCGCTCGAGGTGGGAGCGACAGGCAGAGCATGGGGGCAGACACCATATGAATTTTGCAGTATGTACGCGTGCACCAAGCATGGGCAGGTAAAACTTTGAAAAACTCATTCATGTACGAGTTTTCGTCATACTCGTGGGCGAACAACGTATCATAACTACCACAGTAGTATCCGCTGTGCGACGGATGCAACCATGATGTAGCCCCGCAGCGCGGGAAACGGGCGAAGCAGAAGAGCTCATATTTGCCATATTTTTGTTGTGATGGGGTTCGTCAATACGCCTCGCGGGAGATGGCGCGTTGAGACAGCGCAACCATTACCCATGGTAATGACCGGTGGTGAAAAAAAACTCTACAGGATAGCGTCCAGAGGGCGAGAGGATGTGCGTCGCGAAACAACCCCTAGGCTGTTGGATGACGGCTGAAAGCTTCGTCTGCTTTATTTAGCGCGTCACCTTTTGAGCGTAGCACTTATGTACCCGATACCAGCTGAAGTAGCTCTGGACTCCGTAGGAGCATCATAGGTAATGCTCACGTAAGACTCTTACTTATAGGGCCAAGGGCACCGAATATCGCAGCGCGGAAGCTTTCGCCTGAACATAGCACGGCACAGCACTCCTGCCAGATTTTTCACACACAGGAAGTACGCTTTGCGCTCCTCGTAGAAGCAAAAACATCAAGCGGGCCCCGTACACAGAGAATACCGCAAAAGGTTGCGAAGGCAAACTACTGCTGTAGGTGAACACACTCAATCATATTCCTAAGAGTTCACGCTTAGGTTTTCCATCCCCACTAAATTCAGACCGCTATATAGTTCTGCAGCGAAGATCTTAAGGGCGTTTCTTTGTGGCGGAGGTCTTGAGAGGACGAGTTTTTTGCCTCCGTTCAGTAGTACCAAGTATCCTCTACCCAGTGCAAACGCCTTGCCATACAGTACGAGCACTGGTCGTATGATACGTAGAACACAGTGCAGTATGCGAGCCACCACAACTCTGATCGCTTGGGGCACGCCACGTCTGTGCATTGGGTTACCGTACCTCCAACGACCCACCAAAATGACAACTTCGTCGTTACACACAAAGCAGCAGCAGATCACAGTCTCTCTCTCTCTCTTTCTTTGTGGGATAATGTAGTCCTTCGGTTCGTATGATGCACGCACGTACTCCTACAAGTACTGCTATTAATAGCAGCAGCGAGTCCTTGCCATCTACCCACCCACCCTCTAGCAGCAGAAGTGAGTTCTTGCCACCCACCCAGCTACTCTGAACAGTACAAGGTCTTGCCTCCCACGGCATTAAAGACCGACCGACACAAAGGTACGCGATGAAAGGCCTGTTCCACGTCTTCGCCTGTTTGGTATCTCGTGCATGTATCATACCGGTTTTCTATTGTTACAGCAGTACCGGGTGCGAGTTTAATTGTGTCTGGTCGAAAGATATAATGTACACATACGTACGATCAACAATAACAAACAGTTGATCTTCTCGGGACACGCTGTTTCTGCGTTGGGTTACCGCATCTCCAACAAACCACAGCGCTCAAGCCTGCGACTGCGACTCGTTATGTCGCTTACATTTTTTTAGTTTCTACTCGACGCGCAGAGCACCGGCAAGGATCGGCTACATGTTATTTTGACGCATTAATCATCAATCATGATTTGCTTCTGTTTTGTGGTCTGCCCAGCCTCGCGCTTAGCAAAAAAAAACTCTTAGGAAATCAGTTGGCGGGCGATGGTTCGCGGCCCATATCGCCCGCGAGCTCAGATATTCCCTAAGAGTTTACTCTTTGGTCTCCCCTCTCCAGTGAAAGCAGCAATCGCACGGAACGTTTTTGAAGCACGTTTTTTCTTCACGAAGAAGCCCTATGCCGTTACTGAAACACCCTTGGAGCGATCACTTCCCTGTACCAATCCGCGCGTATTTTTCATTTGCTCTCCCACCCTCGCCGCGCCTGCTCACACACAACCGCTGTACGCCCCCACACGATAGCATCGCATCGTCTCTACTTGTAGCATGACTTCAAATCGAGGCTCATAACCTGTTGTAATGTGGATGATGTAGATGCCTCGAGACGAGACTTTCAAATGGACGACCCCCAGTGACCGCGAGGTATGATACACTTGTGTTCAAGCTAACATAAAGAGAAATATATATATCTGGTAGCAAATATGGCGAACATGTGGCCGAAGTGCTCTGGAGAGCGGTGGTGGTGGAGAGTGAACTCAAGTAGCGCGCAATCCTTGCGTGGGGCGCAACCCTTGCTTGGTTGCCCTGGCAAGTTGACCATGCTTATGCTTCATGACTCCGAGATGCCATGATACTCTACAGGGGTTATCTTTTAAGATTGTAAAAAAGCAAAGGGTGCTGCGATGCCGTTTTTTTCATCCGCCGTTTTTGCCAACGATGCCCTGAGGAGCAGAAAAAAACAGAAATTTGGTTTCCCGACGACGCCATTTTTTGTCAAGATCAGCAGGCGGGACACTTTGTATCGCTGGACAAGTTTGCCTATTAAGTCGGTACTCGTTGGTACCCACGTGTGTTGTTTGCTTAGGGATAGAAGAAGCGCAGCTTTATTCCTTTCGTGCACGGGGAGACTGAGACCAAGCTCGTGCCTCTCTGGAAAACCCCTGATTTTCCACCTAACAAACGCGTTCCAAGTACTGCAAATACGATCCCAGTGCCTGAACCCAGGTGATTACCGGGCTTTCAACCTCATTCAAGGCAGCATCTTAATGTTTCCCTGTTCTTTTTCGATTCGTGGCATCCTTGAAATAGCATTTTCGGTAAGGGTTCCAAACGGCCTTTATCAAGATAAACATTTCCCGCCAACTCAGAAAACACACATTCTAGACACCATCTTCAAAATGTTCTCCCGGGCGATCGTTGCGATAGGCTATATGCGAACATCCTACAACTTTTTTTGCTGCAAATGCATTGATTGTTGATGGCGCTGAAATGATCCCCGTGTCTTCAGTTTTCCCTTTCAAGAGAAGACGACGAGAGAGGGGGGGGGGGGGGGGCGAAGGAGCGTAGACAGACGGTAGCATGCTATACTTGGAGTGGGCAGGGAACGTCTGCAGGCTGGGGGGGGCGTACTCAGTTGCTGCTTGCCTTAGACATATGATCATCGACCGCGCATCCCTTCCGAGGGGAAGGGGGGAGGCGGATTGTGAACATTGCACTATCGTTCTAGTGGCTGCGCAAGACCACCTTTGTGCCGTGCGAGAGGAGCAGGATCTAAAGGAGATGGGCCTATGCGCCCCTGCCGTGCGACCCACCTTAATAAGTTCGTCGTTGTATCATGCCCTGGGAGGTAATACTGCTATGTTGATTGTGAGTATGCGCGGTGTCAGCGATAGTTGTGGCTGCTGCTTGCCGTCTTGACGATGCGAGCGTGCTGCGTGGGTGAACGGAGACAGACGCATTGGTCCGTGTTGTATACGGGTGTGAATTACCTTAATAAGTCGAATGATAAAGGGAGAGGGAGGGGAAGGGGGGGCGGAGGGGGGGGGGGGGGTCCCTAGGTAGGGAAGTCGGGGGGGGGGGGATGGGGGGGTACGTGATTGTTGCTCGAGCTGTAACAGGTTGCTTGCTTTCTGTACGACATGTAGTTGTTAGTCTGATGGGTTGTTGAAATCTGCCAGGTACGGAACATACTTGTACAAACTGTGCCATTTAGTTCTACGCTGCATGCTGCGGAAGACGAATAGAAGCGCGAGGGTGCTCTCCTCGTGAGCGGTTGATATGTGGTGCATGTTCACCTGCCACTACTTGCTGTGTTTGGTTTTATAAAATGATGAAATACGTCAGCTGCGAGATTTATATTATAATACGGTTACAGGTACGTAGCACTTCAGAGAGGACGTACGTATACGCGTACGCACCAGTATATAGCAGCAACAGTTGCTCGTACGTATATATATATATATATCTTTTTTTCTCATCCCATTCATTATCTTCGCACATCTTCTTCTCTCTCTCCTTCCAACTCGTAACTCAGATCCGGGGTCACATAGCAGGCTCTTCTCCCCCCTTCCCGCTACGGTACGTGCCTTCATTTTTATCGCGAGAAGATTTCAGCCTTTTCTTCCCTCGTCGACTCGCATCGAATTGTGCCTACCCACGCTGCAAGGCGCTCTCAACAATTGAATCCCTTTTTTTATTTTTGCAAATAAAGTCAAAGTCCGACCCTCCTGGGGCTCGAACCCAGGACTCAAACAAGTAGAATTCGAGGTTAACCACTTGAACCACCGGGGCGACCGGCTATACTCGTACGTAATCCTTGTTTGGGGGATGGGTACGGATAGCTACAATTCAGACGGTAGAACAGAACGAGCGACTACTATTGTTAGTCGGAAGCACTGGCTGTGCCGCGCTCCACTCAGAGAGAGAGAAAGGGAGCGAGAGAGGGAGATATTATGCAGTTTGAGTACGAGCTACAAAACCTACTGTAGGTTTCTGCTGCAATGTGTTTCTGCTGTAATGCTGCGCCAATTAGGGGTAGGGGTATTGGCGTACTGTTCCCCTGTGTACTCTTGTATATTGTTGGTATTTTGAGCCTACTGCTCGTGGTGCGGGTGCGGGGTTGATTGTGGTCACCCACAGCTCACAAACACAGGACAGAGGGCCAAGCCAAAACTCGAGGAAACGACTGAGTTAATGGTGTACCGCTGTTTGTGGGTAAATATTGGAGAAAACGACTGATGATGGTGGGAAAAAAAGGATCCCTGGCTGACAAGAAATAAATGACCCGAGACTCAAACAATCGCAGGGCTCAACACACAAGGCGCCCCGAAAAACGGGGGTCTGACCCAGGCCAAGCGTCTGCGTGCTGGCTGTCGGTGCTCATGGCCGTACGGCGGTCACAACCGGGATTGCAACACACGTCAAAAATGAAATTTGAGCAGAGTCATGCTTGGCACGGCTTGTGAGGAAGTCAATACAGACTGATGGCGAGACAAGAAAGTATTTTTGCTATTACGACCCCCAGGGAACAGGGGAACTGCACCGAGTGTTTGCCACAAAACACGACAGAACAAGAGGAAACGCAGCAGCAACAGCAACACGTCCAGCTTTAGTAGCGGAGGTGAGATGGAGGGATGGCGGCGACCAGGGCCTCGGCCGAAATATCACGAAAAAGTAGTTTTTCCTTGTCTCTTTTCTGCTGATGACGGGTTTTTCGCTCACACCGATTATTTATGATCGTAGACCATCTGAAAAAACGTCGACTTCGAAGGGGGCGACAATGGCACGAGTATTCCGCATCCCTTTTTTTTCCTTCACCTTTCTTCGTTAACTCCCGTTTTTTACGACCTCAGACCCTTTTGAGAATCGACGACCCCGAAGGGAAGTATCACGTAACAAAACGAAACCAATCACCGAACAGCCGAACAAATTGATCAATACCCGGTAGCATCATGTACCGAACAAGCAAAGTGTGTGGCCGCGTACAACTCCGCTGGACGAGAGGAAAATTGCACGACGACCGCCCCGATTGATCGCGCGTTTACCGACCCGGCTAACATTACAATTATAATCGCTATGCCGTCGGTAACGACACGCTGCTGGTACGCCGCCGGCGCCGAGATCACATGTATACCTGGTACAGTACACGCCTCGCCCGATCGTCCAACCCCACATGCACCTACCAGTACTGCTATTGATAGGCACCATGCCGGAACGTCCCCGTTCCACTATGCTACTAATTTTGTTTATTTTGTACATTGTCCAGGACCCGCCGATTCCCTCTTCCGACTGCATATTACATATAGCGCAGTCATACACATACACAGGTACAATATCTACCACCACACCCGCCAATCCACCCACCCCTCCATCCACTAACCCACCCATCGGTCTCTCTCGCTGTCAAGGAACAACGAAAGACGGGCCCGTCCCGCGTCGTGACATCACTATTTCTTACCTGGTACGGTACAGCACAGGCACGCAAGTCGAAATAAAAAGTCTCGTATCCAGGCAGACAGGCAAAAGGACGTACGTCCCCGTCGTTGCTGCTATACCAGCGGGCGCCCCCAGGCCCACCCTAGGCAAGGTCAACATTACACTTTCCTGTATCCGCCACATTACACAAGGCAGTTACAACCAAAAGTATAACACCGCCGTGATCGGTGACCAGCACGTGTCCGACCTCTTCAGTGCTTGAGAATGAAAGGGTCGAGATACTGCGTCGCCAGATAAATCGGACATTGGCTAGTAGCGGATGCACCCTCCTAGCAACATCGAGATACACACAGTATCTCCCGCCCTATGCGCTCTACGCCCCCGCGTCTCCCTCGGGTCCCCCCGGCGGCAGCGGGGGGGGGGCGTTTGCATCAAAACTAACACGTACAGCAGTAGTGCGGCGCGAGAGGAATCGTCCCAGCCATCGCGTATAGTAGCGCCACTAAACACGAAAGGTTCCGACTATCTTACTTTTTATTTTACTTTGCTTTTCGCATCTGTGCGAACCACACGACATGTATAACTATGATACCGTACGCCCCCCCTTCGCCCTTTCACTAGGCCGCCGCCCCTTCCAAAAAATGAACGGCATATTGTCGTCACTAAGGAGTCACTCAACTACATATCATCTAGCGCCCCAAAGAACGCACGGGTCACTTCAAGCGCCACGTTTTCCTGGCGGGCCCGTTCCATTTCTTGTTGCATGGACGGCGCTACCACCCCTGCCCCATTTGTTCCTCTCAAGTGTAACATACACCAACAGTGGCACTAACTGGTACCAGGTACCAGGTACACAGTTTTACCAGCGGGAAATTAACGCGCGCAATTAAATTCCCCGCTGCGGGCGAATAAATCAAAATCCGTTGGCTGCTCCACCTCCACCCCCACACACACAAAACTGCGATCTCTATATATATAAAAAGGAAGAACTACGAGAAACACCGTCGGATCAGAGCGTTTCACGAGGCCCGGTGAATACCCCACTCTCGCTCTGTCACCGCGGGAACACTAACTCAGGGTTTTTCAGAATGTGGCGTTTTCTTATGGCATGCAATGCATGGGCATCACCTCACTCGTACCCCCACTCCCCTCGATCCTTTCCCAGCCCGCCTGCCTAGCCTCACACCGCAGGAGTTCATTTTTCGTCAACTTAGGAATAACACCACAAGGAGATAGCAAACGCACACAAGCACAAACTGGAGCCCAGAATCAGGCCCATCGTATCCTCTAATACGCAGCTACACAGCACAACCCATTGAAAAAAAAAAAGTCCAAAAACGTCGTGTCCCAACCTGTATAACCAGTGGAGAGCGCTACGACGGGCACTAACAATCGGACAAAAACTCTCACCCGCCCCACCAACCGAAAACGACCACCTCTACTACCCTCCCCCCCCCTCTCCCCCCCAGCACCAGCGCGAGCACGTCAAGCGCTAGCCTATGAGGGTGGTAGCGCGCCTTAAAGGTATCAACGCAGAGGTTAGCGGGAGCGGGCTCTCTCCTCCCTCCCCCCTTCCCAGCATCCAACAGCTCCACGCCGCATCGTCGCCCTTAACCTCGTCCAGCGCGAGGTTCGCGATCACGGCCGCGGGGCCGTCCATACACGGGCGCGACTCCAGCCGCGGCCTGCGCGGGGGGCGAGGCTGCTCGCCCCCCTTGCGGCGTCTCGCGATCTCCTCATCGCCCTCCCAGCAGGGGGGAAGCGACCTGGCCCGCCGCTTCTTGAACGCCCTCCTTTCTCCCTCGGCCAGAGGGGATCCCGCCCCCGCTGCCGCAGCCGCAGCCGCCACCGTCGCTACCGCCGTCGCTAGCGCCGCCGCTGCAACCACTGCTGCCGCCACCCCAGCCTCTGCCCCCGCGTCGCTCAGCCGCCTCCTTCCTCGGAAGAGATCGGGGTTATTCACCGTCAGTCTCGCGAGGTTTCTACGGGGGGGAGCCGCCGAGGGGACGCTGCTGCAGTCATCCAGATCGGCGGGGGCAGTAGGAGACGACACTTGTGGACTGGCAGCCCTCGGTGGCATCCCCACAGCTGCTACCACCGCCGTTGATGCCGCCGCCGGCGTCATTTGTGCAGTTGTTGGCGCCACGGTAGACAGAGGCCTCTCCGGCGGTGTCGAGGAGGAGAGGTGCGTCTCTCGCGGCGTCTCTCCTAGACCCGGCGACAGCGGGCAACAATCCAGCCGCAGAGGAGGTTCAAGGCCCACGTGAGCATCCCCATCAGCAGGAGCAGAGACGACGGCAGCGGCAGCAGCAGCATCAGCCGTAGCAGCAGCAGCCGTAGCAGCAGCGGTAGCAGCAGCCGTAGCAGCAGCCGACGCAGCAGCAATAGCAACAGTAGCATCAGAAGCAGCAGCAGAAGCAGCAGCAGCAGCAGCAGCGGCAGCACCGCCAACACTAATGCTGCGGCCGTTGAGCGAGAAATCCGAGCGCGCCGGACCCGCGAGCCCGGTCGGGGAAACGTCACCCACCCCGCCGCTTGGCCAAGTCGGAATCTGCGGGTTGCTGAAGACCTTTTGAAGCATGCTGCCGGTGCTACTCCGTCGCAGCCTCCTCCGAGCCGCGGCCTCGTCCTTCGGAAGCCGGCTCATCGGTCGCCCTCTCTCGACGGGCCCTGCGCCTCCACCACCACTAGCGGCGGTGGCGGGCAACCCCATTGCGCCGTCAACATTTGAAGGTTCCGACTCTTCGCAGACCTCCATCGCGGTGGGTGATGGCAACCCTCCCCCGCCTACCGGCGGCTGCTCGAAGCCAGCCGCAACGGCGGCAGCGGCGGCACACGCTGGAAGGCTTCGCACTTTCACGGCTCCACCCTTAGGAACCGTCGTCGCCACGGCCGTCGGTTCGACAGGGCTCCCGCCCTCGCCATCGACAGAGACAGCGGAAGCAACCCCTGACATCTCGAGTCCTCGCACGGGGACCGCAGCCGCGCCCCCACGCCCACCCTCAGGCCCACCACCGCTAACACCGCCGCCGCCCACCCCTGCAACATAGCTGGCAGCGACAACGTCTGACGCGCTCCACGCGGGCAAGAAGTTGTTGAGAAGCTCCCTGATCTCGGGTTTCCTAGCCGCCCGCAGAGGCGTTACGCCCCCCTGCGCCCTCGTGGTGGGGTCGGCGCCCGAGCGGAGCAGGACGTCGACGCACGCGACGGCGCCGTTGACGCAGGCGAGGTGGAGCGGCGTGTAGAAGAACCCGTCCCGCGAGTTCACGTTAGCGCCGTTCTGCACCAGCATGGACACCACCTACAAAAAGAGGAGTGTGTGCCACGATGTAAATATATCGAGAGCGGGGGGGGTGGAGCGGTCAGGAAAAAACTGAAAAAAAAGTTTCACTGAAAGTTGGGAAAGCTTGGGAAGACATGGGGAAAGTCGGGAAAAAGTGGGGAAAACTTGGGGAAAAGGTGGAGAACACGTTGGGAAAGTTATAGGAAAAGTTGGGAGCAGCTGGGAAAAAAGGTAAAAAAAGCGCGGCGGCGGCTGGGTGGTTAGGCGCAGCACGGGGTATAGACGGCACTTCGCCGCGCCGCCTCTCGGTGACGTGCGACCAAAACAAACGCCCCGCGCGATGTTTCGTGCGATGCCCGCTGGGGTCCGTTCCTTCCTTGGACAAGCACACCGCTGACGCGCGCCGAAAACAACAAAACGCACAATGAAGGGCTCTCTTCTGCCGTTTTGGCTCATTGTAAGTGCCGCGAGAGTTGTGCTGTGTCATACGTGCTCGCAGCGGTAGGTCGTCGACCTAACCAGGACATTGCGCAATAGGAAAGCCGAGGCCAACGAACGACACAACAACCTACACAGAACAAGCTACACGTGTGTACAAATAATAGCCCATGGGGTCGCCCCTCGCTCGCCCCTCCCCCCCTCCCCATCCCCCCGAGCCCGCTCCCCCAAAGCGCAAACGTCATATCATATCCCCAACACACCTCCTCGTGACCTTTCGCGGCTGCTCGATGCAAAGGAGTCGCCTGAAAGTGGTTCCTCAAGTCGATGATCTCGGAGGGCAGGCCCAGCGAGGGGAAGAGGCTTTCGTCTCCCCTCCCCCCTCCGCCCCTCCGCTTGCCCCCGCCAACAACCCCCCCACCCCCCCCATCGCCGCCGCCGCTGCCGAAGCCCCGGGCACTCTCGCCCTTGCGGCGGCCGTCGGTAGCCTTTGCCTCCTCCGGTGCCCTGACTCTCAGAAGCTCAACCAGCACGTCCCCGTGCCCTTGCGAACAAGCACGGTGGAACGGCGTGAACTGGAATCGGAACAGAAAAAGAAGGGGGGAGGGAAGGGGCGTAGGGTAGAAGAGGTAAGGGGGAGGAGAGGAGGGACGGAGGGAAGGGGGCAGGAAGGGACGGGGGGAGGGAGGGAGGGAGGGTGGGTTTGAGGCAGTTCGAGTGGACACCGTGGCAGCGGCGGGATGGTGCCAAAGGGAGCGGCCTACATGAGCGCCCCGTGCTCCACCGACAAAAACCGAGCTTCTGCAGCTAAAGCCAAACGCGTAATCACACAATACATACCCTCGGCCTTCTCGCTCGAAAACGGTCGTCGCAAGCGTTGACAAGAAACCGCGGCTCTAACCCGCCAAAAGCACGACCCGACAGCGCCAAGGAACGTGTCGCACGGTGGAAGGCTCCCCTCTTTCCCGCGGTCGGGGCGTAGATAGGCCCTCCCCCCGCCCCAACAAGGTCTGCCAGGTCGGTGAAAACCCGACATGCTCCGTCCCGGCATTGTAGGGATGCGAGGGTCCATGGTCGTACGACCGCGGCCATGCATGATATCGGGCACCCCCCCCCACCCCCAACATGTGAGTACCCCCCCTCCCCCGGCGTGTCAGCAGACGCATGCACATAAATATACCACGCACCTGCCAGTAGTCTTGAGCTGTGACCAGAGCACCCCAGTCAAGCAGGTCGGACGTTATCCCAGCGTAGCCATTCTGGGGTTTAGGAGGAGGAGGAGGAGCATGGTAGGTCGGATCGGTGGCGACAGGCGGCACGGGGGCGGCGGAAAGGAAGGAAAGAAGCGGTTCGTGACACGCGCCATTCCCGTTCGGAGGGTGGTATGGTACCACACTGTAGTGTACCATAACAGTACCGTGTGCCGTACCTTACCGTACCATACCATGCCATATGGCAAGGCATCACGCCATGTCGTGTTCATTCACGCAAGGGCAGTGGCATATACTATTGTTACGCCGCTGATACGACATACGCCACATGTCACGCCTTTTACCAGGTACATACATACTATATGTTGCCGTCCCATACCATACCGTGAATATCGCACCATATCACACCCCACCCCACCCCCCCCCACCCCATGCCCCACACCGCACCACACACCGCACCTGGCACGAAAAGTGGAGCGCCGTATTTCCATTCTCGTCCGGAGTCATGGTCGACGCCTCGTTGTCGAGGAGGATGTTGACACACTCGCGGTGGCCCTCGCGCGCTGCCCAGATGAGGGGTGTGTTGCCGTCGTAATCCACCGCCTGCACCGGGCGATCGATCGGTGTGTACCATGTCAGCGGGTGACAGAAAGTGACAAGAATACCACGAAAGCGAAAAAAAAAAAAAACAATGCATATATATATGTATATATATACCAGGCACCTACTGTAGTACTCGTATATCTTAAACAATTAGTCTTGGGTCTCTCGGAAAAGCAGTCGGTAACCGGGCCTCGGCTCGCTGGACATCTTCGATGGGTAAAAATTACCGGTTAGAAGTGAGAGGCCGCAAACACACGCGCACACGACTAGGTGTAGAGGTGATGTCGCTTGCGCTCATCCATCAAGGGCACGAGACGCATCTCCAAAGGCATAGTCAGCACGAGCGAAACCCATGCTACCAGGTACGTGATAAGCATGACAGCAAAATTCATACCCCGACAAACCAGCACAACGTAGCCGGGGAGGGAGGGAAGGAGGGAGGGAGGGAGGGAGGGAGGGAGGGAAGGAAGGAGGAAGGGAGGGATGGACGGAGGCAGGCAGGTAAGGAAGGACAGGGAGAGGGAGGGAGAAACGGAGGGAGGGGAGAAGGGAGACCGCTGGAGCGGGGGGAAGACAGATTTAGTTGTGTTTGGGCGATGCCATCCAGCACAACCCAACGGGGGGAGGGGGGGGGGGGGCTGGTGGAGGGATTGGGGGTGGGGTCGGAGGGGTTGGGGTTTGTACTCGTGTCATACATGGCCGTAGTCTTAGGAGAGGGCACCGTCTGGACTCTTCTCCACTCCAAAAAATTGACGGCAACGATCGACCCTCTCCACCCATAAACCAACAGCGTTACGAGAAACAACGAATCAATGCCCCCTCGTCCCCCCCCCCCCCCCCCCCCCCCTCCTCTCTAGGGTCATACTACTACGGCCATGCATGACACGAGTACAACCCCAACCCCCTCTGAGTCCTCCCCCAACCCCTCCCCCCTCCCCCCTCCCCCCCCCCTCTCCCTGGCAAATACAAAACTTGCCTCGACGTCGGCAGCATGGTCCAGGAGCAAGTGCACGAGGCTCTCCTGCCCCAAGCGGGCGGCCCAGTGCAGCGCCGTCAGGTCCTCCAGGTCTTCCTGCTCCGTGCCCGCCCCCCCCTCCAGCAGAGACGCCGCCACCTTTGTGTACCTGCGACAAGTTAGTTAGACAGGTGATTAGTTTGTCAGGTTAGTTGTTAGTTACCTGGTGGTCAGGTCGATCAATTAGTCAGTTAGTTAAGTCAGTTAAGTTAGTTTAGCCTACATAGTCTCTTACCAGTCAGTTATTAATAGCTAGTTTATTTGTTGCGCCAGTTGCGCAAGAGAGAGCGCACGAGCGTGCGGGTGGACGACCCAGAAGTTTACGCGGGAAGGGCGGGGGTGGGGGGGGGGGTCAGTGCCGCGCGTATTTACTGCCGTGGCAGAGAAGCGACATAACCAAGAAAAGGTCATCGTCTGATGATTTTGCTACGAAATAGTGTGCTGTACTCCAACTCTGTTCAATCCTCGTTCACGAGGCAATGACAACACCACAAGAAGAACAACAACCATTTACTGGTCGAACTACCGACCGATCGACCGATTAAAGTAACCGACCGATCGATTCCACCAACCAATAGGTTCAACCGACCCGTTCCACAGAACTGGGTTGACAAAAATCGATCAAATCACCGAATGAAGAATGGCAGGAAGGTCGAAAGACCGAACATCAACCATTTACTGACCGAACTATCGACCGATCGACCGACAGATTAAACTAACCGATCGATCGATCCTACCAACCGATAGATTCAACCGACTCGTTCCACAGAACTGGGTTGACAAAAATCGATCAAACTACCGAATGAAGAACGGCAGAAAGGTCGAAAGACCGAATGACCAAATGATTGATTGACCGAGCGACCGATCGGTCCGACCGATTCGTTCAGCGATCCGATCGACCCGTTCAACCTAAGGAGAACCAGGAACCGCGTCGACGAAAGACCAACCATTTTTTTACCGAACGACCAACAGACCAACCAACGGATCCAGATTCGTCCAGCGATTCAATCGACGCGTTCAGCCGAGGCAAGAACCAGGGACCGCGCCAGCAAAGACCGACCAATTTACCGAATCATCGACCGACCGCCCGACAGACCGATTGACCGAATGACCGACCGACAGTTCCACCGAACAGACCGATCGAATAACTCGTTCGACCGCAGCCGCAGCCGTAGGAGCGAGACCGAAAGCCTGCTGTTGTAGCTTCCCGACCCTCACCCCAATTGGGCAGCCCACATGAGCGGTGTGAGTCCCTCCTCCAAATCGTGGGCGTCCGGGTCTGCCCCGTGCTGGAGGAGAAGCTCCACTGCAACGGTTACGTAGTTTTCGGAGGCGAGGTGGGAGGGGGGGGGGGGGTATTCGATATTATGCATGGTCGTTGTCGTATGACCATAGACCCTCGCATCCCTACAATGCCAGGACGGAGCATGTCGGGTTTTCACCGACCAGGCAGACATTGCTTGCACCAAGCGCGAAGCGCCGTGAGGTGTCCGGTGAGTCGCATGAAGGGTGAGCAGCATCCTACTAAGAACCGCTTGTGAGGCGGACTTGCAAATGGATGACAGCTTCAATGAGTTAATGGAGGGGGGGGGGGTATTCGATATTATGCATGGCCGAAGTCGTACGACCATAGACCCTCGCGTCCGTACAATGCCGGGACGGAGCACGTCGGGTTTTCACCGACCAGCCAGTCATTGCTAGCACCAAGCTCGAAGGGCCGTGAAGTTTTCAGCGAGCCGCGTGACGGGTGAGCTGCATTATAGTAGGAACCGCTTGGGGGGCGGGTAGAAAAGCGGGGGGGGGGGGGGGGGGAGCGGCGTACTTATTTGCTGTTTGCCTCAGTCATAGGACCATTGACAACGCATCCCTTTCCAGACAAGAGCACCGCTACTACTCCTGATAGAGACACCTCCAACATTTGAGCGCTCATGAGTTTTTCCCCCGTGTATTACATACGAGGTAGTAAAGTTATAGACATCTCCAACATTCGGGCGCTCATTACATGTTTTCCCCATGTACTGCATCATTTTTTGTACTACAGTATCCTTATTGTTTTCCCCATGTACTGCATCATTTTTTGAACTACAGCAGTATCCTTATCCCCTGCTCTGTTTTGCCGTCTGTGGCCACCATCTGTATCGCCTAGGAGAGGAGAGCGCGGGTGTCGTCACGACACCCGCCACAATCAGACCGGCCTCAGAGGAGCAGCCACACCAACTCCTGTCCTCACCCATCGCTCCTTGATTTCGCATCGCCGCCAGATGCAACACGCTGTACCCCTTCTGCTCGTCACGGCACCCAGGAAAAACAAAGAAACGAGCGCAATCGGGAGCGGAGAACAAGGAACAAAGCCACAACATGTAGCAAGAGAGCGAAGGAACAGGAACGATAAGCCACAACATGAAAGCAACATGAAAAAAAAAACACCTCCAGAGGGGGGGGGGGGGGGGGGGACGCGGGGGCTGTATGTACACGAATAGCAGGTCTACGCCTTGGCCCAGCTGTCAACCAAATTCGTGGATTACGGGGAACCCATACTATCCAGAACCCACGTTGGAAGCCTTGTGTTTCACACACCATTTGGGGTTTTGATTACTACCAGGTATTATTAATCGGTTTCCACGAAAAAAATAGCGAAGCGCGTCGTAAACGCGTCGCAAAGCGCCTCCACGACCCGCGGCTTGTTATCGTCGAGAAAAAACATGTACCCCGGTACCCGGCACATGCATACTTCGTATGCACGAATATCAGATATGACTGCTGTAGCCCTACAGCAGCAGTGGTACGAGGTGTCATATTAATATGACGGGAGACCATGGTAAATAGGACCAAACGTTGTTAGTTAACCCCTTTAGAACCGCAGTCCCGGTTTGGGGACAAACCTGTCTAATTTCAAGTGAGTTGTCCCCAAAACGGGACTGGGGTCCTAAAAGGGTTAAAATAGATAAATGTATAGGTTTTTGGGGGTACCATAGGTTCTATTTACTACTGTGGTCCCCCGTAACAGTAAGTAGTCAGAGCCGAATATGGCTGTTCGTGGTTTCTGATGGCTGTCTACCGCCTTGCACGTACCGCGGGTATCGCGGGTATTATATATGCCACTTTTTGTCCCCGAATAAAAGTGAACGTTTTGGTAGGATATTGACGTACAAACTATCCTTATGTTTTACGGACGTTTTGATAGGGTATTTATTGCATGTACAAACGATCCTTACCTGGTGCCTGGTATGTTTTACGGACAGAGTGGCAGTTCTGCAGCAGTGTGTAGCGCCTAGAAGCGGGAGTAGTGCCACGTCTCACGTCTCGCGTGCTGCTACTATTTTCGTGCTGTATGTCGCAAGGTGTGGTCGATGCTCGGCTTCGCCAACACCTAACACCGCACGCTTTCACAATGCTCCGCGTGATGATGCGCGATACACACTGCGGTATTCGGATAGCTCTTGCTGTGCGATCGGTGTGGTGTGTTGTCCGCTTTGTGGCGCTTGTGTATGATATCATAATATATATATATATATATACATCCTTCGAAGTATGTGATTCACGCATACATACGCTCGAATATTTCTAGAGGAGGAGAGAGAAAGGAGAGACGAGAAAAGACAAGGGGGGGGGGGGGGCGTCGCAATTACCGAGTAACCAATTTCGCAAAGAGGAACGTGGAGGGCCATGATTGGGGTAAAGTGAGGGGGGGGTCTTTTAGAACTGCAGTCTCATATTGGGGACATACAGGTCAAATTTTTAAGTAATTTGTCCCCAAAACGGGACTGAGGTCTTAAAAGGGTTAAAGAAGTTCGCAAAAGAGGGGCGAAACATTTTGCTGGGGTTGGGGACGGGATAAAATAAATTAAAACTGTACAATAGGGACGCAGTAGAACCTGTTATGTATAAGGGTGCGTACGTACGTACTGTAGGGGTGCACGAAATTAATTAATTAATCAAAGACTTGAGCAATTGATGGTGCAGATTGTTTGGTTAATTTTGCGCAACAGAGGGAACGATACAGACTGGAGATCGGCAACGACGCTGCCCCCGGCAGGTGCTACCTGGCAGGCGCTACCTGTCAAACCGGCTGCTGCTGCGACGGCGTTGTCGCCAATAGTATACATCGTTCATAAAGGGTTTCTTAGTCGTTTTACACGTCGTTGCCTTCCGACATCAACGTTGCCATCTACGCTGCCGCGCTGCTGCTGCTGCTGTTGTGCCGCTATCATATGCACGACCGGGATGTCTTTGAGGAGTCATATCCCATCTCTCGTATTCATGCCCATCACCCATCACCCTTGGAGCGTATGACATAGCATGATACGTCCTGAGATAAGAGGCAAGCTGTCAATTTGTTCTGGTCCGGCAGACAACTTGCTGCCGGAGCCAAGAACATCTCCCAGAATTGTCCAAAATGCAACCGCCAGGGAACCCGAAACCGGTTCTATGGACGACATCTACCAAAACATCCCCCCGGTGTTCACACGACATCAGCATCCCTGCTGTGGTCATGAAGGTCTACATTGTTAGCCAACGCTAAATGCTAGCACCATTGTAACGCTCGACGCTGACACTAAACACTGAACGCTAAAAACCACACGCTGACGCCAAACGCTCAACACTAACGCCAAACGCGAAGGCAAAATACTAACGCCAACGCTAAACTCTAACGGTAAACGCTAACGCCAAACGCCAAACGATAACGCTGACGCTAACTCTAACGCGAACGCTAACGCGAACTCTAACGCGAGCGCTAAGCCAACTCTAGGACCCCCCCCTAGCGTACCCACACCTCGTCTCTCGTTGCCTAAAATGACTACTTCCAAAATGCAATTTACTGCTGTGTCGTCCTCCGCCCAAAAGAGCTACCCACCCTCTCAGACCCGGCGACCACACCATAGTGGTGTTGTACACCTGGTGAGTAGCGATGATCACCCCTCTTGAAGAAACTACCACAGGTACTGCTGTACTGGTTATTTCCCCACCGGATAGTGCACATAAGCTGCACACGCAATCAGTCGTCGCCACTATACACGAGGGCTCTCGCAAAAAGTTCGTACAACCTCGGTGCTTCATCTGTCTGTCGTGTTGGGTTTGAGTCAAGCTCGCGGGTTATAATATACTACTTCGTATATATATTATATTTGTATATATATGTATATGTATGTATACATGTATATATACGTATATATATGTATATCTGCATATATCAAGTACTGTTCGAGGGCTAATAGTAACAAAAGAAATATCGGAATTTCCGCCGATCATCTCGTCCTGAAGACCGGGATCCGTTCGCCTTCTGGGCCGGGCTTCGCCCGCTCTTCTCAAGGACATCGTTCCTCGGCCTCAGCCCCGCCTATTACCGCGCCCGCACTCTAGAGGTCGCTCTCCGCCACCGCCGAACGCATCGACCCTTGAACACCGTGGATCTTGGGGAGATGGAGAAGCATCGAGGTTGTTTCTCGGAGACAGCGAGGTTCTACTTGTTTTCTGGTCTGGAGATACCTACCAGGTACAGTATTAATACCGGCTTCGTGCTGAGATCTGTTTCATTTTTTTCGTCGTCGCGAGCTTCGATACCTCTTCTCTCATAATATCTCGGTCTCGCGGTCGCGCGCGCTTTTCTACCGACAGCCTCCCTGGGCGGGGCCGCCTTTTTGCGTCTTCTACCCCCTCCGCCTTGCCTCGTCGGGACACGCGTACAAAATCTTACAGCAGCGAGAACAAACAGCAGTCATTGAAAAGTACAACACGAAGACAGCAAAAACTACCAGGGTACCTTTATCTTCCGCGGGTATTCGCAGCTACATTTTCGCGGTTTAATCACTGTACTACAGCAGCAGCAGCACAGCAGTAGAGTACTGCTGTGCACCACAGTAGAACTGCTGCAGTAAATTATACGTACCGGTCTGCTCAGAAACGATCCTGAGAGAGAAATGATACATACAGCAGTAGATACATACATACTGTAGACTTTTGCTGTACCCAAGAACTGAGCCTCTCTCGTAGCGGGGCGAGAAATCAGACTTCGAACTGAGATACTTCAGAAAGGATGATCGTGAGAACGGAGAAACTAAATTTTGCTGGTGTGATCAAGAATCTCACAAAGGCGCCACACCTAGAAGAGAGGCAGGCCAAGTAATACTACTGGAGCAGGAACGAGCCAGAGAAGAAAGCTATTAACCCCTTTAGAACTCCAGTCCCGTTTTGGGGACAATCCACTCAAATTCCAAGTATTTTTTCCCCAATTGTCCCCAAAGAGAGACTGCGGTCCTAAAAGGGTTAAGGGGGACCATAGTAAATAGGACATATGTTACACACAAAAAACTATGTATTTACCTATTTTTACCAACAATATTTGGTCTTCTATACTATGGTCCCCCGTAGTACGTAGATAGATACGTAGACTGCTGCTGTATCGAAGAACTGAGCCTCTCTGGAGGGGTGAGAAATCAGACTTTCAGAACCGATTAATTTTCAGAAATGATGATACATCAGATTGAGAATCGAAAAAATAATTTCCCTGGTGTTCCAAGAATCTCCAAGAATCTCATAAATGCGGCTGACCTGAGAGAGAGACCAGCGAAGGCATACCTGACAAAATGAGCTTGAGACATGGAACCAGTGATGTGGGAGCAAACGTTCGCAAAATGAGGGCGAGGACTGAATACCAGAAAAAAACGAGCCTGATGAATGATCCTGCTGTAGTGAATTAGACTGATACGGCTGCTGACAAACCTTGGCACTTTTACCTTCATCCTGCAATACACTACTTGCACAGGAGTACTACAGTACTTGGCATTGATCAACGCTATTGCTCCCGTAAAATACTTTTATTCGCCATTGCCTTCTTCCTGCAACACTTGGCACTGACTTCATCCTGTACGTTTAATTAGATCTCGAAACATGGAAAACAGTGAGATAATTTCCCCTATCCAAAGCATGGGTGCCGGCGCCGGCACCCATGCGGAACCCTCGCGAAAATAGAGAATGGTTGATCCGTGATAAACAAGAACGAATAGCATATACAGCAGTGGTACCTGGTGCATAAACACCAGTATATTTAGCAATGTTCACCCGCTGCTGTGAACCGTGAAACATGGAATGCCAGCATGAGGAGTTCCATCACGTTCCACGGTGTTTCGGTGATTGGTGATTGGGGCTGCTTGCCATTTCACGCCAACAACTATTAATAGTATCCCTCCTAGAACTGCAGTCCCGTTGTGGGGACAATCCGGTCAAATGTTGAGTAGTTTGTCCTCAAAACGGGACCGCGGTACAAAAAGGGTTAAATAAAACTCGACCTTCACAACTGCACCTCTCATTACTGTGGGTGACAAAATACTTAAACTTCGACTTGGATCATTTGGGCAGTATCAAAGGAAAACGGTCAACAACGCCGAAGCATGACATCAACGAGGAGAGTGGTGATGTAAACATATACACATGTAAATCCTATGCTCGCGGCTAGCCGATAGAGTCGCGGAGAAGCCGCCGTGGAGAGGTCGCGAAGCGAGGGTCCTTTGCAGCCGTCGTTACGGGCGACGTGGGCCGAGCAGAGTTTTTTCCCGTATATAGCAAGGAATTGCCAGACCCAAGAGGGTCAAGGTTCTTAAAGCAACACCGGAGGGGGTCACAAGGACCGGACCTGATCGGGTCGATTCCGGAGGTATTATACCCTTAGTCAGCTTGTGGGGAGACGTCAACACGGTCCATGCTGCGGACCTCTGATAAACCGAGATCTAGTCCGGTGGGATCTTTTATGCATGACGTCGAGATGTGTTCTTCCTTGCAAGCGTGTTCCGAGGTCTACGACCGATACGCCTTACCCTGTCCGTGGCCATGCCCCCCCTCTTTATACGCTCTCACGTTCATCTTAGCTAAGGATGGTCGTGTGGCGTCATCTGGAGAATGATTTCGTAGTCAAGGAACAGGGTGTCGATCTATCGAACACTCCTTATAACTGTCGTGTTCTCTTAAGTTCTGCAGCTTCATATTTTGTCTTCCTCATAGATTGGATGCATATCCTGCGTAGGACCGTATAACACCCGTACATGGTTCGCGCGATCAAAGTATGACACACTGCTTGCAAAGATGACCTTCGACATCCTCGGTCTCACAACAGTTGTCAATTGGGTGTTTGCCAAAATCAGGTTTTTACATTGTCACTTTCGTGCCAAAAAAAGTTATTATACACTCTAAACATGTACAAATCACACGCCAGGAGCTCTGCCATTGGCCAGCCTTACATCGTACCAGGTACCTATTTTTGGCTTGGAACTGGCCAGGTACATTTGGATTTGTCCACTGTACTTTGTCAAGCGTTCAACTGTTTTTGCCTGATTTCCAGCTATCACGGAGGCAGGCCCACAGAAAATAGGCCCAAAATAAGCCGAAAGCACCCACTTGGGGTGCGTTATATCTCTAGAACCACTGCTTTGAATCGAAAATGTCGTCGGTTTCAAACACGCGGATGACGATAGGCCTTCCATCGACGCTACAATTCTATTCTTCAGGAATACATTGGGAAGCCTCTTTCCCCCCTGTTGTGGACCCATGTATCAGGGGCCACCGTGATAATCAGAGAAGCCATACGCACTCTGTTTTTTTCTGCGTTTTTTTTTTTTTTTTTTTTTTTCATCCCATTCATTATCTTCGCACATCTTCTTCTCTCTCTCCTTCCAACTCGTAACTCAGATCCGGGGTCACATAGCAGGCTCTTCTCCCCCCTTCCCGCTACGGTACGTGCCTTCATTTTTTTATCGCGAGAAGATTTCAGCCTTTTCTTCCCTCGTCGACTCGCATCGAATTGTGCCTACCCACGCTGCATGGCGCTCTCAACAATTGAATCCCTTTTTTTTTTTTTGCAAATAAAGTCAAAGTCCGACCCTCCTGGGGCTCGAACCCAGGACTCAAACAAGTAGAATTCGAGGTTAACCACTTGAACCACCGGGGCGACCGGTTTCCCTATGCGGGTTCCGGTCCCTCGGTTGCAATTCTTATCTCTAAACTCTGTACCAGGTACGTACTTATCTATATGAATACGTACGCTGCTTTCACTCTTTTCTTCTTAGGGGTGTATGATGTGATGAAAGTTGTAAAGTTGTTCTGTTGTACGGACGGCATCGTGGACACAGACGGCAGTCCGTCTGCCTCACCCCGCGTCGAGGTGGCTTCAGATGTGGCGCCGCAAATAGCTTCGCGCCGAGCAGGCGGTTCCGTGAGGGTCGTCGAGAGGCTTCAAAGCTGGCAAACAGGGAAGGGAAGGGGGGGGGGGTGTACTCATGATCATGCATGGCCGTGGTCGTAAGACCACAGACCCTCCCATCCCTACACTGCCGGGACGGAGCACGTCGGGTTTTCACCGACCCGGCAGACATCGCTTGCACCAAGCGCGAAGCGCCGTGAGGTGTCCGGCGAGTCGCATGAAGGGTGAGAGCTGCATACTACTAAGAACCGCTCTTGAGGCTGATTTTCTTGCATATGGATGACAGCGTCAAGAAATTGATTTTAATTTCTGGTGTGGCTACTTCCAGAGACTCTTGGCGCGACCGTCACGGCGAAACCAACGAAGCCTGGTGACCCTCTGCGGGTCTAGAAATGGAGCCCGTGGTGCCTACACCCTAAAGACAAAAAAAAAACTCAGATTTTGGAGGCCACGCGCTCAATGTTCAGGCACAAAAAAAAAAACGTTCGTGATTCCTCATGGCCTGAAACACCGCTCGTGGCGTGTGTGTTTTTACTTGGTTTCAGTATGAAACTGTTTTAGGCTCAAATGGAACAGATGTACCGGTATTTTGGCTTTTGTCTTTGGAAATTTTATAAATATACAACGATGTGTGGAAGCCAGGGTCGGAGATACCTATCGTAGACCTCGTGACACGCACGCGCGAAGGACACATCACCGGTCAAGCATTATCAAATCTCGGGTCACGAGCGGTCTCACGTCATTGGCGGTGTTGACCCGTCCCCGGGAGATAGCTATCGGGAGATTATTCCGCCGCAAGACTCTGGGGGGACCAAAAAGTCCTCCCCGCCGAGTCAGACTAGGCCTAGCATCTCCTTGCTAAAATATCAACGAAGAACTCTGCTCGGCTTACGTCGGCAGCAACGACGGCTACAAGGGACCCTCGCCTCGCGACCTCATCAAGGCGACTTCTCCGCGACTTCTACACTGCGACGCCTCCGCGACAACATCTGTACGAACGACGAGCACAGGTGCTACATTAGTGGCCACCGTATGTTTTTCATCATGCCACGCTCGGGAGGTCCATAAAAAAAAACAGCGTACGGAGACACGCCTTGCGGCCGATGCGGCGCTCAGCAGCAGTCCCGACCCCAACTTCCTCGACGCTCTGGCGCCCCGGGGCGACGGACCCGAAACGAGCGAGCAAGAGGTGGAGGAGCCCAGCCCAGCGGACGACGATATCGAGGTCAGCCGCAGCGACGACGAGCAGCCCAGCCCCGCCGACGGGGGAGAGCCCAACTCCAGCGACAACGAGCAGCCTGCGGAAGCTGCAGCTCAAGCCTCCAGTTTGGCGGAGGACGTCATGGCGGGACCGAGCCCCTTCCCCCCCGGAGACCCGGTCCGCCTAGAGACAGCAGCGTGCCTCCGACGGTGCATGCTCGACGGCACGACTCCGCCAGCCTGGGTACATCAGTTGGTCATGCCAGCGAGCGCGAGACCGGTGGATGGACCCACAGCTGCCAAAATGGGAGAGCTAATTACTTCGATGGCCGACGTCGAAAAGGCTATCGAGTCCAATCTCGAAGCAGGGCGGCGACGAGGCAACCGGGTCACCTTCAAGAAGGAACCCCACGGCCCGGCTGGGAAGCGAGGCAGGTCGGTGAGCACGGATCGCTCGAAATCCCGCAAGACGACGGTAGCAGCGGGTACCGAAAGTGATTACATCATGTGCCGGCACCGCACCTCCCACTCGCTCTAGGCGGACCGGGTCTCCGGGGGGGAAGGGGCTTGGTCCCGCCATGACGTCCTCCGCCAAACTGGAGGCTTGTAAAAACGTAAAAAAACTGTATTTTCAAGCGGTACCCAGTACCCACCAGATAAATGTTAATACGTACCGGTAACAGGGACCCGCTTTTAGCTCTTCCCGGTACCTACCGATCATAACCGCAAAAACACGGGGACAAGGGTCAACCATCCCGGGGGTAAATTCGCCTGGACGAGGACGTCCTCCATTCAGCCGTGTGCCCGTAAATGCAAGGCACGAACCGCAGCGGGGAGGGAGGAGGAGAGCCTGCCTGGTGACCCCCGGATCTGGGTTACGACTCGGGAGGAAGAGAGAAAAGAAGGGCCGTGAAAATAAATGGGAAGAAAAACGAGAACAAAAAAAAAAAGAGCTAAAGCCAAAATCAGTTACATACTCGTACGGAAACCAAATGCAAACACACACGCCACAAGCGGTGTTTCTGGCCACGAGGAATCACCCTTTTTTTTCCCCTTTTTTTTTTTTTTTGCGCCTGAACATTGAGCGTGTGGCCTCCAAAATCTGAATTGCTTTTGCTTTTTTCTAGGGTATAGGCACCACGGGCTCCACTTCTAGACCTGCAGAGGGTTACCAGGCTGCGATAGTTTCGCCACGGCCGGCGCGCCAAGACTATTTGTTCTTGCGCCTTCCCCCCTGTTGCCAGCTTTGAAGCCTCTCGACGGTCCTCGCGGAATCGCCCGCTCGGCGCGAAGTTATTTGCGGTGCCCAACTTGAGGCTATCTCGACGCGGGGTGAGGCCGACGGACTGCCGTCTGTGTCCACGATGCCGTCCGTACAACAGAACAACTTTACAACTTTCAGCACATCATACACCCCTAAGAAGAAAAGAGTGAAATCAGCGTACGTATTCATATAGATAAGTACGTACCTGGTACAGAGTTTAGAGATAAGAATTGCAACCGAGGGACCGGAAACCGGATACTGAACTGTACGCGGGGGAAACCATACCTGGTAGTAGGTATGGCCTCTCTGATTGGCTGAAAATTAGGCGAAACATTTGAAAGCTACGTAGACAAAGTAGACAAATCCGGATTCCAGATGTACCTGGCCAGTTTCAAGCCAAAAACAGGTACGACTGGGTACGAGGTACGACGATGTGAGGCTGACCGATGGCAGGGCTCCCGGCGTGTGATTTGTACTTGTTTTCAGTGCGGAACTGGTTTTGGCACAAAAGTGATCGGGTATACCTGATGTTGGCGGCATACACCCAAAAAAACTCTGCTGCTGGAAAAGGGGGGGGGGTTCCACTACTCATGGAGGTGGTTTTAGTTCGGTTAAAACCGGTACCGGCTTACACGTATACGACACATCCTTGGTATACACGTGGTATTGTATACTGGAATGCTACAACTCGCATATGGCGGCACAGCGGCACACGGTGCTGCCGAATGAATGTGATATCGGCTTCAGTAATTGAACATAAACAAAGCTGTTATGACATCCAAGAATTCCCCAAAACTCTAGCAATACTCACACCATGGTATGATACATATGGTATACGTGTATATATTATACCAGGTATATATAATATATATATATATTAATGTTCTACTCGTAAATATTTGCAAGGATGGTGCGAAACTTCTCGATCAATCAAAGCGCGCTACGAGGTGTAAAATACAGGTTGTACAGGTTTGCTCTACAAATTCTGACTGTTTTTTCCCCCAATGCATTCGCTACCTACCAGGTGCCTGGTACGGGAAAGTAGTACCCGTTTAGCGTCTACAGTAACATCAACATCAAAACGGAGTTCATACTTACGGTCAGAGCGATATTACGGGCTAAAATTAAAATTAACTGCCTATTGCTGTAGTTACGGTATATACTTCCTGAAACTGTTGCAGTGGGGTAAGCAGAGGTTCAGCCCAGGCCTGACTCTGGGGTTCGTTCGTACTGCTCAAGTCTCGACGATGCGCATACAGCGGTGGCTGCAAATCGAGCATATATATGATACACGGCTCACAGATTGTCTGCTCTTTTGTTGATACATGCGTAGTATCTCTGAGTTCACGTGAGATGCCTGTTTTGTTCACTCTCACTAGGAGTGCGGGGTATGTCAATGGTTTACTACCGTTGGGGGTCTCGGTCGTCCGAGACTGCGCTAGAGCCCCGGCCAGTTGGCTGGGGGGGGGGGGGGACCCCGGGTACTGGCAGTACGATAGGCAACGAGAGTCAGCGGTCGGTGCCGCGGCTCTCGTACCACGCCAGTGGATCCCCCCCCCACCGTCGCAGATAATAATAACAATAACATGGCAAGTCGAAGGATATACAACAACAAAAACAACCGCGAAGAAATCACACTTGTGTTTTAGTTTTAGGATAAATCTATTGCGGGCTCGAGCGGCGAGTGGAATATTCTTCGATTTCCTGTTTCAAGTTTAAAAAAAACAAACAACGTCACGCGTGCACCAGGTATATATATAGATATATCGGCGTCCCAGGTGGCTTGGTAGGTGGTCCGCGTGCCTATCAAGATCAATTTCGTGGGTTCAAGTCTCACCGAGTGCATGCTCGTAGGGACTTTTTCTTGCATAAAAAAAATGATTGGCGGAAAGCGCGAGAGCGTGAGTTAGCTACTTTCGATGAAAATCGACGAGCAGTGGGAATGCTGAACCCTATGCGCGACAAAAAATCAAGGCACGTACCGGGGGGGGAGAAAGGGACGACACCTGTGACCACGGCTTGTCCAGAAGATCGCTGAGGGTAAAACCTCCTACGAGTCAGGCTGGAAAGTAAAAGTGATGACTATAATATGATAACACACAACACCCCCCCCCCCCCCGACGAATTTCGAAGCTGATTTCTTCGCTTTCTCGAAAATGGGGAAAAGGCGCAAACGCCGAGGGATGCATCATTTGCGTTGTGTCCGTCCCCTTCAAGGCTTCAAGGCAGTATGCTTTGGAGAAACTCCGCTCGGAAAATATTTGCAGGGATGGGGTAAATGATCATCTTGCGTGTTATGCGGTACAGGGTACAGCACTGCTGTTATTCATAATAGGAGCACTTTATGTTTCCTTCTTTTGGCTTTGTCCAATTTCTTGTATTCGCCCTTCTCTTCTCTCTCCATCCTACACACAGCAGCAGTAGAGCTCAGGTCGGGGGTCAGTCACATGGTTAGGCTCTTATCCACCCCCCTCCCTCCCTCCCCGCTATGGTTCGTGCCTAGCATTTCTATCGCGAAAATACGAAAATTCTGCATGCAGCCGTTCCGTCCGTCGTTGACTCACTCAGCGTCGGAGTGTACAGAGTGAAAGAACCCGGTTTGGACCTCTTGATATTAATAGCAACATCGTTTGGAGTCTAATATGAACATCGTTTGAAGTCTGACACTACTGCTGTATACACGTTGAGCTTCGTTGGGAGTCTGAACCGCTTGGAGTCTGATATGAACATCGTTTGGTCGTTTGGAGTCTGACATTATGACATTGTATGAACATCGTTTGGGGTCTGATATTATGTGAACATTGTTCGTAGTCTGACATTACTGATGAAATCAAAATTACTTATATTCCCGAAAAGAGTGGCACTAATTGTCTCTCCTCAGTCCTGGGTGCGGTTTCCCTCAGCTCCCAGGCTACTTACGTACGTACGAACATTGTCTGTCACATTACCCACGGGAGGGTACGACACGTTTTTCTTTTCTTTCGATTCGCTGTTTCTTTGTTTCTTGCGTTTTCTCTTTTCCTAGAATGTGTCTGCCGTGTCAGTCGTATCCAGTACCATGACATGGCATTGCCTGCTCTGCTTAGGGCCGTTTTTAACCCTTTTAGAACCGCAGTCCCGTTTTGGGGACAAACCAGTCAAATTTCAAATAGTTTGTCTCCAAAACGGGACTGCGGTTCTGAAGGGGTTAACGACGCATATTTAGCAAAAAAAATGCTAAATCTCCATAATAATGGAAACTTTTACTTGCCAGAATAGCAGAAAACTTGCCAAGCCTTTCTTTGGGAATTACACGTCTTGTTCGTTGGCAACATTATGGAAGGATAATTTTGCTATTTTATTCGCTATTTCAGCCCAATAACGCCAACGCAAGGTTGTACAAACCAGACCACCCCACGACGCCCTACGCTAGTACGCTAGACTCGCTCTAACTTGAGTAGTAGAGGGAGATAGGAAGGACACCCGGTGGTATTGATCACAGTGATGATAGGGCTGGCGATACTGGCCGTGAGCCCCGTGTGGATGCAACATGGGTGTGCCGTTTTGTGCGGGGGCTAAAACAGAATCACAAACAGCAGCCGTCCCAGCTTTTCCCGGGGGACTTTGGCCGGGCTGGAAGGACTGCCGACCTCTGAGGTACGTGGGCTGTGCCTGGAGTCGTTTCCGCGGCAGCATTTACTCCATAGAGCACGTCGGCGTGCCGTCGGCTACCTGCTGCTGCTGCTGCTGCTGTGAGGGGTTTGCATAAAATCTGAGGGCGTTATAATGCGAATATTTGCCAAATACTGCCACATATGCAGAGTTTCACGATAGAAGCTTTTGGCAACTTTATGGAAACTTTGTCTTGCCATAATATTACGGGGGACCATAGTTAATAGGACCAAATATTGTTAGTAAAAATGGGTAAATATATAGGTTTTTATGTATACCATAGATCCTACCAGGTATCAACTATGGTCCCCCGTAATAGCTTTTTTTTCTATCTCATTCGGTCGTTAAAAACGGTCAGCACTGCGTAACAATGCACAGTAGTAGTAATAGTATTTCTGTGGCGTAGTTTTGTGACCACGTGAATCTCCCTATTAATAGGATTGAAGAATCGGCGCGGACACTGGTTGTGCTGGATGCGGACGGGTAGCAAGAACGCACATATATGTGTGTGTGTGTTCTTCACATTAAACCGTTATTTCTACCCGTCGACATCCAGCACAACCAGTATACCAGGGTTTGGGGGTTATACGTAAGTGTACTGGTTTATTTTTTATTTTTCTTTGTTTTCCTTCGTTTATCTATTTCATAGAATGTGTATGTCGTGTCTGTCGTACCCAGTATGATGACATGACATTGCATTGTCCACTGCTGTGCTTACTGCATACCAGGGTACCAGGTACCTTGGTACGTGGCAACGTAGCATCTCCGTGGCATAGTTTTGTGGCCACAGAACTTGTACTCGTATCGCTCTCTATATAGGATTGAAGAACTGGAACGGACACTGGTTGTGCTGGATGTCGGCGCGTAGAAAGAACGGTTTAATGCGAAAAACACGCGCATGTATTTAGACCTGGTAGTAATTTCTCGTAAAGCAGTAATTGTTTCCGTGGTGTGTTGTTTTGTTCTTTTCTTCCAACAACTAAACACACAATTAATATTAATATTTCATGTACTATTGATAGGTACTGGTAGTGGGGAGGGGGGGGGAAAGAGCCCATTAATATTAATATTACGGGGGGGCGCATTAAATAGGACCTACGGTACATACAAAAACCTATATATTTACCTATTTTTACCATCAATATTTGGTCCTATTTACTATGTTCCCCCGTGTGACCCCGGATCTGAGCTACTGCTCGTGCTATTAGGGGGGGGCATATTTAATAGGGCCCACGGTATACACAAAAACCTATGTATTTGCCTATTTTAACTATTAATAACAATATTTGGTCCTATTTACTATGGTCCCCCGTAATAGGATGGACAGAGGAAATGAGGGCGAAGATACTATTATTAATATTAATAAATAGGATGGAAAAAAACAACACGAACAACAACAAAAGAAGAAGATTTGGCCCAACGTTGATAAAGTGGTTGATAGTTCATACGTACCTGGTAGGGGACGGTAGGGGACACAAATTCCTCAACACGCCTTACAGTAATTCCGAGAATTTTCCCACAGGCGGTCCGGGCTAGGGTTAGAGTTTAGAGTCAACAACTTCAGTCATCATATGTAGAAGCCAGGGGGAAGTCGGAAACATGTCTCGTTACCGCTGCTGCTGCTGCTGCTGCTGCTGCTGCTGCTGCGGTGATGCTCCATCTCCTTGACTGAGAGCAGACTTCGCAAAAATAAATCGTGCACTTGTATGCGCAGGCAGAGAGTATGTAACACATACAGCAGTAGTAGTAAATTGGCGGTGCGGCAAATTGACGGAACAAGCAACCTCAAGTTTTGCCGTACCACACTGCTGTTGGATCAGGTACTATTTATCATCAGTCCTACCTTAGTACACTCCTATATCATATGTCCCCCCGTAATGTTCACGTTAATAAAAACAAAAACACCTGTGTACGCACACGAGTGCGAGGGATAATATCCTTCTTTAACCAGCAACAGCAGGGAAGAAGCAGGAATACTGGCTCAGGTTGAATTTCTTATCCGGGAAAGAGCGCTTTCTTAACCTCAGCATTGCGGCTTTCGGGTGTCTTCGTTTCTTGAAATGTCAGCCCGGCTATCTGCGTGCCCGCTTTCTTAGTAACATACCCACTGGTACAACCGCAGTAGTAGCTTTCCTGCACTAAATACTTCTGTAGATATGTACCGGTATGGCTCGCGCCTCGAGGTCAGCGCAAACGCAGAAGCGGAGAAACGAAGACGCGCAAAAACCAGCCGAATTACTGTAGGTCGGTTTTGCACACCTGCGTATTATAGTTGAAAACAACGTTTTGTATAAAGAACGCCATCATTTTTACCATATTGTATCCCATATCTGGCACCCGGTACACTATTAATACTACAGCAGTATGCCTCTTTACATGCCTGGCTACAGCAGTAGCGCAGGCGGCCTCCGTCGCCATGTTATATGTGTCGTGTGAAGAGATCGTGGTTGAAGTATATGTACGCTGACACCGGCGGTCGTCGCCAGGCAAAAACCAACGCCCAAGAATCTTAGTGGTGGTGCCCAGCTACCGTTCAAGAAACGCACGGCTCTCTTCAGAAAAACATCGACACATGTAGGGGGGGGCGGGGGTGCTGGCTGGCTGGCGCGATGATGCAACAGCAGATCAGGGGGTCTCAAAGGAGGTCCCGGACATAGGTCAAGATATACTGCGCTACTTGCGACTCCACGTGATCTCGCAGGTCGACACCGCCCCTATCTCGCTTGATGTCGACACCGTTGTCCCCCCCCCCCCCCCCCCGCCTACCTTCCCCCCTAGCGCCCTTTGGGCGGGGTGGCGAGTTCGCCGCGCGGCTGGGGTAGTTCTCGACGAATGGTTGCCTCCTCCTGTTCTACGAAGCCGGTTGGGCCGGAGGTTCAAGACGACGCTTGCGGCTCCCAGGCAGATTTCGTCCTTGCTTCCGAAATGACCTGAACACCCCAGAACTTCTGAAAGCGTGTCTTACGCACCTTGAGCTCGCCTGATTCACTCGCGTGTGCGGGACTGCCGTCACCAAACACCTATCGTACCCGGTAATTTTTTGGAAACCCCTGATTCGATGTATCAAGTCATAAACAGAGGAAGTTGCCTACATTTGGAATACGCGAGTGTTTTGCGAAACTTGTTCCGACCCGCTACTTGTACGGGCGGTGGGTACATACCAGGTACCTACCATCTACATAGTTGGAGTTGGTGGGGGAGAAACAGCCATGAATGTAGAGCTCGTACGAAGTTACAGTGTAGCAGGCACCTTGTGTACGTGCAGGAGTACTCGAGCGGCGTCTTCTCTTCCCAACGTAGTAACGAAATACGAATACCACCTACACTTCGCCGACTAGACTCCAGGTATTTCTACTTCAAAGACCTCAGTAGGTATTCACGACACAGCAGCCTACAACCGCTATATATTGAGCTGTAGGGTGGTATAGTCCAACATCACAGCAGTTAGTTGGCGTATGCCCTGCCGCCGTATTGACAGACTCGGAGCCATACAACAGCAGCAATAGTTACGACAACTAAAAAGTGGATGATTCAGAGGACGTTCCCCTCTGCACCCGTAGTTCATCTATTGATGAAGCTCTAGACTCACAAAGTGACCCCTGCCGGGTGCCAAGGGTGTTACCCACCAGCATACATTGTATTCTATCTTCTAGTGTTTGCTTTCATTTTTTTTTTCTTCTCTTTCGATTTGTCTACGCAGTACGCACTTTGTTTTTGTTTTCTCTTTGATTGTTTCCTTTCGATTCTCTATTTCATAGAATGTGTATGTCGTGCCTGTCGTATCTCGTATGATGGCATGGCATTGCGTTGCCCGCTGCTGTGCTTACTGCATACCAGGTACGTGGCAACGTAGTATCTCTGTGGCGTAGCTTTGTGACCACAGAACTTGTATATCTTCTAGGATTGAAGAATCGGCACGGACACTGGTTGTGCTGGATGTCGACGGGTAGAAAGTACGGTTCAATGTGAAGAACACACACACATTAGAGCTCAGCCTCTAACGCCGCCGTCGTCGCGGGCCCGTCTGCGCGTCTTATATCTTCGTCTACCTACAGAGCTTAACAGTAGTGTTCAAGAGGCATTCCATCGGGTAGGACGCGTATATGTGTATGTATGTACGTATATTCGGCACCTCTCAACCCTTTCAAGACCGCAGTCCCGTTTTGGGGACAACCTACTTGGAAATTAAGGCGATTGCCCCCTAAATGAGACTGTAGTTCTAAAAGTTACCCTTTTGGGGTTCAAGGGGAAAATAGACAAAAAAAGTTACGATTGCACCAACCGCCCCTGCGTGACTGGGCGGCGATACAGATTGGTGTCCCGAGTTGCAATGTAAGGGGTCGTGCGGATGGCGGATGGGCGCTTACGCTGGTCGTGGACGGTTTTGATACGTACCTGGTAGTATTTGCCATTTGTTTCAGTCGACGTCTCGGGGGGCCCCAAACGGCTTGAAAGCCTCCGCTCGTAGACAAAGAGATCGTAGGGCAGGCTCTACTGCTGCTGTAGAGGCCTCTATTGCAACGAGCACCGCTGTTGACAGTATTGTCAGCTGGTACCAGGTACATAGCTTGCAATGGATCGGGTCGGGGAAGACGCTGATCACGTACAGCTTTGTAAATACCGTATACTATTAATACTCGTAGAGCTACAGCAGTTCTGGACACCATACGAGTATACGTACGATACGAGTGTACCGTAACTTATGATGCGAATATTAATATCAGAACGAGTACGGAACAGGAGTGTTGACTCAGGCTAAATTTATTATGTGGGAAAGCGTGGTTTAGACACTAGCTTCAGTACAAACGCCTCCTTATTTGCTTACTTCCTTGTTAATATCAAGAGCAGCCTTGGTATATGGTCGTTTCTCTTACTGTAGGCAACTGTCCTATATGCTGTAGACTTCCTTGACGCTGCTGGTATGCCGGCATGTACCGCTGCTGCATAATCCATGATGCTAGCTACGTAAGGAAGAGCCGCTCAAACAGGGGGTATCAGCAATTGCACAACGCGGAAACGAGGAAACTACCGGTGCCGCTGCGGTATAGCGCGAAAGGGATTCTTGGAAAACATCAACGCTGACAACTATACAGAGAATCACAACAACAGCAGCCAGCTGCAGCAGCAAAGCAGAAAAAAATCTGAAGCAGCAAATATGTTTAGTTCATTTTAAAAAAATCAAAATATCGGGTAAATGTTCCAGATAAATGTCCCGCTCTCCTTGTGAGGAGGGTGACCGGAAAAGTTATTCTACCCTTTACGATCAGGCTAAAGTATGATGTCAGTCATAACCCCTAGGAGTATACCTGGTACCTGGTATATACGTTCTGCCCGCTCATCTGCCCATGATGCCGAATGCCGATGGTGTATAACAGGTACCAGGTATGTATATAGATGTGTATATCCGTCGCACCAGAAGATCCCGATAGTTGGGGGTTTGCCTTGACCTCTGGATCGAAAACTCTTCTTGCCCTCTACCCCAGGTTATGCGTATAATGGTACGTGGTACCTGGTATCATACACACCCTGCACCTGACATGATGCATTTCTTTACTTCATCTTAATTTTCTTCATTCCCATTTGTTATCTTCGACCTTCTATTCTCTCTCCCACCTGTTCATAATAGTATCATAATATTGATGTTTTTTAATTATTAAATAGTCGTAACTCGGATCCAGGGTCATATAGCAGCCCCTATAGCCGCCCCCCGCTCCCATCACCGTTCGCGCGTTCATTGTGATCGCGAAAATACTTCTGCCATTTCTTCCTCATTCATCGACTAAGACCGAATTGCGTATACTCTCCTCACAAGAGTACTCGTATTTACTACTGTAGTCAAAATATGTACCAGGCACCTGATACCTGGTTTATATTATATACCTGGTACCTGGTATCGACTTGAACACATTAATATTAATAGTAGCCTAGACTCACTACGATGTGAAATGGCACACCCTGAGTCAAGTGAGACGCGCAACGTACAATACGTTGAACGTGGCACAAAGCACGGAGATGGGGAGTAACGTAGTGGAGATCGTCTTATTGTACACTATCCCGTGTATTAATGCGAGTACTGCAGTATGCTGTACGAGTATATAGGTAGAGGGCACTTAGTCCCCAAATCGTTCATTTGATCGGTTGATCGGAAAACGAAACATCCCCGGGAAAATATCTGGAAAATAATTGTCCAACAACGAAATGATGAAATTTATCAGCAGCAAGATAAAGAGCGAAACCTAGCCTACGTGCCCCAGGAACCGAGGTGCCTCGAAAGCGCACCGATGGTGGAGGTGGTGCTGCTGCTGCTACTGCTTCGCTTTCACGCAGATCATCAGATCTGCCTGCCCGCGAGGTTCCGAGCTGACGGCGCAAGTGCAACTGCACATCAAACTGCTGCAATAAAAGTCCGAACACCATCAAACTCGGATCGCACGTATGTTTGCACCTGTGGCACCAGAGTAGAGCAGCACACATCACACACAGCGAGACGTCGCTTATCCGATATTCTTCTGGCCGTCATGTTTTGTGGGCTGGTTAGCAGCCGCAGGCTGGACCTTCTGCGACCAAGTCGCCGACGGTATTTACCGGGTGTAACCCAAGAGCACCCGCGCACGCCTAATTTCCATGCTACCCCAACAAGCACTCACCTTCCCCGTCTTGTTCGGCTCCCCGCCTCCGTTCAGGTACGTCAACATGACTTCCACATCTCCTGTCTCTGCAGCCCGAAATATATTCAACGCCCCAACCCTAGGCAAAGAGGGCGACAGGGAACCTCGATTTCCTGCGCCGTGGGAGCTGTCGCTGAGAGATATCGCGGACGGCCATCGCACGGGAATCTTTGCGGAAGGGGCCAACATCGCCACGCTGCTCTGCAGTATCGTGCCGGGTTGTCGGGTCTCTTGTGTCTTGTGTCGGAATTTCACAAAATATTCAACAATAGGTTTGCACGATAGAAAAAAGGCGTGTACATGTCGGAGATCAGGGTAATTTTGAGCCCCCAAATAAATGATGACTTTGCCACGACCGTTATTATTGAGAATCGAGAGCTCTCGCACCGTACGAATATACGTACTCGTACTCGTACTCGTACTCGTACATACTTACCGTTGTTGTGGCGAGGAAGAGTCCAAGTGCAAAAGGGGTGGCTATGTTGTAGCGGGATCGATCGGTGGATCGGTGCCTGTTGGCGTTGAGCCAAATTAAATGTTACCAGGTATGCTTTGGAGATTAAAGTGCGCCGGGGGGCCTCGTCGAGTTGACTGTCGACACCACCACCGCAAGAGATACGACGAGAGAGAGAGCGCTTTTTCTATTGCAGAAGACGTTACACAGCAGTTACACAGCGAGGCACGGATGAGTCAACTACTATTAATATCAATAGCTGAAGGTTCTTCAGCCGATCTGGTGTTTGGTGTATATGTACTGTGTTTGTAGTATCATACGCGCATGTACATTGTGTGGTTTGGCACAACATCGTCGATCGTCTGATCTGAATAAATAAAGGTCTGATCAAAACCTTCAACATTGATCGCATGGTCGATCGACGTCGACGCCTTTGGCAGCAAGCCAGGGGTTGCACCAATATCAATTATAGACGCCTGCATGAATAAATACGTCCACGAGTGGACAGACTCACGCCCCCTTGGTGAACAAATCATCTAACTGAAGGGTTTCCGGCCGATCGCCTGCATTATGTGTATATATATTGTATGCATCAGTGTACACGTGGCACGTGCGTGCGTGGTCTCGCAACATCGTTGACCATCTGATATGTATGAAGGTCTGCCCGTCTGCCCTGCATTGCACCACGACGACGGTCGATCGACGTCGACGGGTCTAGCGCCAGCAGGCCGGAAGCGCCATTGTAGTATACCTACTTGATAAAAAAGTGAATGACTGTACATTCACGAGAGCGGACAGCCCCACCCCCCCGCCGCCGCCGTTGGTATATATCACCAAACTCCGAGAACCGCAATACATACTCGGTACCAATTTTGTACGATAAGGTTGCGTGAAAGGTGTTACCTCTTTATATACCTGCTGAGCTACGATGTAGGGAGGGGTAAAATAATCAATCGATTACGCCCCAGGGTAATCCTTGGAACGCTCTCCCCCCCTCTGAACGGCGGCATATTTGGGGCGCCGGTACCGTATACGGCCGACGCCTGACCTACCCGCTTCGTTTCAATACCTGGGGAGCCAGGGAGAGATGTATGTGTGCAGGGACGTACGCGCAAAAGCGCTTCTTCTATAAAAGGAACGCTCGAAGTGAGATTCGAACCCTTGACCTGCCGGCGACGCCAAACGTTCGAAGTGAGATTCGAACGTTTCGTTTATACGTACCAGGAGCGCTTGTGCGTGCGTGCTGGAGCACATACATCTTCCTGGTTTCCCAGGTAGGTGTTGAAACGAAGTGAGTAGGTCAGCGTACGGTTGGATACGGTACCGACGCCCCAAAGATTCCGCCGTTCGAAAGGGGGAAGAGTGTTCTAGAGATCATCCTGGACTGGGCGACCGATCGGTCTTTTACCCCTATATAGCTCCGTAGGTAACACCTTCACATTTATTTGGCGTCTACTACTGTATGTAGTTCAAGTACAGAGTATATGCACTGAAGCACGTTGTCATCACTCTTGGTGGTGGTGATTTTGTTTCAGCTGGACTGCGTGTCCTCAAGGTATGTATGAGGTACTACGTGCATGTTATTATGGTTTTCGGCGTTGGGTTATATACACCACACGTGGGGGGGCAGACATGTCGGATGAAGGCAATACGTCCCTTGAGGGGCAGCCGTCACGGAACTTTCCGCTATTTAGTATTGCAAGATCAGGTTGGGACACAGAGTATCTCTTGCCAAGTTTTGCTTTTTGAGCAGGAACTCGTTATTACTCACGTGTGTGTTGAGTGTTTTTATAGATTGATAGAAGAAGAGCAACTTTAATCCTTTTAGAACACGATGATAGGAGGCTGACGAAGAAGCGGATTGCCTCCCTGGAAACCTGTGGATTCCATGTGTAAGATACGCCTCTCACGCACCACTTGGTGCGAAAGTGATCCATTATATATATATATATATATATATATATATATATATATATATATATATCTGTGTCCAGGTAATCACAGGAACTTCTACATCATTCGAAGCAGCTATGAAGATATCAAGTGAAGGTGTTACCCACTACTGTTAGGTATATATATGGGTGAAAGACCGATCGATTACCCAGCCCAGGGTAATCCCAATAACACGGCACCGTTACACTACGAAGCTTGAAACTACTGTGCTTGTACTATTAATACCACACTTTGAATCGAAATATGGAGACATTAAGTTGTATATATTAGTATATAATTCAAACGGTTATTATATGTTGGGTTGGCGTGGTATACGAATATATATGCCTTGACTGGCCAGAGGCGCACCGTCATCAGCCGACCTCTTTTTTTTCGGGGTCGGCGGGGGGGGGGGGGGGCGTACTCATTTGTTGCTTGCCTTAGTCATTTGACCATTGACCACGTATCCCTTTCGAGACGGAACACCGTTCCTACTCCTAATAGAGACACCTCCAACAATTGGGCGCTCATTACGTTGTTTCCATATATTACATAGAAACGTTTTGCTATTATTATCCCCTTCCTGTTTGGCCGCCTGTGGCCACCATCTATCTCCTAGGATAGCGATCGTTTTCTCGCTGCTATCTAGTGTGTCAAACTCCTCCATGTCACCTTCGTCTATTTCCCTCATCTCCTCTTCTAACACACCCCGTTCCTCCTTGTATATTTCACATTCTCCTACTTTATGAGTTCTACTTTCCATTGCTTTGCCATACGGGCACATCTGTGCATCTATTTCCTCCTCCTCCCGGCTACTGGTATACCAGGTACCTCTTTCTTCTTTCTGGCAGGTCCAGGTCACCTACACAAAAGCGCAGCTTCAGCGTTTTCGCGAAGTCCATTGGGCCGTGCAGACACGTTTTCATTCCTATTCCTTCCCTCAATCTCCCGTATATCTCTAGGTGTTTTTCCGATTCCACCTTGTTTCGGAGCGCTAGCCTTTCCCTTCTTTGTATCCTTTCTTCTACTTCTGCCTTGTACTTCCCAAACTTCCCGGCGAACATCGCCTCTTCTTGGTTTCTCCCTATATCCTTCCATATTTTCTCAACTACGGTACCCCACCTTATTCCAGCTCGCCCTTTTGTTACTTTCTCCCATACAGCTCTATCAACTATGGCCGGCAACCTCTTTTTTGGCATGTTCCTTACTTTATATTGCCATTTCAACTTTCTCATATTATCCCTGTTTGTCTTGAGTGGGTGCATTTCTCATATCCCTGTTTGTCTTGGGTGTGTGCATTCCCAGTTTTGCTCTTAATACTGTAATACTATAGTCGTACTTGAGCATCTTAGGATTTTATTAGCTGCTGTCATCTGTACTGTTTCCAACTGTTTTACGAATTCCGCATTCCCTTCCCATACTTCTCCTGCATATTCTAGCTTTGGTACTATCACATTCATCAGGATACGTTTCTTAATCCTGGTGTCAAGGCGCGAGTCTGTTAGGATCGCATCCATCTTGCCTATGTGTGCTTTACGCCCTCCTATTACTTTTGCTATGTATGTGTGTATCCCAATAGCACTCTTTTGAGATCTCTACGCCAAGGGACGTATACTGGTCTACGATCGGCAATTCATCTTCTCCCCACTTCCAACTGAAATGTATCGGGTTCACCTTATCTTCGTTACAAACAACTACTGCGCATTTCTTGACGTTCGCCGTCACCCTCCATTTCCTAGTGTATTCAAGCGCCTTCTCTATTTGTGTCTGCAATCCTTTGGGTGTTTCTGATATCCCCACGAAGTCACCAGCAAACATCAATCCCGACACTGTATCTTCCCCTACCGTGACTCCCTGCCTTGCTGCTTCAGCTGCTACTATCAGGCCGTTAATATATACCTTGACTAGGTTGGGTGACAGCGTACACCCCTGTGCAACTCCTTGTAAAATATCAACATACTTCGATATTTCCCCGTCCAGCATCGCAGCACTTCTCGCGTATTCCGTCATCTTTTTAATCATTCTCCACATATTTCCTTTTGGTTCCTATTTCCCATAGTTTTTTCCACAATCCATTTCTCCATACTGTGTCGTAAGCCTTCTGTACATCTAGAAAGAAACAGTACGTTGGTAGTCCCGCGTCTTTCCTACCTTGGATTATCTTACCTAGAGTGTACACATGGTCTACGCAGCTACGGTTAGGCCTCAACCCTGCTTGCCCTTCGCTTATTTTGTCTTCCTTCTCCGTCATCGTTCCCATTCTATTGTTCAAAATCTTACTAAATGTTTTGCCTACTGTGCTTAGTAGCGTTATCCCTCTATAGTTCCCCGGGTCAGCCTTATCTCCTTTCTTGAATAAGTTAACAACTACTCCTTCTCTCCACCTCCTGGGTGCGTACTCGTTTTTCCATATCCAGTTATACAACATAACCAGCATGTATGTGGTAAGCATTCCTTCTCCCCCGTGCTTCATAAATTAATTCACTCTCTGGTCTGCCCCTGCTGCTTTTCTATTCTTAAGTTTAGCTACACATTTTTTTACCTCTTCCCTTGTGAACTCTCTCTGTAACCCTTCCGAACCATTACTGTCTTCCCTTTCTGATGCATCTACGTTCGCCTCTGCCCACGCGTTGATTTCCTTCTCGAATTCGGGGGCGGGGGGGGGTCTGGCTGTCTGGAGATACAGGACGGCCCAGGCGTCCATTGTGTCGACATAAAGTAGAACGCTGATACTGATGGTTGATACATACTTGGTGTATGGGTGCGCCACGTGGATCCTATAGGGGAGGGAGAGGGCGGGGGAAACCACGAAACCGCACGCCAAACTGTCCCAAGAGCCACTCGTCGTGGTCTTCAAATAGTAGTGTAGTAGTAGCTGTCGTGCTTTACGTAGAACTGTAGTACTAGCTGTCTATAGTAGAAGTGTGGTAACAGTCAGTAGTAGTGGTAGTAGTAGTAGTAGTAGTAGTAGTAGTAGTAGTAGTAGTAGTAGTAGTAGTAGTAGTAGTAGTAGTAGTAGTAGCAGTAGTGGCAGTAGTAGTAGTAGTTGTTGTTGGTGTTGTTGTTGTAGTATTAGTAGCATCAGCAGTACCAGGTGCGAGCCACAAGACGATCCCCACGTATTAAAATTCGTCGTTCCATTTGCTGTGAGTTTTGGCAAGGCCTGATATTTATTTCTGGACAAGAGCCGCCCCCCTCCCCCCCCCCGATTTATATGTTGTCGTTGAAAACGACAATTCGGAATCCATTCGTCCCTTCTGTCAAAAGAATAAGTGCCAAGCAGCTAACACGCTCAATAGTAACATCTAAGCACGGCCTGTGCGTGAATCGAGAGCATTGCCGGAGGCAGCCTGCTTCATTCGTAACAGTATGATACGAGTAGCTGGGCTCTAGATCGTCCTTCACACTGTTCCGGGTCTTCACGTTGGGCATAAAAAGAGTGTACCAGGTACCAGGTATCACTCAACTATACTCGTACTACTAAAATGTCGGTCGAATTCAAAGCTAACGTTCCAGGTATTTGTTTCGTACGAGGTACGTATGCATGATATATAAAACAATACGAACATCGATATAAGCTCGCCCTGCGAGACCGCCAGGCCGCCAGGGGGAGAAGGGAGGAGGAGGGAGGACTACTTCCCATGGCGTGCGGGTGGAATGTAGATGCGGAGTATAGGACACATGGCGTATAGATACATAGTAGATAAAATATCTCGGTAAATGGTGGTGGTGCGTATTCAAGTGAGTATACGCAGGGAAGGAGAATTGGTTGGATGAAGTTAGTGGTATTCGACGAATTATCTCAGCTTTTTCATTTTGAGAGCAGAGAAAGCAAAGAATAAAAAAATACGAAAACGTTTCACACCTCGGACAGATCATCTACATATAGATCATGACCTATCTATCTACAGTAGATCATCTAGTTCCTCACCTGCCGTGTGAGAGTTTGTGCAGGATCTGCATAGTACAGCTCCAGCCCAGGAAGCGCATGTGCTATTAATAGGTCGTGCAGAGTATACGAGTCCCACCCGGCAACATGAGCTAGATCATACAAGATCGGGCATAGATCTGCCTTAAACGATATAGATCATGAAGTGGGAATCGAGTATCTGTCCGGGGTATGTGACATTTTAAGGGCATGCAGAATACGCGCGGCCGACGTATCATGCAGCTGAGGCGTTCTACGATAGAGTTATCACATTAGGAAAAAAAAAGGTTCTGAGCCACCACACGGCGTCCTGACCGGGTGCCAGTTGAAGGATGAGCATGCAATTTGTGCTCTACATTATTGGGCACAACGCGTACGTACACATACGAGGTGCGTGTACCATCGGTCGTTTTCATATGTTTGTCCCCGTTGAATTACGCATTATACTCGTACCTTGGGAGGGCGTACGAGCCTCAGAAACAATAGGGTTAGAATCTCTACCGTAGAACGCCTCAGCTTACAATGACAAATATCAACCACTCAGTCGGTCGCACTCACAGCTGACGTTCTTCGTATTAACCTTCGTACTAGCTACCTCGTATATATACGGAAAACACACACACATTGCGAGCTGCGCTGGAACGTCAGAGATTCCCATGAAACGGCAAAAATCTACGGCGCGAAAGGAGAGAGAAGATAGGGCTACCAGACGCGCCACATTAAGACCCAGCGCACCCCCTGTGAGTGTACCGACGGAACGGTAACACAATTGGAACAATCCTTCCAGGAATTTCGCCTCTTTTTGCAATGTGATATCTTGTCAACTGTTTCACCTTTTAACTCTATCCAGTCAGGATACTGAATATTGAGTACAGGCTTGACGCCGGATGGTGGTTTGACACCGGGGTGCATGGTGCACCAACGTGCTCGGCGTACTGTGCCTGCTCATTCCTGTTCCGGCATACCTGTACCCTTTCTCTGATGTGCCCACTACGAACCGCCACACAGCGGTATCGGCGTGCTCGTATTGTTGACATGACGGAAGGACCTAATAGCGCCGTTACAAGGATGGCCTTGTTCCGCGTAAGGTTTTGCACTACTGCGTAGCATGTCTTTACTTTAAGCTGACGGTATCCCTTCCGTCACTACCACCGTCACTCATCCTAACGCAAATCGAACCCACCCCCCCGCAGCACTTCCACTCCAACGCGTGTCACATCATTGCCAAACAACGACATCCGAAGGAACATCTCCGCGTTAACCCTGCATCTTCACCCTCGGTGATATAAGACCATCGCCTTTCCAACACGGAAGAAGGCACCAGCACTACGGGGTTTCCACGCCATGAAAGGTGCCGGTCAAAGACACCGCCCACCCAACAATCCCAACAAGCAGTTACTATCGTTTTATTAGTCCATGAAGGTATCGAAATCAAGCCCATCATGCATATCATCTACGAACATCGCTCATCGATTTGCCACATCAGTGGACCAAACTGTAAAGGTATAAAAAAGACACGCACCGCGCACGCCGCTCGATTGGTCTGCGTGGCCAACATCAACCGACTACAGGTAGGAATTCGAAGAAAAACTGACGACACCGTAGCTACTCCTTGGCTCCTTGCCTTATATCCTTTTCGTCTACGGCTGAGAGACGGACAACACCAGCTCCCTTCCCGGCCAACATCACAAACGCTGTAGACTAGCTATACTCCGACAATGCCCACCACACGACATACCTTCGTACACAAGCAAAGACCAGTCGGGTTCGACCCCAATTGTACTGCTATAGTCCCTCGCACGACCTGTCCCTATTCGATCACCTCCACCGCGTCTCTTGGTTCTTCTGACAACGTCAAGGTGCTTGTGGATGCGCGGAAAGCATCACGTGTTGAAATCTAACAAGCCTCGACATGCTTCCCGCGCCGACCCCAACCAAAGCATGCCTCCACCAGATCAGCAACAAAATTACACCAAAGACGTCGACTCCACCAGCTGCGAAACGCCATACCACTCTGTCCTGGAATAGAACAACCGTTTGATACTCATAACAAGCTCCCAACGGATTCATAACTCCCAACCAGAACGATATATTATTCTGTTTCAATGCTACCGGTCTGGCTGCTTGCCCTCGGCCCCTCGCTCCGGCGTCTACGGAGGAACACCATATCTGATCTTGCAGCTGGAGGCGGAAGGTAGTCGTAGTTTGGAAACCAACAAACCACGGCCACCCTCCGGACCCCACCCCAACCATGGTACCTTCAGTGAACCAAGACGCACGACATCCTCCGTGCGTGAAAAGAAACAAACAATCGTGGACGGAACTATCCTCTGATGCCGTAAGTCGCAAGTACAACGTCAATCGCTTTGCGAAGTACACCCCCGACCGGACCACAGCCGTACCCTATTCAATACCTGGTAGGCATCACCGTCTACAGCATTTTCAACAGGTGCAGCATGTCGCGAGCTATGTGATAAGTGACCGGTATGTAAAGCCGCCGTCGCCTTACCCTACCGTGCGTCCCTACACCCCCATCGCGCTGTCAATAGTACAAAACAAAGAAATATTTGCCACCAGTAACTTTTGTCCGTCAACATTTCAAACCCAAAGTAAAACGCGTGTGCGTGTCCTGCGCGGATGTTTCGTGGATGAGCAACGAAGCATCCGTGACCGCACCTACCCTTTGCCCCCTCGCCCTGCCCCCGACCTTTCCCTCCTAGGAACACGATAACCCCACCCCACATGGTGATCGCGCTGACATTGAAAGTGCAGAGACACCTCTAGAGGAATCTCGCCTTGCAACTACGCATGCTTGGGGGCATCCTAGTAAGATACAAGCTTTCCTCTTTCCCGAGCGAAAAAAAGTATCAATGGGAACCATCAAGACAACTAGTAGCCCCCCCAAAAAACAGACCTCAAGAAACTCGCCAGTACAAAACACCCCCCCGTCCTCGATAGCGCCTTCGCGCCCAGCAGGACCGCGGTGTTTGCCCACTCCCTAATAAAATTCCCTAATAAAATCAAAACTCGCCGAAACAGACACCAAAGAAATCGACTGCACTAAACACCCCCCCGTGCCCATCGTGCCCTCACGCCTGACGGAGTCACGGTGTTTGTTGACACCCCCGCTCATAAAATCCCGAAGCCAAACCGAGGGCCAATCGACGGCCAACCAACAATCAATCAACGAGTCAACTATTCGAAGATACGAATGGGACATAGTAGAGCTATCCCGCCAGCACGCTCGCCAACTCTCGTATGGCCTGCAGTCCACCGACCGACAGTCAAAACTACTGTATATTGCCTACGGTATTCATATACTTCTTTCAATTTTTTCTTTTTTTTCTTCATCAATTTTACTTTCCAGCTCGACGCAGGTTTTCCCCTCAGCGGCCGTATGGAGAAGCACAGCTACAATCTACGGTGCGCCTAACACATTTTCTTTGTTTTTTCAAAAACCTTCACTTTTCGGTTCAACTCGTGGGAGGCTTTTTGCCCTCAGCGGCCTTCTGGACAAGCGGTAGTCACACGTACCGTCCTCCCCCCCCCCCGGGATAATCAAGACAGCTGTTATAGTAACCCCACCGAAATAAAACGCAAGAAAAACCCCAGTACTAAGGTAAACACCCCCCATTCCCCAGAAGGGCAACAAAATTGTGTCCACGCCCCCCCGTAAAGTAAATCCCGGAGTCAAATCAAGGGCCAATCAATCAACAGTCGATCAGCGAGTCAAGTGTTCGAGAGTCCGAGCTGGCCGTAGTATACAGTGGTATCCCGACAGCGCCCTAGCACGCTCACCAACTCTCGTCTGGCCAACCACCGATCGATCGCCAAAACTTTGGGTCTACGGTAATACATTTTTATTTTTCATCACTTTTATTTTCCAGATCAACTCATGGGAGGCTTTCCCCTCAGTGACCTTGTGGACAAGGAAAAAAAACTACAGTCTACGGGAACACATTTTATTTCCATCGTCCCTTTTCCTTGGCAGCTCAACACATGGGAGATTTTACCCTCAGCGATCAGCTTGGACAAGTCGAAACTTGTCATCTCGCGCTTTCGCGAATTCAGCGACGGATCAAGCTTAAAACAAAAAGGTCATTATTCAGTAACAACACCAGCCGGGGTTCGTACACCCAGCGCAGCAGCCAAAAGAGCGATGTCTACCCGGTAGACTATATAGCACATCACATACGTGCGCGCTGTATGTGCTGAATGCGCAGTGAAATCACAAACACGAAGGATTGTATTCGTCGGCATTCGAAAATCTGTCATATCATAGAACTCCTCCTATAGTATACCAGTTACAAACCTTCTTTTTTTCTTCCATCCTGTTTAATATCTTCACCCTTCTTTCCTCTGTCTCCCAGTCCTACGTATGGTCGTAACTCAGGTGCCGGGTCACAAAGCAGGCTCTTCTTCCTCCTCCCCACTACCGATCGTGCCTTTTTTTTGTCGCGAGGAGACTTCGGCCCTTTCTCCCCTCGTCGACTGCATCGCACTGCCTTACAACACTCCAAAACAAAACGAAACGTAGATTCCATCCCAAAAGGCGGGCAGACCAAGGCGGTAGCATTCACTTAATTAAAAGCTCATGTACTTTCCGCGGTCGTTGAGGCCGCGTCCGGTAGTGCTCGCGTTCGGGGCTGGCCTGGAGAAGAAAAAAATAGCAGAGCGTCAAAGCGTAGCAGCATGGGGCCAACCAAAACGAAACGTCAGGGATGAAGAGGAAAGGATCGGGAAGTAGTAGTGCTATTATTGTCCTTCCAACACTGTATTTACAGCATACAGTTGTATCGTGTGATACATCTATGGTGATATCAATAGGCTGTTCCCATCGGTGATAGTAGACACGCCGATAAGTACTCACAAAAGCACCTGCATCTGTATTTTTTTTTAATATATATATGTAGTACATATATATATTATATATATTATATATATGTACCTTCACCTCTTCCCCTGCTCACCCACAACAGCCACACTCAGCACTTGTTAAAATATCTCCTACTACATACGAAGCCGATGTTATCGAAAGAGTGTTTTGTCCTAAATTTCCTGGTTTTCCGCATTTTTGTTTCTATTTATTTATTTATTTTCCTGAATTTCATGGTTTTGTTTTGTAAAGAGGAAGTCCTAGCGTTTCTGAATTTGCTCAATTCCTGATACAGCAAACACATGCTATTTTTCATATTTTTTTTCAAGAATATTAAAAGCGAGACTTTTCCCCCTAAATAGGGAATTTCAAAACCGTGTAACGCTACAAGTAGCATTCCTCTTGAGGGGAGAAAACTCAGGAAAATCAGGAATCGAAAACAACAGAAAACCCCACAATAAAACCAGGGAATTTTGGGACAACGGCCCTTATCGAAGGCTTTCCCCTATTTTTTTCTCTTTCTTACGCCAAGAACATAGAAATTATACATACCAGGGTATACAAGAAGAACAGCAAAAACTGCAACAAAAGACAAGAAATTTCACAGCCTGCAAAAAAACAGGATCGATTACGTGGTATTCCTCGTTTAGGGTGTTTTCCTCTTTTACCACGACACATCCCACGAGCTGAGCTGGAAAGTAAAAGCTATTGGTCTGAACACACACAGGTAGAGGTGTGAGAAAATCAGAAAACAATACATATTCGATATTGATGGCCTTACCGGCGGGTAGTCGACCTTGTCGACCTGGTGGGCTGAACAGGCGAGGGGTCGCCCACCGCCCCTGCCGCCGCAGTCCTAGAGGCTGACCGAAGCACTCGCCCCGACGCTGCGACCTCCACCTTCCCTCCGCCACCGGCCCCCTTGGCCTTCGAAAGCCGGTCGGTACGGGCACCCCCACCCCGGGCACCCTTGACGGTCGGTCCCTTGGCGACAGACCCCTGCTTGTCCGCACCACCTTTCTCCCCCTGCGTGGTGAGCGACGGCCTTTCCATGCCGATGGAGCTGGTGCGGTCCAAGGAGGGCTTTGTCACCGCCCTCGCGGTGAGCGACGGCACGCCCTTGCCGACAGAGCCGCTGCCGTTGAGGGCGGGCTTAGCCACCGCCCTCACGGCGAGCGAAGGCACGCCCTCCTTGCCGATGGAGCTGCCGCGCTTCGGGGCGGACTTAGACTGGGCGGTCACTATAGGCGTCTTCCCTCCGGCTGCTCCCTTTCCCCCAGAGTCGAGGCCGAGCGCGTAGAGAGGGCGACCGGGGTACTGGCGTGGCGTCCCGTAGGCCGCCTTCAGCCCCTTCTCCACGGAGGGAGAGTGCATGTTAGAGTGAGGGCGCTTCGACATGCCCTCTTGTCCTCCCCCCGACTTCCTGGTCTTGGGGGGTGTTTGCTGTCTGGAAGGAGTTGTCGTCACTGCCGACGCAGAAGGTACCACCTTGCCCACGGGAACGGTGGCGTCAAACGTTGCGGTTGCAGTCGGGCGATCGGCCCCCGCCCTAGGGCGGGAAGGCGCCTTCGTCGACCAAGAGGAAGCCGCCTTGTCCTTGCCGTTGGCGGCCGCAGCGGTGGTATCGGTGGGAGGAGGCGGAGGCCTTTCGGTGGGGCTCGCCACTGGCCCGACAGACCCCAGAGAAGGGGTCGCCGTTGAGGCGGCCAATAAGTCCATCCCAGCCGTCGCTGTCTCAGACACTGCCGACGAGGTGTCCTCGGCGACGGTGACGGCAGCCAACCTTTCCGTCAGGCTGGCGATTCCCGCCTGCAGGCGGCTGTTGGCCTCCTGAAGCCGTTGCTTGTCCGCGACCAGGGTGTCACGGGATTTTACGATCTCCTCCTGCTGCGCCTCCACTTCCCTCAACCGCCGAGCAACCTGGGCCACGTCCACGGGACGGTTGTTCTCCCTTCGTCTCTGCACGGCCTCCAGAAAAGCAACATCCGCCTTGAGGCCGCGATTGGCCTCCTCTAGCTTCTTCTTGCAGATGATCAGCCGACCGTGCTCCTTTTTCAGGTCCGTGTGTTCGGCCTCTTCTGCCTCGAGATGCTGCTGGGCCCTGTCCATGCGTGCCGACAAAGTCTCGAGCGTGATATTCTTCTTCTGCTTCGCGTGAAGTTTGGAGCGAAGCCGGTCCTTTTCGCGCTTCAGCTCGCGCCTCTCCCGCTGGCATTTCTCCAGCCGGTGGGTCAAGTAACCCAGCAACCCCTCGACCCTGCCGGCGGTCGTGGCCTACGATTGTAGACGCATCAGGAAGGAGACACCACGCGATATAACAGACGCATCACGAAGGAGATACCAAGAACTGTCAATAATTCTACTGCAGTATTTCAATTGCCGTCCGATAACAAAGTGCAGCCTCACTGCTGCTGTAGTGTCCATCACAAAGAATGATCAAGACACGGAGAGGGAAGGTACCAATGAATACACAGACACACGAGTGAGGGATGTTGACGAGTTCCCATCGAACGGGCCTTTAGATACGCGCGATACATGCTCGATCAGTGGTGCGTCTCCCATACGATGAGTGGACCATCCCCGCCATTTAGCAAGCGAGGTACAGTAGGTTCCCAACTATCGAGCCGCCTATGCAAGGCAGGTAAATAAACATATATATATATATATATATATATACCTGTACTTCGAGTAGGATACAGTATAGCAACAAATATGTTCCAGGTTCAAGTGGTTAACCTCGAATTCTTCTTGTTTGAGTCCTGGGTTCGAGCCCCAGGAGGGTCGGACTTTGACTTTATTTGCAAAAATAAAAAAAAAGGGATTCAATTGTTGAGAGCGCCTTGCAGCGTGGGTAGGCACAATTCGAGGCGAGTCGACGAGGGAAGAAAAAGCTGAAATCTTCTCGCGATAAAAGATGAAGGCACGTACCGTAGCGGGAAGGGGGGAGAAGGGTCTGCTATGTGACCCCGGATCTGAGTTACGAGTTGGAAGGAGAGAGAGAAGAAGATGTGCGAAGATAATGAATGGGATGAAAAAAAAAAAAAAAAAAAAAGTATTTGGCGGGCTTGACCCCCCCCCCCCCTTCCGCCCCACCACTATATTTCCTCCAAGCATGCTGCGCGAGCCGGTCGTCCCGATGGTGTAGTGGCACCCTCGATTGCCGCTATATAGAGTTGATTCCGCGAGTTCGAATCCCACTGTATTCAGAAAATATTTAATTGAAAAAATACAAATAAGGGACCAACAAACTGCTGAGAGCGCGTAGCGTGGATATAGGCGCAATTCGACGCGAATCGACGAGGGAAGACAGGGCTGAAAGTCTTCTCTCGATAAAAATGAAGGCACGAATCGTAGCGGGGAGGGGGGAGGAGAGCCTGCTGTGTGACCCCGGGTCTTACGGCAAGGAGGGAGAAATAAAAGAAGGGGGGAGATAATAAATGGGAAGAAGAAAGAAAATAAATAAATATATATATATGGAAATAAAAAGTAGCAGTGTGTGGCCCACGTGTGATTCCGGTGTGTTAAGAGAAGGTTTTTCGGACGAAATGCCATTCTCAACACCCTACGACAACCCCAACCCTTGGCCGACCTGTATGAATGTTCTCCGGAAAGAACGCGGCATAACACACACTTGAGGAAAAAACATCAACTCGTACGCACCAGGTATCATATTTAGTATACGTAGTATATATGTACGTTTTTTTCCCCGTGCTACATACAGAGATGCATCTTATTTTACTGTGCCCCGCATGAACATTGAAGGTACAACTCATTTAGAACGATACCCACGCTTAGGGGACAAATTATTTGTAATTAGTGAGGGATATTTCGTGCGGTGGTGAAATGGTTGAACCCTCAAAACTGCACGCACCTTTCCGGGACGAAAAATAAAGGGATCGTTTTTAATCTCCCTTATTTTCTACACCACCTACAGTACTGTTTTCGAGGAAAAAACTAGGCACTAGTGTCGGGTATTTTTTGAAGAGGTGAAAAGGGTCGGACCACCCGAAAGCGCGTGGTGTGTGTTTCTCCACATCAAACAAAAGGGGGCGTGGGTGTGAATTATCGCCCATCATATATTATTCGGCAAATTGTAGCTCTGGCGGTATTTAGGGGGGGAGTACGTGTGTGGGTGAAAGGGGCAGCGTAGCCCTATTCCCCGTCATTGATGAAATTAGCACGACTTCGCATCCAGGAATGTATCGACCTTTCATAGGGTATGGATATAATCAACTATTACGGGGGACCATAGTAAATAGGACCAAAATTTCCTTTAAAAAATAGGAAATAGATAGGATTTTGTGTGTACCGTAGGTCCTGTTTACTATGGCCCCCCGTAATAAACGGTACTCACGTTTCTGGACGCAGTGGTACAGTATTATTAATCTATTCGCCATCTTGTATAATCTTAATGTTGAGCGCTTATTCCAATCGTAGCACCCCCATAAAAAAGTGTGTATCTACAGCAGCAGCAGAATCCAATGATTTCGGAAGGTGCTATCAGTCAGACCTGAATACTTGAAAAGATTACACCAATATAATACTGGAACCCCCCCAATGGACAATATTATTTCACGAAGAAAGTGGCCATCAAATGCGGCCGTGTATTGTACAAAAGCACTTGCCTACACTACACTACAAGGTATAACCCAATGTAACACATGCAGTTATATGCTTTCGCTACAGTAGTAGTACTCTGCACGACAGGTGTAATCTCGTTCTCGGTCGGTCGAAGCAGCAGGCTCTCACTCTCCAACATCGCCATACCACATCACACCCTCCTACGTACGTACGAGATACCTGAAACGAGGTACAATGTACAATACAAAACGCGATTTGCCCGACGTCTCGAATGCCAACCATCAGCCTGTGGAATGTGGAATGTATCCGTCTTTCTAAGTAGGACCATCGTGTATGCCCGGCTCAGGCATAGGAGCGTTTCAAGCGCACCATTCTACTACGGAATTCAACGTTTTGCGTGCTCAGTACAGGGGCTACCCCAACGCTCAGAATTTTTTCTTTAGGGCTCTAGAAAACAAATGCTACGATGGGCTCTATTTTCTCGGGTTTTGCTGCACGAACGTGTTTGGGGGCAGACTACTTAAAAATAAGTGTTCTTGTTTTTTTTGCAGTCAAAAAAAGGTGCTCTACCCAACTATATGGGCGGGCACAAACAATGATCAGATGCAAAGACGGCTCAGATGCTCAGATAGGACCGTCGCAAAAAAGTAAGTTGTGACCACGACAAACCACAAGGACTACACATACGTAGGGAAGGATATGACCGCCTCCAGCCACGTGCCACAGGGCTTCCGATACCTATTACGGGGGACCATAGTTAATAGGACCAAATATTGTTAGTAAAAATGGTGAAATATATAGGTTTTTATGTAGAACATAGGTCCTATTAACTATGGTCCCCCGTAATAGAGGTTGTAACAGCGTAACGTTCACAACTACAAGGTTACGCTTTCGGAATGGAGTACTTGAACTTCCCGATGGTCGGCCGCGTACAGTACCCCGGCCTCCAAGCAGGAACCGAAAAATTGCTGTCGGATATCACGACAAGGTGCTATATTGTAGTATAGCTGTCGCCAGGAACTCGCGCAGCAAGATATCTACGACTGTCGTCAACTTTGATGCATTGGTGGATGGACAGAGGTGCAGGCCAGGCTCCAATAAACATGCCACATACACATGCGTTAAATCCCGGGAGATTGTTTTTTCTGTCGAAATTTCAAGTTGTCGTCGTACGAACTACGGACGACGGATGGAAACCTAATGGAAACGCGTGTTACAGAGATTTCAAAACGGATCCCTGGAAAATAATGCGCCGGGATTAATCAGAAAACTCGCGTTCGCTCATGATATTAACAGTCCGGGCGGTGGTAGTGGCAATAATATGCCCGGGTGAGTTCCCGGGTACCGTGAATACTACATGATACCCTGGGTGGACACGAACACGCGATACGATATGCATAGGACGCGACAGTAGTACAACTATACGAGTGAACCGCACTGCAAGACAAAGCATGTATGATTCCACGTTGTAAAGCGGAAAGCAACATAGCGGCTGTTGCACCACTCTCACCGCGCGACGCGCTAGGGAAGCGGCGGACATCATACTCTAGAACGCAGTCACCGAAAAGATAAGGCATCAAACAAACAGCAAGAAGTCGGAAAAGCAGGGGACAAGAGCGAATAGCCATTTTTTTGGCCTGAAAATATATATCAGACTTCGAACAGGAGCGAAAAGCGTCCTACCGTCGACGCCAGTGTAAATTCTAAAGCAATATGGACCTAGGGACCGACAGCTGCTAGAAGGTGTGCCTCTGGCTCTGCTCTGGTCACTCACACCAGGTGCTAGACGATGTTAAAAGTTATGGGCTCTTGTACTAGTTTCTGGTTGCCTCGTCAGATGTCTTCTGAACGAAGGGGCGAGGCATTCATCAGCAAGGCAGGCGGTAACGCCTGCCAGGTATGATGAGGGGACGCTTGCTACCGATCATAATGACGCAACAGGGGAGAGGGAGTATCGGAACATTCGTTTGTTGTTTTTTCATCTGTCAGTGTCCGCGTAACGTGCCCCCGTGACGGGGTGTGTGTTGTCTTGTGTGTTGCCATATGTCAAGTACCAGGTGAAAAATAATGATCTAATGATTCAGCCCTAAACTAATTGCAGGACGGCCAGGTAAAATATGTCCTGCAGGTCGTTGGTCTGATTGATCGAGGCTGGCCTTTCGGCTGCCCGTTTTTTCTAATCGAAAAACGCCACCGAAACACGCGCGGGGGGCCGCGCGACCGCCCATGCCGACGTCGAGCCTCCCAAGACTTAGGACTAGGGCTGCAGGGAGGGCTGGAATCGAGTTAGTCTGAGCCGATGTGCAGGATTGAAATTCACCACCAACGACCTACATACAGAAAACATTTCGCCTAGCCGTCCTGCATTTAGGGCGAGCTAAATACCCGAGCCCGCTTTCTCCAGACATATGGGGGGAACACACGACGAGGCAGAAACATTGGCTTCGAAAAGATCTCGCCGAGATCGCCAATGGTTCAACGTTTGTTTGCCCCCTCCCCGCTATCGAGAAATACAACTTGGAAAATTGTCCTAGCTTGGGTGAGCTAGGCGAATTTCCACTAAGTTCAAGGTCGGTAAGCAGTATCATAACAGCGGTGTCATCTTGCATGTTCCACGGCCTGTGCTGTAGACTATCAGAAAACTCATGGGGATGTAACAATGTTATAAGGGTTGCCTTGGGCTGGGGGATTGATCGGTATTTTACCCCTTTAGCTCAGTAGCTATAATATCTTCACATTTGACGTCGGAGCATGCCTCCCTGGTTCCCCAGATATTGAAACGAAGGGGCTAGGTCGGCGTACGGCCGTATACGGTACCGACGCCCCAACGATTCCGCCGTTCAGAGGGGGGGAGAGTGTTTTAAAGATTACCCGGGGCTGGGTAACTGATCGATATTTTACCCCTATAGCTCAGTAGGTAACACCTTCACAACAACCAACTGAAATACTGTTTGGAAGAAGAGCTGCACATTGTCAGATAACAAATGGGATGATAATCACTACCAGGTATTGGAGTGCATGACCACACCCTGGACAACAGACAATGGCCCCTGCAATGGCACTATAGTATGGTGCAATGGACGGGTCTATTGTCGTCGGCAAAGTCTATTCGATTGGCACGTTCCTCGATCCATTGCCGTCGATAATGTCTATCGATAGGTTGCGTCCCCAACATATTGTTCAGGCAGGAGTGTGCTGAAGTACCTGAGTTGAAAGCTATTGTCACCGACAATGGTTATCGACGGATAGCTTGCAGAATCTATTGCGGTCGACAGTGGCTATCGATGAAAACACTTCTTGATCTATTATTGACGGCAATGGCTATCGATAGATGACTTTCTTAATCTATTGTGACGGCAATGGCTACCGATGTATACGTTTCTAAATCTATTGTAACCGGCAATGGCTATCGATATATACATTTCTAACCTATTGTGACGGGCAACTGGTATCGATGGACACCGATGATAATCTATTGTGGAGGGCAATGTCTATCGATGGACACCATCACCCGCCTATTTCCACGCCTACAATGCACTCTGAGCAATATTTTATGCCGCAGCAATGTCATAATTTCATCTTGTGATCACCACCAGTATGGAATGAGTGCATGGTGTATGGTGATGAGCAGGAACGTGGGTGCATGGCATAGCGTGAAGGAGGGCTGCAAGGTTATGTGTCTCAACAAGGCACTGGGCATCATGGGGGCTAAGTGTGTTGCATTGTCGGCTCTGTTGTTGTGGTTGGTACTCGGTGATAATAATAGTGATTCCTTGGGATAGATGAGGTAGTAATGTGCATATACCCTGGACAATAGAAAGGAAAATAGAACATTGCCGCTCCCGTAGCCCCGAAAAAGCGTGTATTAACGGATATTGTAAACGGCAACAGACTGGCAACGCTGCCTCACGATAGCCATTGTGAACCACAATAGACTAGCAGCACTGCCTATCGATAGGGTCTGTTAACCACAATGGACTGGCAACGCTGTCTATCGATCGATGTTGTTAACGACGATATACTGGCAACGCTGTATTTCGATAGCTATTGTCAGGGAACAACATATTTTCGGCAAAGGGCACAATATGGCTTCGCCCTAACAACGAAGTCACAAGGTTGTTCATAGATGGACATTGTCCTGAACAAAGTATGTAGGGAAAGTAACCGCGATAGATACTTTTTGAACAATAGACCAAAACGTTTGCCTATCGATGGCTATTGCCGCCAACAATATCCACGCAATTGTATCCATCAGTAGCCATCGTCACCCACAATAGACTGTTGGGTGTGATTTCGTAATAGACTATTGCCTAAACCTAGTGTATACGGTGGAATGATGCATGTCGATGGCCATTCTTGACGACCGCCGAAATTTCTATTGCCGCCAACAATAGGGACGCGTTTGTGCCCAAATAATAGCCATCACCACCCACAATAGATTGTTGGCCGGGCTCCGAAAAATATGAATCTGACTTACGTCAATTGAGGCACATAAAAACTCAAGCTAAGAAAAGGAAAGCTGAGGACTTTCTTGTACAGTTGACCGGCATCCGAAAAAAAAAATGACCTAATTGATTTCAGTGTGGGACAAAAAACTCGAGTAGAAACGGAAAGATGATAACTTTCAGCCGAAGGTAGTTATGATCCACGTTTTATTCAAAGTGGAGTGAATATAGGACAAGGTAAGGGTGTTAATTCGAATCAATTTCCGAAACTACCAGCGCACACAAGTTGACGACAGTAACCAATATCCTGGTGCGCGAGTTCCTAGCGACGTCTATATTTAACGTCTTCTTCAAATGAGCGTGAGAGCGTATGGCCTCCACAACATGGTGACGTCGGTTCACACTACCACAAAGATACAGAACATGATATACCTGATACATATTTGGCAATTTGGCGTGTTTCAAAATATATAATACCATTATCATCGGAAAGGCAATTGTTAAATAGGAAGATCGGGTATGCGATTGATTGTGTCCAACTGTAACCATCGCCATCCACGGTATATTTTCGGACTACCTTCCAAAATAGACGCTTGACTCGCGTATATCGCGAGATGGCTATCGATGGATAGCTTGTACAATCTATTGTGGCCGGCAATGGCCATCAATAGACATCTCGCATAATACATTGTGGCCGGCAATGGCCATCGATAGGCATACCTTAGAATCTATTGTGGTCGGCAATGGCCGTCGATAGACCTCTCGCACAATCTATTGTGGTCAGCAATGACTATCTGCTATCTGGCCAGCAAAGGCTATCGATATACACCTCGCACAATCTATTGTGGCGACCAATGGCTATCGATAGGCATATCGCACAATCTATTGTGGCCGGCAATGGTCATCGATTGACGTCTCGCACAATCTATTATGGCCTGCAATGGCCATCGATGGACGCGGTTCACCATCCATTGCGTTCGACAATGCCTATCGATCGACAATATCACCAGATTATTGACGCCGACAATATCTTCTATTATTATTTTTCTTGCCATCCGACAATGTGCAGCATGATCCTCAACACATTCATCACTCATAACTTTCCCGCAAGAAGAAAACCCCGGAAACAAAAGGAAAAACCCATGCACCATATCTATCGATATATACCTTCCACAATCTATTGTCGCATACAATATACATCGACATATTCCCCCCCTCATCTAATGTTGAGGCAACAGACTATTGTTGTGTCCGTTGTCCAGAGTGTGGTAACATACCGTATCACACTAGGGTGATAAGATAACACACCCCCTCGGACGATTTTCAAAGATGGGTTACTCGACCACGGGGAGGGCGGGCGTATTGAATACGACGAGCGATGCGTCTATGCAATCTGCTAGACGATATATTTCCAAACCCATCATTTTCGTTGTGTGCGCCCCCCATGCTTTGGAAGAAACCGGGTCTGAACAATTTGTTCAGGGGGGTGAGCTATCTTGATTAAAGCATACCATACCACGTATTTACATCGGATTACAAAAAACATACCATGGTACCTGGTAGTCAACTCATTACAGTTTACGACGGATATATCATAGCACTAAACGTAGAACGGATGTACGCGTACTGTGGTAATACATACTATATGAGCTGCAGAATTAGTCTACTGGTGGTGTAGTCTACTATTATTACTAACAATACAGATGGTCTACTATTATATTACTACTCTGTAGCTGTAACCCGATATATCAATGATCTCCTAGGCGAATTTTGTTTCGAGAAGAAAAAAATGGGAAAAAACTTACGTGTGAAAAATGTATTGTATCTAGTACCTGGTACCTGGCACATACATGCTATATATAGCCGACGTACACAGTCAGCGAAAACAATGAAACACCTGATTCATACTCGTATATACCTGGTATACAAGAAGTGCTGTAGTGCGTCGGAGAGGGCGGAGTTGCGGCGGTTATCGCGAGGCTCAGCGACGGGAAAAGTCTTGCAGCTCCGTCAGCGGCATGGAAAGGAGGACGAGTTCTTTCAGCGACAGAGGCCTCCGCTCGGCATACTGACCACGCCGATGGCACGATTTTCTCGACACTACTGACTGCCAGGCAAGAATGTTTCCGTTTTGGTGGGCGTTCCCCCTTTTTCCAATCCGTACATACATACGTGTGATTACTTTTTTTTATTTTTTATTTGCCTTCTGACAATGTGCAGGGCGTTATTCATTCAAAATGAAAAAGCTGACATAATTAATCGAATACCACTAACTTCATCTAACCAATTCTCCTTCCCTGCGTATACTCACTTGAATATGCATCCCCACCATTTACCGAGATATTTTACCTACTATGTATCTATCGCCCCGGTGGTTCAAGTGGTTAACCTCGAATTCTACTTGTTTGAGTCCTGGGTTCGAGCCCCAGGTGGGTCGGACTTTGACTTTGTTTGAAAAAATAAAATATGATTCACTTGTTGAGAGCGCCTTGCAGCGTGGGTAGGCACAATTCGATGCGAGTCGACGAGGGAAGAAAAGGCTGAAATCTTCTCGCGATAAAAATTGAAGGCACGTACCGTAGCGGGAAGGGGGGAGAAGAGCCTGCTATGCGACCCCGGATCTGAGTTACGAGTTGGAAGGAGAGAGAGAAGACGTGCGAAGATAATGAATGGGATAAGAAAAAAACAAAAAACAAAAAAAAACGCCTTGCTTCCTACTCCGCATCTACATTCCGCCCCCACGCCATGGGAAGTAGTCCTCCCTCCTCCCACGTGTGATTAATAGTACTGCAGTACATCTGTACATACCTGGTACTTATTATTAAGTATTAACATCGCGTATTATTACGTATCACAGATACGTAAAACAAGGATACAGGATATGCAGTAATGCCTGGTGTGAGTACTACCTGGTACCAGGTACTACTCCTGTGTACAGCAGTACTTGTAGGAAACAATCAACATGACACCCCCCCCGAAATCTGTGGGGGGGCGTTAATGATTCAGCAAAGATATACTCTGTACTCGTACAGCAGTAGTATTGAGTTTAGGGGACCCAATAAAGGGCGGTTTAGGGGACCCAATAAAGTGCGGGATTGGAGGTGCCCTACGTATCAACGTCCCTTTCAGAGTTGGTACTGACACCCCTTACAGTCACATGTGAAGGTATTACCTGCTGAGATAGAGGGGAAAAAGATCGATCGATTACCCAGCCCAGGGTGACCTTTGCAACAACCCCCCCCCTCTCTGAACGGCGGGATATTTCGGGGTTTCGGTTCCGTAGACGGTCGTACGCTGACCTACCCCCTTCGTTTCAATACCCGGGGAACGAGTGAGATATATAGACATATATATGTGTTCAGGGACGCACGCGCAAGCGCTTCTATAGAAGAAACGTTCGAAGTGAGATTCGAACCTGTGTCGTGCCGACGACGCTGAATGTGAAGGTATTTCCTACTGAGCTATTGGGTTGAAAGACCGATCGATTACACCCAGCCCAGGGTAATCCTTACAACACACACAGAGCAGTGGGCAAAAATGGTGGGCAGAAAACTGGGGTCCGTTTTATACCGTTTTTCTTCCTTCTCGCGGGATCCCTTCGAAGGGGCGACCTGCCGTCGTGGGCAAAAACAGTGCGAAGAAATCTGAAGTCTCTCAAATTTCAAATTTCCACCCAGAGCGGTATATACCGTGCCGGTTTCCCATATCGCGGGGTGGCCTACTTCTAGGAGCTTCAGGGAGAAAAATGTCGAAGAAAATAAATAGCAGGTGGTACACGAAGATTGCCAAATATTCAGGTCTGATTGATACGTAGCACCTTCCAAGTTTCAAGTCCTTGGATTCTACAGAAGTTACCCTTTTACATATATATATGTAGATGGTGTGATTGGAATAAGAGCTGCACATTGTCAGATGGCAAACGGAATGAAATAATTGATTACAACTTTGGCCATACCGAGCAGCCCGGGCTACTGTACTGCTGGGGTGGGGGGGGTGTTCGAACAGCAACGACACGCGCGCAATGTGGTGGTACTTTACTGCTGCAAGCTCTTCAAATTATTATACGGGTGGTATAAGGCCACCAAGGATATAATTGGCTGTTGCTCTGGCGCAACATTTTGGTCAAAATAGCCGTTTTCCGCAACAGCCGCGGAGGGCCCGGTTGCGAGCAGCGCAACACGCGATTTTTCGCGCGCAACTTTTTTGGCCGCAGGCCCAAAAAAATGTTGCGGTCTTTTTTGTTCGCTGTAGGCGAAAAAGAAAAAGCACCGTTTTTCAAATTCGCCTTTGGTGTGTGTGTGTTTTTTAGCCCCTTTTTTAGATTCGCCGCAGGCGTTATTTCTTTTAAGGCCCTTCGTCTATTCGCCTGTAGTAGGACGAAAGAAAATTAGGCTCTGATCCCGCAACACGCCGTTTCGAGGTTCGCGAGGCGTTTAAATGCACTTTGTTACTTGGTTTCGGGCATATATTCACGCATATACCGCAATGGCCCCTGTGAGGAGCTAGCGCGCCTGCGTCGCGCAACAGACACCGGACTACTAGTTATATCCCTGAGGACCACATCTATTTTTTGTTTCGTACTAGTAGATCGCTAAACATACTTGAATCTGTAGTCAAGCCCCAAAAAGGTCAATGCTGGTATGCTGGTACGAATAGCTTTATATCGGAGCGGCATCTACTTTTTGTCGGAAGGCAAGCATAATAATAGCTCTTCTTTTCTTTCGGCAATGCAGGTACAAAAAAGTAGTGTTCCGTATAAAACAACACCCGAAGCTGTGCCAGGTACTGCTGTATGTAGTAATGATAAATTACCGCTGTTAGAGCACTACGTCTCACTACTGCTACTGCTACTACTACTACCACTATTAATACTACTACTACTACTACTACTACTACTACTACTACTACTACTACTACTACTACTACTACTACTACTACTGCTGCTGCTGCTGCTGCTGACTTACAGTACGAATACGGCATGATGAAACGTAGACAAGGAGAGCCTTGCTGCGATCCAATACCATAGACCAGGTATAACGTGGCACAGCCTTTACTACAGTAGTATTACACTGTACAGTATTAAATAGTAGTCTCAAGCTTGGGCTATGACAAGACTTGAGAGCAGGGTTATACTGACAACTGTAGTAGGATGTGCGGTTGTGCACTGGCGCATTTTTTTCGAGGAAATTCCGCTCAGCGAGCCAATGCTGACGTCAATGTGCGGCTTGCCGCACCTCCGGTTTTTGTTTTGGTACCGCACATTCCCCCCCTACGGGGAGGCTCCCGGGGGCCTCCGGCGGCCCTCCGGGGGCCCCTGGTGGGGGGGCGCAACGGGCCGGAAACTTAAGTATTACCGTGTCATAGAAGATCATAGCCCATACCTGGTACCAGGTATGTCTCAAGCACGCAGGATGTGTGCGTGCCTGTATGATATTCTCTCTTTATGTTTCCGACCATATCTCACAGTTTGGTGCTGCCCCTTCTTGAGGGCTTCATATGCCTCAATCGGCGATCCGGCGTCCCACGTGCGGGGCCACCTCTCCCTATTACAGCAGAGACATGCAGGCTACAAGTAGGAGAGGCAGAAAGCGCCTCTCCTACTTGTACCCTGCATATTTCTGCTGCGGTAGGGAGAGGTGGCCCAGCGCGTGGGACTCCAGATCGCCGATGAGGCCTATGCAGCCCTCAAGAAGGGACAGCACGAAAAGGTGAGATATGGTCGGAAACATGAAAATAATACCACATACGCACGCACATATCCTGCGTGCTTGAGACCTACCAGGTACCAGGTATGGGCTATATGACCCTCTGTCGAATTGTCAAAAACTCATAGCTTGAGACTACTGTACAGACAGTGCAATACACAGTAAGTAGCCAATACCTGGTACCTGATGGATCTCAAGCACGCAGGATATGCCTGTGTGTAATATCTTTTTTTAATGTTTCCGACCCTTTTATTTTTTTCCTCGTCCGATTTATTATCCTCGCCCTTTTTTCTTCTCCCTCCCCGAGTCGTAACTCAGATTCGGGGTGACATAGCAGCCCCCCCCCCCCCCTCCCCACTACGGTTCGTGCCTTCGTTTTTTTTGCGAGGAGACTTCGGCCATTTCTTCCCTCGTCGACTCGCATCGAATTTTATCCTACCTTCTCGCGCTGTCCCTGCTTGAGGGCTGTGTAGGCCTCATCGGCCATCCGGCGTCCCACGCGCTGGGCCACCTCGCCCTATTACAGCAGAAATTTGCAGGGTGCAGTATGAGAGACAGAGAGGTACGGTAGAAGTGTGGTGTGATTAATAGTATTAATAGCTACATGCAGCATTTGGCGGAGGCAAGGGAAACCGGTGAGAAGGATGCTGTAATTAATCATTCACAGCCAAGAGCACACACAAAAAAGCAACTAAACATCCATCACCCGACACTCCGACCGCCAACAAAACACCGCCCCCCTTTTTTAGCGAATCCGCGATCACCACGCACAGCTACGAATGCAGCCTCTGACCTTTCGTGCCAGGTCGACAAGGATGCTCTCTTGGCTGTCTTGGCCCTGTTCAAAAAGAGCGAAGACCTTGTCGACAGCCGAATCTACCCCTCCTTCCTCCTCCTCCTCCTCGCCTTGGTCTCCATCGGAGCTGAATTCATAGACTTCCGATGGAAAGCTGTATGGTGACGATGAGGGGGGTGATGGTGATGTTGTCGAGCATCCACCGTGATTAGTACGGTGTGTGGTGGGCTTATCGGTGTTGCTGCTGCTGCGGCTGCTGCGGCTGCAAACGCTAGCCTCTTGGTGGTGTAAGCTGGCGGTGCTGATGCTAATGCTGAGAGAAGTATCCTCGTCCTCGTCACCTTGGGCGATGTTGCTCGTCATGGCGCTGCTCGTGGTGCTACTGATGTTGCTGCTGCTGCTGCTGCTGCTGCTGTCTCTCGGGCGGGACTGCGTTCCAGCAAACGGATCCTGGCCGTGGGTAGCGTAGTCACGGATCCGCGGGGGAGGGAACGAGGTGGGGTGGTGGAAGCACACGAGGTTGGGAGTCTAACGCAGAGGTTCACAATTCATACGAAACGTACCTGGCACAGCAGTATTTAAAGGATGGTACGTACGAGGTGCCAGCTGAAGTACAGTAATCGCTGTACTTTTTTTCTCTTCTTTTCTTGATCATCACTTTTACTTTCCAGCCTAACTCGGAGGAGGTTTTACCCTCAACGAGCTTCTGGACAAGCCGTGGTCACAGGTGTCTACCCTTCTCCCCCCCCGGTACGTGTCTTTATTTCTTGTCGCGCATAGGCTTCAGCATTCCCACTACTCGTCGATTTTCATCGAATGTAGCTAACTCACGCTCTCGCGGATTCCGCCAATGTTTTTTATGCAAGAAAAAGTCCCTACGTACGATGAGCATGCACTCGGTGAGACTTGAACCCACGAAATTGATCTTGACTGGCTCGCGGACCACCTACCAAGCCACCGAGGACGCTGGCATTCGTACTTGTAAAACAAAAATAAAGAGTGACAGCCCCCAATTTGTTTCGGGGTATTTTGCGCGAAGAAGGTGGGCAGGCCGGTAGGCCTCTGGCGCGGCAATGCAACATCGAAAGTCACGCCTCGGAAGTTGGAGTGCGGGAGGGAGGTGAGGTGTACAGGCGGACCAGATACCCTTCTATACATCAGTCGTACGTAACTTTTCATGAAGCAAACACGCATCGCGGAGCGATATGAAGCCTGAGAGTCACAACATGAGCGCCCGAAAAATGACATATTATACGAAACATCGCGGCTCGTGGAAATTCGACAAAAGGCAAGAGGCGAGGCAGGCGACCACCGCCACCGGAGGAAGAACACGGGTAAAACCAAAAGAGGCGGTAAAGCTGAGAGAAGCTGGATCTAGAGCCAAGCATGTGTACGGACGGCGAGCGACGCGTCCTATCCCGCGGCGCAGTAGGCATCATGCTGCGGACAGCAGCCGCGTTCGAGGAGAGAGGTGGGCCGGCACAATATAACAGAGATTATTGCGCTCGACACGGAGAGCACGCGCGTGGTCACAGGACGAAAAAAAACAACGGCATGGACGACATGCAAAACCGCCCACGCCCCAAATCAAGCCCATCGACGGCGCTATTGCGCGGCACCCCCGGCCACGAAAGAGTTAAATAGTTGCACTACAAAAATCGAAGCGCGTGTTGTTTCGACGCTCTCCCTTTGCTCTTGGGGCGCGAAGTGTGGGGATAGAGAGAGGAGCCAATAATAAGAGGGCCAGGCAATAGGCGACATGATGGTTTGCTCGCCCGTTCACATCGATCATAATGCGGTTAGTGGACATCATCAGTCATCAGCTGAGGAGGCCCTGTACAGCTCAGTAGGCATGTAGGCACTCACCATCGGGCGAACAAAGTCTGGGCGGTGCTCGTCCATGGTCCGGACGTCGCTCGTGGTGCGTTCTGATTGTATATGTGAGACTTTTTTGTCTCCTGCTCGGGCTGAATGGGCGGGGTTGGGTTGTGCCTCTGGTGACATTTTGAAATTTCTCCCAACGGCGTTTGCCGTTTGGAGATCTTAGGCTCTCAAGGTTCGTGCATGTGATGATTCTGATTGGATGCTGGATGTTGATCCCACCTATTTACACACTTGATGATGCAGAGGACTTTTCATTTCGTACCTTGTACGATGTACAGGGTAGTACCAGGTATAGAGTACGTAGTATTTTATGAGTATATTACTATTAATAAGATTAATTTGGGGACTTCTGGCAAATCCTACCAACTACGAACTTCGAAGCTGCTACAAGCACCATCACCATTTTTGGTATACGGTGGTGATCCCCCAAGAACCAAACAACGCAAGCGGGCTACAATATGATCGATCTATTACATGTGAGAGCACAGCAGCATCATCATCATCATCAGCATCATCATTATCATCATGAAATGAGCATCGATACGAAATGAAGCATGAAATAAATGTCGGGTGGTGGTGCGGTGTTGTCTGCTGTTGGCTCTTCTTTATGGTGTTGTTCTATGTACTGCTGTAGTACGTGTATGAATGCCTCATGTATGATTACGTACAGTACGTGCGTCGTGTGATAGGTCCAAAAGGAGCCTGAAGAATGTTTAGACCCACGATGTGCCACCATCACGGACGGGCAAGGCTTTCCCGCTTTCTCGCTTTCTCTGTACACGAAGTCTACGAGTATCATCTGTACGGGTGCAAGTGTGTGCTGATTCTACGAGTACGTCTTCTCCGGCTTGATCGTAACATTTTGTGCTGTTGAGCGTAGTTGCAAGAAGAATCGCATCGTTGCCGGTGGGCGACGTCAATTGCAATTATTTCCTCCTCCTCCTGCGAACGAATACGTATTACCAGGTATTACTTTATCTGCTTCTTCTCCTATTCTGTATTCTGGTACCAGGTACAGCGGGGAGCTCCCACACCGATGTCGGTCAATACTACCACCAGGTACGAGCACTGTAGCTACGTAACTCAACTGCTCTTCCCGCGACTCACCTACTTCGTGGCTGTGGTGAAATGGGCGGGCGTGTATGATACACAAATTGCAATGATGTTCGTACATTGTATACTTAAAAGTACGTACGAGAACGTGTGTTTTACCACAATAAGAGCAAGAAGAGATAAAAGATATATACCAGGTACAGCTTTCTGGCCACCCGCAAACTGCAATAAGAATGCCACTGGGACGTGACCCATCGAGTGCCGACATCGTATGGATGTATGCTTTTAGTTTTTACTAGCGCCAACGTCCTCATCGTGTTGGCTGTCTGGTGCACGCCGCTGTTGCTGCTGTGCTGTGTGTCTCGGCGTCTCTGCAGCATGATACCTGACCTGGTGTGTCACACGCCCAGAATAAACCCAGAAAAAGGAGGCGTGATAGCAAAGAAATACACAAAATAAAAAGCAAGAAAGCGAGTGCGGGCAAGACGCAACAACGTCGTCATATTAGAAGAGGTCGATCTCAACATGATGCAAGGGGTAGAGAGCCGCATATGATATTGGCACGTCAACACTAGGCGCTACTAAGGCGCTGCACCGGTCGACATGTTAACTTGTAGACTCGTCCGATTGATGATTGATGATGAAGACTTTGGGCGAAACGGCACAATTTACGCCGCGTTTCCTTTTTTTTTTTACCGGTATGATTTAATGGTACTCGTACGAGGTACGTATTACGAAATAGTTGACTTTACCGTTTTACGTCGACGGCTGGTGTTGTTGTTGTTGTTGTTGTTGTTGTTGTTGTTGTTATCAAACAAGCATAACGACAAACGACCGCCGCCCACATAACGTCACGCAACTAATAACTAATGGAACTGCTATCATGAAAAAAACATAACAAACTGCGCCGCCAACATTTTTTCCCCTTTTTTCCCACAGGGGCGGTACGAGGATATTTTGATATTTTCGTCTGTTCTTTGAAGGCAATATTTTTGAAAGAAAACTCGTTGACGTCGTGTTTCCGTTGACATAGGTCTGCAAGAGAGCTTGGCTTCGGGCTCTACATATTTCCCCCCCCCCATATTTTCGTCGTCGGATGGACTACGCGTGCCCCTAACTATACCACAAGCCGCCCATTACTGCAGACAATATGCTGCAGTAGTATTACGGGGGACCATAGTAAATAGATGTATACCTGGTAGGTCTTACGTACCTCGTACACCTTTGTTGTCGTCCAATGAGTACATTCGCTGCATGCCACACGTTTCGCGGAGGTCTTGATCCTCCGCCAAAGTAAATACTAAAACACACACAGCAGCTCCGGCCGTACTACGAGTTAATTAAATGCTACTACTGCTGTTATTACATACAGTCCACATTTGATACGCGCGGGTACTATTCAAGCATACATACATGGTGAGCAAAACTGTCGTACTCGCATACCTGGTACGAATTTTGACTACGACAGCTATTAAAAGCTGTTGCGGCAGCTAATAGCTGTTACATCTATATATAGCTGATTAATAGCTGGAACAGTGGTGGTAAGCATGTACGTACCTGTATTTATTTATTTGTGTGCGCAAGTTACCGTATAATACAAAAATCAGCAGCGCTGCCCTGTGCACGCAATCGTGGGGTAAGCCCATTCATGGCCGCCCGCTTGATGTCTGTTTCGTTCGGGTGCTGCCACGACGACGACGGTAAAAAATTGCTTTGTGGCGTTCTTAGGTTTAAACCGACTGTCCCGGAAACAAGACCAGTATACTACATAGTATCAAAATCAATAATAATAATCCTTGCTGTCGAACACAGCCACCGGTACAAGGTGATGTCAGTGCGTGCCATGATGTGCCACGCTTTGCTTGCTTGCTGTGCGTTCGCATGCATGCAATGCATGCATGCATGCCCTTCGGCACAAGAAAAAAAACTACGGTAGCCGCGATTAAGCGGGCGGTAGCAGCGCCACAAGAAAAGAATCGGACAGGTTTGTTCAACTCTCGCGTAACGAAAGAGCTCGTTGCCTCCGTCTTGTAAAAAGCTTTAAGCACCAACAACAGGTCATAACTACATCGCAGCCTAAAGATACATGGTCCCGTGATCCACCATTCCGCTTAGCCACACACTTTTCACTTCCCTGTACATGAGAACAACCAGGCCCGGGCTGACCTTCCCCCCCGCCCCCGCCGCATCTCTCTCTCTTCCCAGAAACCTCTCGAATAAAAAAAAATGTTCAGAAAATAATGCAAAAACATACGTGTAGCCTGCCGAAAGGCGCACAACAACACAACAAGCCTTTTCTAACGGAAAAGGAGCTTCGTCGAGCCTCTGCACACCTTATTTCTCCTGTGCGGAAGACCGACACACTGCATGATACACATATCGTGGTCAGCCTTACTTGTAAAGCACCCATGTCTATCTCCGAACGCCACCCCACTCTAAGATGGGCGGTGAATCCACGTCGAACGTCGGCGCCCTCTAGACGTACTAGACGTACGACATGTATGTGTAGGTGTGGCTTCAAGATAGACTTCCTCGCCCCACCGCCTGCCTGATTTCTCGCCCGTCTCGGTCAGTTGATACCTTGCGCTCTTTTTCGCACTCTGAAAAACCAAAAATATCTCGCGATTCGCACCAAAAGCAGCCAAGCACGCTGAACGTCGGTAGGCCAGTCGGCAAACCACTCGGTCGGTCGCCGTTGCCGTTTCTCTCCGCGGATCGCAATCCTATCCTATCGATATGCTACAACGTGGGTGCGGGAAAAACAAAAACAAAATGTCGTGGCAGCTGATACTCCCCAACCCCCGGGGGTCAACGGGGGGTGGGTGGGAACAGGCGCGCGGACGAGTGGGTGATAAATGGTGTTGCCAACACGACACAGACAGGCAATCCTTCAAGAGACAAGAAGACACCGCACTACTGTAGCGGCAGCCAGCCGCCGGCAGACGCAAACAAAAAAATAATGAAAGATAAAACACGGGGGGAGGGGAGGGGGGGGGGGGGGGGCACGGCGGACACATCCCGCGCGCGGTCAATCGGGCGGTGCGGATCAATCAAAAGTGCTGCCTGCCTATCAACAGCTACCGAAACACCGTATCACGCCGCGGAAATAATAAAGGCTGCGAGAAGATAAAAAGGTTACGATACGGGGCAGCATACATTCAATCTCGAGACGCCAGAAACTAACTGCTGTTGGAGCAGCCGCGGCGGCGCAGCAGCTGCAGCTGCGGGTTTTGTACTCCGAAAAATGGCGCCAAACATAACGAGAAGCGCGCACCAAACCAATAAACTCAACACAAAAAAAACGTATCAAGGCTGCGGTCGTCAATTCGGGAGAAAATATATAGAGGAGGGGGGGAGGGAGCGTCAATCTCGTTGTCGCTCGGAGCGTACTCTAGCCCAACGTATACGGAGGCATTATCGAAAGTCTCTTGAGCTTTACGTTTCCCCGACAGACACCGGTCATTGCAAGAGCGACCGACTGCGCCACTGCGCCAGCACCGGCGATAAAATCAGAACCATAGTCCATACACACGAGAGGGGGCGGTGCTGGTTTCCACCCCCCCCGCCCCCCCCCTCCCCCTCCCAACCGAGGTATAAACGCCGAGCCCTGCGCCGCCGCTGACTTCCGCCGATCCAACAGCTCCCAAAGCGTTCCCACCACGCAATGGAAAAATTATAGCTCGCCAGGATGGGGATCGGTGTGCGTACAAGGCACACCAAAAAAACCCGTCCGAATAAAAGAACGCGACGGCTCTATGGGATTGACAAAAAAAAACAAGCGTCACGAAATCGTGCAACATCCGCCCGATTTCCCGGGCGCGGGCAACCCGTCCTTCGAGTAATACAGATCCTGCTTGTAGTTTGTCTGAAAAAAAAAACAGGGAAAGCCAGAAAAAAATCCGAACACACAAAAACAAACAGCAGGCAGCCACAAGGGAACAGCACATCGGAGCAGGGGACAGAGGGCGGGGGGGGGGGAGTTGAAACTCGAGTGCGTTCCGGGTGGGCATGACCAGCAATCGAGATACGTGCAGCGAGCGATGTGTTTTCCCGAACACAACGGTGTGGTATGCATGCGAGCGAACGCGCCCTCGCGCTTGATGCGTGACGGACGGCGATGACGGGGCCGCGGAGGCGTGACAAGAGAAACAAACAGGTTCGACCCATAAAACAAGGCGGTGCGGCGCGGCCCTTGCCCGCCCACGGTCGAATTGTCAATGCTAACTATACGTGGACGGAAGCGCAAGAGAATACAAAAACAAGCCACAAAAACAGGTTGTGGTGACCTTCTGTGCGGTCAAAACCGAACAGCGGCGAAAAGCGACACCCTAAGCGTAGGATAGGGATAAGGGAAAGGGTAAAGTATAGGGCTAAGGTTAGGGTATTGGCAAGGGTTGGGGTACGGGTAAGGGCAAGGATACGTAAGGGCGGGGGTGAAGGTAAGGGTAAGAGTCAGGGTAAGGGTAACGGTGAGGGTAGGGGCAAGGGTAAAGTTAAGGGTACGGGTGAGGATAATGGTAAGGGTATGGGTAACTGTGAGGGTAAGCGTAAGGGTCAGCGCAAGGGTAAACGTGAGGGTAGGGGTAAGGGGTAGGGGTGAGGGTAAGGGTAAGGCCAAGTGTGAGAGAAAGGACACAAAATTCCGGAGCAGCGCATACCAAAATAATCCAAGACAAGGACACTCTCTGGGTCGCGAAGGTGCCCACTTACATGGTGAAGGTCGTCCCCGTGCTCGTCCGCGAAAGAGATGCGCTTACGCCGCTTCGCCCTGGCGCGCCTAGAGAGAACGGAGGGGGAAGACGAGGCATCACACCGTTCGTGGGGCCGGTCCGTGATCAAGAACAACAACGCGGGTGGCTCGCAGGAGCTCTGTTAACGGTCGCCTCAAACATGGTCTACGCTCACAATTTCGAGGGAAGAGGAGGGAGGGACGAAGACACTCGGGGCGCAGAAATAAGCCTGACGTACGCGTGCCGGGTTAGATAGCATCGCGCACCCATTGCCGACCCTGGACACCTTCCCAGCCCATCTAAAACAGCGTAACGGCGCTTTTTGGCGGATCGGGCTGAGCCGGGGCGCTCATGGAGCACCGCATTGTAAGACGTTCTCTGACTTAAAACAGTTCAGAGATGGAAGCGAGGCCGCCACGACAAACTGGTACCTCGATACGGCCCCTCACGTGCTTCGTGAAAAACCGCGACACACTCGATTTTCTACATTAAAACACCGGGGCGCGGCGAGACGGCAACTTATCCACGCCGTGCTTGTGGCGCGAAGCCGTCGCCCGAACCGAGTAGGTTTAGCAATCTGGGAGAAGGGATCTTTAGGGATGTTTTTGACTTGAAAAAAGCGTAACGTGGTCTGCACTTCGGAATCGTCGTCTGCAACTGAGAAATTTCCTGGTTCGATGCAAACGCGGCGCAGCCGCGTTTATGGCGAGTTTCAGCCCGTTTCGGCTGCGGTTTGGGGTCAGGGTTAGGGTTAGGGTTAGAGTCAGGGTTGGCTTGGGTCTTCGCCCGTACCTTGATCCCAACAGGAACCAAAACACCTGAACAGCCTACCAACCTAAAGATCCCTTCTTCCAGATTGTGAAAGGTCCTCCCCGAACCACCCTGCGCTCTATAATTGTGATTGTACCCGCAAATGGTAGCACCCGATACACACTTACTCAGAAACAAGCATATTGTCAGCCGCCGGGGAAAAGTGAACATCAACAGAAGGTTTTTCAGTCGATCGCCCGCAATGAAACACCACCATATCCCGGTAGACTCGTCTCAGAAAGGTAACGTGCCGCCACCGACAAAGCAAAGAAAAAGAGGCACCGGAAAGGCACGGCAATATATCGGAGGCTCCGAATAACGCTCAACCTACCCTCTGGCAAGCTCTCCCCTCTCGCAACTGTAAACCCGCCGAGCACGGCGACAATATACGATCCCCAGACAGACGAAGAGAGGGCACGCGCTCTTCCAACAGTGAAATACAACTAGCCACCACCTCCCGCCTGCTCTTCTCCCACCGCCGCATCAAAGGTAAAGATCGTAGCAATCTTGCGATACAACATTGTAAGGGATGGTCGGTAACGTATACCAGTACCCAGGGCATTTTTGGTGGGTGTACCGAACTTGCTGAAGTGTCGGGTACAGGTATGGAGTTCGTACCAAACCTTACTGGAGTGCTCGGTGGGGTGTTGCAGCCGGGCCGAACCATATCGGTAGGGTAAATACCCTCGGTATTCGGTCTAATAGCCTCACCGAAGTCGAGTACCGGTGTTTGAGGTCGTAACGAGCTTACCGAGGAATCGGGTATCAGTGTCGAGTTCGTACTGACCCTTACCGGATTGCGGGGTAGGGCGTTGCGGCAGTATATACCGAACACGCCGGTATATATCGGTAGGGCAGTTTACCGAGCAAATACCATAAAGAGCGTTGAGTTCGCACAGATGTGCGATCGTTTTTCAGCGCCCAACTTTTCTAGGACAGGAAGGTTGCCAATATCGAACGAGTCGTTTTCGGGGAGGAAATCTGACAAGACTATCCTTCCGAAAAATGTGATGCTCGACTTCAGCACCCTTACCGTTGCAGAGAAAACGAGTGCTGAAAAACGATCGCACCCGTGTGCGAACTCAACGCTCTTTACGGTATACCGGTATTTGGTACACTTTGGGCGCACCCTACCGATCATATACCCTTGTAAATATTGGGTCTGTTGGGAGAGAGATACCAGGTAATGACAAGTACATGGGTCTCAAAAGCAAAATCTACTCACTGGTAGGCAGTGCTCGAAGCAGCAACCGTTTAGAAAAACGAAGGCACGTTGGAGCAGGCACAAAGGACTGCACGAGCACAAGGCGCTACCGTGTAGCAGTCAGGGCTATATAGCATCAAACAGGTAAGACACATTTTCGACTCACTGGTTCTGTCGCCGTTTCGCCATAGGCAAGTCTTCGTGCAAATACTTGCTGGTCTGCCGCAGCAAGCTGGCAGGCGGCATGTTTTGCAGGTCGGTGGTCGATCGCGTCAACCCCGTTTCGCCCAACGGTCGCCCCGACGACGCAAGAACCCCCACCATCTCAACCCCCACGCTCGCTCCCCCTGGCTCGCTCCCCCCACTGCCCCCCGCCGACCCCCCCACGCCCGCCCCACCCTGCCACGCCGGCGATCGCCCGCTGTCGCCCCCTGCGACGGAGCTCCCCCCTGCCCCAAACCCTGCTCCCCCGGGGCTGGGGCCGCCACCGGCCCCTTCTTGTCCCGGAGCGTTCGGCATTTTTTCGTCCTCGCCGCCTCCGCCCGCCGGGGTCAAAGCGGCCCCGCTGCTGCCACTACCGCGGCCACTGCCCCCACTGCCGCCGCTACCGCCGCTACCCCCACTTTCGCCGCTACCGCTGCTACCGCCACTGCTACCGCCGCCACCACCACCACCACCACCATCACCACGACCACGACCACGACCACCACCACCACCACCACCACCGTCGCCGCCTCCATCTCCGCCGCCGCCACCGCCGCCACCGCCGGTGCGGCCGTGTTCTCCGTCGTTTTCGCCTTCACCTCTATCGTGCCCACCCCACCAATCCTCGCCGCCGATGGAGAACGAGCCCACAGATATGCGCGCCGACTGGAGGGGGGCGGGTTCCGTCGCGTCCGCCGACCACAAATCCACCGAAAGCTCGGACGGTCGTGTTTTTGGGTCGCTACCCCCGCCCCCGCCCACGGCCTCCGAGCGGGAGGCGGCGCTACCGTTCACTGGGGGGTGTGTTCCACCTGGTCGATCCCCCCCGGCCCCTCGGGCCTCAGGTTTCGCGTTTGCAATTCCTTCTCGATTTCGGACCCCCTGCCCCCCCCCTCCCCCCCCCTCTCCTCCCTGCTTAACGCTATAACCCTCGTTCTTGCCCGCCTCCTCTGGGGGCAACATCAGTTTCAATCCTTCGGGGGGGGTGCCCGCGCTCTTCCCCCCAGGACCACGGCCCGTCACGCTCGCGTCGTCTTTTCGACGGACCTCGCCGTTGAGACCCGTCCCCTTCCCCCCCGCATCGCCGGGCCCAGCGGCGCCAAGGCCCCTATCTGCGCCACGCTCCCATTTGTCAATTGCACCGACAGCCGCGGATTGTTCCTGGGACTGCCGGCGCAAACAACGAACATGAAGATGTAGCGGGAAAAACGAGGAAGGAGAGAAGCGAAAACGAGTAGCGTGGATTGCGTCAGGTGCGGCGTGGACGGCGGGCACCCCTAAATGCAGCACCACCTTGAAAGTAAACTCGTGCGACACCTTTTGACCAATCCCCACCTTGCGCGTCGGCCCAGACCCACCCCGACCCCAACCCTGTAACCTTAACCCTAACCCCAACCCTTCGGAGGGCTGGAGGTCGGCAGGGGCGACTGCGCGGCTTCGCCACGTACTTCGGTGGCGTTGTAAAAAACCAACGCGGCTACCCGAAGGGTCAGCCGCGATTAAATAGTGGTGTTGCACGAAAAGTTTACAACGTGGTGTTGTGTTTAGGGCCTCTCGGTGTGGGCAATCATCCGAGATAAGAATGCAACGAGGGAGTACGGACCGATCGCCATCGTCCTCTCCCAATTAAAACAAAACGGTCGGGGTCGAACCCCCCCCCCCCCCCCCCCCCCTTGCCGACACCGAAAGGGAGGGGGAAAGCGGCAGAACACCGCGAAATTGGTGCGCAAAAAGCGGCGGCGTGGTGTCTCCGTCCCGAACGCGGCACAACCAATGTATCGGTCTTGGTTTGTTTCGAAAGCGGCCAGCGAGACGAAAGTCGAATAGAGGAACAAACGGTGGCAGAGGAAGGGGAAACATGTTCCTACCAACCCAACGGTGATACATTGAGAACTGCACACACGCTTCTTGTGGACAAACCACATGTGAAAAGTGTGGGACTATGTTAGCAGCAGTAGTATTAGGGTTAACGCCGCTCGCGATCTGGAACTCTGGCCACGGAAAAAGCAAGCATTCGAGAAGCCTTTCGCCGAAAAAGGCACTCTGACTGCGCCCCCCCCCCCCAAAAAAAAAGTAAAAATAAAAATTGCCACAGCAGCCAGTAAAACGATACGCTCACGCCTCGTCGCCCACCGCCTTTTGCTCTTGAGAAGCACGCGCGGCGTGGCGTGTACGTGCCGTCACCGACACTGGGGGCGAATTGCGGCGTGCTTAACAATGAGGCGTTACTCTGTCCAACCCCCGCCGGCCTCCCTCCGCCCCTCAATCTCTTTACGAAGCGAGTTGCTAGTTTAAACGGCCACCTCAAATATAGGGCATACCTTACTTTCAAGCTGGGTGAAGCTCAAGGCCCTACAGTACAGCGCACTAAATAAGAAACAGGGAAGCTGGTCCACGCAGGACTTCTTATTGAGAGTGCGTGCGTTTTACGCTAATTGCAGTATAACGACTCCCGAATTGATCATTTTCCTGTTGATCTCAGCCTGCCTTTCTTGTTGCTCGTTTTTTTAATGCGCGTCCTGTACTGCTGTACTGCTGTACCAGGTATACGCTATGATGAAACCTGAAGTCGGAGATCCGCGCCGACTATACGACCGACAATCTCCGTTTAAAAAAATGATGTCAACTGCCTTTGTAATTTTCTTATTTCCTTCATGCTATCCTCCAGCGCACCCGGTTGACGGCAGTTACAAAAATATCCCGCAGTGCGAGTTTCTAGCGAGAGCTACCCTATCTTATATCACCCCGCCTCTTCCCTGGTCACACCCACCTCGCCCCCTGCCTCCTGTCACCCTCTATTTCTCCCATTGCCCCCCCCTCCCCTCACTCAAAGCCAACACGGGCAGAAAACAAACCCGTCGCCAACTCACCGCTCGCGCCACCGACCGCTTCCAGCCCGTGCCGCCGTCTTCCCCTCTCCCAAGCCGCGCCGTCGACAGCGGCGCAAAAGAGGCCGGCGGCGAGTAATCGGAGGGGACGGGGGACGCCACGCGAGCGTCCGCCGACCCTATCTCCAGCGGCTCCGGGAGCGCTGTCATCGCCTACGCCTCCTGCACGAGGCGCCCCGCTCTCCCCCTCTTGCCGCTGCTAGTGGTGGCTCGGCGCCACGCATGCGCCCTCCAGGCACGCCAACCCCGCAACACGAAGCGGAGCGGATAGGGTAGGGGATTGGAGTTTCCGGGGGGGGGTAGCAAAAGGGCGCCGACCGAAGTACCGATGGGAGCACTCTTCCCGCCAGCAGGCAGGCGACTGCTTCCTGCTGGATGTGTACCTGAAGGGCGGCAGTAAGGTGGACGGTGGGGGGTGGGCGGTGGTGGGAGGGGGGGTACACCATAATATGTCAGAACTCATCTCACCGACATGAACGATGTGGATGAAATCGCTTCACGACTCACGGCGTGCATATTGCGGTAATAAACCCAGCAAGGGTAATATTCGAGTGCAGTCGTGGGCCGGGCAGAGGAGAGCAATGCCCCCGCCCAACTTCCTTCCTTCCTTCGTTTTTGTTGTTGTTGTTGTGCGTTTTCTTCACCAGCGCGCCCTTCCACTCCAAAAACAACAACCACAACAGCAACCACAACACGAGGAGGGCACAAAACACACCCATGAAACGGGACGCGAGCCAAAAACGCGGCAAGGGGAGCGAGGAGAGTGTCTGCACCCGTGAGGGGCGGGGTCGGCGTCGGTGTCGATCGTTTCCCTTCTCGCCTCTCGCGACATGACGGCTCTTCCTTTCGCGGGTTTCATACTTCCGAACATTATAATCATACTTCGTCCGCGATGTATCAGAATACAACACCAGATTCTAATATACAGATGCCAGTACGATACCTAGCTCCACCATAAGATATTTAATACCTGCCTGCTATACGTGATCAAGGCTAAGCTGAGGAGCTGGTGCTAAGGTTGAGGCTAAGGTCGAGGCCAAAGCTGAGACTAAGCAAGGCCAAGGTTGGGGCTAAGGCTAACGGCACCCATCTACAGCAGTAGTATCCTCCCCGGCGAGCACACCAGTATAAAATAGCTCCGCGACAGAACAGCATACAGCTTGTATTGAATGTATTAACAGTCGCCAGTCAAGCGGTATCTTATTTGCTGCCACCACTCAGCGCCGGAAAAACAAACAGTAGTTTACTGCTGCTCGGTAAGAAATACCAAATCCAGTAATACCAGTAGACCACTGCTGCTGTAGATACCTTCATTGTACTGCAATGCAGCAGCACACAAACAAGAGCTGGTACTATTCGTACTGTAAAATATCACTGCTGCTCTACTTCCGCTGTATCGAATGCCGGTATGGATGTGCAGACTGCGGTACAATATTGCAATGCCAGTATGGATGTGTAGACTGCATCACAGCAGCATCCAAGCGGCCGGCCCAGACTGCTACCTGGTGCGAGTATGGCCGAGGCGAGGCTGGGGAGGACAGGGTCGGAGAAAACAGGACGGGATAGGACAGAAAAGGACACAGCAGTGGTAGTACAGCAATGGCTGGTGCGGTATAGACGAATCTAATCGTACGATATACCAGGTATAGACTAATCAAGGAAGAGCGTACCTTAGGTACCTGGTAAACCTGGTATGATATACCTGGTACAATATACGACCCCAAGGCCTAACGCATGCTTTATTGGTGTGGAATACCGATTCCGCATGCGAGAGCACCCCCGGCGCTTCCGGGAGGGACTGTACGATCCGGGGTCAACATTGGAGTCAGTATCAGCGGCGTACCGCCGTCTGATGCTAACCGGGTGCAGCGGCCGCGGCAGCATATCTGGCATACTTTCTGGTGCTCAGGTGCGCACGTACCTACCAGGTACTGCTGTACGAGAAGTAAACAGGTGTACGATAGTGCAACAATGCCCCAGCCTACTGCTGTTAATGCTATACTCCGATCCAGGCGTCGCTTGTATGTATGTCGTGCATACCAGGCACCAGTATATACCAGGAAGAGTGTTCCAACAATGTGACGGAATCTAATCCAAGCTGGGAGGAATCTATGATATCCAACGAACGCCCGCTCGGGTCCGAGTATTAATATGAGCGTAGCATATATACACACACAAAAAATCAGAGTGTTTCTGATGATGAGCTCGTAATGGTACTGCCGTTTGTTGGTGTTGCTGCATCAAAAAGTAAGCGTGACTGGAGTAGGAGGATACACACGTAGAGCACCGGTACCACAAATGACAAATGCCCAATGATAGTTCGGTGCGCTTTCCGCGCCGACCCTGTGACATGTGGGCAACCCGGGTGATAGGTACATTCAAGTTCCGGGCGCTCCTATCGTGGAGCAGTACTCATATAGGGGGCCTTCGAGAGTGGCAAGGCGCTCGCGCCCAGTCGGCTCCCTAGTCCTTTGGGAGAAAACGCTCGTCAACATGTAGTTAATATAACGACTGTATTAATAGTACAAATACGTCAGCTGTGTACATAATGGGCGAGCAAACAAGAACGGGAAGCGGGTCGTCCGGCTGTGCGCTCGCTCGCCATGTGCCTGCTGTGCTCGTGTTTTCGGGCGTCGGATCAAGGAAAGAGGCAACAACAAACGCCGCCACTCTGTACGAAAATGTAAGGACATTTCGATTTTTCATTACAAGATCGAAACAATCCTTACATTTTCGGACAGAGCCGTTTACTGTAGGATACGCTCTTGCCTGTTGGGAGAATGATTATGTGTCTTATTGCTCCTTTACCCGAGAAGTATAGCAGCAGCAGCAGCCGCAGCCGCAGGAGTAGAAGAGATTAAAGAAAAGGAGTTTTTTTCTGCCTCAAGAAGGCAAAGGAAGGCAAAGGAGCAGCATCCACCGATCGCTTTCCACCTAGCCGAATGACCGCGTAGCGTCGCAAGCGTTGGCTGCGAGGGCGCGACATACAGGCCGGCGTTTTTTTTTCTCGAATATAATATGAGACTTTTGCGAGATTCTGAGACCGCCGGAAGATTGGGGACGGAAAGAAAAAACAATTAAATAACTCGCGCTCAGCCTGGCTTTCCGGTCCGACCACCGTCTCGCACAGCGCAGGTGACAAGACTGCGCGAGGCAGAGCGAGCAGGGGCGAAGGAGTACGTCGATTTGTGCAGATTTTTGCCCACCTCCTCGGCCCACCGCCCTCGCGCGGGAGCGGAGTGAGGCTCTAGGAAGCAACGGAGACGATAACAACTGTCGTGGCGTCAATATTCTGCTCGCCGGCACTTGCAGAGCTGCAGGCGGTGTCGCGTACCACAGAGCACTTGAGTTGGAGGGCTACAGCAGTTTAGGACGGTTTTTGGGCCGAACATGGACGGCGGTTTCGGACATTCCGTGCCAACTCAGCAGGCAGCGCAACGAGGTGAAACTCACGGAAACACGGCCGTCCTACCCGTCTCACCTTTTCCTGGCGTCGAGCACTCCAGCACGATTAACGCTGCCGTGGTGTCAGGTGGCAACGAAAAACGAGTTTTCGGGGACGATTAGGAAATATTTTTGAGAAATTAATGCTTCTATTGTTTAGTGGAACTCCGAGTTCTCCAACCCCGCTTCAAAATTCAAACCTCTTGGTGCCTCCAGGGTATCTCTCTTCCGCACGGTGTTGCTGCAGACCGACTCACTGTGGCCGTGAAGTAACCTGCTGGCGATGGCTTCTCCTCTTCAAGTGGCGGGCGTGGTAGGGCTATGCCTTTCTCTCTACGCAGGTGGAGTGTAATTGGGCCAAGCGCCATCCTTCGTTGCACAGCAGGAGCAGTAGACAGGTATAAATAGATGGAACATACGATAGCACTTATTCCAGCAGTAGATGCTTCTGCGTCTGTAATACGTACCGGACGAGTCTCCTGAGAGTCCGGAGTTACAGCACGACGCCGAGAATGTACGGGTATTGCGGACTTCAGTGTTATCTACAACTCGTTTATGTTTGTGATTGTTGTTGTCGCGTACAGAAAGCACTATTAAATACCTACTGGAATACATGGAATACGAGTGTGGGCTGCTGTCACGCACCCAAATCAGTATTTCAGACAGGCAGCGGCAGAGCTTTTGCCGCTTTGGGGCGTAAGCGTCTGACTACATGTTCAACAGCGACAGCCCCTTCTTCGTATGATGCCCGCTCGGAGACGACACAGCAGTAGAACTCCCACCATTTCCTCCGCCTTTTCCCCCCGTGAACATCCCTCGCGGTGGCGGCGGCAACATCAGGGGTGTTCGTCACAACACCGAACCAGCATTTTCACAAACAACCCGGCTTGAGAGCGAGCTCGGCGTCGCCTCCACTGCCACGAATACGAGTACGGCATCGTGGATATACTTTAGCATGATGTTTGTCATTCCGCCAGAGACCAGCACAAACAACATGACGGCAGTCTATTCTACCTGGTACGAATGGTGCTGCTGCTCTACTCCGTGTGGTATTTTTTTAGTTTCTTATAAAATATATAAAACTATTAAAATATTAATATGTTGCCTGCTCCAAATTGAATTTTACGTACGTACGAGGCAATCACAGCAGCAGCAGCAGCAGCAGCAGCAGCGCCAATCAAAACGTGCCGACCGTTCCGAAAAACAGCACAATAAGCATCATTGTACCGGTATAACTGGTACTGGTACCTATTAACACTATTACGGGGGGCCATAGTTAATAGGACCAAATATTGTTACTAAAAATGGTTAAATATGTGAGCTTTTATGTATACCATACGTCCTATTAACTATGGCCCCCCGTAATACGAGTATTTACTATTAATAATAGTACTTCTGTGCTGTTCGTCTTATCAGGACGGACACTGGGTGTACTGATGATGTGGTGTCGTTGGGCCGAAAGAGCGGTTAAATGTGATGACAACGCAACAACTTATGGTGATAATGATGATGATGTTATCACATTATATAGCTCACTTCCCTCAAATCCTGCCTGGGGTCGTGGAACAGGCTGTAATAATAACAAAAAATGCATCTCGATGGGAGAAAACAAACAAGTACGAAATAGTGCGCTCGGCAGGATCATACCAGTCCGTACTGTAAGGAAAAACGGGACTAAAGGGTCGTGTTATTACCTGGGTTTTTATTTTCTCGTTTCGCGGAAAATTCACGGAAACGCGAAAAAAAATGCGATGGGTCGTTTTGTCGCCTGGTATCATGTTTCATGCGGTTGCAACGCTCGTCCATCTGATCGAATCGTCGAAACCAGCGGCGCGCGCGCAGGCCGTCCGCTGGATCGTGCCGCCAAAGGTGCCCCGACACTCTTAGAGAGGCGACCGTGCCTCGCCGTACCTCGCGAGCTCAACTTCTGGCTCGACAAAGCCCTCCACGCCATGAAAATAGCTGGCGATTTCGTGTTGATCTCGGCTATGTCGGTGAGTCGGCTCTGTCGACTGGACGAATAGAGCTCTCGTTGTGCACGGCGCTTTCTGCGACCAGCCACGGCCTGGAAATGACCCTGGGAATGACCCTGATCTATCCTGTACAGCAGTGCCGAGTGGTGGCACGCGGCACACGGCTCACACGGTGCGCCTGCCCGATGTTCTGCGACGGGGCGGGGCTTTTCCGCGATTGACATAAGGGAAATTATTTTTTGCCAAGTACCAGGGTAGGTATTTTGCCGGGGCTGAAAAAATTCCGCGAAACGCAACCCCCCCCCCCCCCGGAAAATCTGGGAATTTTCCTCGAAACGCGAAAAAAAACGTCCGGTTATTAACGCCCCTGACGATCTGTGGTATACCATCCTGTATCACTTGCAACCAAATAACACCAGGAACATATCCATGGTATTATGCGTGCACTCGAAAAAAAATAAGGAAAAAGAAAGAAGAAAAACACGGAGAGGGGACAGAAAGTGCGAAAGGAACACATGAAAGAACAAAAACGAAGCAAGCATACGCTCAGGGCGCAGGCCGAGTCCCGAGGACAAGGATGCTGTTTGCTGGTACGATCACTCCTATAATATGCCCAGCTGAGGGCCAAGGTAGGGGACAAAGAGCTAACAACAACAACAAAAAACGAGCAGTGCCTATGTCCAGTTGGTGGGTCAAGGACGACACAAGAGGACAGAAACAGACGGACCAAGGGGGGGCTATAAAAATAAGTCGTGACCAGATCGGAAAAAAAAACAGGAAAAATCGCAAAGGGTCACACAACATACCAATAAGGTGACGCAGCCGATGCAGAATGGCAGGGTGGGGGGGGGGGGGGGGGGGTACCATCGACTTGGCAGGGATACAAACAGAAAACAAGAAACGAAACGACTACAGCAGGGATTTTAACACAGCGTTAGGCAGTAGTCCCTGGGCATCTCAACTAGGAAGACGACCAGTGCCAAGTTTCGGAGGGTGCCTTTACTTTGTTAACCGGCCTAGTAGCTGCTGTTACTACGCCTCTTTGAACACGGCTCCTCTTTCTCCCCCCCCGGGCCTTGGGCCTAACGGCGTCTTGAGTTGCTTCGCATTTTTCGTCTCAGTCGTTTTGTTACATTCTCCTTCTCCTTTACGGACCAGCGCTTCATGTACTGCTCTGCCGCTTCCTCAACATGTCTGAACCGCTTGCCTGTTTTCTTCGCTGCTAGCGTCCATCGATTCTCTTCAAAGAGCGAGTGGAACAACGATAGGTCGCGTTCAAGACAACGCGTCGAGTCGCCCTCTTGCCCTCCCAAGTAACCTCCCCCCCCCCCCCCCCCCAGTTCCCAAAATATCACTCGTTCGGGTAGTAGTGTCTCGTTGCCCATACAAGCCACGAACCCCGCGAAAACTATCCTCCGCTTTCGCACTGTCGTATCCATCCGTTGCAGCGGAGGAGCAATCGATGATGAGCTGTCCGCAGTATGGCGGAAGGGGCCACGGTGGGGCTCCACGTGGCACACCCATATAGCATGGCCTCTATTTCCCCGGCTTTGAGCATCCGTACTTTGCGCCGGGGCGGTGCGGTGGGGTGGTCGTACAGTGGCTAACTATTCCGTGTGAAACGTAGTTTGGCCAGCAGCACGCGCCGGTTGATTTCGGCAACAAGGTCGGCGTTCTTGCACACAATTGCCCCAAGGTACACAAAGTTGGCGGTTTGTACACCTTGCCTCAGTCAGCGACGAAGGTGACCCTGCCCATACGTTTCGTCATCAGGCACAAGGTCTCCGTCTTGGCTTCCGATACTGTCAACCCGAACGAACCACCCACGGCAACGATGTTTGCCATCGTCTGTGCAAGGCTGTTCCTCGATCTGGAAACGATACCCGCGTCGTCTGCATATATCATTCCCCAGATCGGTTGCGGCTCCGCCACAGTCTCCTGGAGGTTATCTCGCCCTTTCTCCGGCCTCCCTCGCCCCCCCCCCCCCCCCTCCCCCCCCTCTTGTCCTCCCGCACCTTGGTGCACGCCATATCTTTCACCACATCTGCATTGGCGCTGAACCGCTCCACCGCCTCACGCAATACGGCAGTAAAGAACATGTTGAAGAATAATGGTGCTAGCACGCATCAAAGCCGTGCGTGGGCCCAACCAACCCCACGCCGAACCAGTCTGGATACCCGCCACCGTCCGTCCGGATGCGCGCACGCATTCCATCGCGGAAGTGGCGAATAACCGCGAGCATCTTCGGCGGTACGCCGAACCGAGCGAGCACGGTCCGTAAGAGAGTCCAGCACGTTCGTAATTCGTACGCGTACCTCGTGCAACAGTGGTACCGGACAACAATACTCGCATTCACCGCAACTACAGCAATATATGTATCATGCGGTAAAGCATGGAATGATGGGAAACCACTCCCACTACTACTATTACTACTACTACTGCTACTGCTACTACTACTACTACTACTACTACTACTACTACTACTACTACTACTACTATTACTACTACTACTGCTACTACTACTACTACTACTACTACTACTACTACTACTATATGATGCAACACGCACGATAGCTCACCCCCCGGGACGCGGTTTCACAGCCGATTTTCTCCACAACATGCGTTAACCCCACAGAGTACTGCGGTCCCGTCTTGGGCGACAAAACCACTTCCCAAACCACTTCGCTTCTGAGTGGTTTGTCCACGGCGCGGGGGACTGCAGTCCTAAAAGGATCGAGGGCCAACAGTAGTGCAGTAGTGCACACAGTGAAAATGAGGGCTACGGAATGGTTCCCTCGAGATGTTTCCATAAACGCCTCGCTCGGCAATTTCGCTTTGACCGTTGTGTACAATGTATACAGGACATATAGAGATAATCGTAGCAGCTTTGAAATTCCGACCGGGGTGTGTTTTCTTGCGTGATATACATACGTACGGTACTCGGATTAAAAAAGTATGTGCCTATGTTCCAGGCGGTACGTGTCAGGGCATGGGTCAGCTGTTGTTGCGCTGTTGTGGTGGCGCAACATTTGAGTCGGAATTGCGGTTTTGCGGAACAGCGCGGCAACACGAGTTTCGGGCGCGAAATGTTTTTCGCGGGACGCGAGAAAAAAAAAAGTTGGGGCACTTTTTTACGTTTGCCGTAGGCGAAAAAACGTGCTCATGCGGGCGTCTAAACGCACTTTCTCAAAAGTTTTTCGGACGTATATATATATCCACGCCTATCCAGAAGGCGTGTATATGCTCGCGCGCAAAACGCCTTCCGGCCCCTGTTGCGCGAAGAGTAGCAGACTCCGCTCCGGAGCCCCAAGTGATTGCCCTGGTATGTTTGTGGCCATGCTGTCCTTCTCTCATCGATTCCTAAATTGAGAAAGTTCCTGGTTCGATGCAAACGCGGCACAGCCGCGTGTATGGACAGTTTTGGCCCGTTTTGGCTGAGGTTTGGGTCAGGGTTAGGGTTAGGGTTAGAGTCAGGGGTTGGGTTGGGTCTTCGCCCGTACCTTGATCCCAACAGGAACCAAAACACCTGAACAGCCTACCAATCTAAAGATCCTTTCTCCCAGATTGTTATGGGACCTCCAGGAATGCGTCGCCAAGTAGAAGTAGGCGCGCGTACGAGTAGGCGTTTTCGCAGCATATATATGCATACTCGTACGGCTTGGAAATAGAGCAAGGGATTTTCAAGCAAGATCCGTGTTTCGAAGTTTCAGAACAACAGTTAGTAGATAAAAAATAAACAAGAATCCAGAGCTTTTCAGCCCTTTTTTGCCCTCTTTTGGGCCCAATAATTCACTAGATATCATGAGAACGTAGTTTTGTTTCCCGCAGCATCTTCTGCGACGACCCAAGCCGATGCGTATCACCCGCCTGGAGAACAACAGTCTTTCACTGCAGGCCATTTCTTCATCGGGGATGTAGCCAATGTGCTATGCTCCCCCGCGTGAAGCGAAGTTTTGTCAGCGATTTAGGGGTTTTGAGCGCGAAAACATCTCGTGGTGAGTCGTTTCTGACTGCCTGCGACTGCTGTCTGGCACACCCTACTACGCCCTCACACACCCCGTCGGGAGCATCCCTCAATTTCGCAGGCTGTATTACGGGGGACCATAGTTAATAGGACCTATGGTATACATAAAAATCTATATATTTAGCCATTTTTACTAACAATATTTGGTCCTATTAACTTTGTTCCCCCGTAATAGTAGTTTCCCTGTGAAGAGCTGAATGTAGCTGTCCGCACGCACGCGTAGTGCAAACGTTCAGTTTTTTTTTTTTTTTTGTCTCATTTAGTGCACCCGAAAATTCGACCCCTTTTTAACCCCTGGCTGCAGCACCTCCGAGTCGAGGTGTACATAGCCCTCTGTTGAGGACCTGCGGGAGGACAATCCCGAGAGAACCACAAGCCGCTGTGATGAAACTGTCTTGGGCCACGGCCGCTCTACTGTCGGCACGGACCAGCCGAAAATGCAAACAACGCAGCGTGTTGACATCGTGGCGCCGATTTCTATTCCGATAAAACATGTAGAGATTATAGAGTCACCTAGAAACCTGGGAATGGGGGGACGCTGTAGAACCACCCCGTGGCCTTAATGTTTGACTGTGGAAGATCGAGCAAAGGAAAACCTTGGGGTTTGTGGAGCGGGAATTGAATGTTAACGTATTGCGTGGAAGCGTGTTGGGGCGACAGCCTGTTGCTTGTGGAAGAATACGAAGATGGAATACGTTGGCGTGTAGGTGGATGCAAGTAAGTGAAGGTGAGTGTCGAGCAAAGGGTCAACATTCAATCAATATTTCCAGATTCATGAAAGCATAACAAAACGATGATACCAAAGTATTCTTGAGTGTTGGTACGAGAGAAGCCCTTTAACAAGGAGCCGGAAAGTTTTCAATTTTCTCGGATCCGCGAGCCGCATGCGCGGGTCCAGCATGCGCGGGTCCAACACGCGGGTCAGCAGAAAATAACTCGCGGGTTAAACTGGCCCGACCCGCGTGACCTGTTTCTCGCGGCTCATGTCCAGACCCGACCCGTGAGTTTTTCACCTCCTCTCGACCCGACCTGACCCGATCCGTGAGATTTGAAAAAAATGACTCGACCCGGTCCGACCCGACCCGACCCGTGGCACCTGGAACACCTCCTGACCCGACCCGCGGGTCGGGTGATGACCCGCGAACGGTCCTGATAAAAAAGTGCCTCTATATTTGTGCGCCTCCGGCGGCAAAGCCACCCGCTAAATGTTTTTCGCCGTGGACCTAATAAAGTTGAGCGAAACAAGCCACACATGGCATCCGGCGGCTACTGTTCCCTTAAGTGTTTTACTACTGCACTGCTGTGCAGAAACATATATTTGACTCTAATTTCAAGTAGCTCTTCCCCGTAACGTAGCGGGAGTGCAGCTCTTGAGTTCTAAACGGGTTAAACCGCAGTTCCTACCCAAAAGTTTCGCCAGCTCAAAATCGCAACACCTAACCAACGCCCTGCTGTCTGCTGTGTGTGCATGTATTCTCCCCTGTGTTTCCCTGCCGACCCTTGGGTTCGTGCTCGTACAGCAGTCGTCTCTGTTGCTCACCTGGTACATGGTATCATATCTCCGTCGGGGCATGGTCTGACCCAACCCCACCCTACAGGAAAAATTGCACGTTCATGGCTACTGTATAGGCCCGCCAATAAGGAAGTACCCAATAAGAACATACCTGGTAATGCTCACTTTTTGGGGAACGCTAAGAAAGTTGGGTTAAGAAAAACGGCTCAGTGGTGAACTCTACACTAAATCCTATATTATAGTAGCCTATGCTCAATGTTGTTTGAAGATGGCGCCCCAATAAGAATCTCAGGCTTGCCCAAATTCGGTGTTCCTTCTTGGCGGGCCTACACTGTATTAGATCTGCACGTGTTCTTTTCACCACCTGGCACCCTGTTCCCGTTTGAAACTTTGACTCCGCAGCGGACCAATCCCATTTCGCACCCTGCTCCCACTTGGTGGTGCAGAAATATAGTCAGCCCTCAACAGGAGCCGCCGGAGGCCCACCTGGCTCCCCGATCGCGTTTGGTACCAAGTAGATAATACTATTGATATTACTGCAACAACTCATGCTATTACGGGGGACCATAGTAAATAGGACCAAATATTGTTGCTGAAAATAGGTAAATATATAGGTTTTTGCGTATACCGTAGGTCCTATTTACTATGGTCCCCCGTAGTACATACAACCGTATCGAATTTACGTGCAAATCTGAATTGCGTTGCACGTATATATACTTTTACGTGCGTGCAATTGCTCCGCCTATACCATGCCGTATTATTTATTCTCCGCGTGTTAACTTCCAGGCATGTTCTCTCGGAGTATTACATATGATTATGATAAGAATATGGTGGCGGTTCCGCTGTTGCGGGCGAACGGCTAAAAAATCTGCAGTTGGCAGTTTGTTTACCAAGCATGTTACGCGATTTCCGGCAAGATGGTTTTACGGAGTGTTTTTATTGCTGGGTTTATGTTTGCACGCCCTGATGCCCCCGTTTTACTTGGCATATACATACCTGATATATTTTTCCGAGTGTACGTACTTGCATAGTCGTACGAGTATCATGGATATGTTCCTGGTGTTATTTGGTTGGAAGTGATGCGGGATGGTATACCGCAGCTCGTTAGTACCGTTTCCCTTACGACTGGTGTGATAGTGGCGTGGTTGCTATTTCGCACCAGGTACGTACTTGTTTATTTTCTCCCATCGATGAGTTTTTGTCACAGGCTGTTCTGTGACCACCGGATGTCTGGGAAGTGAGCCGATGTGACAACCTCACCATCATCATACTCGTATATACCTGGTACATTTATTCTGAAAGGTAGCGTAACGGAACAGCAGTACCTCCGTACTGAAGACACCAGCACAGCAGCAATGGCCATGTTTTGTTGAAGTGGCTCTTCCGGACAGCAGCGGCAGCAGCTCCGTGATGAGAATGGTTGTATCATACTACGGTGATAGTACAGCAGTACAGCAGTACTCGTTTTCACTACGAGTATTCGTCGAAAAGTCGGCTATAGAGCTGCCAGTACTGTGTTTGTTGCGTAGCTGCTCTCGAGGGCACAGCAGCGGTAATACTCAGTGCTTGTGTGACCAGTGATCGGCAGTTGTATCACACTGAGCGTACGTTATCATTAGTCAGTGACCCTAGTGACTCGAAACTGACGGGTGGGTGCGCTGGCATCACAGCCAACGTCTTTGACGAACCCATTCTTCAGAGGGTCTAAAGGGTCATTCTTATCGGGGAGCTTTTTCGAGTAGGTTTAGCAGTCTGGGAGAAGGGATCTTTAGGGATGCTTTCTACTTGAAAAATGTGTAGCGTGGTCTGCACTTCGGAATCGTCGTCTGCATCTGAGAAATTTCCTGGTTCGATGCAAACTCGGCGTAGCCGCGTTTATGGCGAGTTTTGGCCCGCTTCGGCTGCGGTTTGGGGTCAGGGTTAGGGTTAGGGTTAGAGTTAGAGTCAGGGGTTGGGTTGGATCTTCGCCCGTACCTTGATCCCAACAGTAACCAAAACATCTGAACAGCCTGCCAACCTAAAGATCCCTTCTCCCAGATTGTTAAAGGTCCTCGCTTTTTCTCCAAATTTTCGACATTTTTTTCGCGCAATTTTTCAATCCTCCATATTTTCCTGGGTTTTTTTTTCCAAATATTGGAATGTTAACGAACTTGATATTTTTGGTTCTGGAGGATTTCACGAATAGTGACAGAACGCCTCGGTATATTTGATACATATCTCCAATTATTCCAAACTTTGGAAATTATGGAAAAAACGCTCTCCGATAAGAATGAACCTAAGTATTGAAGCACATATTGATACGACACTTAATTTTTACCAAAGTCCCGAAGTATAATCACTGTTTGCCTTATCAATTATAGTGTAAAACCGGTTGTTCTATTATGGGACAGAGTGGTATTTATTATCCAACAATATGTCACCGAGGGGCACACGAAAAATAAAAGATAAAACGGAGTCACACGCGCCTCCATGTCGGAATTGAAAACACACTATCATACTGCTGAACGTACGAATGCTCGTACGTAGTGTGTTGGGATTTCTGTCAGAAATTAAATACCAGGTACGTACGTAAAACATGTTGTAAAACATGTACCAGGTATAGCCGGTATTTTTTTTCAGATTTTTTACTCACTTGATTTGCTTGATTTTACTACCCCCTCCCTTGCTTGGGACTCAGATGAAAAAACTGGAGGGTCTTCTTTCCTCTTCTTCGTGCCCCCTTGGTATGGACCCACGAATACGAAAGATATCAATAAGAACCTTGGGCTCAGTGTTTTCAGGGACGCTTAAGAAAAATGGATTGAAACAATGTGCTCAGCGGCGAGCGCTACACTAAACCCTATATAATAGGTGTGTGCTCAAGGTTAAACAGCAGTGGTGGTGCCACAATAATATTCTAAGGCTTGCTCTCATATTTAGGTGTTTTTTTGCTGTCGGGTCTATATTTCAGTCAAGCATTTACAATAGTGAGAGTAGTGTGAAAAGCAGGGTTCGTGCGTGAAGTATACCCTGGTATGCACTACGCGACAGCGGTTAATAATATCTTGTTCTGGCTAAGGCTCGAGGCTTGGTGTGATGTCAACGTCGAGCACAGGCTCTCGAACGCTATTATCTAGGATTTAGAGGGGTCGTCGCTGGGCGCAAATGTAAATTATTACTCGTAAATTAGCATTTTTTTCGGCCTGAAATTCTCAAGTACCAAATCCTTAACACAGTCGCGTACTGTACGTGTATGTTGTAGGTACCCCCTAGACCGTACCGCCTCGATACCACTGTAATCCTTCAAGGCCATCCTGGCTCCTCGGGGGCACTCTGGGGTAACTTTTGTTGCTGACCGCCGAGAGCGTGGCATTGTAATGGTAACGCCACACAGCCCACCTCGGCGTGTCTCCACACCCAAATCACAGAAAGAGATAAGTTGCTGCGGGACTACCGCCCCACAATGCATCAAAAGATTAAGTTTTTTGTTGCTGCATTTCAACAAGCTTTTCTCTTCGGGCCGCGTTTTTTCCCATCGCGCTCCGGGCTGCGAGGCACGCAGGGGGGGGCGCGTGTACACTTCGTACGGTGCAAGGTTAGACCCCGGCCGCGCTCCATGGAAACAAATCACGGGAGTGCTTTCCGGGACGACGAGCCCGCCCAGGACCATGGAAACCCTTCAACTTCAGCAATTTTTTGCGATCTCGTGCTGATGTATCACACCGTTCCCTTAGCTTCCAAAGCTCTTTACTTTGCGGCAGCCAAGGTACAATAGCGAGTCACACATCAAGTGGTTCCCTTTGTGAAGGCCACGGACGGTGCTTCTGTGTGTGCCATGATTTACTGTCGTCTTACAGCGGTGCAGTCAATCGCTGGGGCAAGACAGGGGAGGACGATATGTAACCACTCTTGGTCGGGGTTACAAAAACCAACCGCGAAGCCACGGTACACACAGCAGTACAACGACAGCAGCAGCGGTTATGTTGGTAGTACAGAAGCAGCAGCACAATAGCAGCGGTAAGCGGTACCAAGTTTCCATACGGTAAAACAGAACCCGAGTTTCACACTCTGACCTTTGTGACGGCCACGGTGGTTTTGTGTTAGTGTGTGTGCAGCGTTCACCAGGAGATCCAATCGTGACTTCATTTTCACGTCAACTTTTAATAAATTGTACGACACCCCCTGGATTTCAAGTCCACCGCATCCCGAAGGAGAACCTTGTACCAGGTGTGGTAGTGGTACAGACATGGGTTTTTGTGATTTGTGTACAATGTGTACCTGGGTATACGAAATACCCTGTTTTGTCTTCTTCGCATCAAGCCGTTCTTTCTATTGTACTATTAAAAGTAAGAGAGGTAAATGAGGATAGGTGGTCAGTCATACTTGCAGCGGGCCGTGTGCGTTCGAAGAAGCGAAACGAAAAAAATATGTAAAAAACACGAATTCCCACCGCACTCGAAACACAAGACCGGAACCACAGCATCCCCGCGACAGCGACCTCCTCGAGGCGACGTGCCCACACGAAAGCAAGTCCGCACGCGTTTTAACCCAAGCTCGCCCGCTTCATAAAAGTTCAGGCGCTCCCCGGCCGCGGCCTCGCGTCTCCCGTCCGCCTCGTGTCTGGGCCACCTCGCCATCAAACAGTCCGCCGCTTCGACGACCCTTCGGTACCCCCTCCTTAGCCGCCGTGAGCCACGCCGTCGTCTCTACTGCGAAAAGCAACGGGGGATATTTGCGCGGATTCCTCGTTGACTCGACGCTCCTTGAAGTCGTTCGTCTGCCAGACATCGGACCCACCTCTTTTCTGGTAGGCCTGGCCCCGGATCCTCCCCATCAGCCATCTTCCTCCCCACCAGCCATCTTCCCCAACATCGCATATCAGACTTGGTGACGTATATACATACCCGGCGTTTCATACGAGTATACGGTTTTTTTCCGGTATGCTTCAACGTTACGGTGTCATGATGGTCGCTTTTTAACATTTCTGGATGCAGTTTGGTCGCAGCAAATCGGGAAATGTCCGTTATTTGAATTTTCCATGGCGCATCATGGCATTCGCCATGCGCCGTGCCATGGCACTTCATGGGCTCCCACGAGCTGTCATGGTGCTTGATGACGATGCGATGGGGGTGCCATGGATATCCATGGCCATATCATGGGGTCGCATGGCACGTTATTTCATGGCATGCCATGAAAAACAATATGGGTATCGGGCCATGGCATGACCGCGGAACGGCCCATGGTATTTCCATGGTGCCAATGGAATGGCCCGTCGTACCTCCATAATGTCATGGTCTTACCATGGTGTGTGCATGGTATCGCCATGGGTTACCATGACATTGCCATAACAGCCCATGGCTTTGCATTGCCATGGCAGCCCATGACGATGCCATGGAAGGCTACGCCATTGCTATGCCCATGCCATGAACGTGTCGTGGCGTTGGCGCGACGGTCCATGGCAACGCGATAGCATGCGCATGGTATTGCCACGACAGTCCATGGCAATGGTGTAGCCTGCTATGGGTTTCCATGGCGTTGCCACAGTCCATGGCAATGGTAATGTCATGACAGCCTATGGCAATGGCATGGCAGCCCATGGCAATGCCATGACAGCCCACGGATTGCCATGGCGACACCATGCATACACTATGGTAATGCCATTGCAATCCCTAGGGGTGTCCATGGTGTCGCCGTGGGCTGCCATGGCAATGCGATGGCCCTCCATGGCACGCCATTACAGACTCATGGCATGCCATGGAGAAGTTCATGGAGAACGACGAAGTTCATGGGCCGCCGTAGCATCGCCATGTAGGCGCATGGCGATATCATGAGGCCCCGTGATTCCGCGGTAGCCCATAGCAATGCCCCTTCATAATTTAGTACTTATGAGTAGTGTAGATCGTGAAAAGAAGAGGTACCGTCACTGTTCTATCAAGCCGGTGCCGTGGTATATGTCGTGGTGAGTGCCATGGCATCGCCATATCATTGACATCGCGTGCGGCCATGAAGTTTTGCGATAGCATTGCCGTGGCGTTGCTAGGCATTGCCATGGCATGCCATGGTGGTCCATGGCAGTGCCATGATGGTCAGATGGCCATGGCATGCCATAAAAATGTCCAGTAATGTAGATTGTTGAGCAAATATGACCCTTACGGAAGGGAGGGGACTGTAGAATTAGGGCCAAAAGATCGCAGATGGGATAGGAGAAAATGTATAAATGAAGCGGCAGCAGCAGTCAATAAGGCTGTGAATCGGAGCCGATGAATCCGATTCAACGGTACCTGGTACGGTAGCTGGTATGGTTTCGATCGACAGCGGAATCGCAAAATTGAGACGATTGTTTTGCCTGTTTGTTCAGAACGTCTTTCGCCGGCTATTTAACCAGCTCGCCCGACGAGCCGGGTGGGGGAGGGGGGGTGCTCATGTCATGCATGGCCGTAGTAGTCCTATGACCGTAGACCCTTTAATAGCATCCCTACAATGAATGCCACGACGGAGCACGTCTGGTTTTTACCGATCAGGCAGATGTTGCTTGCACCGAGCGCAAAACACCACCCGGGGGGCGGGGGGGGTGATTGGGGCTCGCTTCCCTCGGTCGATTTCACAGGAAAATACCAGATACAGGTATATAAGCGAAGGACGAACCGATTCACAGGTTTCGCCGAAACCGATTTGTACCGGAGTGTCCTCTGGAATCCAATAGAAAATTTCGCTCCGATTCACAGTCCTGTATACAGAGTACGTACTGGTATCTATGACATCATATGTGAAACTCGTGTCTGCTCCCGGTCCCGATGCTGTCGCGGTGACGAGCTCCCAATCTCCGGTGCATGCACAGGGGTCGTTTAACCCTTTTCGGACTGCAGTCCCGTTTTGGGGACAAAGTACTCTAATTCCGAGTGGTTTGTCCCCAAGTTGGGACTGCAGTACTAAATGGAAATGGGTTAATGACCGACCGTGCCGAGCGCTTTCCTCTCGCGTCATGTGGCAAGGAGATGCTCGTATGGGTCAATATCTTGATTTACGTCAAGGGGGACGGGTTGCCCGAGGCAACCCAAGCAACTCTCCGGGCCCTTGTTCGTGGATCCGGGGAAACGAGTTCCACAACGGGTGACCCGGTCAATGCTCTGAGGGAGACGGTCGACCTTACGTCGTCACGAAGGGGCCGCTTGCGACCTGAGATCGGCGACTCCGCAGGCTCTTTCGGGCCTGGCGTTTGAGGTACCCTTCGGCGTATGCGTGATTCCGAGGTCTACGATGTATGCGTAATTTCCCTGTCCTTCACATTGCCCCCCCCCCTTTTTTGTTCGCCTCGAACGTCCAATCAGTGTGTGACACGTATGTACGAAGAAATGTGAGTACGGTTGTACAGAAGCTTAAGTGTCGGTATCGTATTATGCTGGTATTAATAGTACCTTGAGTCGAAGGAGACGTATGTGCGGACCACCAGTCGAGCCCCAGGGTTACTAATTCACTGCTGTTTTAACATTTTGATGATGAATATTTTGATGTTTTGATATTTGTGTAGATTTGATGTTTTTTAAGACTCGTACATCACGAATACATTCTTGTTGATGGTCTTGACGCTGGTACTCACGATTCATGAGCAATTCGTTCTGTTCTTTGCAGCCTCGTCATTTAGCTGTACTCGGTATATAGTATAATTCAACCGCATCGCAGCAGCAACAGCATCGCTTCCAAATTACTGGGTACGACCAAATGTTCAGAGTACGCTATCTGTCGTATGTACGCCCAAATTACTGGGCATACGCCAGTACCTCATAGTACGCCGCGCCCAAACTACGTACCGATGGAGTGATACTATGCTGTACTCTGTGCTCTGACTACCTTCGTACCAGGTAACACATAGAATACGAGTCTACAGCTGTATTGATTGTAAAACTTTTACTGCTACTCCTACTCGTCGTATACACCGTGTACCCGTAGGTACCTACCTGTCAATAGTATACACGAACATCGAGAGTAAAACTCGATTGCTTGCATGCTTGTTGAAAATGAAGAGGAAAAAAATCACCAGCTGGAGAGGTCGAGAATTTCCTCGAAACTCATCTTTGCAAGCGGTGTGTGATACTTCGATGTATCATACCTGGCATATCTTACCAGGTGCCAGGTGTCATATCTGGTGAGTAACATAATATAGGCTGCGATATTATTTTATGTGTGCGCGGCTCAGGGCGTATCATACAGTAGTCGTACGTACATACAAATCGTACCGGTATCTACATACATGTAAATAAATGGTTGCCGACACGCCCGCCGCGGACGTTGCCTGCCCGCCCATTGGTGCATGTCACAGTGTACGTGGAGCGCAAGCACGAGGAGGACCCTTCGTACGAGGCGGTTTGTGACGTCAGCGAGCTCATGTCCTGCTCTAGGGTGCGTCAATTACTTTTTTATTGGTGTTTCCATTTTTTTTTTCGGGTTTCAATCATGTTGGGGCGCCTACCCGCCAACGTCGGATGATAGATTAACTGTTGCCCTCCACATCCTTGCCAACGCATGCACCCCCAGCGCTCCATGACAGCTGAAAAAGTTTTTTTCTGACGGTACTTACGCAACGCACACACACACACACACACACCAACGTCAGATGACAGCCTAGCAAATTCCCTCCCTCCCTCCCTCCCTCCCTCTATCTCGCTCCGCTCCACTTCCCAAAATTACGATTTTTTTCGTACAGGTGCTGACGAGCGAATGGGGCCACGTCGTGTCTCAGCTGGGGATCTTTCCCAAAGGCCACCCCTTGGATCTGGCCAATGCCACCTTCGGTGAGGAGAGGGTGGCTGCTTTTGGCGTATTTCTGGGTTGCTGGATTTTGGGGTCATCTTGATATCGCTTCGGTTTGCTCCCAGGTTCAGGCGGGGAGTGCTGCGATACATGCCCGCGTATACTCGTAGTCGTTCTTATATTTTTCAATAGCATGATACGTGTAGGTGGCGGTTTGCGTTCGCGCGCGGCGACCGAATCGAATAGTCCCGTCCGTCCGTCCGTCCGTCCGTCCGTCTGTGCCCCCCCCCCCCCCCCGCTCTTTCCCCACCTCCTCCTCCCCTCCATCCCCACCCCTCCCTCCTCCCTCCCTCCCTCCCTCCCTCCCTCCCTCCCTCCCTCCCTACCTCCCTACCTCATCCTCCGTCAGTCAACTTTCGGGATGTTGTCTTTCTCGCTGCAGCATGCGGCAGTAGGCGTGTAACCGCTTACGCAGCTGCCGTGTTTATGTTGCTCGTCGGTCGGACGGTACGAGTGTACGTAGTATGCTTGGACGAGCTGTTTGTACCGCACCATCGTGTCAACGACATTTGAGGACGCGCTGAAAAGTTGGGGCGTTAGTCCCCCCCCCCTCGCGCCCTGCCCCTATATACTACTCCTGGTATATATAGATTGGGTTGGCGTCGGTTGGCGACGACGCTGTAAAACACCACGGCTGGCGGTCGAGTTAGATCTTATCTTGCGGGAAGAAGCTTGACCCCGCACAAGAGGGATGATCGTATCACGTAGTGTATATATGGTAAGGCACCCATGAGGTAGTTACATAGTAAACCTAGAGCTGTCTCTGGAAGTGGCCACACCAGAAAATTATTTATTTTATTGACGCTGTCATCCATATACAAAAAAGCTGTCTCAAAAGCGGTTCTTAGCAGGATGCAGCCCACCCTTCATGCAACTCGCCGGACACCTGACGACGCTTCGCACTTGGTGCAAGCAATGTCTGCCTGGAAACCCGACGTGCCCCGTCCCGGCATTGTAGAGATGCGAGGGTCTATGGTCATACGACTACGGCCATGCACGACTACGGCCATGCATGACAATGAGTACACCCCCGCCATGCACGACTACGGCCATGCATGACAATGAGTACACCCCCCCCCCCCCCGCCTCGCCCCTGCCCCCTTCCTCCCTCTCGTTCTATTCTATGGTAAATCACCCCCCCCCCCCCCCGCCCCGCCCCCTGCCTCCCCTTCTGTCTCACTCTCCTCTCGTTGTCAACCCCCCTCTCGCCCCCTCCTTTCCACTGGCCTCCCTCTCTTTTTCTCTCTGTGTCGCAACTACCGCTGTTTCTATGCATGTAGGAGTGCTCTATTTTTCCGTGGTAGCGTTCCACGATTTTCTGCCCCTGCCTTCATACAGCGCCAAGGCCGGAGTGGTCTTCGTCCTCACCCTCCCCGTCGTGGTGAGTCGAGTCCCCACACCACCACCGCCACCGCCACCACTCCACTCCACCCAGATCAACCCAACCCAACCCAACCCAACCCAACTCAATTACACCCAACCCAACCCAACCCAACCCAACCCAACCCAACTCAATTACACCCAACCCAACCCAACCCAACCCAACCCAACCGAACCGAACCCGACCCAACCCAACCCAACCCAACCCAACCCAACCCAACCCAACCCAACCCAACCCAACCCAACCCAACCCAACCCAACCCAACTCCTACACAACCCGACCCAACTCCTACACAACCCAACCAAACACAAGACAAGGCGAGACAAGACAAAACAAGACAACACAACCTAACACAACACAACCCAACCCAACCCAACCCAACACTACACAACACAATCCAGTCCAGTCCAGCTCAACCCAATTCAGTCCAGCCCAACCAAACCCAAGCCAGTTCAGTCCAGTCCAGTTCAGTCCAGTCCAGCCCAGTCCAGTCCAGCCCAGTCCAGTCCAACCCCTCGGACACGGGAAACATGCGCTCCATACAACATTAGAGTAGGTACAAGATATCCCTTCGGATTGGTACGTAACGATTACAACGGAATAATACCACGTAAGGTGTCATCAGATATCACATCGAAGTACAGCAGGTGGCGTGAAAATATCCAGACCCGGCTGCACAAAGAAAGGTACGTTTTTTAAGTCCAATGGTTTAGGTTGCCAGAGGGTGACCCAAGAGACAGCCGCTAGTACTTGATATATATGCTACTGTTACAGGGGACCATAGTTAATAGGACCAAATGTTGTTGGTAAAAATGGTTGAATGTATAGGTTTCTATGTATACCATAGGTCCTATATTAACCATGGTTCCCCGTCATAGGTACTTCGAAGTCCCAGGTATGCGAGCATGTACCAGGTATGTTGTACGTACAATACGCAGCGAGGAGGTGTACCGTACTTGCGTCCCGAAGCGGTACCACAGTATGACGCTATTCATAGTACACGAACTACTGTAGTCACAGCAAGTGTATCATATAGGTACAGCAAGGGTACACAAGAAAAAAAAAATCGACGCCTCTCTCGTTTGTTGCTTAGCCCCAGGCAGGGGTGGGGGTATTATCAAATTGAGTGCAACAAAACTGGGAAAAAGGGTCTGCAATTTTATTTACGAAAAAATAAATACCAGTAAGTGTTTGATGTTTTTTCTGCTTGCTATTGATCCTAGTTGTTGTTGTGCTGTGTTTGCTTGTTCTCGGCCGTCGCCAACATTGCTGCTGTTTTCGTGCAGCGTAGGTATTGCCGTACTATCGTGCCACACTAAGCAAATTGCTGTGGTACTGCTGCTGCTGTGTGGTTGGGTTGGGCATTGGGGTGATGGCGAACTGTTCTACTCTGTACTGTGTGCGCCTCCATTGCGTCAGAACTACTGCAGTATAGTAGGAGCATCGACCCCTGGGCCCGCACGGACCTATTTTTTTGGAGTAAAAAATACTCGCAGCAAAATAACAATATTACGATCGACGAGTTTTTTTGTACCAACCAAAAACAACATCAGTCTGATCGGAAATTCAGGGTACCTTTGTACTCATTGCGGCCATCGGAGCGCACCTTCTTTTTTTTTTCGACCAGACTGGTACGTCAGCAAAATCAATTTACCGGCAACGAAATACACAACGCAACTGAACATCGGTGGAGAGGGTCTAAGTAGCTCCGAAGTTGTCTATGCTGCTTTCTCGGAAGCGGGCGACCACAGCCCTCTGGTGGCGGACAGCCAGACCCAAGCAACGGCAGTGGGTATAGCTTTTGCACGAAGGCGAAGCTGTATGCCATCGCCGGGGCTTTCTCGTGAGTGACAGACTGCAAGCAAAGGAAAAAAGACCACAGAAAAAAGCTTCGTGGTCGTCGTCTAAGCTGTCAGATGACGGATTGCTGACATGCCCGTCGTACGTGTTCTGTCGTATGCTGCCAGCCTCTCGGGCTAGTCGTCGCGGCGTACGTCGCCTGCTGCCATCTGCGGCTGAAAGCGACCCAGCCTGGGCTAGTCGTGTTGTGTACGTCGCCTCCTGTCAGCTTCTGGCATCAAAAGCTAACCTAGATGCACCTAGAAGCCAGTCCTATCTAAGAGCTAGCCCAGTCGTACCGATCGCCTGGTACAAAATCTTACTTGTGTCTATATCAGTTGCTCTGCTAGTATCACGACATACACGAAGTAGAAACAGTAGTACCGCAGAATAAATACACAAAGATCGCACGATATGACGCAGGAAACGGCGGTTTTGAACCCCCCCCTGAAACTAGTGATGTAGCCTGAAACTAGTGAAGTAGGACCCAAAAGAGACGACATTGACCCCTTTTTCCACCGTACTGCACTGCGCAGAAAAAATGGTTTCACTCTCAAGTCTAGCGTGAATATTTTTGCCCCCGAAACGGGAGTGCGGTTCTTAAGGGGTCGACTTCACATGGGGGAGCTCGATTTATCCCAGAACGGAGGAAAAGGTTGCCCACCCAATACACCGAAAGACAAGAAAAAAGAGGTGTTTTTCGAAAAATATCGGGTCGAGAGCCTTCCGAGAGCCTCTACTATCGATGGTTGACTTTTAACTCCGCTAGGAGTGCGGTCCTCGCCCGTCTTTTAGGACTGCAGTCTCGTTTCTGGGATAAACCAGTCAAATTATAAGTAGTTTGTCCCCAAAACGGGACTGCAGTACAGAAAGGGTTGAGAGAAAACGAGAGCGCTGAACAACGATCGCACCCCCTGGTGCGAACTCAACGCCCTTTACGCAACGCGCCCATACAGGCCGGTTGGCCATCGTAGCCCCCTTTGAGGCTTCATTCATGTGCGGGGGAGGGGGGGGGGGGGGGGGGGGAGGGGCGTACTCATTTGTTGCTTGCCTTAGTCATTTGACCATTGACCACGCATCCCTTTCGAGACGGAGCAGAGGGGGCGGGGGGGGGGGTACTCGATAGGAGAGATGTACTCTACCTCATGCATGGCCGTTGTCGTATGTGTTAGGGTGGGGGGGGTGTACTCATTCTCATGGATGGCCGTAGTCGTATGACCATAGACCCTCGCATCCCTACAATGTGGTGGGAGGGGGGGGGGGGGGACGAAAAATAATACTTGATCATAGTACGGCATCGACCAAGCCCCCGGGCTGTCGGGGTAGGGCATAGGGGATACGTCCGAACTGGGATAAGGAACTCTAAGACTCAGGCACATCATGATGATAGATACCGTAGACACTTGTAATGCTGCCTGCGTGCTCCTCCTAAGCGCGTGATAGGAGCGCTCTTCTCTTGGCCTTTTATTTCTGTCGCTGTATGCATCTGGACGACCAAACGGTTACAAATACGTAGTACGTTTGGGACCTGGTAGTATATACAGCTGGATGATACGTGGTAGGCGACGCCTTCCGCGGCTTGTGGAAGCCCACCTCTCCGGTTTCGAGGAGCTAGGAGCTATTTTGCCGATTGCCCGGAGACCCCGTGGCACACAAACGGCATCTTCTCGCGATCAGACAAGACTTCAGTAGGTGTCGATCGGTTGATGCCAACCAGTAGGGTGTTGATCCGTGTAAGTGTCGATCAGTAGGTGTTGAGGAGGTGTTGATCAGTATATGTCGACCAGTATGTGTCGATCAGTTGGTGTTTATCAGTACGTGTCGATCAGTAGGTGTCGATTGGCCTTTTTTTGGCACTGCACCGCGCTGACTCCCGCCTTAACCCTTCCCCCTCCCCTCCGACTCCCCCCCTGCCCCTCCCCTGTGCTCTCTCCCACCCCCCTCGCGCGGACGGCTGCAACGTTCGCTGCTCGCTTCTTTGTTCCCGTGTTCGCTGCTTTTGTTTTTGTTGTGCTGTGTTGGGTTGCGTTGTGTTGTGATATCGCGCGGGGTTGTGTTGTGTGATGTCGGGCTGTGCTGTTTTGGGTTTGATTGGGTTTGCCTGTGTTCACTCTGTGTTTGGGTTGCGTTGCGTTGCGCTATGGTGTGTTTTGTCGTGTCGCCCCGCGCCGTTTTATTGTGTATTCGTGTTTTTTATTGCGTATGTTCGCATAGTGCGTGTCGCTCTACCTGGCGTACGTCCTCGTCACCGTGCTCCAAGACGTGTGCTTGGTGTGCATCTCTATCTACGCCGTCGACGCCTCGGTTCTGTACCTCAGCTACAGAGGCATGCGCGGAGGGGGGAGAGGGGTGCAGGGTTCCGCCGCTGCCGCCGCCCCTCGACGTTCGGAGAGGGGAGGGAAGTTAGACTGACGTCGTTGCAGTTACCGCTACCATTACCGTCGTGGTACACGCCACCGTTACCGTTGCGGTTGCCGTTACCGTTGACGTTACTATTACCGTTGCGGTTACTGCTGACCCCATGTTACCGTTACCGCTCCCGTTACCGTTACCGGTATGTGTGCTGTTACCGTTGGTTGCGGTTACCGTTGCTGTTTCCGATACCGTTCGTCACGTTTGCTGCTGCCGTTGCCGTTTCCATTCCCGTCACGTTGCGTTCGCTGTTGTCGTTTTGACGGTTACCGCTGCTGTTACCGTTCCCGTTGCGATTACCGACACCGTTGTCATGTCCTGTTTTGAGACTTGGGACGGCCCGGCCTATTGGTTGACTCGTTTGTGTGACTGTACTTTTAGTTTGTTTTGGGGTCGGGTACTAGTGTGCGTTTTGGTTTATATTACCAGGGACGGTACGTAGGAATTCCGGCGCTCCGCATCGGCGTTATTGTTCCGGTGGTCGGGGGAGACCCGTGAGAGGGAGTAGTGCTGCGTCAGACGCGTACTGCAATAAGGCATGTCTTAAACTCGTAGCATGTTTTGGCGTTTTTTTTTTCTGCCTGACACGGCTCTTTAAGCGCACTAAAGAACTACCCGACAAGGCACGCCTTTTCATCGTTGGGAAACCGCTGTCACGGGATACCTAGTGGTCAGAACATCAAAACCCACGATGGCCTCGAAAGTCTTGTGTCCCCTCATGTTTACACCCCACATTTGGTTCTAATTGCTAATGCTCGCCCGTAAAAGAGTGTTTTGCTCAAACGTCCCGAAGCCCGGAGGGTAAAACGAAGATGTAGGTTTTCATGAACTACCGACGGGTTAACGCTTTTCGATAGTCGAGGGGGCTCTACCGACGTTTTATTTGCGACCAGAGGCAAGGGTATAGGGGAGAGATGCTCACTCTTTTTGGGTGCCTTTAGCTTGACGTACATATCTTGCGCCGGGCACAGCAGAGGTGCATGAGCACGACACTGCCCGCCCCCGAGAGAAAGGACTAGACTAGGTCTACTGTTGTGGTTTTTTCCGCCCAACCGCCCCTTCCTGTTTTTGGAAGGTGGAACGGAGCGGCCATGCATGGCGTGGGCCACACCGTATTATATATTATAATGGTTGGGTGTGACTGACTGTTAGCTTTTCCGGGGTTCCTAAGCGTGGGTGTGTCGTGGGTGTAAAAAAAAACATTCGTGGAGACGTTGGACAATGTAGCAAAACCCCCACCAGGTGTCGACAGCCTCTCAATTCGGTACGCCTACGTACAAAAATATGGGTGTGCTACCTATGCGCTGTTCAATGTATCCGCAAGGATTGTTCTTCAAGCCCACGTGATTATGCGAGTGGGGGGGAGGGGTCTCGGCCACGCCACCTGTGTATTTCTCTCCATGCAGTTGTTGTTGTTGTTGTTGTGCTATTCGGTTTGGCGATATGCACCGCCATACCATAGCTTTGGTTGCTCTTTGGTAGGGCACAGAGCCGCTCGCGGAAGGGGCCGGAACTCTCTCGGTAGAATGATGGCATCACACGTTCCCCTCTGCATACCGTTTCCGGCATGCGGTGGATGCCGACGGGGGGGTGTCAGTCGCACCTATCAATATCGATAGTAATTTCAATAGTACCCCCCGAAGTACAGTAGCCTGCCTTGCTCTTCTTTTCTTCTTTTTTCGGGCGCTCCTGCAATCTAAGTATTTCTCCATATTTATCACATGATAGTGCGCGGATTCCAAAGTGAATGCGGCCCCGTTCGCGACCCTTTTGAGGCAAAACTGTTGTCCCGTTTCGGGGACAAACCACCACGAAAATATAACTGGTGAGCAGTTTGCCCCCAAAAACGAAACGGCACTACCAAAACGGTCAAGGGTACGTACCAGTAGCTCCAATCTCCACAATTTTTCCTTTATCCCGGGAAGTGTGCGGTGCCGCACTATTTTGGGACCCGTTTTAATGCGGTACCGCACTATCTGGGGATGGTTCGGGGTCCCACTTGTATTACGGGGGGGCATTGTAAATAGGACCAAATGTTATTGGTAAAAATAGGCAAATATATACCTGGTAGGTTTTTGTGTATACCGTAGGTCCTATTAACTATGGTCCCCCGTATTAGTGCGAATACTTGCTAATGGTGTATGATGACGTTCTCGCATGGAATCGCGTGTACGGGCGGTTTATATGCAAAAAATAGGCGACATTAAAAATACCTCTTCTTTTCGTTTCCGTTTTTTTGTGTTTCCAACTTTCGGAGTGCTATTAATAGTGAGTGATCAACCTTGAAGCTCATCATGCTATTAATACACACATAATCGAATGGCAAGAATGCTCTCAAACTGTGATGGAGTAAATACCTGGTACAGCAGTGCTTTTGTATGCATTGTTTCATCCGCTGTACGTACCAGTACGTACCTTTTTCCATCTCTCTTTCCGTCTTCCTCGAAGAAAACACCGCCGCTGCGTAGCGCTACCGCTGCTGCCGCTACCGTTGCTGGGGCTGCTTGCTACATTGTACCGCCCGACCGGGTTAAGAAGTGGCCCGCAAGGCAAGCAAAAAAAGGCATGAAGAAAAAAAAACTATGCTGTGAGTACGTAGCTGCCGTGCTGGTCATTCTGGAAGATGCCCCCGCCCCCCCCCCAAAAAAAAAGAAAACGACGTGCTCCGGCCCGGCATTGTAGGGAGGCGAGTGTCTATGGTCATACTACTACGACCATGCATGATACGAGTACCCCCCCCCCCCCCCCCACCTTCTTCCCTTTCCCTCTCTCCAGCAGAATTCGCCCCTCCCGTCCAGGACGGAGACAAATCAAAGGTAGGGTGTTGAAACAGTAAAAGGAGAAAAAAAAGACGACAGAACTTGGAGGGAAGAAAAAGAAGGAAACAAAGCAGAGGAGGAGCGCGAAAAGCAAAAAAAAAAAGCAAAAAAAAACAGTCCACCAGCAGCCTACGGTCGTCGGACAGCAGCGACCACTGGGGCGCAAAAAAAAAAGAGACGTGTCAAGGCTCACTGGTTGCATTGGGTGTGTGCTGTTCAACAACAAACAAAAAACTACTGACCTTCGTATTTCTGTATGATGAGCTCGTCCGCATACTACCGTGAGCACTGTCTTGGAAGCTTACCAGGTATATATACCTGGTACGGCGCAGCCTAATCGATCACGCATCACAAGAAAAGAGAGTCGCAACATGTTGCAAAAGTATGTTTGATACGTATTCCGGTAGGCCGAGCAGAAAAGGAGGGGGAAATGGAACCAAGCGTGGTCCCTCATCCACACAGCCCTAAATAGCCACATCAAGTCTATATACCTCGTATATGAACATCGACATTCGTACATACAAAAAAACAAGACACCATGCCAATCTCCCGCTACCGCTTCCACCCCCCCCCCCCCCCCCCCCCCCCCCCCCCCCCCCTCCCCCTCCCCTCGACGCTTCGACCAACCGTCTATAGAGCGAAAAACACCCCCATCCGAGAGGCGGTTCAAGAGTCACTTACCGGAGTACTTATAGGGCCATACACGCGGTTGCCCATGCTTAAAATTTGCTTCACCCAGTGACTACATTCGGTAAAAAAAACTTACCAGGAAAATGGATAGTCTCGCGAACCTCAGCGCCGCCAATCAACAAATACGTTACCGGTACCCCCACCGCTTTTATCATACGAGAGATACACGTCGAGACCATAGCCTAAAGAATAAACAACGGATACCCCCCATCAGTATAGGAGGGCACGCGGGGGGCGGAGCGGCAGGTTGGGGTGGGGCGGGGGGGTGACCACCCGGGCTCCCCCTCCACGCTCATTAAAAGTTTGCTATCTAAACTTATGTAGGTCGCTCACCGCTCCGACCCAAAAAAAACACACCACAAGGCCGTTCATCATCGCAACAACACCGACCACACGAATAATAGCGTACAAGACTGGAAAGCTGGTACGATAGCGGCGGCGGCGGGGGGGGGGCACACAAAACACGAAACGCCGGGATAACATGCGTAAAACTCCCATATTATCGAAAAAAATCCCGTTAAAAGCGTAAAACTCCCTTAGCATACGATAGCAACCAGGCTGCAGCTCTAAGATATTTCGTACCGTACCAGGTATATGACATTTACAGCTGCAGACCGACGCCATCGACACATGACGCTGGCTTGTTGTGGCCCCTCCTATTCTCACCTGCACCCCGGTCCCTTCCTCAGCCGACGCCCCCCCCCCTCCTCCCGTCCGGGCGGGGGTGGGCGGGGGGTGACGGCCTCCTTGTAACAAAGCCACCGAGTCTCCCGATGCGACGGTCTATGGTCATACGACTACGGCCATGCATGACATGAGTACCCCCCGCCCCGCTCACCCCCCCCCCCGTTTCTTGGGGGGGCGGGGGGGGTGGTGGGGAGAGTGGCGGCTTCCTTGAACCAAATCCACCCATGTGTGCGCTCGCGCGATCGATCACCATTGGAAACCGCCACCATTGGTAACACAAGCTATACGGGAGACCTCGAACCTTACACAGGAGACCTCGCGCTGGAGACACAGGAGACCTCAAAACCTACACAGCAGCCGCCACCGCCGCCACCGCTGTAGCGGCAGCTCGGCTTGGCTTGGCACATGCATCCGCGCTCTACGAAACTCCTGCCTGTCGTAGAGTGATATCCCTTCTACTAACTACACTTCTGCTTACTGCTACTTCCCACGTTTGAGCACCCTCTTGGTACGATAAAAGAAAAAAAAAGGAAAAAACATCCGCCCCTCGTTATCTTGTGTGCGCGAGATGGGCCTGCCTCAAGGTACTGCGTGTAGAGCACCTGAAATACGACAATGACGATGACGGCAGCTACGACGCCGAAAAAAACTTGCATAAAACGAACAAGCGCTGCTTGCTGCTGCTGCTGCTGGCGTGGGCCGGTAACCGATTCATCCCCCACTTCCCACCCCCACCTCCCACCCCCTCCCAAAGTTCCGTACGGAACTATGCGCGCGGCGTTCCCCAAACAACGCTGCTGATGATGCTTTGTTCCCGAGAGAAAAGCGGGGGGGGGGAGGTGGCAGGAGGGGGGCTAGCGGGGGGGGGGGGAAGGGGGAGAAAAACAAGCAACCCCGTTCCACGCCATACTGCCAAAAGGTACCAGGTAATATTTACCGAAAAAAAAATGTCGGCGAGAGGCATGTCGACAGTAGCAGTACCGTGAAAAACAAAAAAGGGTAAGAGAAGTCCAAAAACGCGCCACACGCGAAAAAACGCAACTTCTGTCGCTTCCTCCGAAAGCGGCGAAGCACGACTACCAATACCACCACCACCACCACCACCCACTACTGCTATGTACTACTGTACGTACTCCCTCCCACTGCTGACATCCCTATCTCTTCAATCCGCTTCCTTCTCGTCACACGACCCAGCAGAGCTTCATACGATTATTTAGCGATTTTACAAGAACTACGTATAGTTCGAAAGTATACCGCACTCCAATCACGGGGCAACAGCCTCCCCCTCCCCCCCCCCCCCCCCTTCCCCCCTGCCACCACCGACCACTGCTGCTAGTGCTGTACGTACTTACTCCGACGGACATCCACTATCTCTTCAGTCCGCTTTCTCCCTCGTTCGTTTCCCTCGGTCACACGATCCAGCAGGACAACAAAGAAGCGACTTCACAAGTACCTGGTACGCATTACTGTGCTCCACTTTCGGCAAAACAGGAAGGCATTATATCTCCGCCCCCCTGCCCCCGCCCCCCCCCCTCCCCGTATGGTCATACAACTACGGCCATGCATGACATGAGTACCCCCCACCCCCCCCCTCTCTCCCTTCCCCTATTGGCACTAGGGGAGTAATATTTGTCCGCCCCATCCCTCCCTCTCCCCCCCTTCGCGTACCCCCACATACCCCCCCCCGCCCACCCAGACATCCTCCCTATCTCAAACACTTCTTTTTTATATAACGACAACAAATCGCCATGAAAAATCGTAGATCCCTGCTGCAGCTATACCTATATATGTACATATATGGGGCCTCACCCGCAGCAGCTCCCGATTGACACCGAGCAAACGGACGCCTGGCGTGCCGATCAATTCGACGAATACATCGAGCTGCGTCCTTCCAGTATTTGGGGTAACCGAAAAAACGCCTCGACGGTTCCGAGACGTACGTAACAAGCACAATAGAGGTACTGGTAAAAGGACTGCCGACACGTACGTAAGAAACACAAAAAAGGTACAGGGAAAGAGGAAAGGGGATGCCGGCGGGTGGCGACGCATCTTCTGGCGTCCACCCCCGCAAAAAAAAAGGCAAAGCAAAAAAACAAAAAAAGCGACCATAGCAAACAAATGACAAGAGTCAGCACTCGTCATCGGGAAGGATACGAACGGCTTCCCATGCGAAAGCTAAATAAATACAGGCAAAATTAATTGCCCCAAGAAAAAAAAAATGTCAGAAACGAGCAAAACGTCAACTAAATCAATAAAGGCAAAAAGTTAGCTGCCCTACAAAAAAAACGGTCAAATCGAAACAAAAAAACGAAACCGAGAAGCAGAAACGTAATCAAACGCAGAGGATCGAGCGCAAAAAACAGACAGAATCAGAATCAAAACCATAGCCAAAACCGAAAAAGGTAACAAAAAGCAACGACAAAAAAAGGATACCTACCGCTGTGGAAACAACACCTACTACCGTGCAACACACCTACCTACTGCTGTGCATAGCACCACCTACCTACTGCTGTGCAAACAACACACCTACTGGTGTGCCGACAACACACCTACTGGTGTGCCGAAAACACCTACTGGTGTGCAAACAACACACAGGCCAAGACTTGGGGACACACATAACATGCAGTTCAGTCACTGTATATAGCCGAGCCTGCGCTACCGACGAACTCGGAGAACCCCGCCTCCCTCTTTTACGGGTCCAAGAATAGTCCCAAGCAACTTTGGAGAGGAACGGGAACGGAAAGGGGGGGGGGGGAGGGGGTGCTAATGTTGTAGGAATTGTGTGGTCGATAGCAAAAAACATGGTAGCGAGGTGCACGCTTTGTGACGTTACGTCGCATCACGTCGCATCACGTCAAGCTATGTCATGTCACGACTCAACACAATGCGTCACGAGACAACACAACGTGTTACGAAATATGCTACAATATGTCCCGCCACGCCATAACATGCTTCAGTACGTCCGACCCCGTGACCTCGTGTCATCTGACAATGCATCACGACCTGTCACGCCCGGCCCGGTCGCGGTATTATGTGACGATTTTTGACCGGGCGACCTGTCACGGCACAATACAATATGTCACGACGCATTAAAACATGTCGCGACAAGTTACAAAACGTCACGAGTCACTGCAACATGTCACGACATGCTACAATATGCCATGGCATGCAACAATATGTCCCGACACGCCATGACATGCTTACGTCCGACCCCGCAACCCTACCTTAAACCACGATACAGTACAAATATGTCACGACACAGCACAACATGTCATGGCACAATACAATATATCACGACAAAATACACCGAGTCACGAACCGATACAAACCTGTCACGAAACATCACAACGTGTCACGACGGCCGCGACCTGTCCCCCTCCCTCACGTAACGACAATATCACTAAATAAGACCCGGTACGAGAAACGAGGTTGTTGAACCCCTACCAGGTACGTGAAAGCCGAACACATACTATACCATACTCCGGTGTGCCGGGTACGACAAATCCACGGTACCGGTACTGACCGACCGATGGACGGTATCGGCCGACCGATCGTTCTTCCGACCGCCTGCGTAACTAAAACCTCACCCGCCGCTTTTACTTATAAATTAAAGGCCGAACAAAAAAGAGGGGGAGTCGGGGGGCAAAAAACCCCGAGAAAACTCGAAACACGGAAACAGATGCAGCAGTCTGTTGTCGCGCAGCTCTTTTTTTTTTTTTTTTTTGCGCATCGTCTTCAGCCACCACCAAAAAAACTTTCGTGTTTCGGTTTTTCTTCCGATTCCAACCATGATAGCGGAAAGCGGTAATTTAGACATCTGATAACACCTGCATCAAGGCACATACTGGTACACCGCTGCCGCTGCTGTAGGTAACTTCGACTTTTAACAGCGTTGTGACCGAACCTCGAGGGCTGAGATGCACCGCTCGCATTCTACCCCCCCCCCCCGCCCTCCCTTTTTCCTGTTCGCGACAGAAAAAATAAAGAAGACGAAAGCTAAAATAGCGCCAGCCAAGCCCACACCGCCAACAACGATGGGAGGGGGGGGGGGAGGAGGAGGGAAAGGAGAGCAGCCCCTAAATCAGCCCGTAAATAACCCATTCGGACGCGCGCAAACGTTCACGCCTTTTATATACGGAATTTACCGCGCCGGGTCCGTGCCTGTCCCCGGACGCCCCGAAAAAAAAAACAAGACCATGTATGCACGCATTGTGATAGACCATGTATGCGCGCGTTGTGATCGTAAAAGGGTTCCTAGTAAAACAAGCCTGAAAAAAAAAAACAGTTCGCAAATTTCTAAGCGGGCGAAAACAACGGCAGTCGACGATACAGCAGGGGAAATGAAAAGAGGCCTCGCCGAAATTTACCGTTCCTTTCTCCGCACCGCGAGCGCGCATACAAGCGCGTTATGTACGCACGCACAGCAAGTGGCAGGCGTATCTCTCTACAAAACTCCTCTCCCAGTCCCCCCTCATCCCCCCGCGCCCCCCCCCCCCCTATAACCCCCCTTCCCCCCTGCCGATTATGTTTTCCTCCTCGTCACCCACAACAACATGGAGCACGTGCACTTGGTTCACACGGCAGGCAGGCCATCTACAGATATACCATCTACAGATAGATCATCTAGATCATCTACACCCTAAGCAGCCGTTCTGAGGTGCTGTGCAGGATCTGTACATCGGTCCAGATATATATCCAACCCCGGAAATACGTCCCCAAGATCATGAAACTTTATTCGGCTCCCTCGCGGACGAACGTGAGAGCTACCGCATATACCTCGTCATCTGAAGGATGCAGGTCTCATCGCGTCGCAATCGATGGTCCTGTCTCGGGCGTGAAGACTTTCACGAACAGAGGACGGCATCAAGGAACAACCGCAATCTTCGCGCACAAAAACGGGCAAAAACGATTCTAAGCTAAAAAAAAAACAACAACTGGGATCGACGGCAAAGCAAGCAAGGCAGAAGAGAAGACCACCAGAAGTTTTTTTTTTTTTTTTTTCCTTCGCTAAACTAGGGACAAACGAACGAATTCAAGTAGCAAGCAAAAACCATGTTCGTCGGGGTTTTTTTTTGTTTGTTTTGCGTGGTGCCTCTGCTGCCGGGAAAACGGACACACCACGGTGGGACACATCGGACTTATACTCGACCGACCGACCGACCGGCCTACCGAATGAACGGCCGAAGGACTGACCGAACGATCGACCGAACGATCAACCAACGGACGACCGACCGTACGATCAACCAACGAACGACTGGACGAACGATTAACGACCGAACGACTGTACGGACGATCAACGACCGACCGAACGAGCGGTCAACCGAATGAACGACCGACCGACGACCGAACGACCGGCCGAATGCGCTACCGAACGAATGATCGACCGACCGACCGACCGACCAGTGAGACCGCCCAACAGGCCATGGATCCGGACGCTGCTCTTTTTTAAGAGCCCCGGCGGCCGGCGAAAATTACCTCATTGGTGGGTTTCGATCTCGAGGTCTCGGGGGGCGTTTTCCGGAGGGCCTACAGCCTCCTCCACCGTGAAGTTCCTGAAACAGAGAAAGAAAAGCAAGCGAGCGAAGTAGTAGGCAGTGGCGGAGAGGGTGGGGTGGGGTAGGGTAGGGTGGGGTGGGTTGGTAGGGTAGGGTAGGGTAGGGCATGGTACGGTGGAGTAGGGTAGGGTAGGGTACGGTGGGGTCGGGTCGGGTTGGTTCGAATGGGGTTTGTGTGGGGTAGGGTGGCGTGATGGTGGGGTGGGGTCGGTAGGGGTGGGGAGGTGGGATCGCAAAATATCAATAAAAAAAGCCGCCACCGCCTGCACGAGCTCAAGCTTCTGAACTATTTCCACACTTTAGCGAGGGAGCAGGACAAAAACAAGGGCCACGGCGCCACGAAAAACGGTGCGTTGCACTCGTAGCAGAAGAGAGAGCAAAGAAGCCAAGCTTTGCGCAAAGGGAGAGGACAACGTCAAACGGCAGAGACAAGCGCACAAAGGCAAAAATATACCTTACGGAGTACGGTATATAGTTGATAATGTTGGAGGTGTTCGCCGCGAGCAGGCAATGAGGGAGGTCGGGGGGGGCGGGCGGGTGTACTCAATAGGAAATATGTACTCGATCTCATGGGCGGGCGGGCGGGCGGGGGGGGGGGTGTACTCGATAGGAGAAATGTACTCGATCTCATGCATGGCCGTAGTCGTATGACCTAGACCCTCGCATCCCTACAATGCCGGGGCGGAGCATGTCGGGTTTTTTCACCGACCAGGCAGACATTGCTTGCACCAAGCGCGAAGCGCCGAGAGGTGGAGAGCGAGTCGCATGAAGGGTGAACTGCATCCTACTAAGAACCGCTTATGAGGCGGACTTGCACACGGATAACAGCTTCAATGAGTTAATTTAATTTCCGGTATAGCCGCTTCCAGAGACAGCAATGGGAGTACTATGGCGGGCGGTGGGGGATTCATACTTGGAAGTATATACATGCGTGCGCAAAGCTCAACAACCCAAGACGGGGCTTGTGGACCAGGTCAAATGAAAGAGTCCCACAGTGAAAAGTACAGGGTAGACATCCCTCTTCCCGATCTCCCATCCCGCTCTCACCCCACCCCCTGGCTTTTGACTGTTCATCTCGAGCACACGCTCGGCACAGCGCTCGGCCAGCAATGAATGAATCTCTTATGAATGAATGATATCCTGGATCAATCCCAATCCTGATCTCAATCAATCTCAATCTCAATCTCAATCCCAATCAAAATCAATCTCAATCTCAAACTTATTAAAACTTCAATCAATCTCAAAATCCAAATCTCCTTCTCGATCTCAGTTAATACAATCTCAAAATCCCAATCTCATTATCGATCTCAAGTAATCTCAATCAATCTCAATCCCTATCAAAGCAAAAAAGAGTCGCCGTGTGATTAACCGGATGTAACATAACTAGACATGTCATAGTATAATAGCAGGCTATACTGTGCCGGTATATATGATGCCTCAATAATAATAGTGGATCGCCCGTACGCAAGGGAAACAGCCTTATTGCACCAACCTCAAAATACAAAATCACAAAATCACAAAATCGTGAAGGCGCTTATTGACACTGATTGCTGCTGCTGCTGCTGCTGCTGCTGCGGCTGCCGCCGCTGCCGCCGCACCAATTTTGTTGCACTATTCCGTGGGGGGGGGGAGGCGAAGCGAAGCCCCGCGCAAGGGACCCTCAACCGCAACTGCGGCAGGGCCACGCCTTTTGCCTTCGTTCCATTCTGGCATTGATGCACCATTCGACCGAAAAAAATGGCACACTTTTTAGAGATGTTCGTGTTATTTTTCTTGCGGGAAAAAGAAAATGTCCGTACGTGAGAAATTTTCAAGGCTCTTCACGGGTCATGACCAACCCACGGGTCGGGTCAGGAAGATTTTGAGGTTTTTCACGGTCCGTCGGGTCGGGTCAGGAAGGTTTTCAAACTTTCACGGGTCAGGTAGGGTCGGGTCACCCTTGCGTGACCGACCGGACCGGACCGGACCGGGACCTGACCCGACCTGACCCGACCTGATCCGCGAGGTTCGACCCGATTTTTGCTTCGGTTTTCGGGGGCTTCGTTGTCGTTTTTATCGTCGCCGGTTACTTGCCGGTTACCGCCGTAACATCGCGTCGTAGGCCCCTTTGCACATAGCTTGGGAGCTACGAGGGCTTCCCGCTGCGACCAGCCGGAGACTCTAACCCAGGAGGGTCGCTGCTCCCGTGTTAAAAGTCTGGCAATCAACGCGGCACCTCGTCGCAGAGAGTACGTGTCGTATGCTTGCGTAGTTGCGATCGCTTGTTTGTTGTATGCATACTCAGGGGGGGAGGGGGGGGGGGGGTGCACTCGATAGCAGAGGGATGTACTCGATCTCATGCATGGCCGTAGTCGTATGACCATAGACCCTCGCATCCATACAATGCCGGGGCGGAGCATGTCGGTTTTCACCGACCAGACAGACATCGCTCTCACCGAGCGCGAAGCGCCGTGAGGTGTCCGGCGAGTCGCATGAAGGTGAGCTGTCCATACTCCCGGGGGGGGGGAAGGGGTGTTAAATTACGGACCACGGTATGGGACGGGGGACGGGGGGGGGTTGTTGTTGTATGAACATTCGGGAAGTTGGGGGGACCGGACGGAAACGGGAGGCGGGAGGGGGGCAGCGGGAGGGGGTGGAAGGAAGGAAGGTATCTCCCTGTTGTTGTCTGTGTCGCCGTATGGACTGGACGACACAACGCATGAGGGCGAGAGAACTGGCCGCCGCGCCAGAGCAGCAGCAGTAAATTGCCCCATCACCTGTCTCGCTTGGGCGCCCTGATCTTTTTCTTCCGCTTGTGCACGACGTACAGAGCCGCCAGGATCAGAAGAACGGCAACCGCGACAACCCCCCAGCCAACCCGACTCCGATGTTAGCCTATATAGCGTAAAAAAAAAAAGAAGCAAAACACGGACAAAAAAAAAAAAACGCAAAACGCAAAACGCACGAGTAAGTGTTTATCGAATATCGATGTTGTTTTACAACAGGGGTTCCTTGTCATCAAGCATTTTCGCAGGTCGGGGTATATCGAGGACAGCCCAATTCGCTGATGGGGCAACATAAAAAGGAGAAAACTGACCCAGAGAGAAACACGAGTCTGTAGCGGTTGACTAAACACATGATAGAGTAAAGCACTGCAGCAGGGCAGACTACACTTACTTACACGATGACACCACTTTTAAAGTAGTAATTTAAATGGGAGGGTGTACTCACTATCATGCATGGCCGTAGTCGGATGTATGACCGTAGACCCTGGCATCCCTACAATGCCGGGACGGAGCAGGTCGGCTTTTCACCGACCAGGCAGGCATTGCTTGCACCAAGCGCAAGGCGCCGTGAGGTATTCGGCGAGTCGCATGAAGGGCGAGTTGCATCCTACCAAGAACCGCTTTTGAAGCGGATTTTCTTGCATATGGACGACAGCGTCAATGAACTGACTTAATTCCTGGT